>CM075977.1:203804825-204189249 GCA_038087875.1 Malacoraja senta | reverse complement strand
TCATCAGTAGTTACTAATATTTGAGTTTTACAAAGTTATAAGAATTAGTAATATGTAGGAAGGAACTGCAGATGCTGGTTTAAACCGAAGACAAGCACAAATAGCTGGAGCAACTCTGTGCGTCAGACAGCATCTCTGGAGAAAAGGAATAGGTGACGTTTCAGGTCGAGACTGAAGATATTTGAGTCTGAAGAAGAATCTTGACCCGAAACGTCACCTATCCTTTTCTCCAGAGATGCTGTCTGACCTGCTGAGTTACTCCAGTTTTTTCTGTCTGTAAACTGTCTCATCAAATAATACAATACCAGCATTTTTTTTTCTAAGGAGAAACGTGTGCATATAAATCTTGTTTTTTCTTGTCAGGCTAATGTTACCTTTGTGCGATCTCATGGTAGTTTAGGCCATGTTCACCTGTGGTATCAAATGTATATGGGACTGCACTGGGAGACGTAGATTTTGCATCCAGCTCTGGGCAGTTGTTATTTGAACCAGGAGAACAAATACAACAAATATCAGTTGATATTCTCGATGACAGCATTCCTGAAGGCCCTGAAGATTTCTTTGTGAAAATTCTTAGAGTGGAGCTTCAGCTCAGATGGGTAAGTAATTAAA
The DNA here is from genome assembly GCA_038087875.1 of Malacoraja senta. NCBI lineage: Eukaryota > Metazoa > Chordata > Chondrichthyes > Rajiformes > Rajidae > Malacoraja > Malacoraja senta. The sequence goes on along the minus strand of CM075977.1, from coordinate 204,188,637 downwards.
TGACAGCGCTGAGTAATTTTATAATTGAGAAAGGGCCTTGAGTGACATTTAGATATATTGAGATAGGGAGATATTTCAACTCTACTTATGGGAAGATGACATTTCAAAGCGTAAATGTACTTTATGTGCATTTCTATATTATTGACTAATAGTAAAGGGTAGGTCTATAGTGATTCCTTGATTGCTTTTCAATTAAGTTAGCAAAATAGTCAAAATCTTAGAGCAAAATTCAGATGTATTTTTTTAATTTATTCAATGTAGTTAGTTTAGTCCAGTGACATGCTTCTAAAATATAAACGAGCAGCTCTTTGTAATGTAAGTTTATGCACATCACTGGCTTGTTCAGTTTCAGTGATTGAATTGTATGAGATCTGACTGATGGCAGCTTGTAGCTTGAGTTTCATTATGCAGAAGGATGGTGTTCAGAAGACCATCCTTCCTAAAGTCTGTATGTTTAAGGGAGGTATTACAAATGTTTTCTCCACATGTTAATAATAGCTAGTTTTCATGTCATGTAACAAGAGAGTTATTCATATACCAGGGGTTGTTTCTAGGAACCTATAACAAACTGTAATAGCCAGAGTTGATGTAACATTTGCATTTTGGAGGTAATGTGTACGTGGATGGGAGTTAATAGCTTTGGATAGCACAGACAAATTGTCAATGAGTTTTCACAGAGATCTGTATGCGGTGGACAAAGAGAAACTATAATTGAAAGTTTTTTTCCAAGAATCTGTTGAACTGGTGTGTTAAAAGGAACTGCAGATGCTGGTTTAAACCGAAGATAGACATAAAAAGCTAGAGTAACTCAGCGGGACAGGCAGCTATTCTGGAGAGAAGGAATGGGTGACGTTTCGGGTTGAGATGCTTCTTCAGACAAGGGTCTCGACCCAAAAAAGTCACCCATTCTTTCTCTCCAGAGATGCTGCCTGTCCCGCTGAGTTACTCCAGCTTTTTTGTGTCCATCATCAGTTGAACGGGCTTCTACTTGAATTTTTTTTTCAGTTCCTACTCTATCCAAAATGGTTGAATGATTTTTTTTTTAAACTTAAATTAATGACACCTAGTATCAGGCTACTGGTGTTTGTATAAACTACTATTTAAGTGCATTTGTAGATATAGATAATCAATGCCTTTGTATTTATAGTCCTTCTAGAAGTTGACAGAGATCAATTTCTGGTTTTGTGAACATAATCTTCCTGCTCCCACTGACTTAGAAATAATTGATTTTTTTTTAAGCAATGTTAATTGGCTTTTTTATATTTGGCCAATGGAAATGTGGGATGCTATCCTTAACCCAATTATTAAGAGAATTTAATTTTATAATTGCACAGGGATATTTTCCATTCAACATGCTTTAGTTTTCCATTTCGAATGTTGAACTTGGAACTTTTTACAGCTTTAATCAATGGTCAATAAGGTGCTCGGCTTTAACCAGAATTTTGAAGCGGCATTAATTGCACAGTGGCGATTCAGCTAGTTTTTTTTAGTATGGAGGGTGTGGTTTAAATTTATACATAAGAAAATAATTTCCCCTGACATGTAGGAAGGAACTGCAGATGCTGGTTCAAACCGAAGGTAGACACAAAATGCTGGAGTAACTCAGCGGGTCAGGCAGCATCTCTGGAGATGAAGGAATGGGTGACGTTTCGGGTAGACCCTTCCTCTGACTGATTTCTCCTGATGTTCTGAGTCTGTAAGTAGAGTAAAGTTTAAATGGAAGGCACCTCAGGAATTTCATCTGTGAGGAAATTGGATGCACAGCTAGACAAAAAGATAATCATAGCCCGTGATATAAGCAGGAACGTTACAGTAAAATATATGTTTTATAAATTGGTTGTTATATCACTCGTATATTAATTATGAGCCTATCATGACAAGGGGAAAAAAAGAAATACATTTCACAGGTTGCAACTGGCCGCTGAAATCTATTGCCTGCAATTCCTGTGCCCTGTTGAAGAAGGTGGTAGTGGTTTTGTGGGAGATCCCATGTGTAGAAAGACCGTTCCTCAAACTGAAGCACAGTGATTCTGCGCTTGAGGGTCTGCTGGAGTCACTGGAATATAAGGGAGGTTGAGAGTTTACTAAATTGTATGTTACAGACGGGATGGCGGGACTGCCATCTGCTGAGAGAATGGAGCGGCTGAGCTTGTATACACTGGAATGTGGAAGGATGAGAGGGGATCTTATTGAAACATATAAGTTTATTAAGGGTTTGGACACGCCAGAGGCAGGAAACGTGTTCCCGATGTTGGGGGAGTCCTGAACCAGGGGCTACAGTTTAGGAATAAGGGGTGAGCCATTTAGAACGGAGATGAGGAAACACTTTTTCACACAGAAAGTTGTGAGTCTGTGGAATTCTCTGCCTCAGAGGATGGTGGAGGCCAGTTCTCTGGAAACTTTCAAGAGAGAGCTCGATAGAGCTCTTGAAGATAGCAGAGTCGGGGGATATGGGGAGAAGGCAGGAACTGGATACTGATTGTGGATGATCAGCCATGATCACATTGAATGGCGGTGCTGGCTTGAAGAGCCGTATGGCTTACTCCAATACCTGTGCAGAACGTAAGAACTGCAGGGACCTTCAGATGGGTGCCTTTCTCAAATGTCTAGTCAGTGTTTGGGTCTGTAGAAAGATCTTAACCCGAAACGTCACCGTTCATTCTCTCCCGAGATGCTGCCTGTCCCGTTGAGTTACTCTAGCATTTTGTGTCTGTCGACAGTGTTAGAGACTGCAGAGGGTGACACCTAGAAGGAATGACATCCAGAACTTTGAACAAAGAGGCAGATTGCACAAAGCGCAAACAGAAGAAAGTCACATGGTCCATGATGTCTATGTCAGCTCTTGAAATCCAACTAATCCCAATTCATCTTGCCCCAAAGCCTTGCAAGCGTTACCTTCTCAAACATGTATCTAATTCCCCTTTAAAAGTCGCTACTCAATCTACAGCCTTTTCAAATACTACATTTTAAATCAGCAGAGCTTATTCAGGAGTAAGAATTAAAATATTTCATGCAATTTTCTTGATCATGTTGCAACAGATTACCCTTCTGTATTTACACAGTTTGCATGACTTCGCTATCAGAGATCCTGGCCTTCAACCAGATCAACCTCCCATTTTGGGTAACATCTCATCCATTAGGATTGTGATACGAACAAATGACAATGCAGAAGGTATTATAGAATTTGAGCCACAATTCCTCAATATAGAAGGTAAGATTTGTGTTTCTCTTGATATGCTGTTGATAGAGAATATGAGCTGAGAATTTCTATGATGCTTGTGATGGTGTGTGAAATGGGTGGTCTGTGGCCAAGGAATGAAGGGGAATTGTGATGTTAGTAAGAGATTGTAAAAGACTGGATGAGCTCAGTGATCAGAGATCAATGCGTATTATAAAATGGGTCTAAGAATCTCTGCAATCTGATTGGCTAAAAGCCGCTGCTGTACCGTGTAATTATTTTTACTCGCCAGAAAACCGAAATCGATACAATACCATAGCGATACCAATACACAGTATTTTGGGGGATTTTTGCTGTCTGCTTGATGCTGCGCGCGTAATACAAAATGGCGAGTGCGGGTTTGAGTTGCTGACGGACGATGATTTATCAACATTGCTGGAAGAATCAGATATGCCAACCAATTTTCTATCCATGTCAATACCCTACCCCCAATACCATGTGCTCTAATTTTGCCCACTAATCTCCTGTGTGGGACCTTATCGAAGACTTTCTGAAAGTCCAGGTACACTACGTCCACTGGCTCTCCCCAGTTACTGGTGTAGACGTAGTGACCTCGAGTTTGTTTCCTATTCCATAATTTCATGGCTGACCAGATCATTTTTACTCACCGCCACTGTCCTACCTGATCCTCAACCCCTTCATTACCTCTACTACCAACGTTAATTTCAGCCTGAGTATTCTTAATAATGCAGTAGATATGGCCCTCTTGCATAGGAAGGTTCACACATCTCACACTTTTTCTCTCATCTCGATCTTTATTTTATTTTTGCTTTTGTGCCCTCTTAAGTAGCTGATCCTTCTTCTGAGACTGCTCTGTATTCAGTCTTTAAGTCTCAGGTTTTTAATGTGATCATCTTGTTTATCACATTAAGACCTTTAGGATTCTGATGGGGGAGAATGCCATTTGTTTGCATCTTTCCTCTTAAGCCAATGCCTTCTTCTTTGAATTAATCTGGTGAACCTTTGTGACACCATCAAGTATATCCTTGCTAAATCACACTTCAAGAGTGATCTCACCAAATGTCTGTATCAATTGCAGGAAGACCTTCTCCCTGTACAATAAAGATCAATATCCAATTTGCCGCCATAATTAAGTACTCTGACTTTTCCCTGCGATCTCATGCCATTTATATAAAATGTTATTTTCTGGATAAGCAATCAGGATTGTGACATGGCAATGGGCAGGACACTGGTTTCTAGGGTAAGAGGTTGTGACCATGGAACCGGGAGAACCAACAAAGAGTTGCCACTCTTAAAGACAACGCCTCCGAGAAAAACTCGGCCTGCTCTGGCTGGTTCCCATTACATTAGCAATACAGCACGCCTTTAATGCATTGTGGCAATCTAACATAACATAAGTGGCCATCAATGTATTATTTATGTATGGGACTAATATCATGGAAGTAGTTTGACTTTATTGCAAATGATCCATGCGCTCTTCGAGAAGCTTCAGTTGGTTAGTTTGCTTACCCTTCCGGTGAATTTGAAGGATCTCGCAGAAATAGTTTTGGCAGTATTTTTCAATGGATTTCCAGTACAGAGCTTGTTTGTGGGTTTGCTTCAAAACCAAATAGGAATATAGGGATCACTGCTGCACTGATTATGTTTTGTGCCAGATCTGAAGGCTTGATCTTCAAATATTATTTTTCTCAATGCAATTAAATCTTGCTCTCTGTGCATAACTATTACACACACCATTTAGTTACTAGTTACAATTAATAATTGTGACTTGCATTGAGCTTCAGTTTTTCAAAATTAAAGATTAAGTGTCATCATTTCATTATAATTATACAGTTGAAGAAGGACATTGGAATGCTTGGAATTCCCTTGGTAAGGAAAATGGGGACGTATGGAATTGTCACGGCAGAATTTGTTTCTCATGCTGTCACCGCTCATTATGGAGCTGATTATATTCTTCCGAATGGGACAATCACATTTTACCATGGACAAAATCAGAGTTTTATAAATGTGACCATTATTGATGACATAGAAAGGTAAGGAAAAACACGTTCTAAAGTACCAAAATGTTAGTAATTGTATCTTATCTGAATATTAGAGTGACTGGCCATGAATTTGACTCTTACATGAACCTCTTGTGATCTCTACTACATTTGTTGTGAATACGTTTTCCTGCATAATTTCAATTCTGATTACTTGCTGTCAGGACTAATTCCTACCGTTCTTCTTGTTTCCATAGTGTTCCATTTGGCATTAGCATGTCTCTGAAACCATCCTTCAAATGGTCGAGGAGAAAGTTGACCTTCACCACCCCCCCCTTCTTTCCCACCCTCTCCCCTGCCAACCCCTCCTCCCCATTTATCACCCTCTTTGTTTCCGTGCCGATCTTCTTGGACTGACTGCTAATTAACTTAAAATGTAGAAACAAGTAACTGCAGATGCTAGAATATAGTGTGTGCTTCCATGACTGTCTGTTCTCATGCAAATAAATTGTCCCCTATTGTGCTCATCCTTGTACCTTTACTGTTCCCTCTACAGTTTGTAAATATATTTGACATCAAGCTTAACATTTTAATGGTTATGCAACTAATCTATGCATTATTAAGCCTTTTTGCATGATAATTACATTTACCATGAAATTTTAAAGTGGGCGAAGGCTGGCATTTGTGGTTTGGTTCTCTCCAGTGAATTCGAGGAGCAGTTTGAAATCCAGTTGATAGCAGCCAACGGAGGAGCAATCCTTGGAAACCATCTCACCAGCAGAGTAACCATCCGCAAAAGTGACTCCATTAGTGGACTTATTCGATTCCAAAATCTGACTCAACTAGTCATCCCAAATCCCAACACACCACAGAAACTATTGCTGGTGCTGGAAGGTTGGAGGACATACGGGAGATGTGCAGGTAGGTTCAGCATATCCTTATATAATTGTATATTCTTGATAAATAACTAGTAATTTTGTTTGGCTGCAGGATGATTATAGAAACATAGAAACATAGAAAATAGGTGCAGCAGTAGGCCATTCGGCCCTTCGAGCCTGCACCACCATTCAATATGATCATGGCTGATCATCCAATGATTATTGACCCGGTTACTGGAAAAAAGATCCTTACTTTTCTTTGAAACAATTGGACCATAGAGCATAAAAGCAGATCCTTGGCTTATCATGTCTTTAATCCTATTTTGCCAGAACTGGGTCCATAGCCTAATATGGCTAGCCGATTAATGTGCTTGACTGGATGCTTCTTCAATGTTATGAAAATATCTGCCTCCACACACTCGGGCAGTAAGTTCCGGTACCCGGACGTGGCGGCGACGGACGAGAAGCCGAAGCAAAGAAGTCAAAGCCAAAGAACCGAATGGAAACGAGGCCGAAACGTCAAATAACCAAAAGAGTACGAAGCTGAAACGCCAACTAACCAAAAGGGCGGGACGCCTAAAAGCCAACGAACCGAATGCCGCTCAACAGAAAAGTAAAATAACGGACATGACGTTGCCGGGGGGCGGGAGTGGTCAGCGATTGGTCCAGACTCCCACGTCCATCATATCACTGTGGAGGGATGAACATTGTCCCACACCTCCGCTCCACCTGACCCACAGCTCGCGGAGGGTGGCTGTGGGAGAGTGGGGGCTGTCCCGAGGGATGCGCACCTTCGGCCGCTTACAACTTGGTGCTTGGGTTCAGATTCCCAGTCACTTATGGCTTGTGTGGAAAAATGACCCCCACGCTCCCGTCTCCCCCTTCCCTCTCCCCCTCTTCCCTCTCCCTTCTCTCTCTCCCTTCTCTTCAAACACCTCCCTCTTCTTCCCCTCCTTTTAGAAATATAGCAAAAGCAGAATTCAGCTGCGCACATTACAGGTTGCTGATCAACTGCTAAGCCAGCACAACATTCAAACAGTTGCAAAGTTGATGAAGCCTAGGATTCCTACTGCATAAGCAGTGTGAAGAAAAAGCAGGCTTCCGATTACAACAGAACAGCAAAGGAGATATCACCCCTGAATCAAGTGATGTGTTAAAAATTCAAACACAAGGAAACTGAAGTCAGCCATGTTGGCTCAACCTTAGCCCCATGAGGTGAAGACTGAGGGTGGTGTTACATGTCACAGGAATAGATATCATCTGGAGATGATTGCAAAAGAGTTCGGGGAGACTGAAGCTGATAATGAATGGAGAGAATATGCGCAATTACTGATATAGACCAAATGCACAGCAGTTCAACTTGGCCAAGTTCTGCACCAAACGGTGACAGCCCGATCTGAATAACTATTTACCATCCTGCAGAATCTCTGTTGGAATGGTTGTCTGTGCATGTGGTTGTAAGTTTGGAATTTGTTGCAGAGTTAACAAAACTATGTTGTGCCTTCATCGACATGACTGGATGTAAATTTAGGTTAGAGACACAGTGTGGATACAGCCTTTCAGCCCAACAAGCCCACGCTGAACGATCACCCGTACACTAGCTCTAACCTAAACACTAGGGACAATGTACAAAAGCCAATTAACCTTCAAACCTGCACGTCTTTGGAATGTGGGAGGAAACCGGAGTACCCGGAGAAATTCCACGTGGTCAGAGGGAGAATGTACAAACTCCATGCAGACAGCAACCGTAGTCAGGATTGAATCTGGGGCTCCGGCGCTGAAAGGCACAACCCTACCGCTGTGCCACTGTGTTGTTTATTGGAACTCTTGGGGTGTTGGTTCTCCGTAGTATTACATGTTGAAACCTAAACACTCAGAATACTCTTTATTCAATGTAAAAGGAAGGACATTAAGAACGGTTTGCTGTTTCGTGACATCTCTTTGTAATACAATGATTGCAAGCATCAAGATTTTTTGATCAGAGACTATGACTAAGTAGGAGGTGGACCGCACTGATCTCCAGTGTACCTCGTGAATAATCATGTATCATGGCTCAACAAGAATCCAAAGAATATGACAATGAATAATTTACTTGAAGACAGAACGGGCACAGACAGCAAACTAATGCTACTGCAAAGTGTGGTCAAGCATGGTTGCAAAATACACAGTGATTGAAAACATTGAAACATTTAAAATAGGAACAGCGTATGTCCTTTGAGATGACAACTCTCATCGGTATAATAGCTGATCATCTATCTCAATGTCCTGTTCCCATTCTCTCCACATGTTCTTTGATGCCTTTGTAAAAAAAAAAAAAGACTTTCTTAAAAATAGTCAGCAACTTAGCCTCTCAATTGCTTGTGCAGTAGAGAATTGCAGAGGTTTTCCACCCTCTAGGTGGAGAAATATCTCCAGCTCAGTTCTAAAACCACTGTCTCACTGTGCGAGCTGACCCACGAGGTACCCCGAGTTTAAAACAAATTTAAATCATGGTAATCACGTACAATTAACGTAGCGGGAACGTCGGAACTCGTGGACGCAACTTAGCGACTCTTGGCGCTAACGGGAGGTACCCGTGAAACTTTTTAACTCTTGAAAAAGTTCAAACATGTTTGAACTTTTCCACGAGTAAAATGTACTCTTGAGGTTAAAATTGGAAACATTTAAACTCGTTGTAAGAACGTAGTGGCCCGTGCGTTTAACTTTGTGACTCGTGATTCTACCATGGGAACTCTTTTTAGAAACAATAATCAGGGACAGAAATATCAGTTACTTAGACTTTTTAAAGACAAATTCTGCTTAACAAAGTTAAGCAAGTTATTGATAATGTGACAGAGTGGGTTGAAAAGAAAAAATTGCTTGAAGTTTATATATAAATTTGTGTTGTGTTGTGTTGTGTTGAAAAGCTTTTTGCTGATCCGTTTGATTCTCACTGTTTGTTTACTTCATTGCACAATAAAAGCGAGTTCTTTGCTATCAAGATCAAATTGATGTCTGGAAGTCTTCATTTTAATATCACTACAAAGTCTCATGACTTGAATGTAATATTCCTTTCATCATAAAACACAAAATAGAGGAAGGCAAAATATATTCACATCTTGATTCTCACAATCATTTGTGAGATTTAAGGACTCAGCTGCCTCATATGCTGTGCTTTTTAAATGTTTAAAATTGTCCCCTCTCAGTAGATCAGAAAATAAGACAAACAGCACGGTGAATGTGAAACAAAGTCTTTATTCATCTTGTTCAATATAAAAAACGCTTTTTTGCACATATTGAGAAAAGGAGCACCACAGCAAACAACACAGTGGTCTGAAAAAGGGCTTCTCATACATGAAAATCAACAAATGAAGCACAAATAAAAGTATTTCCACTATATACTAATTCAGCTGAGAAATGCACAAGTCTAAATTCAGGCAATAAAAGATACAATGCAATGCGCTAAATGACAAGTTTTGAGATCTACAATCAGATAAGCAGATGCATGATAACCACGTTTTAAAGGAAAGACAGATGCAATGAAATTACTTTTACACCACAATAAAAAATAAAATCCACACTTAAAGTTAAACAAAGAAAAGTCAGCAGGATTTAAACTAAACATGAAATTAACTGGATTTTTCTGCATGTGGGCTCTCCTCATGCAGTGATGTACCTGTGGTCGGCAGCCGCTCAAAATAAGCTGTCCTGCCACGACACACTGCCCAATTCTGAATTATAGTAGGAGCAGAGATGGTCTCTCTGCTCTTTTGCACTGTTGGTCCCCGTGTTACCTCGAAAACACTGCAGTGGCACCAAAGTCTCGTCGTTTGTACCACTCCTCCACGCACCTAGTGTTATTCTCCCTGTTTGACTGTCCACTAAGTCACCGTCCTGCATGGCTGTTGCTGATCCTGAAGCTGCACCTCTGATACGGATCAGGTTGTGCAGAACACATGCAGCAAACACAATAGTCTCTACATTCTTTGGCTGGCATGACATCATTTTTTTAACATGTGATGATTTTTCAACACTTCGATATACATTGTTGCCTCAAGATTAACGGGAGAGGAACTTGGTACACTCGGGAGACGAACTTGGAACATCGCAGAAATGAGAAGTAAACGGGAAACTTAGACATACCCATGGGAACTCGGTTAAACTCTGGATCATAAACTTGTAGTATCGTACGCAACCACGAGTCTTTCACTCGGGGTCACTCGTGGGTCAACTCGCACAGTGAGACAGGGCTTTAACTCTAATGTTCTGTCAACTAAGACAATGACACCTCTTTGTAACTGGGGGAGTTGACCTCCCTGCATTTAGCTTCGATATGCCTGTAAGATATTTGTAAGTTTTGGTTACAAATGTCTTACAGTCTTCTTCTGAAGACTGACGAATACAAACCAAGCTGATGTAATCCCTTCTCCTTTAGTACTCCCACTATTGCAGGAATCAATCTGGTGAACCTTGGCTGCACTCCCTCTCAGGCAAGTATATTCTTACTGGAGTAAGGAGAGTAACGTGACATACAGTACTCTCAAGTGTGGTTTCACCAAGGCCCCTGTGCTCCTGAACTAGTATTCTCTTGTTATGGGACAATGTACCATTTTGCCTTCTTCATTGGAAGCAGTATCCTTGTTAAAAGCACTCAGATCATCCAGCTTTGTTAACATCATTGAAGCTTTGAAACTTCATTGAACTTCAAAGTGTAAAATGTGTGGTGTGTGTAGAAGATTTGTCTGGCAATTTGTTCTGAGATGTTTTTGATGTGGAAGTCTCACACATTGGTAGTGGTTCTTGATGACAATTTACTTCAGCACCAGCACTCTGATGTTAGCATTAGGAACTCGCAGCTTGTATAAAGACATAAGAAATGGAAGAAAAAGTAGATACATTTTCTCTTTGAGCTGCTGTAACAATTTCCAAATTTTGTACCTCATCAATTTCCACCACTATCCATATTCTATGTCTTTATTCCCTGAATGCATAGAAATCTATCAATCTTTGTTCATAGTAAATACAATGACTGAACTTGCACTTCTATCTCTAGTGGAGGATTCCAAAGGTTTATCACCTTCTGAATGAAGACATTTCTCCTCATTTTAATACTAAAAGGCGTGACCCTTAAAGGCCTGTCGCACGAGTCTGCGGTCATTGGCGGTGATACGGGAAGTATCTACCGCTCGTGGACCGCCAGAGACCGTGGGTTCGGTCAAACGCCCACCGCCGAGGCCGTGTGGCGTTGGTCCCAACACCGCACGGTGCTCACAAAAAGTCAGCACTGTTGAAAAATAATTTCTTACCGCACAGCCGGCGCCAGTGAGGAACGAGTGCGGCACGGTCACCGCCACAGCCGCTGCCAGTGCGGCACGGTCACCGCCACAGCCGCCGCCAGTGTGGCACGAGTGCCGTGAGTGGAACTCTCACCGCCACAGCCTCCGCCAGTGAGGCACGTGTGCGGCATGGTCACCGCCACAGCCTCCGCCAGTGAGGCACGTGTGCGGCACGGTCACCGCCACAGCCTCCGCCAGTGACACACGGGCGCCGCGATCAGCACTACCGCCGCCACAGCCTTGCTTGCTTTATTTTCTATAACACCGCAAGCTCGTGGGACCGGCTGTACTCGCCGCTCTCGGGGTTGACGTGCGGTCCCCTCTTCCGGCGACGCCGCGCTTCACCGCCAATGACCGCAACACCGTGAGACAGAGCCATTATTCTCTAACTATGCCCATGGACCTTGTGCTGGACCACTCTCTGTTTACAGGTATTAATGCCACCTGCTGGATATTCAGGTTCCTACAGTTTTGAGTTACCTTTCCTGATGGTATACCTGGTCGCGTTCTAAAAACCTGTGCGGAACAACTGGCTGGAGTTTTTACAGACATTTTCAACCTCTTACTTCTGAGGTCTGAGGTCCCCACCTGCTTCAAAAGGGCATCAATTGTACCAGTGCCCAAGAAGAGTAAGGTAACGTGCCTCAATGACTATCGACCTGTGGCACTAATGCCTGTGGTGATGAAGTGCTTTGAGAGGTTGATCATGACGCAGATCAACTCCTACCTCGACAAAAACCTGGACCCACTGCAGTTCGCTTACCGCCACAACAGATCAACGGTGGATGCGATCTCGCTGGCCCTCCACTCCGCTCTGGACCACTTGGACAACAAAAACTCATATGTCAGGCTGTTATTCATCGATTACAGCTCGGCATTTAACACAATCATCCCCTCCAAGCTGGTTACCAAACTCGCAGAACTGGGTCTCTGCGCATCCCTCTGCAATTGGATCCTCGACTTCCTCACTCTCAGACCACAGTCTGTTCATATTGGTGGAAATGTGTCAGACTCGATAACAATTAGCACGGGAGCACCTCAAGGCTGCGTGCTCAGTCCCCTGCTGTACTCACTCTATACTCATGACTGCGTAGCCGGACATAGTGCGAACTCCATCATCAAGTTCGCTGATGACACCACTGTTGTGGGACGTATCACTGATGGGGATGAGTCAGAGTATAGAAGTGAGATCGAGCAACTGTCCATATGGTGCCAGCACAACAACCTGGCCCTCAACACCAGCAAAACCAAGGAACTGATTGTGGACTTTGGAAGGAGTAGGATGGGGACCCACAGTCCCGTTTATATCAACGGGTCAATGGTTGAAAGGGTCAAGAACTTCAAATTCCTGGGCGTGCACATCTCTGAAGATCTTTCCTGGTCCGAGAACAATGATGCCATTATTAAGAAAGCACATCAGCGCCTCTACTTCCTGAGAAGATTACGGAGAGTCGGTTTGTCAAGGAGGACTCTCTCTAACTTCTACAGGTGCACAGTAGAGAGTATGCTGACCGGTTGCATCGTGGCTTGGTTCAGCAACTTGAGTGCCCTGGAGAGGAAAAGACTACAAAAAGTAGTAAACACTGCCCAGTCCATCATCGGCTCTGACCTCCCTTCCATCGAGGGGATCTACCACAGTCGCAGCCTCAAAAAGGCTGGCAGCATCATCAAGGACCCACACCATCCTGGCCACACACTCATCTCCCTACTACCTTCAGGTAGAAGGTACAGGAGCCTGAAAACTGCAACGACCAGGTTCAGGAACAGCTACTTCCCCACAGCCATCAGGCTATTAAACCTGGCTCGGACATAACACTGAACTTTACTAGCCAATAGTGTTATTTGTACTTTATCAGTATATTGACCATTGTGTATATATTTATAGAATGCCTTGTAGTAATGCCTACTATGTTCTGTTGTGCTCAAGCAAAGCAAGAATTTCATTGTCCTACCAGGGACACATGACAATAAACTCACTTGACTTGACTTGACTTGTTAGGCAGGAAGTTATCATAATCCAGGAAGTCCAGTTCAGGGAGAGTACCACATGGTGTAGAATGTAATTCCAAGCGCACAATCTAATGCCATCCTACCCCACCAGTTTGTTAGACGCATTGTCTTTTCACTATACTGGACTCGCTGGATGTCCCTATCCAGCTATCTAGCAAGTTAAACAGTTGAATACAGTAAGCGGGTCTTTATTGGATTAGCCCGCTTCCAATACAGCGGACATCCAGCGAGTCCAGTATAGTGAAAAGACAGCACCACACCAAGCTGTACGACAGGGTGGCTCACATCATCACATTGCTCGTCCACACCTCAACGCCATGGTAACAAGCAACCAAGACAACGCTTCACAGAATGAAGCCAAGTCTCCCAGCATTCGTTCTTACCGCTCTGCAGCGAGTTCCAGTGCCAGCATGGCGGCCCTTAAAGCACGGGCTAAAGCAAAAGCAGCCGAAGCCAGAGCAGCATTGGCTCAGAGCGAGATAGATATGAAGGTCGAGGCTGCGCGGATGCAGGCGGCGATGATGGTTGAGGCTGCGTGGACGCAGGCGACCTTAGAGGCCTTGCAGCAAGAAAGAGAGATGAAAGCAGCCATTGCAGAGGCCAACACCATAGAAGCAGGTTTATTAGCAGAACAAGGGTCACGTAATAGATCACCGAGCCCTGTTCACCCTCAAACCCAACACGAGCGTACTCTGGACTATGTCATAGAGCAAGCCAGCATAAAGTCAAGCCAACATGTCACCGATTATGATATTGAGAGTGGTAGCATACTATTTTGTCCATTGCCACACGTTCATCAGACCAAATCTAATCTGGCCAGTTCATTTCATAGGCATCACGATCCCAGTAATGTGCAAGGAAACGTGGAGCCTAAATTGGAGGATAGAACGCCAAAGGCAACCTTTCTGCACAGCGGCTTTATCAACTCTCCTCAAGCCACCAACGATATCAATCCCACCACCATGGACCTCGCCAGATACCTTGCCCGCAGCCGGCTCGTTACAACAGGATTGACGGCCTTTAATGACAAGCCTGAGAATTACTGGGTTTGGAGATCCTCCTTCCAAATCGCCATAGCAGGCCTAGGCCTTTCACCCGGAGAAGAGCTAGATCTTTTGGTAAAATGGCTCGGAAAAGAATCCTCGGAGCAGGCAACAAGAATTAAGGCTGTCAACATGAGGAATCCAACAGCAGGTTTGAAGATGGCTTGGCAGAGGCTCGAAGAAATTTATGGTTCACCCGAGTCTATTGAGCATGCCCTCTTTACCAAGCTTGAGAACTTTCCCAGGATCACCATCAAAGAGCCATACAAGCTACGTGAGCTCGGGGACCTTCTGTCAGAAATCGAAGCGGCAAAGGTTGACGGGTATCTACCTGGTTTGTCTTACCTCGATACCTCCAGGGGAGTTGCACCGATCGTTGAGAAGCTTCCTCATATTATCCAGGAAAAGTGGACCGGCTTTGGATCCAATTATAAACGCCGCCACCGCATCTCTTTCCCCCCATTTAAAGTGTTTGCCGACTTTATCCGCACGGAGGCAAAAACCAGAACGGATCCCAGCTTCAATCTTTGCTTCTCTCGGCCAGCAATCGTCCAGAGAGACATGGTAAAACCCTCGTCTCCGTCCACAGGACACAAGCATCTCCAACAACTCCTGAGACACAGAAATCCAGCGACCCATCGAAGCTGTGCCCCATCCATGCCAAGATTCATCCATTAAAGAAGTGCAGAGCCTTCAGAGAAAAGAGCCTGGAAGACTGCAAACACTTCCTTAAGGAACATTCCATTTGTTTCCGCTGCTGCTCCTCCACAAGTCATTTCGCCAAGAACTGTACAGCAGAAGTGAGATGTACCGAGTGCGACAGTGACAGACACCTCTCCGCTCTACATCCAGGCCCAGCCCCCTGGCAGGCCGAGCCATCTCCCCCCGCATCTGAGCATGGCGGGGAGGAAGAGGTAGCGGTAAACCAGGAGATCACCTCCAGATGCACAGAGGTGTGCGGTGATGGGGTCAGCGCGAGAGCATGTGCTAAGATATGTCTCATCTCTGTCTATCCAGAAGGATGTCGCCAAGAGGCACGCAGGATGTACGCCATCTTAGACGAACAGAGCAACCGCTCTCTTGCAACATCCGAGTTTTTCAATATCTTTGGGATCGAAGGAAATCTTAAGCCATATTCACTGCGGACATGTGCCGGGCTTAAGCAGACTGCAGGTAGAGCAGCCTGCGGTTACATGGTGGAGTCTGTGGATGGGAAGACATTGCTCCCTCTTCCTCCACTCCTAGAATGCAATCAAGTGCCTAACAACCGCGCCGAGATCCCCACTCCCAACGCTGCGCATCACCACAGCCATCTCAGATGCATTGCCAATGTGATTCCTCCACTGGACCCGAAGGCCAAAATACTGCTCCTATTGGGAAGAGATATTCTGCAAGTGCATAAAGTGAGGAAACAAATTAATGGCCCCAACAATGCCCCGTTCGCCCAGAAGCTAGATTTGGGATGGGTCGTTGTTGGCGATGTATGTCTTGGTGGAGCACATCGACCTACCCAAGTGGACACCTACAAGACCTGCATTCTAGGAAACGGTCGACCTACCTACCTCACACCCTGCACGAGCCATGTTACGGTGAAGGAGAAGTCCAGAGTTGATGTCCATGGCCATTCTACAGGAGACCACATGTGGACAGAATCTGGGGCAGTCCGTCTTCCATCGTACTGCCAGCGATAATGACCTAGCACCATCATTCGATGACCTGAGGTTTCTCCAGATTATGGATGACCAATGTTACCAAGATAACTCAAATAGCTGGGTCGCACCTCTGCCGTTCCAGTCACCCAGGCAGCGTTTGCCTAATAATCGAGAATACGCTAATAACAGACTCACTTCTCTCCACCGGACTTTGGGAAAACAACCACAGATGAAGGCGCGCTACTTGGAGTTCATGGACAAAATGCTCAGCAATCGGCATGCAGAAGTAGCCCCACCACTCAGAGCTGATCAAGAGTGTTGGTATCTTCCCTCATTTGGAGTCTACCATCCAAGAAAGCAAGATCAAATTCGCGTAGTGTTTGACTCCAGCACACCATTTGAGGGGGTTTCGTTGAATGACGTGCTGCTCAAAGGACCCGATTTCAACAACAGCCTACTAGGAGTCCTCATGAGATTCAGGAAGGAACCAGTGGGAGTCATCGCTGACATTCAGCAAATGTTCCACTGTTTCGTCGTCAGAGAAGACCATCGAGATTTCCTACGCTTCCTGTGGTATCGTAACAACAATCCAGAGAGTGACATCCTCGACTACAGGATGCGCGTGCATGTTTTTGGCAACAGCCCCTCACCGGCCGTCGCCACATACGGTCTCCGAAGAGCTGCCAACGAAGAGGAAACAACATATGGCAACGACGCTCGCAAGTTCATCGAACGCGACTTCTACGTAGATGACGGGGTCAAGTCATTCCCTACAGAAGCAGAAGCCATCAGCATCCTCAATCGCGCCCAGGAGATGCTCGCAGTATCAAACCCCAGGCTGCACAAGGTCGTATCGAACAGAGCTGCAGTCATTGAATCATTTCCTCCTGAAGATCGAGGAAAGGGCATCAAGGATCTCAACCTGTTCGCCGATGACCTCCCTCTCCAGCGCAGTCTTGGTGTGTCCTGGAATATTGCTGCAGATACGTTAACATTCCAGTGCTCCGCGGAGAAGAAGCCCTATACTCGCAGAGGAGTGTTATCAACAGTTAACAGTCTTTATGACTCATTAGGTTTCCTTGCTCCAGTCACAATTCAAGGCAGGTTGTTGCTCAGGGAGCTCTCCAAGCAGGCCGATGATTGGGATTCTCCTCTCCCCCAAGACATGGAGGAGGAGTGGATCAAGTGGAGAGACTCGCTCCAGGATCTACAGAAGCTACAGATTCCACGCCCCTACACCACACTCTCACAGCTGAGCACGTTACAAAGGAGCTTTGCCTGTTCTCAGATGCATCAGTCAAGGCCATTGCCGCAGTTGCCTATCTGAGGGTCACCACCGAAGATGGAATAACGGAGGTGGGCTTCATCTTTGGAAAAGCAAAGCTGGCAACCCAGCCAGAGCTCACTATTCCAAGGCTGGAATTGTGTGCAGCGGTCCTGGCCGTCGAAATCGCAGAGATGATTGTGAAGGAGATGGACTTGTCGTTCAACAACATCATCTACCACACGGACAGCAAAGTGGTGCTGGGGTACATCTGTAACCAGTCAAGGCGGTTTTACACATACATCCACAACCACGTCCAACGTATCCATCAGTTTTCGTCACCTCATCAGTGGAGGTTTGTTCCCACGGACGACAACCCAGCTGACCCCGGATCACGATCTGTCCCAGCAGCTCTACTCCGCACTACCACCTGGCTGTCGGAACCAGTGTTCCTCAGGAGGTCACATACCTACAATGCCTTACCTCAAGAGACCTTTGAGGTCATTGAGCCAGATCTAGATAGTGAGATCCGCCCTCTCGCAACTAACACCACACAGGTCCTTACCGTGCTGAATCCCTCAAGAATCGAGCGTTTCTCCAAGTGGAGCACCCTGGTCCGCGCAGTGGCACGCTTAATCCACATTGCTCAAACCTTCTCTAAGCCTAACAAAGGCGACAGCTGCCAAGGTTGGCACATTTGTCGTTCAGGTCCTACTGTAGAAGAGCTGCAGAAGGCAGAGATGCTCATCATAAATGGTGTCCAACAACAGTGTTATTCGCAAGAGTTGGAGTGCTCTAGTTGCAGCACGTAACCTCCCCTCACGCAGCCCTTTGTGCAAGCTGCGTCCAATATTGTGTGGCAGTGGATTGCTACGAGTGGGAGGCCGCATCACTCGGGCAAAGCTTGGAGTAGGGGAAACCAACCCAGTAATCATCCCAGGACGTCATCATCTGGCTGCTCTATTTGTGGGACACTATCATGAAGCTGTGAAACATCAAGGTAGGCACTTCACTGAGGGTGCTGTGAGGCAGGCCGGTTACTGGTTGGTTGGAGCGAAGAGGTGCATCAGTGGTTTCCTCTTCTGGTGCGTCATCTGCAGGAAACTCCGTGGTAAGAACGAGCACCAGCAGATGGCCGACCTTCCAGCGGAGCGACTACAAGTGGCACCACCCTTCACTTACGTGGGTGTCGACGTGTTTGGCCCTTGGGAGGTGGTGTCACGGCGGACCAGAGGAGGACACAGCAACAGCAAGAGATGGGCTGTGTTGTTCTCCTGCATGTGTACCAGAGCTGCGCACATCGAAGTGATAGAGAACATCAGTGCTAGCAGCTTTATCAATGCCCTGAGGAGTTTTTTTGCCATCAGAGGGCCAGCAAAGCAGATACGACAGACTGTGGCACTAACTTCGTTGGTGCTAGTTACGAGTTGAAGATGGGTGATTCAAGCACCAGCTCCGACAGCGTAGATAAATACCTCCAGTATCAGAAGTGTACATGGGTATTCAATCCGCCCCATTCCTCCCATATGGGTGGTGCGTGGGAGCGGATGATCGGTGTCGCCCATCGTATCATCGACTACATGTTTCTCCAGAATGGAGCAGCCCGTCTCACACATGAGGTCTTAACGACATTTATGGCAGAGGTCACAGCCGTGATTAATGCAAGACCCCTCATCCCTGTGTCTTCGGACCCGGAATCACCTTTCATCCTGACTCCAGCTACACTCTTGACTCAGAAGACAGGCGTACCCCTTCCTCCTCCTGGTGACTTTGGGAAAGGAGTTCTTCTCAAAGAAGAGTGGAAGCCTGTTCAGAGCCTAGCGGAAGTCTTTTGGAGCAGATGGCGTCGGGAGTATCTCGTTACCCTGCAAACCCGACACAAGTGGTTGGACACAAGGCAAAATCTTAAAGAAGGAGACATCATCCTCCTGAAGGACAAACAGGCCAGAAGAAATGAGTGGCCCATGGCAATCATCTCAAAGGCTTTCCCAAGTCAGGATGGGAAAGTTCGGAAAGTGGAAATCAGAATCTTCAAAGATGGAGGCCAGAAGCTCTACGTCCGCCCAATCACCGAAGTGGTTCTCCTCCTGTCTCCCGAGGACTCTGGGGGTTAAATGGGAAATTTGCATGGGGTCTGGGAGACCGCAGGCGGGGAGTGTGCTGGACCACTTTCTGTTTACAGGTATTAATGACACCTGCTGGATATTCAGGTTCCTACAGCTTTGAGTTACCTTTCCTGTTAGGCAGGAAGTTATCATAATCCAGGAAGTCCAGTTCAGGGAGAGTACCACATGGTGTAGAATGTAATTCCAAGCGCACAATCTAATGCCATCCTACCCCACCAGTTTGTTAGACGCATTGTCTTTTCAGTATACTGGACTCGCTGGATGTCCCTATCCAGCTATCTAGCAAGTTAAACAGTTGAATACAGTAAAGAATCAACGACATCTCGTGTCTCCGGGTCTTTATTGGATTAATTGTTTAACTTGCTAGATAGCTGGATAGGGACATCCAGCGAGTCCAGTATAGACCTAGTTGTCACAGTCTCGCCAGGAATGAGATTCAAAATCAAAGGCCAACACATCAGTGCAATGCTGAGGAAATGTCGTAATGTTGGATTATTATATTTTGGGGGTTGTAATGTATCTTAACTCTGTTTGTCTTGGTGTATATCGTAAAGCTCATGGTCGGAATTGGAGGTGGCAAAACAGAAAAGATTAAGTGAACACAGATTTCTGCCACTGAACATACATATAATATTTTCAACCAAAGTACTTGAAGAACTCTGAACTAAGGACCTAACTGAAGGAAGATCTGACTGAAAAAGTGTCAGAAACATTTTCAAATTTATAAATATTACAAAACAAGAAAACAACTTAAATAAAAGTATCCATGTTGTTTTTACTTTCTTCTCCCTCGGTTAAAGAACATTGAAGTACAAATGTGTGTTAGGAGGAAGGAAGCAAAAGAAACAAAAATCCGAGAAACAAAGATAAAGATATGTGTCTGAAAAAATATTTTAAAATCCAATCTTTTATTGGTGGATTCAAATAATTTATCACTGACCAGGTTAGCTTCTTATTATGTTATATTATTTGACTTTGGTTGTGATTTTTTTTTATTTCTATTGAACTTTTTATGCTGCTCATTTAATTGCAATAACTCAGGAAACATCTAATGCTCAAGGAACATACGAGAACTCAATGTAATGTTATTTTGCTGTTCATTGAACCTGTGGTCATGGATGCATGTTGAAAGGTGGCCAGAAGAGGTCATTATTTATTCTAGGCAGTCTTAAAACCAGGACTATTAATACACCTATCCATCCCACTTTATAACTCACCAGCTTTCTCATTATTTTTCTACTTGGCATTATTTGTGTACCATTTATTAAAACCTGACTTGCAACAAAAATACAAAATAGTAAAACCTAAAATCCATTTGAATTATTTAAAAAAATAAATGTATATTCAAAAATTCAATGTTCAGCTCAGAATATTTTATTAAAAACAAACCAATAAGTACTAACAAATGCAATCAAATGGTTCTTTGGGATATTTGTTTTGCTTACTCAAAATAAGTATTGTTAGTTATTTAAACAACTATTAAAACCTGCAGATTCTAATTTTATTCCAGATCCACAATGGCATTCAACAGGCAATGTGTTTTATTGTAGGCCTCTCTCACCTTAATGTTAATGAATAATTGTCCAATTGTAAATCGGCGCACATAATAGGAAAGCAACAAACTTTGATGTGGATGGGTGAATAAGAACAAAGAACAAGTGTTATACTTGTCAGAAATGCTGTACTCTTTAAACCCAGTAGTAACCTGATTAGGAAAGAGACAAAATGCTGGAGGAACTCAATGGGTCAGGCAGCATCCCTGGAGAACGTGGACAGGTGATGTTTTGGGTTCGGACCCTTCTTCAGACTGGAGTGCTAACCTATTTAGCATTGGTGGTTCAGTTGGTAGTGAGAAGACTAGCCTTAGGCTAAGAATGATATTGATCAGCCTGTAAATTGGACAGGACAATGACAGATGCAATTTAATTCTGTTCAGTGTGAGGTGATACATTTTAGGAGTTCAATGAGGGCAGTTTCATATACAGTGAATGGTAGGGTCCAGGGACTATTGAGGAATAAAGGAAACGGTGTATAAAGATTCTGATGAGGGGAGCAAAATTGAATTGGTGTAGAAAGTCTACAGATTAATGGCCTTCGTTAATCGAACATAAGAAGACAGAGCCCTTGGTATAACATTATCAAACTGGTTAAGCCATTGTTGGAATGTTGTGTGCAGTTCTTGACACCACTAGATGTGAAAGAATTTATAATGGCAGTTTATACAACTTTCTCAAAACCCAATTTCGATAGCCATTAATTATCGCCGATGATTTGAAGGTATAGCCTAAAACACTCACGACACACATAAGACAGCACAGATTAATCTTCCAGACGTCGTTTCTTGATTAATTAGTCATTTATTGAAGTAATACAATACAAAGAAGTAACTCATAACTTTCCGTTCTTAATCGCTGTTCCATTCACGTCATATAAATAACATAAAAGCTTCTTCTTATAAAGGTATGTCGTCTCGTAACTTGTGTCGTGATCATGGTAGAAAACTATCTCCCCTCATACTCCGACACAAACTAAACCTGCTAATCTGCGAGTGTGCGCGAGATTCCTCTAACAAAAGAACAAACCCCTACTACGTATCAAATCCCACCTACAAAAGTACAGGCAGATAGCTGAAACTAAAAATATCAAACATGATAATAATATCAAAAATAATATACTTAAGCGTAATGGCTCCTACAGATTTGGTTGCATAGAAAAGCTTGCAGAAGAGTTTCATTTACGAGGAGTTACTGGATAGGCTGGCTTTGTTTTGAACAGAATGGCTTGGAGCACAAGACACTGAGGGGAGACCTGATTGAGGTGCACAGAATTATGAGATCATTGTAAGAATTGTTTCCATGCGGTGCAGATATCTAGAACAGAGGGCATAGGTTTGATGTAAGGAGTAAGAGGTTTAAAGGATCTTTGGGAGAAATCTTTCACCCAGATGGGCGCTGCAATCTGAGTTGAGTTTAGTTTATTGTCACGTGTATCGAGGTACAGTGAAAAGCTTTTGTTGCATGCTAACCAGTCAGCAGAAAGACAATACATGATTACAATCGAGCCATTCACAGTGTACAGATACACGATAACAGGGGCGGGAAACCTGGGGGGCCAGAGGGGACACGCCCCCCCATGTTATGAGAGGTGGGGGACATCCCGCCCCCCAAGTTTTTGTGATCCGTATTTTATGAGATGCAGCGCTGGTATCCCGTCAGTCCAGGCAGAGCTGTAGTTAACCCGGTGAGACAGGCAGAGTTGAGCTGCATTTAGCGCTGGATTGAGCCTCCGAAGCGTCGTGCGCGTGAGTGTGAGTGTGCGCATGCGCGCATGGCCGCCAGAAAATTGCGTCCCCCGTCCCCTCCATGTTTTGATAGCGAGTTCCGCTCTTGCACGATAAAGGGAATAACATGAATAAAGTTTAGTGCAAGATAAAGCAAGTAAAGTCTGATCAAAGATAGTCTGAGAGTCTCCAATGAGGTAGATAATAGATTGTAGCTAGTAGATTGCTCTCTAGTTGTGGTAGGATGGTTCAGTTGCCTGATAACAGTTGTCCCTGAATCTGGAGGTGTGCGTTTTCATACTTCTCTTCCTTTTTCGAGAGGGGAGAGGGGAGAAGGGGGAGTGGCCAGGGTGTGACTCGTCCTTCATTATGCTGGTGGCCTTGCCAAGACAGTGTGAGGTATAAATAGAATCAATGGAAGGGAGGTTGGTTTGCGTGATGGTCTGGGCTGCGTTTACAATTCGCTGCAGTTTCTTGCGGTCTTGGATGGAGCCATTCCCAAACCATGCTGTGATGCAGCCAGATAAAGTGCTAACCACGGCGCATTGGGAATGCTCTGCCTGAGAAAGTGGTGGAGTCAGGTGATCTCACAATCTTTAAGCGGCATTTGGATGAGGACTTGATTCACCAAGGCATAATAGGCTATGGACCAAGTGCTAGTAAATTGTATAAATTTGGACAGGTAGTTGTGCTCAGCATGTGCATGAAGGCCCAAAGAACCTGATTTTACTTTTGCATGATTCCATTACGCTAGGAGTTGGTTCCACATTGCTCTCTTGTTTGTGGAGTCCTAACAAGGACATGACCCTCATACTTTAACAAACAAAAGGAACTCTGTCCCTCAAAAGAACTTAGTGCAAACACTTACCATCTGCTGGCATTTATGTGAAACAAAGCAGTGATCTTTTTACCACATAGTTTGCTCTTGCCTTTCAACATCAGCCTCCATGGGCAATCTCTGCTCATTGCCCCAATAGTTCACTCCACTGGTGATGGGATCACTTTAGCCATTCCATACAAGTTGGAACACCAGCAAAGGGCTTCGCCCTCAACTACGTCCCTAGCAGAGCAGAGATTCACAGCTGAGCAATGGTTAGTGCAACTCCCTATCTAAAGCTGGACTGATTGTTATTAGTGCTGATTCTACTGGCCCATTAGTTTCTAGGAATGCATCTGCTAAATGAGGTACCAGTGTATAGGCATATTTTAAATGGTAGCATTATCGAACCAATACAAAGAGCTTGCTGGGACTGTCTGTACAGTACTAATTTACAAACAGAAATACTGTAATAGACACAAAATGCTGGAGTAACTCAGCGGGTCAGGCAGCATCTTTGGAGAAAAGTAATAGGAGACATTCCTTCTTCAGACTGAGAGTTGGGGGAGAGGGAAATTATATGTATTCATTTCAGAGCAGAACAATACAGAGCCGGCATCGATGGCCAAGGAGACCACAATGGTCCATTGTTGGCTGTGGAGGAGGTGATAACAATGGGAAACGAACAGTGAAACGAGCAGAACAACTCGGGTGGGGGAGGGATGGAGAGAGAGGCAATGCAAGGGTTACTTGAAATTAGAGAAATCAATATTCACACTGCTGGGTTGTAAGCTGCCCAAGGCACCAATGTGCTGTTCATCCAATTTGTATGTCTGACAGTGGAGGAGGGAAAAACACTGTAATATTTGCTCTGCTGATGGTGTTTGGGTGGTGAACAATGTATCTTGCAAAGGAAAATAACCCACTCTTACCCCCACTCTCTGGATATAGTTCCCCAAGGTCTGCTGGTGGGGAGGGAATAGGAGCCACGCACAGTATGTGCATTCTTTCCTAGATTTATAGCACAATGCCATGGACACTGACAGCAAACTACACAACACGTCAGCTGTAAGTCCCAGCATCAGAATCTGAGGTTGATGATGTATGATCCTATTACAGTGACTGAAACTCGACCATCACACATGGGAAATACAAAGCCACTGTAGTTAATATTATATAGTTGATGCATTTATTTGTAGCACAAAAATAAAAATGCATATGTTGCATGGAAAAACAGATATTCACATACTATTTCACCAACTGGACAGACACAAGCCAAAAGAGCAGATTCTCCAGGCCAAACCTGGGTCAGTGGAAATGCTACTGTTAGTTCAATTAGTTCTGGAGATACATAGATAAAGCAGGACTTGAAATCATTGGGACAAGATCCAGGAACTGCCTCTTTCCCATGCTGTTGACTGATAGGCACGATAAATTCTGGGAAGTTGCAGCCTATTTACTCCTCAACTCATGAGCTTCTAAACATTGCAGAAGAAAATCAACACCATGAACAAACTTTTGATCAAACTTGGCGATTGACGCCCGTGACAAGAAGAAATAGGTAAAGTTGAAGAGAAACTTGGCAGGAGCCTTTCAAAGTGGGTAAAGTGGGGAGAAGGGAATGGGTGATAGCAGATGTTGTTTTGGTAAGAGATGTAAAAATAGCTTTGAGTGATAGAGTTTCGGCACTGAGGAAATGAAAGTAATGAGATTAGGGAGCTGTGGCATGGACTAGGGGCAATCCTACCGAGAAAAGAAGATTAAGGAGAAATTGTATTAATGTGTTTAAGACAATTAAAGGAATTGACAGGCTTGATAGAGAGCACTAATTTTCTCCGATAGGTATCGTTCAGGATAAGTGTGTGTAACCTTAATGTCAGAGATAAGCTATTTGCGAAACATTTCTTAGAAGGTTAATGGAAATCTGGAACTCTGTCCCTCAAATATCTGTGAGCCAAGATCAATTGAAAATTTCAAAATTAAGCAACGTTGAGGTATTGCCCAGTTGTGAGAGGTGGAATAACCTTGAAGAGACAAAATGATTTCGGTCTTCGGATGTGACCGAATTTATCAAAATGATGCAGATATGTGAAGAGAGAGGGCAACTCAGTGAAGGCTGGGGAAATTTCTATGTAATTAAATCAGCACAAATGTGGCAGTATTAGGTGCAAAGCCAAAGGAAATAGATCTAATCCACAATATTTTAATTAAATGATTGGAGCTCTCTGCATATATATTTAATATGAATTCCATTTCCTTACTCCTGATGTCAAAGGTGCTTCTATGTACAATTTTGTGTACAAAAGGTTAATTTTATGAATTCTCTGCCACAGAAGGTAGTTGAGGCCAGTTCATTGGCTATATTTAAGAGGGAGTTAGATGTGGCCCTTGTGGCTAAAGGGATCAGGGGATATGGAGAGAAGGCAGGTACAGGATACTGAGTTGGATGATCAGCCATGATCATATTGAATGGTGGTGCAGGCTCGAAGGGCCGAATGGCCTACTCCTGCACCTATTTTCTATGTTTCTATGTTTACTCATTTGTGCTACTGGCAAAGTGTCTCGTCCATAAATGAGAATTTCTTTTTTTTTTTGGCATTGTGCAGTTTATTTTGATCATTTAAATGGATGGCTGGAATATTATGCAGCGCAAACCGTAAATTCAAAACTGTCAAAATGCTCGTTGGTAAACTCATCAGAAATTGGAGCTTCATATGAATTTTCTGGAAATATGTTCTCTGCCTGCTTTCTTCTGTAATCCTATAACCATAGGGTTTTTTTTTCTTCTCCCCAGATAAAATGGAACATTTTGGGTCCAAACTCAGAAACAATCTTGCCATCATCCAATGCAGACATAGGTGAGCCTGTGAATGGAACTTTCTACTTTAGAGACGGGGAGGTTGGTAACAGAATCATTGAACTGAACATCTTGCCACATGGAGAAATTGAAATTCAGGAGACTTTTATCATCCAACTTGGCCTGGATATTGGAGAAGCTGAAATTGATCGTACAGATGGGAAAGTGTTTTTGACAGTAAGTAACTATGTGACTATAAAATTGAACTATAAAATTTTGTTGGTAATTATTTTGAGCTGACATTAGTGTCATAGTGTCAGTGTGGAAACAGTGAGGAAACTGGCCCAATTTGCCCACACTGGACAACATGTCCCAGCTACACTAGTCTCACCTGCCTGCATTTGACCCATATCCCTCCAAACCTATGGTTGTTTTATTTGGTTGCATTTTTGAATTCCAGAAAATATGCTTAAATATGTATCTGAAACAGTACAAAAATGAAAATTGTATGTTATTACCAGGTAAATCGTTGACTGCAGTTTAGCAGCTTGGAAAATGAACCATTTCATTTCCAATTCTGCCTTGGAAATTGAACATGAAGCCATTATGTACATTTTAACATGATTGTAATTATTTCCAGTGGACACCTCACCCTCGCTCATTGGGAAGTGGAATCTGATACTATTTACCTTAATTGAAGCTGTAATGTGCAACCTTTGATGTCCATTGATGACTGCTAGTAAAGTGAGAGCAAATCTCATGGCTGAACGTTGATGTGTCGCTGTCTGCATCTGCTTGCCTGGTTACATTATTGCTGGTTCTCACGCTGATTATTGCAGACTTAAGGGCCTGTCCCACTTGGCGATTTTTTTCGGCGACTGTTGGCATCATTGACTATCAGGTCACCGAAAAAGTCACGGCGTGATGCGGAGTCTCCACAAGTGTTGCAACATTTTTTTTGTCGCCCTGGATTTTGAAATGGATTTTGAAATCTTTCGGCGACCCTGATACGTCAGTCAATGGTGCCGGTAATCGCTGAAAAAATCACCAAGTGGGACAGGCCCTTTACTAAGTCAGGCACACTGCAGATATCTTGTGATTTGTGGCTAAATAATGACCCCGAGTTCACAGTGGAATGGGACAACTCACAGGAGTGTATGGGGAAGTGTGTGTTGATTTGGCAGGGAGGTCATGCAGTTTGAAGGCAGGTGTTTCCATCCTCCAACACCGTTTCTTCACGGCTGCACCCTTAATGCTGCTACACATTAGGTTTCATGGAAAGAGTTTTTAATAGTGCCTTACTGCTTATGACTCCTAACAGCAAGGGCATGGCAGCTGCAATCTCTGCAGGCAATTATCTTTAAGAACTGTACATGTGTTTAAAGGTGGCACTCGGACTCGGAGCTTACATTTTTGCAACTTTTGGGGGTACATTTATCGGCCATTGATGCAAAATGAACCATCTCTTTACCACATAAGGATAAAATCCAATCTCTGAACAATGTCTTGATAAACACACTTGAAGGGTATGAAAGAAGCATACTATTCTTCCTTTAAACAATCAAGCATTTGCTCTTGGGTTGTTATTTTGTTCTGATTTAGTGTGAGTTAAGTGTAAATGGTGATGGCATGCCCTGTTACCTTCTATTTAGCATAAGGATAAAATGTCAGCCAATGCAGACAGCAACACATCAATGTTCAGCTGCGAGATTTGATCTATCTTTAATACATATGTTTCAATGAACATTGGTCAATACTATCATTATTATCCTGAATGTAAAACCTTAGAGCTATACAGCATGGCCCACTCAGTCAATATCAACCATCAGGCAATATTTACACTTATCCAACACTGGAACCATTTTATTCTGCCCACAGTTGCACCAACTCCCCTAAGATTATGTTCACCTACACACCAATGACAATTTATGGTGACTAGTTAACCTATCAATCATCATTGGCATGAGGGAGGAAACTGGAGCATCCAACCGAAGCCCATGAGACCACAGGGTGAATGAGCAAAGTCCACTTGTCCAATACTAAAGGATTCAACTCTGCTCACTGGTACTGTGTTGCAGCAGATCTTCTAACTGCATCACTGCAGCATCCAAAACAATATTTTTTGAATATTTTCTGTTTAGTCATAGAATCATACAGTGTGGAAACAGGGCCTTCGGCCCAACATATCGACACCAACCAGCATGACCCATCTAAACTAGTTCCACCTGCCTGCGCTTGGCTCATATCCCTCTAAACCTGCCCTATCCATGTACCTGTCCAATTGTTACCCATCTTTTTTCAAAAATCAATTTGCTTATTCTGGGGGGGAAAAGACACAAAGTGTTGGAGTAATTCAGTGGGTCAAGCGGCATCCCTGGAGAACATGAATAGGTTGGGACCATTCGTCAGACGCTTATGAAAGAATGGATCGACTGGGCTTATATTCACTGGAATTTAGGATGAGAGGGATCTTATAGAAACATAAAATTCGAAAGGGATTGGACGGGCTAGATGCAGGGCTGTTGGGGTAGTCCAGAATCAGGGGTCACAGTTTAAGAATAAGGGGTAGGCCATTTCGGACTGAGATGAGGAAAAACTTTTTCACCCAGAGAGTTGTGAATCTGTGGAATTCTCTGCCACAGAAGGCAGTGGAGGCTAATTCACTGGATGTTTTCAAGCGAGAGTTAAATATAGCTCTTAGGGCTAACAGAATCAAGGGATATGGGGACAAAGCAGGAACGGGGTACTGATCAGTCATGGTCATATTGAATGGGGGTGCTGGCTCGAAGGGCCGAATCGCCTACTCCTGCACCTATTTTCTATGCTTTATTCTGATGCTTATTCTGAACCCTGATTCTTCTGGTTCTGACCTGCCAGAATGCCTGGCATGACAGGAGCGAATGAACAGCTGGTACAATCAAGAACGAGTTGCAAGGAATGTGTAAACTTGTCTGGTTGCAACTTCCTGCATTCCTTTCACTTCATTTTGTGGGAAGAAAAAAAACAAGATTTTC
Organism: Malacoraja senta; assembly: GCA_038087875.1. NCBI lineage: Eukaryota > Metazoa > Chordata > Chondrichthyes > Rajiformes > Rajidae > Malacoraja > Malacoraja senta. The sequence goes on along the minus strand of CM075977.1, from coordinate 204,159,263 downwards.
AACAGAAATATTGTTGAATTCAGCAAAATGGGCAATTGAAGCCATGTCCTGCCGTGCTTTGACTTGAAAATATCACAACACTGGAGCACAGTGTGGTTTCTGTGTGCCCCTGTTATATCATCTGCTCTAAAATGTATAGTATATATTTTCTTAGAGGTAGACTGTTTAAGGTTATTTTTGCATCGCCCTGATGATACTTCATTATAGGAATAGAATTGGAGTGGTCAATGGTGGTGTTGGAAATAGCATTTATATTTCTTATTGTAATATTAGGAAATGAAAGCAAGGGTAGGTGTCATTTATCTAGGAATGTTACAACATTTTGAGATTCAAAAAATCAAGCATGGAATTTATCCCATCAGATGAAGCATAAAAATAGCTTTAATTTGATACCTAATTCACTTTCATATCTTCAGTATTAAAAAGGTTATGGTCATTTTCATACTCGGAAATTGGCATCTTGTTCCCTATTGCTTTTCACAAAACTTTACACAAAAGCTTTGATCGAGGACAGTCAATTGACATAAAAGCCCATAACTTTCTTAAAAATTAAGAGAACTGAATGAAATTTTCAGTTATTATAGATTGAAGCATTCTGAAACAAATATGATACATCTTACTTGGATGACCCGAAATTAAAGCATATAATTAGTCAGTTACCTAATTGTAGCTAATTACAAAATTGACTGTTGTGACGGAAATAGTAATAACACCCAGAATGCCTTGAAAATTCAAAAATGTGATATTCTCAAGATCAGAACAAATATTATTCTAACGTTAAAACAAATAGTAAATACCCAACAAAAAATTCATATTCATCAGTCATCAAATCAATTAATTTCATCTAAATTCAATTACTAGATCTAAACATCTATCCCATTCTTAAGAAAAGGCTAAAAATATATTTTTAAATAGCCAAAGTATCCAAATAACTAACTGTTCCCATTTACACAAGAATTCACAATATAACATGATTTTTAAATCTCAATTTGTCATGAATTTCTATGCCATTGGAAGGAATTGAATGTTTAATTCCCATAAATTTTACTCTGTTGGTTTATAACATTGCTGTAGGCAAGGGTCGTTTTACACAGACATTTATTCAAAATCCACAAACATCCACTCAAGATTATCAAAATCATTATTTTTTGTACAATCATGTGATAACAACATCTAAATTATCTATATTTTGTGTTATTGTCTATCCATGATCAATATTTTAATACTAAACCTGACTAAAACCTAAAAACTATGTACTGTGTAAGTATTCAATCAGATATTTAGTATGAAAATATTGATCATGGATCGACAATAACACAAAATATAGATGATTTAGATGTTCTTATGACATGATTGTGCAACAAATTAATGAATGATTATCTTGAGAGTGGATTGTGAAAGATCGGAATGTGGCCGCTGCCATGATTAAACCCCCGCGATATCGGCAGGCAAGATACGGCCGATATCGGGGCCTAAATAACATATTTCGCATCATCAGATTAAAATGAAACCACACCAAAAAGCAAGGGAAGATGTTAAATAAACGATATACCTTTTGTTTTGTCCTGTTGTGGAAGTCCTTGATGTTGATTTTGATCCGTGATGTTGAAGGGGTTAGAAGTTGCGTTTAACTTCAATCCAGCGATGCAATCGACCAGCAACTTTTAAAAATTAACAAAAATGAGAACGGAAGCGCAGAACAAATTTTCTTTATCAACTTGTAGTCCGAGCAAATATCTCTCCAACAACCAATACAAACCTGCATTTTAACCCCCCCCCCCCGTCTCCGGAATCGCACGCACAGACAGTGGGCAGACCTGGAGCGCCACTGATGGTATGTTTTGTAACAACGCTAATTTATCTCCTTGAGTTGCTCCCCAATTAAACAGGATTGTGGCTGCTCTTCGACCCTAACACAATTTTCCTGACCTTTGTTCATTATAAGAAGTTTTGAATCACATTGATTTTTATAAAAGTTAATGAGGTTTCTACGTTTGTGAAATTTCTTCTGCTTTTTATTATCTCTTAGGTGCAGAAGTTTGGAAATCCCAATGGGATAGTCCAGTTTACTGAAGAGTCTTTGTATGTAAAGACTTACTTGGAACCATCAAATCGAGAAGAATTGATAAATGTTTCATTCATTGTTACAAGGACTAAAGGAATAATGGGAGATATAAAGGTAATATTACAACACAGCATTATTATTTTTGGTTTGCTTGCGTATTTTACATGAAATATAGAAACTATTTTGGAAGCCATAGAAATGTATTTCCTGCAATGTACAGGTAGAAACAATGTGAAAGTAGAACATTTTTGTTTAGTTTAAAGATACAGCATGGAAACAGGCCCTTTGGCCCACCGACCAACCAACGCTCCCCGCACATTAATACTATCCTGTGCACATTAGGGAAAATTTACAATTACACCAAGCCAATTAAGGGCCTGTCCCACTTTGCGATTTTATGGGAGCCGACGGGCGTCAGTCACTGCCGCCTAAAAACCGTCAAGTAGTACGATAGAGCCGCGCCACAGCCGCATCAAGGTACGACATTCCGCGTCACCATGCATTACCAATTTCCACGCATCACCATGCGTCACCATAGGACAAGCATGTGTCACCATGCGTCGCCATAGGTCGGCATGCGACAGCATATGACAGCACAGAACAGCACCTGTGACATCACAGCCATCAAGCGGCGTCAATGTACGTCCACCCGCCACACGGTACGGCAAGACACAACAAGAAGCGTCATCTGGGGCAACATTGCAACACATCATGACGCATCGTTGTCGCATAGTGACGCATGGTGACGCACGCTGACGCACAATAAATTAGCATAGGCAATGACTGTTCGTCACCATGCGTCACCACGTGTCACCCGTACATCATCGTGTGAAAGGGCGCATGACAAGATAAGACATGCAAATGTCGCGTGTGGATTTTGAACATTCCAAAATCCTGGGATGGCAGGGAGACACCGCGCGTCACTACATGCGTCACCACGCGTTAAGATGCGTCACGACCTGACCACGACACGACAACCTCATTTCAGGCTGTCGCCTAAAATGTCGCCCAAGTGGGACAGGCTCTTTAACCTACAAACCTGTACGTCTTTGGTGTGTAAAGCCTTGTTGCCTTGTTCAATGCGGAGCAGAAGATTATGAAATCACTCACCATTTGTGGTTTCACTTTTTAAACCATTCACAATTGCTCCATTCTCCATTTCAAACATGTAAATCAGTAGATTTTCTGATTCACGTAAGCAGCAGACGGTGGAACTGAAAGTGTGTCATTACTGGCACTGGCATTGTGGAGGTGTCATGTGTATCAGTTGATGCATGGCCAAACAGCATGCATAATCTACTGATGGTCTGCATGCAATGCTCAGGCATTTAATTTTGCAGGTTCCCTGCTCCTCAATCTTAGTCAACTGATATTTGCACCAATATATAAATTGGAATCATTAATTTATTTATTATTGACCAGCCCAAAACGGCATCAACTAAAAACTAACATTTTTGGTGTATAATTCAAGTATTTTGATTCAAAGCTCATCTTTTAATCCTCTCTTTGTTATAATAGTGTGATGAATGGATAAGATACATTGACTACTTATTTTGAATCTGGGCATGTATGTACAGTAATTAATGTTGCTATATTCTTCTAAATACAATAGACAAATTGCCTCAATCAGCAAAACAAAAGTCAAAGATGGCACACACGTTTTTTAAGGGATTTAAAATTATACAAAATCAGCTAAATGAAAGCTGATTAAGTTTTGACTTTAGACGTTAGAGATACAGTGCAGAAATATGGACCTTCAGCCCATCGAGTCCTCACCGACCAGAGATCACCCCATACACTCGCAGAATTCTACACACTAGGGACATTTTACAATGTTACCAAAGTCAATTAACCTACAAACCTGTATGTCTTGTGTGGGAGGAAACTGGAGTACCTGGAGAAAACCCACGCAGTCATAGGGAGAATGTATAAACTCCATACAGAGAGCACCCGTAGTCAGGATCGACCCCGGTTCTCTGACGCGATGAGTCAGCAACTCTACAGTTGCATCACTGTGCTACGCAAAGTTCCAAAGTTGTTACAAAATTCTTGAACTTTATAGCTGCAAAGGTTAAACAAACGCATTTTTTGTATTTTTGCTCTAACTTGTAAACTGAGGTGCGATGTGTCAGTTGTTGAAATATTAATTTCCCTTTCTTGGGAAATGTGCTTTTATTGTGCATTAACACTTTACACACACCTTAATAGCAGTGAATAAATGTTTGTGTATTCTTGAAGATGTGTTCAGTTTTCCTGCGATTCCTACTGCTCTGTGGATTGTCACCTTGTCGTGGTGGAGAAGCTTGTCTGGTCCTGAGATCCTGAGAGCGATGCCGTCTGGAGCTATGCTCCTGGTAGGGTCACCCATGACGGTAAGGTCGAGGGGGAGGTCTCTGACAAAGAGCAGTCCAACCAAGACCTCAATGGCGGAGGATGATGGCTGACTTTAGTGGAGCGTCACAACAGCTGGGAAAGCGGATGAAGGCTGCAGCAGGAAAGGGTCCCCGGTCGTCTTGGATTCCATGCCATTGGATTCTGATCCAGATCTGACAAGGACCGTGTGGTGGCTGTCTGTGCACCAGGCTCCCCACGTTAAACAAAGTCATGCACAGGCGTCCTCTATGAGAGGACAGTTATACACGTTTCGAGTGACAGTCGATGATGATGATCAAATGTAATTAACTCTTTAAATATTTGCACTGACTGTTTTCTCAAGGCAAGATTTATTTTAAACTTGCATGTAGAAAAAAAAGAAAAAGTCAGAAAGGTGCACTATTAAACATACTTTTATGACACTTTGTGATTTTGTTCTTAATTATATTGTATCTCACTTTCAGGTGCACTGGCAGCTTTGGAGTGACTCTGACATGACAGGAGATGTTTTACCGATCAGTGGCTCAGTCACTATCCTGGATATGCAACAGAATGCAGAGATAAACATTGAGCTGCTAGCTGATGACATTCCCGAATTAGATGAAGTTTATACCATCAGGCTGGTATCTGTAGAAGGAGGTGCCGATTTGGATGAAGATAAAGACTGGACAAGATTTATTGTTCCAGCAAATGACGACCCGTATGGCTTATTTGCAATTTACCCGGAGAGACAAAGTGTAATTGTTGAAAGTGATTTGAATCGCTACTATCAGATTAACATTACAAGACATGGTGGGACATTTCAAGACGTGATTGTACAATACAAGCTCATATTCCACGGGGAAGGATTTGCAACAGGTGAATTGTTTGGAAATGTGTTGGTCAGAGATGGGGCCAACTTTGCTATCGCCAAAGTGCCAATAACAAATCGGGTGAGTACAACAGTGTAATAACAACATATTTGATATGCAGGCTCAGCAGCTCCTTTTGAATTTGAGATGCACTGTGCAATCTAGGTAAAAGTTTTATTGAAGCAAGTGTACAGAATGACTGGAATCCATGCGGGTGCAAGCTCTGGCAGCTTTACATGTATTAAGGCAAGTCCCAGGAATCCTTCCATCCCAGTTCCCTTCCTAAATACTGGGAAGTTGCCCTATTGGAAAATAATTAAGAGGAACCAGGCCATCCCCTTTCATCAGAAAGTCTGAAAGAAACAGTAACAAATCTGTTAAGTGTGGGAAAAAGTTAGCGAAACCTTTTGTTTACATGTTCTTTTGATGTGTGTGCTTCGATTGACTTATTGGACAGCAATGAGACATCCTGCAAACCGCAGCTATATTTATTACTCAAGTTATTCCAACCCTTTTATTGTAGAAGAGTTTAGCCTCCAATTACTAGGCTATGGAAGAAGCTATGGCAGGGACATATCTGAGATGAGTGCAGAAATAAATTCAGAAATCCTCTCTTTGGATACAGTATATGCAATGTGATTTGCACTTGGGTGGAAGCAATGGAACAATTAAAGTCATTTTTTCACTTTATCAAATTCATCCCAGTAATTGAAATATTTATTGGAAGAGATTGGCTGGTTCTGAGGCACATTCTTTGAACACTAGCTAGAAAGTAGTCAGGACGAATGGGCTTTGCCAAATCCATTATATTACATACATAGATACATAGAAATTAGGTGCAGGAGTAGGCCATTCGGCCCTTCGAGCCTGCACCGCCATTCAATACGATCATGGCTGATCATCCAACTCAGTATCCCGTACCTGCCTTCTCTCCATACCCCCTGATCCCTTTAGCCACAAGGGCCACATCTAATTCCCTCTTAACATTTCCCTCTTAATATTCACCTACTTCTTAACATTACATAGAGGGAATTATATTGGCTAAAGACAATTTATGCGATGATTAGATCTGAAGAGGGAAAAGTGATGGAGTTAATGGAATGGAATACTTTATTGTCACATGTGACTAGGCACAGTGAAATTCTTTGCTTGCATAGTCAATGTATACAAGTAGCAGTCACCTGCGGCACTGACAATGTTACAAGGCACACTGGCTCCTCCTTTTGTTCTCCCTCTTTCCCCATTTTCCATTGTTCTCCCCCCCCCCCGCTCTCCCCTACACGGCGGCCCCCCCACGCCATGCTAATGCTAACCCATTTAGAACTTATAATTGAAGAAAGCTGCAGGTTTGACGATTAACCATGAAAGGATGCAGCATAGATTCATCAGAATAATATGTTTCCTCAGCCAGGCAGCTTGCATCCCCTTAATATGGAAGATTAAGAAAGGATGCAGTTGAATTTTATAAGAGAGCTATGTTAGAGTTAATGAAGGACATTATTTCATCTGGTGGGAGGTCTAGCTTATTGAAGCTTCTTTCTAAAATATCATCCCATCTCATTGGTAATGTTACAATAAATTTGCTCTCGAAATTTAAAGCACCAACCATAAGATGATGACATGCTGCTCTACAGTAATCTTCATCTTGATTCACTTCAATAAAACATTTTTTTTAGGTAATTAGTGACTAATACAGTTTCTGCATTTTGTCTTCTCTTTGTAGACTTTCCTCAGGCTCGATTCTGATGTTTCCGTTAAATTAATTAATGTGACCCTTGTGAGTGGAAATACTTCAACACCTCCTAAGCTGTTAACTGGGACAGATTCGGCCAATGTTTTTGTCCCAGAAGAAGCAGTAAATTCTCAGGTAATGTTTATTTCAATAAATACATATCATGACAGAAATATCTTGACTGTTTTTCTAACACTCAACTTCTAAATATTTCAGATATTATGCATAACATTTTCAAACTTTTACTTTAAAATCCAAGCAGCAAATGGTAATGGAATCAATACAATAAAACAATATTGCAAGTTGGGAAAAGGGGAAGTACAACAGGATCTGGGGTCCTTGTTCATCAGACAATGAAAGTAAGCTTGCAGGTACAGCAGACAGTGAAGAAAGCAAATGGCAAGTTGGCTTTCATAACAAGAGGAGTTGAGTATAGGAGCAAAGAGGTCCTTCTGCAGTTGTATAAGGCCCTCGTGAGACCACACCTGGAGTATTGTGTGCAGTTTTGAAGAATTTGAAGAATGACATTATTGCTATTGAGGGAGTGCAGCGTAGGTTTACAAGATTAATTCCCGGGATGGCGGGACTGTCATATGCTGAGAGAATGGAGCGGCTGGGCTTGTATACTCTGGAGTTTAGAAGGATGAGAGAGGATCTTATTGAAACATATAAGATTATTAAGGATTTGGACATGCTAGAGGCAGGAAACATGTTCCCGATGTTGGGGGAGTCCAGAACCAGGGGCCACTGTTTAAGAATAAGGGGTAAGCCATTTAGAATGGAGATGAGGAAACACTTTTTCACACAGCGAGTTGTGAGTCTGTGGAATTCTCTGCCTCAGAGCGCGGTGGAGGCCAGTTCCCTGGACACTTTCAAGAGAGAGCTAGATAGGGCGCTTAAAGATAGTGGAGTCAGGGGATATGGGGAGAAGTCTATAAGCCAAAGTGGCCTCTACTGTTAGGATAATTGGAAAAAAAAGGTGATTGGTTAAGATTGCATTATTTCAAAAATTCATGTTATAGGAGTAGAAGTAGGCCATTTGGCCCATCGAGTCTATTGTGCTGAATTATCTTTCCCTCTCAACCCCATTCTCCTGCCTTCTCCCACATCGACTACTGCTGCTCCCACTTACTGTGATATGTTTTCAGAATTCAATATCCACATAATATAAATGAAAAATACTATTTATAGTATTATACATTTTAGTTTAATGTTCAAGCTTGGGCACAACGGTCAGTTAATATTCTTGTGCCCAAGGAGGCAACAATAGGGCTGCCAACTTTGGGTGAGAGTTGAGAGTGAGAAATAGCGAAGGAGCATAGCGACCGGGGGGGGGGGGGGGGGGGGGGGAGGGTGTGGTAGGGAGGGAGCTTTTGCATTTTTCAGCTTGAAATTGTGCAATCTGGTGCATACTGTAGCGAGTCTTTTAACTTGCATTTGAATGCAACATTTATGCTTTAAATTTGATTAGGTATGAATAAGGTTAGGCTAAATTACATTCCACAATAGAGCTAGGCTCTGATCAACAGGTGCAGCACATGAATGACTGTATTCATATATGGAAATCAGATTATATTCATGCTGTTATGTATATATATATAGAGAAAAACTCAAAGCAAAAGTCAGACTTCCATCACTGTTCTGCACAAATAAATCAATCAACCTTGTTCAAGAAGGAACTACAGATGCTGGAGAATCGAAGGTAGACAAAATTGCTGGAGAAACTCAGCGGGCGCTGCAGCATCTATGGAGCGAAGGAAATAGGCAACGTTTCGGACCGAAACCCTTCTTCAGACGCTTTAAACCTTACCCTTTGAATATAGAAACAAGATGAAAATAATGCCACATATTCAATCATATATGGTTCAATGAAATTAAGATATATATGTAAAAATATATATGGAAACAGGCCCTTCCGCCCACAAAGTCCACACCGACCAGCAATCTATCATACACCAATTCCATCCATCACGCCAGGGACAATTTACAGAAGCCAATTAACCTACAAACCTGCACTTCTTTTGGATATGGGAGAAACCGGAATATCCAGAGAAAACCCATGTGGTAGTAAGGCAGCAACTCTACCACTGCGCCACCGTGCCACCCCATTAAATTATTTTTTCTGTAATATATTTATTATGGTGTCACGTGAATAAAGATGAACACATGATTCTGATTTCTGCCCTTAGTTGGATAACACACATGTCCAGTCATTGTGTTTTATGGCTGGTTTTCAACCTCTTCAGGCTGAAGGTCTCGACTCGAAACATCACCCGTTCTTTCTCTCCAGAGATGCTGCCTGTCTTGCTGAGTTTTTCTTGTTTTTAGTGTCTATCTTCAGTTTAAACCAGCATCTGCAATTCCTTCCTACACTATTTGTTAAGCAAAACAGGTCCTATTCTCATTATATAATTTTGTGATCAGCGTGAGACCATGAGAGTTTTGTGAAATGCGTGAGTCTCACGCTCAATGCGTGAGAGTTGGCAGCCCTGCTAATATTGCAAACATTTTATGCAAGTTCCAATTGTTTGGACAAAAATCACTTATTACTGCTTTATAACAGTTAAGTTACATTAAGACCATTCAGAAATTATGGCAGTCAACAAAAAATCAACTAACAAATTAAAGCAAACTAAAAGAAAATAACGTTCCCTTTCCTGACTCTACCTCATAAGTACTTTAACGCTGTTAACAGAGCAAAGGGATATTAATCTCAAGAATCAAAATGGGGAAAGTGAGGGCAATTTTGCTTAAATGGTCATTCTAAGCCCATTCAGATCTGCATAGAGTCAGAGTTATACAACATGTACATGGCTGGCCCAATTTGTCCATAATGATCAAGTTGGCATTCTGCGTACCCAGGGACTGGCTGCAGTTCCCAGATCAGCTCTCGTCCCAGGGACTGGCTGCAGTTCCCAGATCAGCTCGCGTCCCAGGGACTGGCTGCAGTTCTCAGGTTGGCTTGCCTGCCCCGACCCCGTGAAAACGAATTGAAAAAACCCCCGCGGTTTTTCGGGTTATGGGCCGGATTTGGCCCGTGTGCCGTAGGTTGCCGAACCCTGTCCTAGATGTTTGGCCTCATTGTGGTCCCCCCTATATTTTACAACCAATTCACCTGGTTAGTTCTATCTCCGGCTGCTTCATGTTGTCGGCGGCTGCACATCCAACCAAGAAAGAAGAGAAGAGAAGAGATGCGACGTCACTCACAGCCGCCAACTGACGCGCTTCCCCAGACTGCACAGATCGCTGTGATGTGGCGCAAAAGAGACAAACAGTGCAGGGACTGAAGACAGCGTGATAATTCTGTCATCAGCGTGAGCATTGGCTGAAATGCGTGACTCTCATGCTCAAAGCGTGAGAATTGGCAGCCCTGTCTAAGGCCAGGATGTGACAACAGACACACAGGGAGACACATACACAAAGGAAGACACACACACACACACACACACACACACACACACACACACACACACACTAGTGTAGAAATAGCAGGGGCTATGACAGAAATATTTCAAATGTCATTAGAAACGGGAATAGTGCCGGAGGATTGGCGTACTGCGCGTTGTTCCGTTGTTTAAAAAGGGTTCCAAGAGTAAACCTAGCAATTATAGACCTGTTAGTTTGACGTCAGTGGTGGGCAAATTAATGGAAAGGATACTAAAAGATAATATATATAAGCATCTGGATAAGTAGGGTCTGATTAGGAACAGTCAACATGGATTTGTGCCTGGAAGGTCATGTTTGACTAATCTTCTAGAATTTTTCGAAGAGGTTACTAGGGAAATTGATGAGGGTAAAGCAGTGGATGTTGTCTATATGGACTTCAGTAAGGCCTTTGACAAGGTTCCTCATGGAAGGTTGGTTAAGAAGATTCAATTGTTGGGTATTAATGGTGGAGTAGCAAGATGGATTCAACAGTGGCTGAATGGGAGATGCCAGAGAGTAATGGTGGATGGCTGTTTGTCAGGTTGGAGGCCGGTGACTAGTGGGGTGCCTCAGGGGTCTGTGTTGGGTCCACTGTTGTTTGTCATGTACATCAATGATCTGGATGATGGTGTGGAAAATTGGATTAGTAAGTATGCAGATGATACTAAGATAGGTGGTGTGGTGGATAATGAAGTAGATTTTCAAAGTCTACAGAGAGATTTAGGCCATTTGGAAGAGTGGGCTGAAAGATGGCAGATGGAGTTTAATGCTGATAAATGTGAGGTACTACATCTCGGCAGGACAAATCAAAATAGGACGTACATGGTAAATGGTAGAGAATTGAGGAATGCAGTTGAACAGAGGGATCTAGGAATAACTGTGCATAGTTCCCTGAAGGTGGAATCTCATGTAGACAGGGTGGTAAAGAAAGCTTTTGGTGTGCTAGCCTTTATAAATCAGAGCATTGAATATAGAAGTTGGGATGTAATGTTAAAATTGTACAAGGCATTGGTGAGGCCAATTCTGGAGTATGGAGTACAATTTTGGTCGCCTAATTATAGGAAGGATGTCAACAAAATAGAGAGAGTACAGAGGAGATTTACTAGAATGTTGCCTGGGTTTCAGCAACTAAATTACAGAGAAAGGTTGAACAAGTTATGTCTTTATTCTTTGGAGCGCAGAAGGTTAAGAGGGGACTTGATAGAGGTCTTTAAAATTATGAGCGGGTTAGACAGAGTTGACGTGGATAAGCTTTTTCCATTGAGAGTAGGGAAGATTCAAACAAGGGGACATGACTTGAGAATTAAGGGACAGAAGTTTAGGGGTAACATTAGGGGGAACTCCTTTACTCAGAGAGTGGTAGCTGTGTGGAATGAGCTTCCAGTGGAAGTGGTGGAGTCTGGTTCGATTTTATCCTTTAAAAATAGATTGGATGGGTATATGGACGGGAAAGGAATGGAGGGTTTTGGTCTGAGTGCAGGTAGATGGGACTAGGGGGAAGTATTTATTTAAATAAAAAATAAAATTATTACTTTTTTGTTTTTGGTTATACACACACACACACACACACACACAGCCGGCACATAGAGCTGCTGACACCCGGCGGCTGCAGATCCAACCAAGAGAGAAGAGACTCGACGTCACTCACAGCGTCAACCGACACGCTTCGCCAGACCGTGCAGATCCCTGGCACGCGGCGCAAAAGGACAAACTGTTTAGGGACTGAACTCAGCGTGAGAACTCGGTCATGAGCGTGAGGGCGTGAGAATTTGCTCCAAGGCATGATTCTCATGCTGAAAGCGTGAGAGTTGGCAGCCCTGCAACAATTGATGTTGCTCAATCAGTGAAGAAGAATGCAAATGACCAACACATGTACGATGGTACATGGACAGGTTTTGAGGGATATGGACCAAATGCTGGCAGGTGGGACTAGTGTAGCTGGGACATGTTGGCCGGAGTGGGCAAGTTGGGCAGAAGGGCCTGTTTCTACGCTATGACTCTATGACTACATGGTTAAATTCAGTCTCATTAGTTTGATTTTAACCCACTGGATGAGAATTGGTGGCACCCAAGTTATGCTGGGAATTTAGTTTTTTTGTCAGGGAAAGGGGAGAATTAGGATGGGGTCGGAAGTTCACATCAGGGTACGCTTAAACTATTTTTAGTGGGGCCAAAGCAAACCTTCCTTTCGAACAAGCTCCACTAGAAAGGTAATTCTGCCTGTCCACAATAACTGGGTGACATGCTAGAGTTAAATTTATTTTATTTTTACAAAGTTGCCTGTTTGTAAACCTAAAAATACAAAGTTAAGAAGGTGGTATGGCAAAAAGTTAGATTTAAATGTTTGCAACATTGAATCAGGGGGGGATATCTACTTGAATACACCATGATAGAACAACTGCTTGTTGCCTCTTTACCTGCTGCTTTCTGTGTAATCGCCGTGAATAAAATGTTTCTCCTAAACCTTGCACCATTGATCAAAGGTACATATTTCATTTTATTTCCTCATCTCAGTCCTAAATGGCCTACCCCTCATTTTAAACTGTGACCCCTGGTTCTGGACTCCCCCAACATTGAAACATTTTTCCAGCATCTAGCCTGTCCAATCCCTTAAGAATTTTATACGTTTCTATAAGATATCCTCTCATCCTTCTGCCTGTCAGGTGAATCTCATCTGCACTTTCTCCAGTGCAACCATGACCTTCCTATAATGTGCCTTGCAGAACCACGTGCAGTCAAATCAATGTTTTGTGAAGTTGCAACATCATTCCCGACTATTATATTTTATACCCTGTACTGTGAAGGCAAGACTGTCATGTGCCTTCTGCACAATACTATGGACTTAAATCCCAAGATCCTGTTCAACAATGTTCCTGAGAACCCTACTGTTTACTGCATATCATATTCCTATTTGACTCCCTAAAATGCATTATCTCACACTTGTTGGGATTCAATTCTATCTTCCAATGTCCCACCCAAAATTCCATCAGATCTATATCCTGCTGCTGTCTTAGAAAACCTTCTTCATTATCAGCAACACTATCATTTTTTGTGTTACTTCTCTTACTCTTACCACCTCTTACTTTCACATCCACATTGTAAATCTATATCATAAACAACAAGGGTCCCAGCACCGATCCTGATGGTGCACTAATAGTCACAGACTGGGTAAAAATCTGGTGAAAGTTATTGCATTTGAAACATTTACTTTTTTTTCACAAATGGTGCCCAACCTACTGAGTATTTGCATTGACATACTTGTTGAAGTTATTAACACTTAATTCAAGACAATCGTGATGTGTTTACCCCTGCCCTATGCCACTGATTGCTGAATATTCTTTTTAGGTTGGCTTTGATTCTTTGGTACTTCAAGTCTCAGATATTTCTACTGGCACATGTTGGGCTGTAATCTCACGGAATGGTTTGTATGGGCTTGTTGTTATCGAGTGGAGAAGTGGCTACCCTAATGACAAGGTCCCTGTTGGATTCACGCATGGCTATGTCAAACCTGCATTTGGTAAGTACTAGACTTAATACGTGATCAATTAATCTATCCATGACTTTGACTTTTTTTCAGAATTCTTCAATTTAAATGCATTATTTCAGGAAACTTTCTTACTTTTTTTAAAAGAAAATATCCAAATGAAGAATTACGTGAAATAGTTTAGTCTTTCATGGACACACTCTGTTGGGAAAACTCATATGCAAGCAGGTCAAATAGATTGTGTTCGTGGAAAAATCTCAGGGAAAAATGTTGGGATCAAAAAAGTTATGCTCCATATGTAATATATAACTTTCCTGTGTCCTTCATGTACAATGAACAAAGCTATGGGTATGCCTGTAATATACCAGATTATAATTTAAAACAAATTTTAGGACCTTTACAAATTCAAGTCGCTATTCTTGTCTCAAACTAGTTTTGAACTTTTTCCAGTACTTCCTTGGACTCAGTTCTGGTAGTGTTTGTGGTTGTTGATTCTCAGAATAGGTCCTCATTGTATTCATTTCACGCTGGGAAAACTAAATGTGATAATATATCATTTTTAATGTCTTTCTAAATATTGGCAAAATTGGATTGAAGAACAATTTAAACATGTATTGAAAGCAAGTTCAATAGAAAAAATAATTGAAGTATTCATATTAACATCTATTTAAATAATCTGCAGTAACAAAATACAGGTGATGGTACCAGTTAAACAAGTCTGCTTTTGAATGAAAGATGCTGCAATCACGAGAGTGCAGCATCTCAAGAGTTTCTGACTTGTCCTGTCTGCAAGTGTAGCACAGTAATGCAAAACCCAAAAGTGCAAACTTCGTATTACCTCAATTGTTTTTATATTAGAAATCAAGTCATTGGAATCTCTTATAGACCAGAAGTCTATTATGATTAGTTTATTGAAATAAAGTAGCAGTTGGGGACATTGCATTTTGTTTGTGAATCCATATTTTACACTATTATTAGTTTTTGTCCTTTAATAATGGTTCTGCAAATTTGTTTTCCCTAAGCTAATGCAGTAACTTAATGACTTTACATCAGGTTCAATTGTCCTTTCCCATGGTGAAAAAAGAAAGCCATTGTTATTCTCCGTACCAACTACTGACTTCACGGGCAAGGAGTCTTTTGCCATTCATCTGATTGCGGTACACAGTAATTTTACTGGTAAAGCTGAACTAAGGTAGGAATTAATTATAACCCATTAGTTATATTATAAAGCTTCATTATGAATAGTTATCTGCATCTTTAATGCATTAATTACACTATATTTATTTAACCAAGCCATTCCTGGGATTTTTCTTAAATTCATTTTTTTGGGATGAGCTACTGATCAGCATTCATTATCCATCACCAATTGCCCTTGAACTAAGTGACTTGCTAGGCCATGATAAAGTCAGCCACATGTGAGGGGTCTGGAGATCCATATAAGCCAGGCTGTGTAAGGTAGGCAAACTTTGTCCAGTGGTCAAACTTGTTCATGCCAACCAATGTGTGTTCCTTCACTCCAGCGAAAATAGACCTAGCCTCCTCAGTCTTATAACTCAACACCATCAGTCCTGGCAACATCCTAATGATTTTTTTTTCTGTGCCCTCTTTTGTCTATTTTTCTAGTTCTGGCAACAGTAAGAAACCAACAGATTGAAATTACTGTCTCACAATTAAGACAATAAATGTATATTTTCACTGAGATTATACGACATTAGAGAAAGAGTAGGCAGGCCCACTTTTGATCATCTGTAGCTGATTTTCAAGCTCAGCACTATCTTCTAGTACCATACCAATATGTGAAAAATTTATATTCTGATCAACATTAATAAGAATTACATATTCTCAAAAATGCTGATTAAATAAATTTAAATTACATAAATGCCACACTGAGATTTAAACTCTAATTGGTCATGAAAAAGTACAGATGTTGAGAATCTGAAATAAAAACAGAAAATGCTGGAGAAACTGGAAATAATTATTCTGCTTGAACAGTATTCAATATGAAATGTTAACTGTTGCTCTTTATCTAGACGATCCTGACGTTGAGTTTTTCCAGTATTTTCAGTTTGATTTTATTTATAGAGTTATGAAGTCATACAGCATGGATACACACCCTTCGGGCCAACCTGTCCATGCCGACCAAGATGCCCATCTAAGCTAGTCACATTGACCCGTATTAACCCATATCCCTCTTGTTTGTTCCATGAGTTTGTTAGTCCAGTTAGACAACTGTTGCACCGACATTCATAAGGTCATAAGCACATAAGTGATAGGTGTAGAATTAGGCCATTCGACCTCAAGTCTTCTCTGCTTCAATCATGGCTGATCTATCTCTCCCTCTTAACCCCATTCTCCTGCCTTCTCCCCATAACCCCTGACACAAGAGTCAAGTCAAGACAAGTCAAGAGTGTTTTATTGTCATATGTCCCGGATAGGACAATGAAATTCTTACTTGCGGCAGCACAACAGAATATGTGAATATGTAAACGTAGTACATAACGGGGAAAGAGAAAAAAAAAGTTCAATAAATAACAAATATAGTGCAATAATAATATAGTCTTTTGCAGTTCAGAGAGCTTATTCGTTGTTGTGTTTAGATTACTTAGACGGTGGGGAGGTCAAAGCCGGTGATGGACTGGGCAGTGGTCACCCGTACTAATCAAGAATCTATCTATATCTGCCTTAAAAATATCCTCTGACTTGGCCTCCACAGCCTTCTGTGGCAATGAATTCCACCCTCTGACCAAATAAATTACTCTCATCTCCTTTCTAAAGGAACGTCCTTTAATTCTGAGGCTATGACCTCTAGTCCTAGACTCTCCCAATAGTGGAAATATCCTCTCCATGTCCACTCTATCCAAGCCTTTCACTAATCTGTATGTTTCAATGAGTTCCCCCCTCATTCTTCTAAACTCCAGCGAGTACAAGCCCAGTGCTGACAAACGCTCATCATAGGTTAACCTACTCATTCCTGGGACCAACATTGTATCAGGGCTGATGAAAAATCATTGCCTTGAAGCATGAACCCTGTTTATTTTCCACAGATGCTGCCTGGCTGGTATGCTCTGCTACTATGCCAGTTTTCCACCATTTATGCTATTTTGCCTTTTAATCATCATTAATGGAAGGAATTACTACAGATTAACTCGATCATATTTACTGTCAAATACCCATATTTTTCTAGGAAGTTTGAGATGTTGGTATTCCAAAGGGAAGGAACCAGACGTGAATTACTGAGTATCTGGTAGGGTGGTAGGGTAAATTTTGGAAAACCAGCCCAGTAAACAGGATTGGTTGGATAATAGGTTAGAAACCCAAAGATAAGCCTCAGCTGCATTAATAAACATTTTAACTTCATTCAGTTCACATCAAATATAGATTGGGGTAATTGCCATTATTATTAAGATTAGAATTTCATTAAATAATAGTGATACAAAACTGCAGGGAACTGTCGATTCAGAGGAAGCAGTTTAGAAATTATAGTGTGATGGGATAAATTAAGTAAACTGGCAGATTAAATTTAATTTGGACAAGTATAATTTGCTACACAGAACAGACAAAAATGTGGCAATGATTTACAGTGAGAAGGTATTGAAGTAGCTAAAAATGGATCAAGGAATATAAATAGTTGGCATGAAACAGCCAATCAGAACAAAATAGCAGTCTGTAATTAAATAAAATATTGCAGTGAATAAAAAATAATTGAATTGAATTAAGAATTTGATCATACATTTATAACTGAGTCATATTAGACATTGAAATTAAGTCAAGAGTCAAGAGTTTTTTATTGTCATATGTCCCGGATAGGACAATGAAATTCGTACTTGCTGCAGCACAGAATATGTGAAAATGTAAACATAGTACTTAACGGGGGAAGAGAAAAAAAGAAAAAGTTCAATAAACAACAAATATAGTGCAATAATAATAAAGTCTTTTGCAGTTCAGAGGTCAGAGCTTATTCGTTGTTGTGTTTAATAGCTTGATGGCTGAAGGGAAGAAGCTGTTCCTGAACCTGGACGTTACCATTTTCAGGCTCCAGTACCTTCTTCCTGATGGAAATGGTGAAATGAGTGTGTGGCCAGGGTGGTGTGGGTCTTTGATGATTTATGCTCATTTCTGCTTTCTGACACATTCTGGCTGGGTAAACAGTTGGCGAGGGGGGGATCATGAGAATAATCCTAGTGTCATGAGAATAATCCTAGTGTCATAACTCTTACAAAGAGGAAAGACCAGGAAAAACCTGGAAATCACAAGCCTGAGTGATACAACAATGAAATATAACATGGTTGTTTGAAATGCCAATTTAGAATATTACAAGTTCACAAGTTATAGGAGTAGAATTAGGCCATTCAGCCCATCAAGTCTACTCCGCCATTCAATCATGGCTGATCTCTGCCACCTAATCCCATTTTCCTGCCCATAACCCTTGACACCCATTCTAATCATGAACTTATCTATCTCTGCCTTAAAAATATCCACTGACTTGGCCTCCACAGCCCTCTGTGGCAATGAGTTCCACAGATGAGTACCCTCTGACTAAAGAAGTTCCTCTTCACCTCCTTTTTAAAAGAGCGCCCTTTAATTCTGAGGCTATGACCTCTGGTCCTAGACTCTCCCACTAGTGGAAACATCCTTTCCACATCCACTCTATGCCTTTCATTAAGGGCCTGTCCCACTTACGTGTCCTTGGCACGCAAATTACGCGACCTCGTGGTCGCGTTGAGGCGCACGGGCATCATATGGCCGCGCGGGGCCGGTCCCACTTAGAAGAGCGGAGGGGTATGTAGTTGTGCGCGACATCGCGCGGGGCTCCGAAATTTTTGTAGGGAACAAAATCTTCGCTCGCCATCGGCCTGTCGCGGAACTGACGGCCAAAGTGGGACAGGCCCTAGACCCTAGCGCGACGCAACGTCTCACCTCCAACAGCAGCAGAAGCAGGCAAACGATCGATTAACTCGGCCTGGGGCTCACGGTCGTTGCGGTCCGGATCCGCCCCCACTTCTATTCCCAGAGCGGGGCCAAGAAAATTGAAGATAGACACAAAATGGGTGACGTTTCGGGTCAAGACCCTTCTTTTCAGACAGAAGAAGAGTCTCGACAAGAAACGTCACCCATTGCTTCTCTCCAGAGATGCTGCTGGTCCCGCTGAGTTACTCCAGCTTCGTGTCCATCTTCAAATGACGTCACGCGCTCCAGACGGCTGTGCGTACGCATGTAATCGCTCCCGACCTTCGCGGGTCCATCGCGTCTCAACGCGACCACGAGGTCGCGTAATTTGCGTGCCAAGGACACGTAAGTGGGACAGGCCCTTAATTCTGTAAATATCAAAGAGGCCCCCCCTCAACCTTCCAAACTCCAGCGAGTGGAGTCCCAGTGCTGTCAAACGCTCATTATATGATCACCCACTCATTCCTGGAATCATTCTTGTAAAGCTCTTCTGGACCCTCTCCTGAGCCAACACATCCTTCCTCAGATATGGGGCCCAAATTTGCTCTCAGTACTCCAAATGTGGCCTGACCAGCGCCTTATGGAGCCTCAGCATTACATCTCTGTTTTTGTATTCCAGTCCTCTTGATGTAAATGCTAGCATTGAATTTGCCTTCCTTACTACCAATTCAACTTTCAAATTAACTTTTTGGGAGTCCTGCACCAGCACTCCCAAGTCCCTTTGCACCTCCGATTTCTGGATTCTCTCTCCATTTCGAAAATAATCTACGCCTTTATTCTCAATGGTTCAATGGTTCAACAGTCCTTTATTGTCCCGGGCGCGGCAGGGACTTACTTACTTACCATCCGGATTGGGATCCCTTGTCGGGAGTCCCTGGAGAAGAACACGGACCGTCGGCCTGCGGCCTACGTCATCCTGAAACCGCGGTCTCCGGTAGGGAAGCACCGATTTGGGACTTACCTTCCAGACGGCGACTGCGGAGGTTATGGCCCCGACCACGGGGGAAAATGAAGGAGGACTGACTGAACTTTGTGCCTTCCGCCACAGTGAAGAATGCTGTGGTGGACGTTTGTGTTAAATTTTTATTGTGTATTGTGTGTTCTTTTTTAGTTGTACCGCTGCTGGCAAGTTCATTTCATTGCACTTTATTGTGTATGTGATGAATAAATCTGATTGATTGATTGATTGATTGTACAGTGAAATTTGAATTACCATACAGTCATACAAAAAAAAAGCAACAAGATACATAACTACATAAAGTTTAAACATAGACTTAAACAGCCACCACAGCGGCGTGTGAGAATCCCCAAGGCACACAGCATAAGCGGAGACTCACAGCCATTAGTTCAATGTCCGGGCCACACACACACACACTCCTTCACCGTGATGTGACCAGAGTTGTACCGACCGCTGTTACTCTCTCTGCAGTCTCTGTCCGCCCGAACAGTCAGAAAGCCGTCCACACTCACACTAGATTCTGTGATGTCCTCATGGGGCGATGTCCCTGCAAACACTGAGATCACCTCACTCACGGCATTCCCTCCGATTCAGTGCAGGCAGTGCATCCATCTTGTTTTTGGCGACCTCACATTCCCCACTGTGATGGAAGACAAATAACGTATACCTTCTTTCGTCCTTTTCTCCCGCGGTCAGGACAATCTAAACATCTGCAGGCGGGGCGATCGCAGCTCCCGCAGTCGCCGATCGAAGCCCCTGCATCGGGACGATCGAGGCTCCCGCCATCAGGGCAGTCGAAGCTCCTGCGGTTGGAGCTCCGGAAGTCAATCCCTAACAAAGGGACCGCCAGCTCCCCGATGTTAAGGCCGCAGTGCGGACGGAGATATGAAATGCGGCATCTCCATCGAGGGAAGAGATAAAAACGTTTCCCGCAACCCACACCCCCCTCCCCCCACCCCACACATAATACAAAAATCAAAGATACATTAAAACATACAAGTAAAAACAGACTAAAAACAACAATAGAATGAAGGGACGAGACTGGCTGTTGGCAAGGCTGCCATGTACGGCGCCACCCGGTGGTTATTACCAAAATGTATGACTCCGCACTTTGCTATTCTGAATTTCATCTGCCACTTCTCTGCCCCCTCTCCTAACCTGTCCAAGTCCTTCTGCAGAGTCCTTGCTTCCTCTACACTGCCTGCCCTTCCACCTATCTTAGCATCATCTGCAAACTTGGCCACAAAGCCTTCAAACCCCCCGTCTAAATCATTAATATACAACATGAAGAGAAGCGGCCCCAGCACTGACCCTTGCGGAACTCCACTAGTCACTGGCAGCCAACCTGAAAATGCCCCTTTTATTGCAACTGTTTGCCTTCTGCCCTCCAGCCAACTTGCTATCTATGCTAATATCTTCCCTTCAATACCATGTGCTCTCATCTTCCCTCGCAGCCTGACGTGCAGCATCTTATCAAAGGCTTCATGAGGGGCACCTCATTTCAAACTGGTAAACACAAATTTACAACCAACATCAGATCAACTTTTTCCACATATAGAGGGCTTGATGCCTAGGAATAACTCCAGACTGTTGGACGAAATACCATTGGGGAATGGGTGCTGTTGGATAAATGAATTAAAATGGATGTGTGGGACTTTTCTGTTGTAATTGTCAAGTGTTTCCAATGGTATCTAACTAGACATGGTGAATTATACTTTCTTGCTGTTTATTTCTTTATAGGTCAGGATTTACGGTTGCTGAAATTGAGCCGTTTGGAGTCTTTCAACTTGCCCCTCATTCAAGGCAGATCAGAATAGGAGAGGATGTAGGAGTAACTACTTTGCATATTCAGAGACTCTTTGGTTTCCGTGGCAATGAAACAAAACTGACCTACAGTACCACAGCAGGTAGTGCCAAACCTGATGAAGATTTTGAGTGCATTCAAAAAGGAGAACTCATCTTTACTTCACATCAGACTGAAGCTACTATTGATCTGTTGATCATCAATGATAACATTCCAGAACCAGATGAAGTTTTTTATTTAAATTTGTCCAGCATTGAAGTTCTGGATTACAAGCCAAATAATACAGAAGGACAACCTTACTTGAATCCAAACTTTAGCATGTCATCTATAACGATTATTGCCAATGATGCCACCAAGGGTGTTTTAAGTATTGGTCCCACTGTGATACACACCTTAGAGGGCGCCGACGGGAAGACAGTAAATGTAATGCTTCATATTCGAAGGACTCTGGGATTCACTGGCATTGTCAGTGTGAGTGTTGTCACCTTTGGAGAAAAGAAGCTTGGAAGTGGTATACAGGAAACCCCTTTTCAAACCAGCCAGCAAAATTCTACTCTCTCCTGGGCCAAAGAGGGAGAGGATTTTGAAGATGAAGCTTTGAATGTTACTCTACAGGATGAGGAAAAGGAAATCAATATATCCATCAACATTTTTGATGACAATGAACCAGAGGGACAAGAATTTTTTTTTGTCTATCTAACAGATCCCGGTGGAGGTGCACAAATTGTGGAAGGAAAAGATGAGCATGGACTGATGGCTTTTATGAAGATAGTTATCTTAGGTAACTCATTGTTATTGAATTATTTTAATGCATATCTGCTGGCAATTTTGCAATCTGGAACTGCATAATATCATGTTGTTTGGGTGTCATGGATCTCTTATTGGTTGCAACGTGGCAAGAGATGTGGGCATAATTGTAATCAATACACACTGCTGAATCAGTGCTAGTGCTGTTGAATTAGAGATTGAAGCTCCAGCTAATGCCCTCTTGGGGTTAGTGCAGTTGAACATGTGATCCACAACATGAACGATTCCCACCCACTTTACTTAAATGGATCATCAGCTCATAGCAGATTTATTCCTACTGGATGCTGCTCTGGTGGTCCAAGGGTTTGCCGCTTTCAAGATTAATATTAGTGAGGTCTATTGGAAGTTCTGTGCCATGTGCTGAAGACGACCATATTTCAGCCTGGACCAGCTGCTTCCGCACAAACGATCTTTAGAAGGGACTCTCCTTGACAGCAACATGATTGGGAATTTGGGCAGAGTTTATAGAGAGCAGGGAAAACTACTGGGAGAAGGCTTCTTGAAGGAGGGGATATCATCCTGGATCTTCAGGGAGCAATTGGCCTTCAACCTTGATAAGAGGGAGAGCGAGTTGTCTATATCTCAATAAGGAAGTGTTTCCGAAAGTGTGCCATCTATGCCAGTCATAGCTGCTCTGTCAATGGAGGTCAGGGGGTACTTTGCTTTGCTGTCAACATCACTGTAGCCATGAACGTGTGTGTTGGGATCCTTCACAGATAGAGCTATTTGTAGTACAAGTGTCTGTCATTCAACTTTAACAGAAGGGGGATTGTTAACCCATTTGTTTCATAGAGAAGTGATTGCATTCTATGTTTCAGTGCCAGTTATCAGCAGACAGAGTAAGATCATAGATTTGCAATTAGACCAACTGATCCCTCAGTCTGTCTGAGTCGTCAGCAGCAGAATTCCTGTACAAGCTCAGCCTCCAGTCAATTGGAAGGAACACTGTACAGACCCTGACCTGACTTTAGGCACTCTTCATGTCCAAGTCCCCAGTCTTCTTTAAAAATACATTATCTCAGTTTGGCATAATTATTTTTCTAAATATGTTTATACTACAGGAAATGATGTACAGAATGGCATTATAGGTTTTACATGGGTCTCCCAGAGTAATCCAGTGTTGGATGAAGACTCTGACAATAGAAAGCTCCGTCTGGCAGTTGAAAGGCAAAGGATCAGGTAAAATCTTCATTGTCGAAATCTTCGCGTGTACGGGTTGAAACTGCCAGTTCCACAATGAAATCATCAGAAAATTTATAAATATCTCTGGAATCTCTAACAGTAAGAACTTTAAGGGTCAATGTTAGCCCTTGATATTTGAAGGAGTGAGTTCAAAATGCATGTGATTGGTGAAGTTTGAGGTCTGGGTTAACTGTATCAGTCATTTACTTTCCAACAGGTGGTTAGCATCAAGTGCTAATTTCTGCTGGGAACTTCTTCCAAAGTAACACCTTGTCTATTGTAACTGCAAATCAAAGGGGGCTAACCATTGTTGATAATGTTATTAAATACCCATCTGTAATTAATTGTTACCAGTGTTAGCCAAAAAAATAGCATTGGCAATTATCTTCCCTATTTTAACAAAATGATTGTGCACCAAGAATGCCTTATGAATATTTTAGATGTCAATCTGCTATTTTATAGCAATTATTTCCAGCCTGCAAGTGGCAGGACATTCTTGTTCTAATAATTATTCCATATTTATCCCTCCTCAATAGTCTTTGCCAAAGTATCAGCTGAATTGATAATATTCAGTTAATTCCTGTTAAGACCAAAGGGAGTTCACTGGACATGGGAATTCAGTGAGAAATAGCATCAAATAATATCTGGTAAAATGCTGGATAGCACAAATAAAAATCTGAGTAGTATTTTGAGTGTAAAAGGTTGAAAGACATGAGTGGCTATGTTGAAATTAAAATCTTGTGGCTTCTATGATCCATATGATTATGGCAGCATAGTGACTGATTCTGACCTCTGGTGCCATCTATGTTGAGTCTGCACCTTTTCTCCTGTGACTGCATGGTTTTCTCCTGGTAGTTCAGTTTCCTCACACATCCCAAAGACATGGGGTTTGGTAGGTTGATTGACCACCAAATATTATCCCTAGTGTGTAGGCAAGTAGTACAATCTGTGGGATTTGATGAGAATGTGGTGAGATATAAAAAATTGAATTAACGTAGTATTATTGTAAACGGACAGCTGACAATTGGAGCAGACTCGGTGGGCTGAAGGGCCTGTTTCCATTCTGTATTTTTCTATGTTCAGTGAATCAAAATCCACCCATTTATCAATTTCAATGTAAGTAAAAACAAATAAGCAATTAGGAGAATGCTTTGTTTTTAAATGATGTATTATGGAGCTCTGTGACTTCACTCCAGATATTTTAAACATGACATTTAGTTTACATTTGCAGATCCTTTGAGGATGTGACGATTTCTTGGCGTGTGACCTTTACGGGAACAGATGTTGTACTGCAAAGAGATGGGGTAGACCTGGTCAATGAGCTCATGGCTACATCAGGAATGATCCTTTGTTTATCTGGAGAGACTCGGTGCCCAATCGCCATTGAAATCAAACCAGATCAGGTAGGCTAACAGAAAGGCAGTGCTATTCGAATAACTGGTTAGGATGTGTGGATACTGTGTTTGGAAATTCTCTTCCTCAAGGCCTAGATTATGACCAGCCGGCTGTGTGAGCAAGGGTACTCATCCAATAGAGTAGTGAAGAGCTTTAGACCTGAGGCCTCTTGTTTTAAATTTGTCAGTTGAACTGCAGAGAATTAAATAGGCTTCCCAATAGACACAAGGAACAGCAGTTGCTGGTTTACAAGCAATCAAGAGCAGAGCAGATGCCATTACCATGCTGTGACGCATCCTGTTAGAATACTTTCTATAGCATATCTATGGAGATTCAAGAGAATCCTCCTGGTTGTGCCGATCTCGGCCAAAGAAATGAAGTAAGCTGATGTGCTTTCTTGATCACCTCATCAAAATGAAGGGTCCAGGTTAGACTGTTGGTGATATGGATGCCAAGGAACTTGAAGTTGTCATCTATCTCTGCAGTAGCTCCATTGATGAGACAAAGCTGTTTTCACCCGCTCGCTTCCTTAAGGCAACAACCAACTTATTTGTCTTGCTGATGTTAAGGGGCTAGATGGTTGTCCCAACACCATGACACAATGTAGACAAAAATGCTGGAGAAACTCAGCGGATCAAGCAGCATCTATGGAGTGAAGGAAATAGGCAATGTTTCCGGTCGAAACCCTTCTTCAGACTTCTTCAGTCTGAAGAAGGGTTTCGACCTGAAACATTGCCTATTTCCTTCGCTCCATAGATGCAACCTCACCCGCTGAGTTTCTTCAGCATTTTTGTCTACCCTCAATTTTCCAGCATCTGCAGTTCCTTCTTAAACACCATGACACAAGGTTCAGTCTCTTTCCTGTGTTTCATCTCCGTATTGTTGTTGATCCAGCCAACAACACTGGTGAATTTCACGATCAAGTTGCCACTACATTTGGCCACTCAGTCATGGAAGTACAAGGAATAGGAGACTGAGCATGCAAACCAGACGGGCACCATTGTAGGTCGGGGAGGAGGAAATGCTTTGATCAACTAACCGACTGCCAGTCTGGAAAACCAGAATGGAGGCAGATGGAGGCCCCGACGTCAAGATCCGAAAGCTTAGTGATGAGCTTATTGGGTGTTATGGTGTTGAAGGCTAAGCTGTAGTCAATATATAGCATCCTGTCAGAGGGTGTTCTTATTGTCAGGGTGATCCAGAATTGAATGTAGTGAAAGAAAGATGAAATCCTGTGTAGACTTATTTTTTCCTGTATGCAAGTTGCAATGGGTCTATATGTTGTACACCATTCAATTTTATCCAGATCACTCTTGCAAAGTGCACCCTGCATGTAGACATGTTGATAACAACTTTTGCCCATAATTTTGGCTCCAATTGAAAATGGCCCACCAAGCAAAGACGTTTGCATACAGCTAGCAAGATGATGTTAATGCTACCACATTGATTAAATTGGTAGACAAATTAAAATAATATCAACAATGAAAATACTTGTATTAATAATATCCAGATTGCAATTTTAAACTCAAAACTTGCAAAGAATCATGAAAGTCTATGTAATAAGAGGTCGAAGCAAAGATTGTTCATGTTCGTAAATGTTAAGTACTGGAGTCAGATACTTAAATAACCATCGAGAAACCATCAGGTAAAACCAACGTGCCTTTAATCATGGTTTCAGAGGGGGAAAGGAAGAGAGAGTGCTCACACTACCACCAGGGCTTTTATACTAAGCAAGCCCCCTTTTGTGGCTACTGGTATTACAATAGGTGTATGATATCTCTTACAGGGGCATACACCACAATCCTCCCCCTTTAAAACCCTTAGTTTTACACAAAAACTAAGGGGAAAAGTACACCATACCTACAACAGATCATATAATAGATGACAAAATTACATTATCACCTTCACCTTATATTTTGCAAGCACAATATAATAACACCATCACCAATACGTGAGGAAAAAAAAAAACACACACAGTAAACATCACTTAGTCAGTCCCGTATTCAATGTCAAAGTTCATCAATCAACCTCTGTGGCGGCCTTGATATTCTGGTTGAGCGTCTTAATCCAGATTCTACAGGCGAACTAGAATCTATCCATCCTTCCGAGCTAGGGAACACCTGTTTTGGTATTGCAACCACCTGGTCAGGAACCTGTACTGCTACTTTAGCTGGTGAAATATCCAACGAAGGCATAGGTGCTTCTTTGGCAGCTAGAACAGGATAACAAGACATAGGCACAATAGGTTCCAATTCCTTATTCGACCATTGGCCCCCCATTGATACTGGCTGATCCGAAGCACTTAACCGAGGTTCCAGATGAGGAGCAATAGTAGACTGTACGATTTGATCCACATGCCGGCGAATCTGGCCATCGGCCGTGCATACATTAGAGGTCCTTGTACCTCCGCAACAACTCCCGGCTGCCATTTCTGGTTTCTATAATCGTGGGCAAGTACAGCTTCACCAACCTGGAAACTCCTGGTAAGACGTTGAGGTGCACAATGGAACACTTTCTGTTCCACTTGTCTTCTAAGATCAGGACGAACTAAGTCCAATTTGGAACCCAACTGTCTGTTGAAAAACACCATCGCAGGTGATTGACCTGTTACAGCATGAACCGCATTTCTATAGTTGAACAAAAAATTGTCCAATTTATGTTGCATAGGCAGATCCTCATGTTCCATTGCTTTAAGCGCCTTCTTAAAGGTCTGTACAAAACGCTCCGCCAGTCCATTTGTTGCCGGATGATAAGGTGCCGACGTATAGTGTTTAATGCCATTAGTCTTCAGAAACTTCTTAAAGTCTTCAGATACAAATTGAGGCCCGTTATCCGAACATATTTGTTCAGGCAAACCATACCTTGCAAAAATTGTTCGTAACGTCGCAATCGTCTTCTGAGACGTAGTCGAGGACATCTTTATAACCTCTGGCCATTTCGAATGCGCATCTACTACCACCAGGAACATAGACTCTTGAAAGGGTCCTGCATAATCAATATGAACCCGTTTCCATGGACCAGACGGCCATTCCCATGGATGGATAGGGGCCAATGGAGGTGTCTTCTGCTCAAGCCGACAGCCAGAACAATTTTTGGCCAATTCCTCAATCTGGCCATCAATACCTGGCCACCATACATATGCACGAGCCAGACTTTTCATCTTAGTGCATCCTAGATGACCAACGTGTAGTTCCTCCAAGATTTGTTTCTGTAACTTTTGGGGGATCACCACTCTAGAACCACACATCACGGTACCCCTGCACGTAGACAATTGTTCTCTTCTTGCTGAATATTGAGGAAACCGAGAATCTCCTTCCGCTGGCCACCCTCGTACTGTTACATCATATACCCCTGAAAGAGTCCTATCATTCCTTGTCTCACGCTCTATACGTTTGTTATCCACTGGCAACACTTCACAAATGGACATATGAAACAATTCTGCCACATCAGTCATTGGTACATCACTTACAATCGGTAATGGCAATCTTGACAAACTATCTGCATTCCCATGCAACTTTGTGCCTCTATACTGGATGTCATAACGATGTGCACCCAAAAACAAGGCCCATCTCTGCAAGCGCTGTGCCGTCATCAAGTGCACCCACTTTTTTGGATTAAATATCGAAACCAACGGCTGATGATCCGTAATCAATGTAAATTTCTGTCCATATAAGTAATGATTAAATTTTTTAACACCCCATACCAGGCTAAGAGCCTCCCTATCAATTTGGGCGTAATTCTTTTCAGCCGTGGACAATGACCTTGATGCAAAAGCAATTGGTCGTTCATGACCCCCTGGAAACTGATGTGAAAGCACTGCACCTATACCATAAGGAGATGCATCACAAGCCAGCTTAATTGGTATTGCTGGATCAAAATGTGCAAGCACCTTCCTTGATGTAATCAAGACCTTACTATCAGCAAATGCCTTCACACATTCCAACGACCAATTCCATTTCACCCCTGATTTTAACAATCCATTTAATGGATACAGGATAGCATATAAGTTTGGCAAAAATTTATGATAGTAATTTATCAGTCCCAGAAATGAGCGTAACTGTGACACATTCACCGGAGCTGGCGCATTTACCACCACAGCAATTTTGTCTGGTGATTTATGCAACCCATGTCTATCAATCAAATGTCCACAATACGCCAGTTGTTCCTTGAAGAAGTCACACTTGGCCTTGTTAGCCCTAAGGCCATAACGTTTTAACCTGCCCAACACCCGTTCCAAATTGGAGAGGTGTTCTTCCACCGTCCTACCTGTGATCAAAATATCATCCAAGTAACATTGGGTACCTGGAATACCTTGCAGCACCTGCTCCATGGCTCTCTGCCACATAGCCGGCACCGAAGCTACCCCAAAAACCAACCTATTATACCTATACAAGCCTTTATGAGTATTAATCGTCAGGTAATGTTTGGAATCTTCCTCTACCTCCATCTGCAAATATGCTTGTGCCAGATCTATTTTACAAAAATGTTGCCCTCCTGCCAATGAGGCAAAAATCTCATCAATCTTTGGCAATGGATATTGTACTACTTTTAACACTGGATTCACTGTAACTTTAAAATCACCACAAATACGTACTTTCTGTGCTAATCCCGGGCCATCCGGCAAAGCCTTTTTCATAACCGGCACAATAGGTGTAGCCCATTCACTCCAATCTATCCTTGAGAGCACTCCTTGTTGCTCTAAGTTATCTAATTCAGCTTCCACTGCTGGTCTAATTGCAAAAGGTACTGGTCGAGGTTTAAAAAACTTGGGGGCAGACCCCTCAGTAATTGATATAGTAGCTTGAATACCAACCAACTTGCCAAGTCCTGATTGAAACACCTCTGGAGCTGTTGCCAACACTTCAGCCAATTTACTTTTTGAGGGTCCTATTAACCCCCGCTCCCTATGCTTTACTTCAACCAATTTACTTTGCAAGGGCCCTGTTAACCCCAGCTCCCTGTGCTTTAATGAGTGAATAGTTGACCAATCAAATTTCAGTCTCCTAGCCCACTCTCTACCCAGTAATGGCCGTCCGCCTTCCCTCAGCACGTATATAAACAGATTCCTCACTGTCATACCATTGTACTTGGCTGATTCCTCAATCCTTCCCTTTGGCCTAACCTTTTGACCCGTATAAGTTTTTAAAGCAATATTAGTCTTCTGCAACCGTTCTTGTGAAAAATACCTATAATAATCCTTCTCATTTATCACCGTTAACGCTGAACCAGTATCCAGTTCTAGTTTCAATGAAACTCCTGAAATGGTCAACATTACCCACATTGTATCCAGTTCTGTCGAATTCTGCACTGCTTTAATCTTTAAGCAACTTACTTCTCTTGCTTCTACGTCTGAGTCACTACAACTGCTGCTCACACTACTTTCCCTAACTTCATGGACTAACTTGGCCTCAGCCCCCAATGTCCTTGCTCTATAGTGTTCACTTCTACCAGGCTTCTTTGACCTACAAGCCCGTACAATGTGACCCACTTTTCCACATCCATTACATATTTTATCTTTAAACCAGCAATCTTTCTGATGGTGAGTGGTTTTTCCACACCGGACACATCTCTCAGCCTTTGGTAATAATTTATGGATTTCAAACTCTGGACTCTTCTGTTGTATGGCCGCCGCGCCCTCTTGGGCTTTCTCAAATGACGTAGCCATTGTAAATGCTTTGGACAAATCTATATCACCCTCAGCTAACAGTTTTTGTAATAGAGTCTCACTTTTCAATCCACAAATAAATCTATCCCGTAATGCTTGATTTAAAAAATCATCAAATTTACAAAATACAGCTAATGTTCTTAGCTCTGCCAGAAATTGTGCCACAGTTTCTTCTAACTGCTGGTCCCTTTTATAAAATGCAAAACGCTCAGATAAGAACAATGGTGCTGGATTCAAGTGTTCCTTTAATTTATCAGATATCTGTTTAAATGTTGCATTTGCAGCTTTTGTAGGATGTAACAACCCCTTTGCTAATCCATAAGTCTTAGCACCCATATAATTCAATAAATTCACAGCTTTCTTATCATCTGCTATATCATTAACAGTACAGAAAACATCAAATCTTTCCAAATATGTGTCCCAAGTCTCTAAGTTGCTCTCGAAGATTCCAAATTTTCCTTTTATTGCCATGTTGCTCATCAATTAGCTTCAATGGAATTTGTAAAACTTGTAAAATGGCACCCTTCTCTTCCGTTTTTAGGCGTGCCAAAAATGGCGGTTCCCGCTTTTGCACCCTTTTCTTCCGGTTTTTAGGCGTGCCAAAAATGGCGGTTCCCGCCCTGTCTGCGCCCTTCTCTCGCAGCGTTTCTTTTTCCTGGACCCTCTTGGTCCGTTTCCAACCAGTCTCTTCAGCCTCCATCGGGTATACAGGCCTCTTTAACTGCTGAAACTGGAAAACCCCCACCAGCACACTATGCACTACCGACGGTATTCACCCCAACTACCAATGCGTTCCTGGGCCCCGCTCTCCGAGGTCACTTCTCCCCCTTGACTGCACTTTGCCCCAACCCTCACAACTTTGGAGCTCCAGTCCAGCCTCAACCACACACCCGCCTCTACCAAGCTTCTTTGCCTTGGGAGGGTGCGGGGAGCGTTCTCCACTCGATCTTTCAGGATGCCGAGGTCGGTAAGACATCAGGGTTCTTTAATCTCGTCGCCACTGTTAAGTACTGGAGTCAGATACTTAAATAACCATCGAGAAACCATCAGGTAAAACCAACGTGCCTTTAATCATGGTTTCAGAGGGGGAAAGGAAGAGAGAGTGCTCACACTACCACCAGGGCTTTTATACTAAGCAAGCCCCCTTTTGTGGCTACCGGTATTACAATAGGTGTATGATATCTCTTAAAGGGGCATACACCACAGTAAATATCAGTAAAAATACTTTAATTATCCACAATCTTCATCAAATGATGTATCTTTAATTCTGTGAATATTATAAAATGACGGCCTATAAATGATTAATTGATTTCTTGTTTTAGAAATTTTATTTCTAATATTAAAGTTAAAAAATGAAACTATGAATTATCCATTGCTTCATCTGTGCTGAAATAAAAATTAATGTTATCCAAGATACTTTGAATCTACTGACTGCTGAGTTTCTAAGAATTAATTGACAGTCCAAAGTTTCAACTTGAATAATGTGATGCCGAAATGCTTCCTCCAGACTCACTGTTTTGTGATTCCCCTTTGCAGATCCCAGAATCTGAAACATGGTTTCTTGTGGAAATCTATGAAGTGGGAGCAGGAGCCTTGATAAATGACAGTGCTCGATTTTTAAACATTACAATATTAGAGAGTGATAACCTTCACACATCGATCTATTTTACTCCAGGATCTTGGCTCACTGTGGTTCATCAGAAGGCTACATTTGTCACCCTGCAGGTTGTTAAGAATGTTGTTTCGAGTACTGTTGCAAATGTTAGTTATCAAACACAGGTAAGTGGAAACAAGCATTATTCTTGCACAAACATTTGTAAATTTAGAACAGTACAGCACAGATACAAGCCCTTCGGTCCACAATATCTGTGCTGAATACAATGCCAATTCAAACTAATAGACAATAGATGCAGGAGTAGGCCATTCGGCCCTTCGAGCCTGTGCCTCCTGCATGAGCCTGCATGTGATCCATATTGCTCTGATCCCTGCATATCCATGTACCCATCAAAAAGCTTACAGGATATTTTATAAGGTCATGTCACTTTTATTAATTGCATTGCACAGTTAAAAGCTGAGCTCTCAAAGCATTAGGATTATAATTATATAATTGTAATTATAAATTTCCAGAATGATTTATCCAATCAGATTTGTTATAGCTTTGAAATTCATGCATTCACTTTTAATTGAGTGATAATTTTACATGAATAATAGTGCTCCACAAAACAATTGATAATTATGTTTGAACTGCAGATGTAAACCGTCACGGAGTCCGATAGCACAGTTACAGTTATTCATCATCCGGCCCTACTTGCCCATGTTGACCAAGATGTCCCATCTACACTAGACCCACCTGCCCGTGTTTGGCCCATGTCCCTCGAAACCTTTCCAATCCATGTACCTGACAAAAAGCGTTTTAAATAATACTTTGGTCATTTTGTTCCATTCGCTACCCTCTGTATTACAAAAATTTGCCCTTCGGTTTCCTACTAAATCTTTTCCCTCTCACTTTAAATCTATGCCACCTGGTTCTTGATACCCCTGCTCTGGGTAAAATACTGTGCATTTACCCTATCAATTCCTCTCACAATCATGAGAAATCTAAGCAGGAAAAGGCCTATCAGTCACTTGTGCTTTAGACACAAAATGCTAGCGGGTCAGGCAGCATCTCTAGAGAAAATGAATAGGTGACATTTTGGGTCAAAACCCTTTTTCCTCACAGTCCCTTATGTTTGCTCTACTATTCACGTGGTATTATAATCGATAAACTTGGAAATTAATACATAGATGCAGGTCAGATTTTTAAAGGCTCAGTTCCTGATGTGGATTATTTTTGAAAAGGCAGTACAGACTGCAGAACTAACTAGGGTTACAACCTTACATGATATTTGTCCATTGGACCAGAACTGACTGTAAAATACCCAGTAATCCAGACATTCTGTTTTAATCCAAACAGTGAGAAATGTTAAAGTCAGGCTTTAATGCTGAGTCCCCTCAAAGTTTAAAATACAATCAAGGGTTACATGGTAGGTGGGAAATCAAGTACAGGTTTATTTTTGATTATGGTTCTTCTGACAAGAAATATTCTATTCTGTCAGAGAAATAAGAGTTACTTCTAGCACAAATCTGAAAACTGCAGCAGCTCATTCTGAATAAGTAGAACTGAAACTAAATTATAATTAAAAATCCCAAAATCTACTATTTTTCCTTCGCAAATTTGCAGATGACACAAAGCTGGGTGGCAGTGTGAACTGTGAGGAGGATGCTATGAGAATGCAGGGTGACTTGGACAGGTTGGGGGGGTGGGCAGATGCATGGCAGATGCAATTTTATATGGATAAATGTGAGGTTATCCACTTTGGTAGCAAAAGCAGGAAAGCAGATTATTATCTAAATGGTGTCAAGTTGGGAAAAGGGGAAGTACAATGGGATCTGGGGGTCCTTGTTCATCAGTCAATGAAAGTAAGCATGCAGGTACAGCAGGCAGTGAAGAAAGCGAATGGCATGTTGAACTTCATAACAAGAGGAGTTGAGTATAGGATAAAAGAGGTCCTTCTGCAGTTGTATAGGGCCCTAGTGAGACCACACCTGAAGTATTGTGTGCAGTTTTGGTCCCCTAATTTGAGGAAGGACATTCTTGCTATTGAGGGAGTGCAGCGTAGGTTTACAAGGTTAATTCCTGGGATGGCGGGACTGTCATATGCTGAGAGAATGGAGCGGCTGGGCTTGTATACTCTGGTTTAGAAGGATGAGAGGGAATCTTATTGAAACATATAAGATTATTAAGGGTTTGGACATGCTAGAGGCAGGAAACATGTTCCCAATGTTGGGGGAGTCCAGAACCAGGGGCCACAGTTTAAGAATAAGAGGCAAACCATTTAGAACAGAGACGAGGAAACACTTTTTCACAGAGAGTTGTGAGCCTGTGGAATTCTCTGCCTCAAGGGCGGTGGAGGACGGTTCTCTGGATACTTTCAAAAGAGAGCTAGATAGGGCTCTTAAAAATAGTGGAGTCAGGGGATATGGGGAGAAGGCAGGAACGGGGTACTGATTGGGGATGATCAGCCATGATCACGTTGAATGGCGGTGGTGGCTTGAAGGGCTGAAAGGCCTACTCCTGCACCTATTGTCTATTATCTATTGTATATTCCTCTGTGCTAATTCTGTAGTTGATGACTTCTGTAAAGCAAGTTGCAGGAGCTTATGGCCACACATCTGATGGATGGAAATCCATGCTTGTGCACTCCATTGTGGGGAAACACTAATATACTACCTGGTCTCTTGGGACAGTCTTGGCTAGAAAAGGATATTTACTATGAAACTAATCAGAAAAATAATATACCTTAAATATCAATCACAGCAACCTTGTTAATTCTGAATAATTTTTTTGTTTATTCCCAAGTGCACAGGATTTCCAGAGAGGGACATTTGACATGTGTTTGTTTGTTAGACTTCTTCCTGCACATTTTAACTGAAGTGTTTGTGACTCTGCAAGTTGCTGAAAGAGCAAGTTGTATGTTGCACTCAAGGAAAATCGGGTACCTAGCACTTAGAAACAGCATGACACAGAATTTATTTATTTAACCACTGAGGTTTAAGAGAATTATCAAAGGAAAACTGAACAAAAGTGAACTCAATCATAAATCACTTGCAAATCGAGAAATGGAAAGGAAAGATTGGAATAACTGAAATAAATGTTTTTTAAAAATTTAGATTTGAATTTTTTACAATTTATCAACAACAATCTGCTGTCTGAATATATTTGACATGGTTTTAGCTGTTCAATTCTTGGGCAAGAGAAATTGATTCTATTTCACTAATAGTTATCGTCATCAAATAGATACTTATCCGACGAATTACCAGATTTAAGTTTAGATTTAATAGACATTTAGTATGCAATGGGGACGCATCATAAAAATCCAAGTAGACCAAGGTGTGATGCTCTTTTTGCGAAGATATGGAATTAGCCAGCAGCATGTTATGATTCATAATCGAAGGGCCGAATGGCCTACTCCTGCACCTAATTTCTATGTTTCTATGTTTCTATAATGCACTTTGTGTGTATCCGCACTAGTACTGTTGGCCAGCTATTACAAGGCAGTAAGTGTTATTCAAATGCCTATACTGTTTCAGCACTCCTGGTCTTTTATAAGTTCATTGCTATACTATATTATTTGTTTCTTCTGCAAGTAAGAATGTCATCGTTCTGTTTCAGGACATAGGACAATAAACCACTCTTGACTCTCTCCAATTTCTATTGAAGAGAGTTTTCCAGATATGACATTAAAAATAAATCGCAACTGAGCAAGGTTTAATAATAAAGCAAGTATTTGTTTATTACAATGGAAGAGCAAATAAAGATTGTAATTTTGCATTATCCTTTTATTTTATAGGGATTAAGAAAGGGTGAGCTGATGGGCCAAACCTTAATATCCCCAGCAATTGCTGGGATGGATTTTGTGAAATCGGAAGGCATTTTAACTTTTCAACCAGGACAGCTAAGCATAACATTGAATATTGTTCTTACTCCAGAGCTGACATCTTCCAATCTATTTCCCAAACGATTTCAAGTGGTGCTCTATAATCCCACTGCAGGAATTTTGTTGGATGAGAAATACAACATAGCAAATATTACAATAGTCACGGACGCTGACACTCAGTTCCTCTGGGTTTTGGCTAATCAGTTATACCAACCTCTTGATGATGAATTAATAAATCAAATTCTTCAGAAATTGCAAAGCAAGCTTACTGTGGAGACCACAGGAGAACAACTCAGTGCAGTAATGAAAGTGTTTGAAAAGGTGAAACTTACAATTCACGACAAGCAATTATAATCTCAATACCGTAATCAGTATGCTATAATTATAAGGGAACCGCATAACCTTTTTAAAATAGCTGACATTTGTTAACAAACATTTACCTTTCATGCAGTAAACCTGGGTCAGCAATATACCTTGATATATTTGTCTGAATGTGCAGTAATTAGTACAGAACAACATAATAAGTTTGGCATCAAATTTCTGTGGTGGATGAGGGAATAACAGAAAATGGCATCTTTTCAAACTAAACATTATAAACATTGAGAGGTCTGGTAACCTTTTCAAGTTACAGCATCCTTTAAATACCAGGTTCCTAAGTAACTTACTGTGATTTATATTCAAAAATTACATATGATGGAAATCTGAAATATAAGCAGAAAATGCTGGCAGTACTCAGTAGGTCCAGCAGTAATTGTGGAGCGAATTAACATTGAAGAGAACAATTACTGATGAAAGGTCATCACCCTGTCATGTTAACTCTGCTCCTTTGTCCAAAAGTACTGCCTGACTTGCTGAGTATCTAATTCAGATTCATCTTAGTATGTTATCATATACATCTGGGTACAGTGAAACTCCTAGTTTGCAGGACACTTATAGAGTAAATAATAAATAAAATAATTACAGCAAAGTACAGGTGTCAGAGGTTATGGGGAGAAGGCAGGAGAATGGGGTTAGGAGGGGGAGATAGATCAGTTCCCGATTGAATGGCGGGGTAGACATGATGGGCTGAATGGCCTAATTCTACTCCTATCACTTTTGATCTTATGAGCAATAAATGAAAAAGTGCTAAATGTTGCAAATATTATAGTGCAATAGAAGGTACTACCAAAAAAGTGCCTTAACAGAATAACTGAATGAGGAAAGAGTTAAGAATAAGAGTATGTGCCACCACTTCCAGGAATGGAGATGTGATTAGTACAGGAGTGTGATAGCCATGGGAAATAATTTGTTCTTAAGTTGGGATGTCCGGGCTTTCGAGTTCCTATAACTTCCAGAAGTTTAGCAAAAGCAAAGGGAATTCCCAGGGTGGCAGGATCCTTACGAATACTTCCTGCCTCTCTGATGCGATGTACCATGAAGATGAACTGGATAGAAAGAAGTGATGAGCCTGTGATGAAGTGGACTGTGTTCACCAATCCTACATGTTCAGCTGGTCATGAGCAGAGCAGTTGTCATGAGATGCATCCTGTCAGAGAGCAGCAGAAACACTACTGGTCACAGACTTTCTTTACAGCTCCATTCATGGGGGGAAGGTGTCCAATAGCCTCCCCTTCCCCCTCTCCACACATCACCATTCCATCTCCTTGGGTCAACAACCAGCTATATCCTCTTGCTGACATTAAGGGCTAGGCTGTTGTGACACCATGATCTCATAGAAACATAGAAAATAGGTGCAGGAGGAGGCCATTTGGTCCTTTGAGCCAGCACCGCCATTCATTGTGATCATGGCTGATCGTCCCCTATCAATAACCCGTGCCTGCCTTCTCCCCATATCCCTTGACTCCACTAGCCCCTAGAGCTCTATCTAACTCTCTCTTACATCCATCCAGTGATTTGGCCTCCACTGCCCTCTGTGGCAGGGAATTCCATAAATTCACAACTCTCTGGGTGAAAAAGTTTTTTCTCACCTCAGTCTTACATGACCTCCCCTTTATTCTAAGAGTGTGGCCCCTGGTTCGGGACTTGCCCAACATTGGGAACATTTTTCCTGCATCTAGCTTGTCCAGTCTTATAATTTTATATGTTTCTATAAGATTCCCCCTCATCCTTCTAAACTCCAGTGAATACAAGCCTAGTCGTTTCAATCTTTCCTGTATCCACCATGTCATTGCTGTATATCTGTCCGACAACAATGATATCATTGGCGAACCTGAAGATCAAGTTGCTGCTATATTTACCCAGACAGTTTATGGAAATAAAGTGAGGGATTGAGCACACAACCATGAATACTACCAATCAAGTATCAAGTATCAAGTATCCTTTATCGTCATTCAGACATTTCGATCTGAACAAAATTTCATGCCTTGCAGTCATAACATAGGACAAAATAACAAAACACACAATAAACACAGATTTAACATCCACCACAGTGAGTCCACCAGGCACCTCCTCACTGTGATGGAAGGCAAAAAGTCTTAAGTGGAGGGTCATGGCGGAGGAAATGCTGCGGCCAATCCCAACCGACAGGAGTGCTGGCCAGAAAGTCCATAAGTCATTTGCAGATTGTAGTCCAAAGGACAAGAGCTAAAAGTTTAGTGATGAGCTGATTCAGTATTACAGTGTTGAAGGCTGAATCTAGTCAATGAACAACATCCTGGCATAGATGTTCTTATAGGCAAGATTATACAGAGCTGAATATAGTATAAGGGAAATGGCCGTAGACCTATTTTTTATTGTACACAAATTTCCAGTGGCCTAGATTGTTTGGGAGACTGGGCAGATGTGAACGACAACCAATCTTTCAAAGCACAACTTTATGGCGGATATTAGAACTACTGGATGGTAGTCACTGAGACAGATCACTTTATTTTTCTTGGGGACTAGAATGATTGAGGTTTCCTTTAAACAGGTGGGGATACTTGATTTTTGAAGTGAAAGACTGAAGATATAGGCAAAAGACAGTTAGTTCAGTTTATTTAGAAACAATGCAGAAACAGGCCCTTCAGCCCACCGAGTCCGCACCGACCAGCGATCCCCACACATTAACACAAGCCTACACATACTAGGGACAAATTACACTTATACCAAGTATACAAACCCAAGCCAATAACCTACAAACCTGTACGTCTTTGGAGTGTGGGAGAAAACTGAAGATCTCAGAGAAAGCCCGCTCAGTCACGGGGAGAGCGTACAAACTCCATGCAGACAGCACCCAGTCGGGATCGAACCCAGGTCTCCGGTGCTGCAAGCGCTGTACGGCAGCAACTCTACCACTGTGCCCTCCATATAATTGGCACATAATTTTAGAATGTGTGCAGGGACTCCATCCAGGCCAGCCACTTTCTAAAAGTTTAGCTGCATGAGAGCAGATTTGACTTCTGACACCTGGGTATATGGGACAGAACCACCTCCAACATTTTCTGTTTTATTACTGTAATTTATGAATAGTTTGAGGCACTTTTGTGTAAAAATAAATTGTAAGAGTGGATTTCTCCTTTACATGTGTTTGGCCCCAGACTAGGATTGTTTTAGAGGCAGTGGAATATATTTGCTGTATGTTACCAAGCACAGTTTGATTAAGCCTGCTAAACATAGTGTATTCATGCCATCTATTTAGTGCTGGTGAGTGTATTAGTCTATTTAGAATTCTTATTTTGCCAAAGTACTTGGAGGAAAATTGTGTTCAGCATTATTATTTAATTTTGTCATTTTTGAATCAGAATGTAACGTCGATTATTTTACTCATGATCTATTAGGTGCTCCAGGAAGGAGAAAAGAGGCCTCTCAGTGATACCGGTAGAGAACTACTGTATAATAGTCTTTGTGCACTGCTAGATCCTACTCGTATGGATACCAAAGGATTTAGTCACCTGTCTGAAGTGACTGAAAGATTTGCCTTCTCACTCCTCACTGATGTAGAATGTGGATCACCTGGTCAGAGGTAAAATTATTTAGATTTTATCAGATACATTTTTTGAGCAAAAACTTATATGTTTGCAAATTGAATTTAATGCTTTGAGTACTGAATGCATAGTGACTTTTAATAAATGTCTGCAAAAGAGAGCTTCATAAAAGACTATTTTCTAGTGGAATCTAGGAAAATGTAAATAGTGTTTTAAATTTATATATGTATATATTTATATTCTATAAATAGATGGAAAATTGAGCCCATTTTTAAATCTAATCTAGGATTGCCACAAGGTCACAACAACTTCAATCATATTAATCGAGGCTGTGACAGTGCATTGCATTGATAATAAAATATTGCTAATTGGAAATGGTATGGTATTTGTGAAGGTAGACCAAATATGCTGGAGAAACTCAACGGGTGAGGCAGCATCTATGGAGAGAATGAATAGGTGATGTTTCGAGTCGAGACCCTTCTTCAGATGATATTGCTATTGAATTTCAAAATCTGCAACAAATTAAGTTATTTTTCTTTCCTCACAGTATTTGTGAAATCTAATTTTGTTTTGCAATATACCCATTTTTGCAAAATGAAATAAATGTCTGTGTTCTAGTTCGATAGCATGGTTATCAATGGAAAGTGATTCCTATGATTTGAATACTGTGCATAAAATTACTTAGCATGAAA
The DNA here is from genome assembly GCA_038087875.1 of Malacoraja senta. NCBI lineage: Eukaryota > Metazoa > Chordata > Chondrichthyes > Rajiformes > Rajidae > Malacoraja > Malacoraja senta. The sequence continues at coordinate 204,118,503 of CM075977.1, read as the reverse complement.
ATATTTAGTGTATCTCAGGTTATCATGACGTATCAATGGCAATCACCGTTGCTGAAGTTGAATGTTAATTCTTGTATCTTTCAAGAAGTTTTTTTTTATCATTTATCCATTGATGATATAATACCACAAATAGTTTTAAATCTGCCTACAATCAAGGAATTGTGCATTTTTTCTGCTGATTAAAAATTGCAACAAAACCTAGGTCAGGACATTCTTTAGCATTATAAATGCAAGACAAACGGACGCTGAATTGTATTTGGACCAGTTTGTGGATGGAACACCTCGGCACAAAAATCCTATAATGTGAGGCCAAGTTCCAGGTCTGTGAATGTGAAAGAAGAGGCCTAGCAAACAAAAACACCAATCTAGACTTCTGCATATTGGACTTCTTCTGCTCTGTCCACCGCAGCAGAAATAATAAAGAAGATCAGATCTGCGAAAGATTATGAGAATATAAAAATGTTTTTGGTGTTTGCAGGGTAGTAGAATTAGAGTTAGGGTAAAGTTGTCGAGGATTTGAAGAAATGGATACAAAAGTGGGTGGTTTTGCAGATAGTGAAGATAGTTGTGAAAGATTGCAGCAGGATTTTGATGGATTGGCCAGGTGGGCTGCGGAATGGTTGATGGAATTTAACACAGAGAAATATGAGGTGTTGCATTTTGGGATGCCGAACAAAGGCACAAACTACACATTCTCTGGGGAGTGTTGTAGAGCAGAGGGATCTATGTGTGCAGGTGCAAGGTTCCTTGAAGGACGAGTCTCAGGTACATAAGGTGGTCAAAAAGTCTTTTTGCACATTGGCCATCAGTCAGAGTATTGAGTATAGAAGTTGGGGGTCATGTTGCAGTTTGTATAAGACGTTGGTGAGACAGCATTTAGAATATTGTGTTCTGTTCTGGGCACCATGTTATAGGAAATATGTTGTCCAGCTTGAAAGGGTTCAGTGAAGATTGTTGCCTGGACTAGAGGGTGTGAGCTATAGGGAGAGGTTGAGTAGGCTGGCCCTCGAGCCAGCACCGCCATTCACTGTGATCATGGCTAATCATCCACAATCAGTACCCTGTTCCTGCCTTCTCCCCATGAGGATGAAGGGTGATCTTATAGAGGTGTATAAAATCATGAGAGGAATAGAACAGGTAGATGCACAGAATCTCTTTCCCAGAGTAGGGGAATCGAGGACCAGAGGACATAGGTTCAAGGTGAAGGGGAACAGATTTAACAGGAATCTTAGGGATAACTTTTTCACCCAAAGGGTGGTGGGTGTATGGACAAGCTGCCATAGTTGAGGCTGGGACTATCCCAATGTTTAAGAAACAGTTAGACAGGCACATAAGTAGGACATGTTTGGAGGGATATGGACCAAGCGCAGGCAGGTGGGACTAGTGTAGCTGGGACATAGTGTAGTTGGGCAGTGTGTGCAAGTTGGGCCGAACGGCCTGTTTCCACATTTATCACACTATGACTATTAGATTGTGTTCATTAGTGTTTCAAAGAATGTGAGGGGATTTCACTGAAAGACAAAATCCCACAGGGTCTGATGCTTGAATGTGGTGAGAGTGTTTCCTTGACACTGTTATCCTTCATGACCTCGGAGTCAGAGCAATAGGCAGGGACATTTTCCTCAGCAATGAGGAAATAATTTCTTCCCTCGAAGAGTGGTGAACTCTCCGGCACAAAAGATAATGGAGGCTAGATTGCTGACTATTTTAAGCAGGCAGATACACAAAAGACATCAAAGAATTTGTATGAATGTGATCTTGAGATGAAGAAGTAGCCAGGTTAGTTCCAAATGATAGAGCAGTTTCAATGAGCCAAAATAACTATTGCTGAAGAAGAGTTTCGGCCCGAAACGTTACCTATTTCCTTCGCTCCATAGATGCTGCTGCACCCGCTGAGTTTCTCCAGCATTTTTGTGTACCTTCGATTTTCCAGCATCTGCAGTTCCTTCTTTAACACAAAAGAACTATTGCTGCTAGTTTCTAATGTTCTGTATTGATGAGGGATGGCATATCAAACCAAACATTTAACGTTCCACTAAATTGAACAGAGAAAAGATATGGCTGAAATGTTGTGTTAGTTAAGTCAAAAGGATGGAATAGAGATAATACACAATGTCCACACTCATAGATGATATGTTTATGGCCTTTTCTGTGGGATGGCAGGAATGGAAATTGTTTGGAAGTCATTCAACATGAATACCCATATTTAGGTAAATCTATAATGACATTTTGCTTAACATTGCACCTTCTAAAACAAAATGATAAAACTCTGGGTAATTCAGAAATGAGCTCAAGACTAATTCCAGTAGATGCTCAACAAGTTTTAGTACTACACTGTTTCCAATGATGATTGCATTATTCCTTACTAAGTTTGAGGTGTGAATTTTTCGGTATTTGTTCAAACACAGAGATGTGTATTGTGCATCCTCTTGCGAATGAAACACAAACCAAAGGAATAGTTAGATATCAAGCCGGGTGTTGAGCAGCCAGGTTGTTGTCTCTGCGTCAATGTCTGCCAGGCCGTGAGCTTTAATTGGTGGGTGGTGGAGCAGGCACCTGATTACAGCAAATCTCATTTATATATGTGGATGCGTCTGGATATTCAGTTAAGAATGACTGTAACAAATGTTCTTGGGGTATAGTGGCAGAGTGCAAAGTTGCTACAATTTAGTTGCATTTGCACTTGGGTATTTCCTCCAAGCAAGTCAAGGAATTCTCTTAGAGACAGAGAAGACAGATGCTGGAATCTGGAGCAAAGAAATACTGGAAGAACTCAGTGAATCAAGCAGCATCTGTGGAGGCAGAGGGATCGTTCAGATCTTGCAGCCGGTTGACATTGAGCGTGTGAAAGCTGCCAGCACAGCTTATTTTATACATCAATATTAAAAAATGCACTTAGCATAAGCCAGTTGCTGCATGTGATTTCTAATCTTCAACACATTGAAAAACTCTAAACTTTATTTTCAAATCAACATGTTTAAATTATTGAGGGCACTGAACATACAATCAATGTAGTTGTCCTATAGTTGTCAGTACTATATATAGTTGAGGAATTATTTGCCACAGAAGGCTGTGGTGGCCAAGTCAGTGGATATTTTTAAGGCAGAGATAGATGGATTCTTGATTAGTACAAGAGGTGTCAGAGGTTATGGGGAGAAGGCAGGAGAATGGGGTTAGGAGGGAGAGACAGCTCAGCCATGATTGAATGGTGGAGTAGACTTGATGGGCCGAATGGCCTAATTCTACTCCCATCACATGACCTCATGAGAATAGTTGTGTATAGTTGAGAAATGCGGCTGTCTCAGTGCTGGATGTCTTCATTATAAAGCACATCACCAATTCCAGAGAGACACAAGGAAGCGCAGATGCTGGGATCTTGAGCAAAACACAAAATCCTGGAAGAATTTAGATCGGGCAACATCTCTGGAGGGAATGGACAGATGCAGATTACACTTTGGGTATGGAGCTTTCTTCAGACCCTTTTTGGAACCAGTTGATAGACCAGCTACAACATGTTGTTTAAATGAAAGAGCAGCTGCACTTAGTTAAGATGTCACCAGATTAAGTATAAAGGCTTATGGGTATAATGGCTTCTTAGTGTTGAAAATGGCCACATTTGTAATTTTTTGGAGGGGCTCCAAGTTACATCAAGACACTTGGTTACTGCCTTCTGCACAGTCAATGTTGTCTAAGAATTTATTGTTGTCCACAAATTTGGAAGTTAACTATTTGATTCCAATTTCTAAAATAGTTAGTATTAATCCTTGTGCAACCCATTTCCACTTTTTGTCACCTTATCAATGCTTTTCAAACATATATCTGTTATGTTACCGCTCTCCACCCTATTGCCTCTTCAAATAATTTAATAGGGTAAGTCAGGCGAACTTGCCTTGTGAGGATAAAATCAAAAAACTAGATGCTGGAAATCAGTAATAAAAACCAAGAATGAAGGAAACACAGAAGGCCAGGGAGTGTTTGTGGAATGTGAAATGGAACAAATATTTTTGGTTGATGAATTGGAGAACAAAATTAGTGCATTTGAAAAAAGATTACCCACACCTGTAAAAAATAAATCTGATTTAATCTGATCAAAGTGTCTAAATTCAGCTTCTTTAAGTTCAGGAATTTAGTTTATTGTCACATGTACAGAGGTAGAGTGAAAGCTTTTCTTGCATGCTAACCAGTCAGCAGAAAGACAATACATTATTACAATCGAGCCATCCACAGTGTACAGGTACAAGATAAGGGGTATAACGTTTAATGCAAGAAAAAGCCAGTAAGGTCCAATCAAAGATAGTCCAAGGGTCTCGAGTGAGGTAGATAGTAGTTCAGGACTGCTCACTAGTTGTTGGCAGGATGGTTCAGTTGCCTGATAACAAATAACCATCTTTTTTTTTTCTCCAATTGCACAGAGGCAAGACAGTTCTTGATACCTGCCAGTACCTCACCATTCAGTCGTATCACTGGTATCCCCAACAAATTAATGGGCACAAAGTTGAGTGGAAGAATGGTGATTCCTTGCAAGTTCCTGAACGGTTGCTGGAAGTTTCCTCTCCACCCTCACTTAAACCAGGACGTGAAAATTGTCAGCATATGCAATTCACGGAGTACAGCAGCCAGCAATGGTTCCAAACCAACGCAAATAGAAATGCACTCAACAACAAAGTAGGATCGGTGTATTCCAAATATTTCTATTCAAAGGGTTCAAAGGGTATTTTATTGTCACGTGTACCAATTAAGGTACAGTGATTACTCGATTCATAGATCGTTAAACATAAACAAATTGATGATTTACATTTAGGTTAAGCAACAAGGATAATGGGGGAAGTGGCATAAAATGGAGAAAGGAATCAGACGTCTGTTTTACAGTCTGCTCAGTCTTTCCCATTGCCAAATAAATTGATTCATGCAACTTTGTGTCTACTTTCAAAATGATGTGCTCTTTGTGACATAAATATATACTAATTTACTTGACATTATTTTTTTGCTATGGATCATTACATTTCCACTTGTTTGCTAGGTTGAATTGCAAGTATAAAAAAGCTATCTGTGATATTAGTCTTTCATTGCCAGTGCTAGACTTTAGCTGACATTGAAGCAATTATCAGGATTTTAGAATGACTGCTGGCTGTTGTTCTTGTGCCACTTAGAGCTGGCAACTAAAGATTTTTTTTTCCTTCTGGATGAGTGTGTACCTTAATTAATAATTGACAGATGAAATTGCGGTGGCACAATGATACAAATGTTTAGAGATACAGCATGAAGACAGGCCCTTCAGCTCACCGTGCCGACTAACGGTCACCTGTACACTAGTTATCTCAGTTCAGCATCCTTCACTCTATGGGGAATTTACAGAAGCCAATTAACCTACAAATAAGCACGTTTTAGGAATGCGGGAGGAAACTGGAGCACCCGGAGAAAACCCACGTGGTCTTGCTGAGAACGAACAAAGTTGGCACAGACAGCAACCGCAGTTAGGATCGAACCCAAGTCTGTGGAGCTGTAAGGCGCCAACTCTACTGCTGCGCCACTGTGCTGTCCTTGACGATTACACACCCATTCACCCTACAAAGATGGTGCTTGGTAGTACCAGTATCTCACTGCTCCTGTCACCCCTATTCAAGCCTGACCTCTGACCTTGTCTGTGCGCAGTTTGCATGTTATCCCTGTGACCATATGGGTTTCCATTGGGTTTTCCAGTTTCTTCACATGGATTGGTAGGTTTATTGGCTCTTTGTAAATTTCCCATAGCATACAGTAAGTGGGTGTTTGGAGAATTAGGAAGAATTAATTAGCATGCAAGAATAAATGGTTTATAAGGAAATGTAGGTGAATTGCTTTGATAAGTGTACCATGAAAGATGGCATAGACTTGAGGGCCAAACAGCCACCTTTTATGTTGAGAGAAAAAACAAGAAGATTATTTCAAAGAACCTCGAACAATATTTTGTGGCTGTTTTGAATGATTGGTTTATTTTAGCTAATAGAAACATAGAAACATAGAAAATAGGTGCAGGAGTAGGCCATTCGGCCCTTCGAGCCTGCACCGCCATTCAATATGATCATGGCTGATCATCCAACAGTATCCCGTACCTGCCTTCTCTCCATACCCCCTGATCCCTCTAGCCACAAGGGCCACATCTAACTCCCTCTTAAATATAGCCAATGAACTGGCCTCAACTACTTTCTGTGGCAGAGAATTCCACAGATTCACCACTCTCTGTGTGAATTTTTTTTTTTGCATCTCGGTCCTAAAAGACTTCCCCCTTACCCTTAAACTGTGACCCCTTGTTCTGGACTTCCCCAACATCGGGAACAATCTTCTTGCATCTAGCCTGTCCAACCCCTTAAGAATTTTGTAAGTTTCTATAAGATCCCCCCTCAATCTTCTAAATTCTACCGAGTACAAGCTGAGTCTATCCAGTCTTTCCCCATATGAAAGTCCTGCCATCCCAGGAATCAGTCTGGTGAACCTTCTCTGTATTCCCTCTATGGCAAGAATGTCTTTCCTCAGATTAGGAGACCAAAACTGTACACAATAGTCCAGGTGTGGTCTCACCAATGCCCTGTACAACTGCATTAGAACCTCCCTGCTCCTATACTCAAATCCTTTTGCTATGAATGCTAATATACCATTCGCTTTCTTCACTGCCTGCTGCACCTGCATGCCTACTTTCAATGACTGGTGTACCATGACACCCAGGTCTCGTTGCATCTCCCCTTTTCCTAATCGGCCACCATTCAGATAATAATCTACTTTCCGGTTCTTGCCACCAAAGTGGATAACCTCACATTTATCCACATTATACTGCATCTGCCATGCATTTGCCCACTCACCCAACCTATCCAAGTCACCTTGCAGCCTCCTAGCATCCTCCTCACAGCTAACACTGCCCCCCAGCTTCGTGTCATCCGCAAACTTGGAGATGTTGCATTCAATTCCCTCGTCCAAATCATTAATATATATTGTAAATAGCTGGGGTCCCAGCACTGAGCCTTGGGGTACCCCACTAGTCACTGCCTGCCATTTTGAAAAGGACCCGTTTACTCCTACTCTTTGCTTCCTGTCTGCCAGCAAGTTCTCTATCCACATCAATACTGAACCCCCAATACCGTGTGCTTTAAGTTTGCATACTAATCTCTTATGTGGGACCTTGTCGAAAGCCTTCTGAAAGTCCAGATATAACACATCCACTGGTTCTCCCTTATCTACTCTACTAGTTACATCCTCAAAAAATTCTATAAGATTTGTCAGACATGATTTACCTTTCATAAATCCATGCTGACTTTGTCCAATGATTTCACCATTTTCCAAATGTGTTGCTATCCCATCTTTAATAACTGACACTAGCATTTTCCCCACTACCGATGTTAGACTAACTGGTCTGTAATTCCCCGTTTTCTCTCTCCCTCCCTTTTTAAAAAGTGGGGTTACATTAGCTGCCCTCCAATCCTCAGGAACTACTCCAGAATCTAAAGAGTTTTGAAAAATTATCAATAATTCTGGGGCTACTTCCTTAAGCACTCTGGGATGCAGCCTATATGGCCCTGGGGATTTATCAGCCTTTAATCCATTCAATTTACCTAACACCACTTCCTGACTAACCTGGATTTCACTCAGTTGTTCCATCTCATTTGACCCCCGGTCCCCTGCTATTTCCGGAAGATTATTTATGTCTTCCTTAGTGAAGACAGAACCAAAGTAGTTATTCAATTGGTCTGCCATGTCCTTGTTCCCCATGATCAATTCACCTGTTTCTGACTGCAAGGGACCTACATTTGTTTTAACTAATCTTTTTCTCTTCGCATATCTATAAAAGCTTTTGCAGTCAGTTTTTATGTTCCCTGCCAGTTTTCTTTCATAATCTGTTTTCCCTTTCCTAATTAAGCCCTTTGTCCTCCTCTGCTGGACTCTGAATTTCTCCCAGTCCTCTGGTATTTTTTTATTTTTTTATTTTTTTTATTTTTATTTTATTAGAAGTAAGTACTCTGGTAGGCTGCTTTTTCTGGCTAATTTGTATGCTTCATCTTTTGTTTTGATACTACCCCTGATTTCCCTTGTTATCCATGGATCCACTACCTTCCCTGATTTATTCTTTTGCCAAACTGGGATGAACAATTGTTGTAGTTCATCCATGCGGTCTATAAATGCCTTCCATTGCATATCCACCGTCAACCCTTTAAGAATCAATTGCCAGTCTATCTTGGCTAATTCACATCTCATACCCTCAAAGTTACCTTTCTTTAAGTTCAGAACCCTTGTTTCTGAATTAACTAGGTCAATCTCCATCCTAATGAAGAACTCAACCATATTATGGTCACTCTTGCCCAAGGGGCCACGCACACTGCTAACTAACCCTTCCTCATTACTCAATACCCAGTCTAGAATAGCCTGCTCTCTCGTTGGTTCCTCTACATGTTGGTTTAGAAAACTATCCCGCATACATTCCAAGAAATCCTCTTCCTCAGCACCCCTGCCAATTTGATTCACCCAATCCATATGTAGATTGAAGCCACCCATTATAACTGTCTTACCTTTGTTGCACGCATTTCTAATTTCCTGTTTGATGCCACCCACAACTCCACTACTACTGTTAGGTGGCCTGTACACAACTCCCACTAGCGTTTTCTGCCCCTTAGTGTTTTGCAGCTCTACCCATATCAATTCCACATCCTCCAAGTTAATGTCCTTTCTTTCTATTGCGTTAATCTCCTCTCTGACCAGCAACGCTACCCCACCTCCTTTTCCTTTCTATCCCTCCTGAATATTGAATATCCCTGGATGTTCAGCTTCCAGCCATGATCACCCTGGAGCCATGTCTCCGTGATCCCAACTATATCATATTCATTAATAACTATCTGCACATTCAACTCATTCACCTTATTACGAATGCTCCTTGCATTGAGACACAGCTTGTTTTACAACACTCTTACCCCTTATACAATTATGTTGAAAAGTGGCCCTTTTTCATTTTTGCCCTGGATTTGCCTGCCTGCCACTTTTACTTTTCACCTTGCTACCTATTGCTTCTACCCTAATTTTACACCCCTCTGTCTCTCTGCTCATGCTCCCTTCCCCCTGCCACATTAGTTTAAATCCTCCCCGACAGCACTAGCAAACAATTAAAGAATTTTAAATATATGGATCAGCGAATGTTAGTTTCAATTAAAAATTGATTTAGAATTACTGTGAGGTGAATAATTTGATTTTGACTTTAAAATGTATCTTAAAGTAATGTTTAAAAAAAAAGAAATTGTAACTATTTAATGGATGCAGGTTGTATTACATGCTATCTCACCAACTCCTGCTGTTTCCTAGATATTTTCAGCAAGCCTAAAGGATCATGATCCACAACCTCTTGCAGGCAACAACACAATAACCTATCGTATTCACAGTCCTGAAAGTCGCATTGTTCCTCAAACATCTGCATGCCTCCTATGGAACAAGGAAACCAAGAGGTGGGCATTTTTAAAACAAAATACTATTTAATTAACAACTCAAGGACTACTGCCTCACTTCATTTATCTCCCTGAAGGAACAGTGCTTAAAAGTAGAGGAGGATGTCGAATGATCCATATGGTCTTGCATCCTAAAGACACCATCAGGGGCCTGTCCCACTTGACGATTTTTTTCAGCGACTGCCGGCGCCATTGACAGACGTATCAGGGTCGCCAAAAGATTTTGAACATTTCAAAATCCAGCGGCGACAAAAAAAATGTTGCAACACTTTAGGAAGCACCGCGCGTCAATACGTCATCACGCCGCATCACGCCGTGACTTTTTAGGTGACCTGCTACGTCAGTCAATGATGCCGGCAGTCGTCGAAAAAATCGCCAAGTGGGACAGGCCCTTAAATTGCAAATGCTGGAATCTTGAGCAATAAACAACATTGTTGGAGGAACTCAGCAGGCCCGGCAGCATCTGTAGACGGAACGGGCAGACAATGTTTCGGGTCGGGACATTTCTTCAATCTGATGTTGTAGGGGGGAGAAAGCTGTAAAAGGGAGTTGAGGGTGGGGCAAAGGTTGGCAAATGACAGGTGGAGTAAAGCTTGGCAAGTGATTGGTGTATACATGTGAGGGCTGATAATTGGCAGATGGGTGATGCAGGTGACAAGGGTAGAGGTAAAAAAGAAGACAAAAGGGTGACAAATAAGGAAAGAAAAGCAAGAGTAAAATGTAAAGCCAGAGGGAGGGATATGGGTGGAATGGGATGGGAGAGAGGTGTGATCAAAAAGAAATATGGGATTCGGAGATGGGACTGGGGTTGCCAACTTTGCAGGGTCTAGTGGCTCTGTGGGGTGTCGTTGTTGTAGCTTCCTCTAACACTAACTCTAACCTCCCCTACCCCTCACTCCTATTACCTCACAGTGTACTCCATCTCCTCTGTGACCCTTCATCCCAAAAGGTTTTATAAATACATAAGGAGGAAAAGGGTAACTAAAGAGAGAGTGGGACCTCTCAGGAATCAAAGTGGTCACCTTTGTGTGGAGCCACAGGAGATGGGCGTCCTCAATGAGTATTTCTCCTCTGTACTTACCGAGGAGAAAGACAGTAGGACGGAGGAACTTGGGCAGTCAATGGAAGTGTCTTGAGAGCAGTCAGTGTTACCGTTGAAGAAGAACTGAAGGTACTATCATGTATGAAGGTAGGCAAATCTCCAGGGCCTGATCAGATATATCCGAGGACATTGTGGGAAACTAGAGGGGAAATTGCGGGATTCCTGGTTGAAATTGATGAGTCGTCCTTAAATACAGGAGAGGTGCCGGAAGACTGGAGGGTGGCAAATGCTGTGCTTCTTTTCAAGAAGGGCTGCAGGGAAAATGCTGGGAACTTTTGACCAGTGAGCTTAACATCTGTAGTTGGAAAGTTACCAGAGTGTATTCTGAGGGATAGGTTACACAGGCATTTGGATGGGCAAGGGCTGTCAGCATGGTTTTGTATGTGGGAGGTCGTGTCTCACAAATCTGATTGATTTTTTTGAAGACATGACCAAAAAGGTCGATGAGGGCATAGCTGTCGATGTTGTGTACATGGATTTCAGTCAAGCATTCCACATGGTAGGCTGCTCTGTAAGGTTAGGTCGCATGAGATCCAAAGAGAGATAGCAAAATGGATAGCAAATTGGCTCCATGAAAAGAAACAGAGGGTGATGGTGGAAGGTTGCTTCTTGGACTGGAGGCCTGTGACTAGTGGTTTGCCTCGGGGTTCAGTGCTGGGCCCATTCTTGTTTGTCATCTACATCAATGATTTGGATGAGAACATACAGGGCATGATTAGAAAGTTTGCTGATGATACAAAAGTGAGTGGTTTTGCAGATAGTGAAGATGGTTGTGAAAGATTGCAGCAGGATTTGGATCAATTGGCCAGGTGGGCGGAGGAATGGTTGATGGAATTTAATACAGAGAAGTATGAGGGGTTGTATTTTGGGACATCGAATAAGGGCAGGACCTACACAATAAATGGTAGGCCTCCGGGTAGTGTTTTAGAGCAGAGGGATCTAGGAGTACAGGTGCATGGTTCCTTGAAGTTCGAGTCGCAGGTCGATAAGGTGGTCAGAAAGGCATTAGGCACTTTGGCCCTCATCAGTCAGAGAATTGAGTATAGAATTTGGGAGGTCATGTTGCAGTTGTATAAGACCTTGGTGAGACCGCATTTAGAATATTGTGTTCCATTCTGGGCACCATGTTATAAGAAAGATATTGTCAATCTTGTAAGGGTTCAGAAAAGATTTACGAGGATATTGCCAGGACTAGAGGGTGTGAGCTAAAGGGAGAGGTTTTGTTGGCTGGGACTCTATTCCATGGAGCACAGGAGGATGAGGGGTGATCTTACAGAGGTACACAAAATCATGTAAGGAATAGATCGGGTAGACGCACAGAATCTCTTGCCCAGAGTTGGGGAATCAAGGACCAGAAAACAGATTCAAGGTGAAGTGGAAAAGAGTGGTGGGTGTGGAATAAGCTGCTAGAGGAGGTAGTTGAGGCTGGGATTATCCCATCATTTAAGAAACAGTTAGACAGGTACATGGATATGACGGGTTTGGAGGGATATGGACCAAGTGCCGGCAAGTGGGATGTGTAGCTGGGACATTGTTGGCCGCTGTGGGCAATTTGGGTCGAAGCGCCTGTTTCCACATTGTATCACTCAATAACTATGATTCATCCCTCCACAGGTCTGAGTCCCCCTCGTCCCTCCACAGTATCGCCTGTAAGCGCCCGACCTCCTTCTGCCCACCACAGACCTTGTGCCTCACCTCAGCCCATACCCTGCTGTGTTTTCACCATCTTCCCCCAGCCCACCCCTCTCTAATACTGAACGATCTTATATAACTTATCTTTATACTACTGCTTGCTAACAGAATCAAGGGATATGGGGAGAAAGCAGGAACAGGAAATTCATTGTGGATGATCATATTGTCTTTGCTATTAACTTCCATCCTACCTTTTTAATATCTAATACCTCATAGATCTTTACAATATGTAAATAATGTACCATCACAACACTTACGTAGCCATTACATTTTTAACGAGATGTGCCAGTTTTCTCAGAGCATGGAAATTTGGGCATCTGTAGGAATGTGGGAGTTGCCAGATCCATTGCGAGAATGTTATTTTCAGGAGGAGTATTTCACTGACCCCTTAAGCAAACTTCAAGCAAGTCTCCCACCTGCCATGTTTGCTTTGGTTTAATTGTTTATTTATTGTCATGTGTACCAGATACAGTGGAATATATTTTTTCCACACAGCTCAGCAAGACTATCCCCATACAAGAACAGCCCGCTGAGTCCATATGCAAGAGATGCCATTTTACAGTCCCACAAAGGCCGTTGCAGCTGTCGTCCCGTGAACCAATGTCTCTCCCCATGTCTGGTCCTCTTCAGTCCTTGTTCCCCGGGCTCCCACAGGAGGGGGGGGGGGTCCGCAGTCAAACTGAAGGGCCCAAATACCCTTAATGGGTCCTTTGTTCAGCACCTGCCACCATCTCCCTCCATCTCCTCTCCGATACCGGGGCAGTGACCCAGGTCTGTTATCGAGCATGGCCTGTTATCGCGCATGGCCTGTTATCGAGCATGGCCTGTTATCGTGCCTGGCCTGTTATCGTCCCAGGCCTGTTTTCGTCCCAGGCCTGTTATAGTCCCAGGCCTGTTATCGTCCCAGGCCTGTTATCAAGCATGGTCGCGGCCATCGGTATGCAACTTTGTGCTGCGCAGCCGATCCGGAAGCCTGCGCAGCAAGTCAGGAGGCTTTGAAGTGTCTCTGGCCTTTTGTCCTGTTTGGGTACTATCCATATCAATTCTTATTGCTGCCTTTGCCACTTGCTAGCCAGCCCAAATTAAGTTCTAAACAAATATTTGAACGAAGCCCTGACTTTAGGCTGCAGGCGATCAAAAAATGTATCCACCCTCATGGCTTTATAGTTTGCTCAGATTTCAAATGGGAACATTAACATTAACACGATGTAATTGAAATTGTAATTAATTTCTTAGCCAAGTATGTAAAACATCCAAGGAATTTGAGTTGTCATACCAAAAAAGCAACAAGACACACAACTACATAGAAATTAACATAAACATCCACCACTGCGCAACGTGATGGAAAGCAATAACATAATATCTGCTTCCCTCCTTTTCTCCTGCGGTTGGGGCAGCCAAACCATCCGCAGTCGGGGCAATCGAATATCCCGTCGCCGCAATCGGGGCGGTCTAAGCTCCTGCGGTTGGAGCTCCTGAAGTCGAACCCTAACCAAGGGACCGCAAGCTCCACGATGTTAAGTCCGCAGTGCGGACGGACATACGATATGGAAAAGGTTGCATCTCCGTCGAGGAAAGAGATTAAAACAAGTTTACCCCCCCGCCACATAATACAAAACTAAAGATACAGTAAAACATACATTTAACAACAGACTAAAAAGAAGAAAAGGACAAGACAGACTGTTGGCGAGGCTGCCATCGTACGGCGCCACCTGGTGGAGGCTCTTAAAGTGGAACTGCAAGTGTAATGTTTATTATCTGAGATGATCAGTTGGCAGTAACTTTCACATTTCAGTAATGCAGGATGGCTGAATGTTTCTCCACACAAATTAGTCAAAATTGCAGTAAGAAATCTAATTCATTTTTTAAAGGAAATATAAGCTCTGCTTGTGTCAGAGGATTCTGCACAAAAATAGAACCTTTACTCTCAACTTGCTTGACATAATACCTACATTCCTTCTAGTACCTAACCATAGACTTTCTCTGGGAACCAATCTCCCCTGAACATTAATAAGCACTGTTTGTCACTCACAGCTCAAGTTCCAAACTTTAAATGAAACTGTCTGCTTAACGTCCTTGCTGTTTGAAGTAAATCTGGACTCCAGGAAGTGCATTTCATGATCATACAGAATGATGCATTTGAGTATTTTAGCCCCCCGAGTTGTTTAGACACAAAGACGGCTGGTGTATAAAATGATTGTCAGCGTTGTCACGTTGCATGCAAGAGACACCTCTGGGGAAAAACTACGATTTGACTTCTTTTCAAATCAATCTAACATTTGATAAGTTTACCTCTTTTATTTTAAATAGTTGGCCATCAAGTAACCTGTTCTGTCGAGTGGTTTTTGAAACAAATAACTTTGTGGAATGTGCCTGTTCACACATGTCTACCTACACCGCCACTGCCCTAACAGATGAACTTTCCTTCTACAATGAAGCCTTCTTCTCAGCTGCATTTATTTGCATTTCAGGTATGTGGAAAATGAAAAATCCTTTAGGAAAGCATGTGATCCTCATACATAATCCTAAAATTGATTAAATGCGTTGATTAAATTCTGGAAGACACTGCCGATGTCTTTAATAGGCAGAATAAATGCTATAAAAATGATCTTTCTACCACAAATTCTGTATCTATTTCAATCAATACCAATGTATTTACCAAAAAAATTCTTACAAAAATTAGACTGATATTACAAATTTCATATGGGACTATAGATCACATAGAATTCAAAGAAAACATTTGTGTAAACCTAAAGAATTTAGGGGACTGACACTCCCCAACTTTCTGTACTACTATTGGGCAGTGAATATCAAAAATATAATTTATTGGTTGGACAGTTCTGCCCAACAAGTAGACTGGATAAGAATGGAGAAAGAGGATTGCCTTCCTTTTAACATAGGAGCGATCCTTCTCTCCCTGATAAAATTGAACAATACAATATATAAGAAGAATCCAATTATTCACAGCACAATACGGATTTGGAAACAGATAAAAGTAACTTTAAAATTAAGAAATTTATCGCTTCTTTCCCCAATAGTTAACAACCCCTCATTCACACCATCTATTATTGATAAAACGTTTACCCATTGGGAAAGAATAGGAATTAAAATGATTGGAGATATGTATGAAATGGGAATCCTTTTATCATTTCAACAATTACAATTAAAATACAGCCTGAAAAGTAATCAATATTTCAAATACCTCCAAATCCGAGATTATTTGAAAAAACATACAAGGATATCAAACTCTAACTTCAGACTAAATATCATATTTATGTAATATCATTTTAAATATAGAAATACCATCGACAGAAGTAATTAGAATGGACTGGGAACGAGAATTATTGATAAAAATTCCGAAAGACAGATGGGAAAAATACTTGCTATATGTACACAAATGTTCGATTAATGTAAGACATAACAATTCAATTTAAAATTTTACATAGATTATATTACTCGAAAACTAGACTGAATAAATTTTTTCCAAATGTCTCCTCCATTTGTGACAAATGCTTATCTCAAAATGCCACTATAACACACTCTTTTGTCTCCTGCACAAAACTTTATAAATTCTGGAATGAAATTTTTGGAATTTTTACAAAACTATTTAATATTGAACTGAATCCCAATACTGAACTGATTATCTTCGGATCAATGGAAGACGTAAGCTAACTACGTTTAAAAAATCTCTCTTTAATTATGGCTTAATAACGGCAAAAAAACGTATACTTAAATTTTGGAAAAACGCATCTACACCAACGCTTAAAATGTGGATTTCAAATATGTCGGAAATGTTACATCTTGAAGAAATGAGATTCCTCTTATCAGGCAAAGCAGACCAATTCTTAATGATTTGGTCTCCCATTATCGACTTTTTACAAGCATATGGTGCAACACAATCGTAGAAATTAAATGTTTCAGAACCGGGTGAGGGGTGTGTAAAGATATTAAATAGGTAAATCTCTCTTAATCTTTCTCTTTTTATTTCCTTATTTTTTTCTACTTCCTTTTTCTCCTTTATTTTTTTTTCCTCACCCCTTTCTACCTTTTTGTTTACCTGTTTCTTTCTTCGGGCTTTCTTTACTATTTCACGAACTAACACTATCACCACTTCTTAAGAAAAATACATAATCCTAAAATTACAGATGATTGGACTATTATCAGTACAAGTACATGAGGGTGAAAATCAATAGTGTTTAAATTTGAATTATCCACTTCCTTCAGATTGGTGCAGGTGTTACAGTTTGACATGGTTTAAATGCTAACTATTCCCTGTATCACCCAATATTTGTAGAGAGAAAGTGTAAGATAACGTTGTTGTCACATCTCAATCATCACGAGAAGTATGCTGGAACAAAACATTTTGGATGGTACAAATTTGAAGAAAAAAGCATAAGAATCTGGAAATATTTTGTTGTTCAGGCAGCATTGGGCGCTGCAGTGATGCATCAGTCGAGCTGATGCCTCACAGCACCAGAGACCCTGGATCGAACCTGACTATGGGTGTGTAAAGTTTGCATGTTTTCCCTGTGACCGTGTGGGTTTTCTCTAGTTGCTTCAGTTTCCTCCCACATTCCAAACATGTACAGGTTTGTAGGTTAAATGGCTTCTGTAAATTGCACCTAGTGTGTAGGATGTAAAAGTGGAATAACATAGAATTAGAACTAGTGTATGGGTGATCAACAATCAGCTTGAACTCGGTGGCCGAAGGGCCTGTTTCCATGCAGTATCTTTAAACTGAAATCTGTGGAGAGAGAAACAAAGTTTAAATTTTGGTTGATGACCGTTCATCATAACTGGGAAAAGTTAAACTGGCTTCAGTTTGCAGAGAGTTGGAGCAATGATGTGAGGGTGGTGGTGGAGAACAAGTAGGGAAGGACTATATGGGGGAGGAAAGGAGAAGTAGTAAATGGTAAAAGGTCTGGCGTAGTGGGGATAATAGGTGAATTAAGTATAATAACTAATTTCTCCAGTTCTGGTTGAATGAATATAAATCTTAATCTCACTGGTTGATCAAAACATTGGTTTCTAATTGAGGTTTATTCAGTTTTGGTGTTTATTTAATAGCCATTTACACCAGTATGTAATGACAGATTCTTCCCCAGGTTAATGTCTTCCTGCTTTGTCTACCGTCATTAGCAGAAGCTCACTTCCCTGGCAGCTGCCCCAGTGGCTTCAGTTTAAGCAATTGCATTATGCCATCTGCAGAGCAAGCAAATATAATTAACACAACAATGCTGTCAGACCCATTTCTCAGCATTGTTGCCTCAGTTCACACCAGTATTCCTAGCAGCTGCCTGATCAACTCAGCTTGTCGTGCCTTGTGGAAGTTTGATCATTGGGGATATTTAGAGGAAAAATAAATCGGGGAATTGAGAGTTGTAGGATCTAGCACAGAAGGGGATCTGAAGCCTGGGACAGATCAGCAGTAATAATAGTGAATGGTGGATGGATGGGTGATGAGCCAAATGGCCTATTCCTGCTCCTATTTTCATCAGTTCTTATGCTGTTGGATAGGCAGTACCAGGGTTTATCCCTGACAAGGATGATGAAAATTATATATTTTTAAGTCAGAACAGTGAATCTTGGAAGAGTAGCTATTGTTGATGTTGTTCCTGTGCACCTGAGGCCCTTGTCCTTCTAGATGGTAGACCTTGCAGATTAGGACAGTGCTGTCAAAGTAACCATTTTGTAGATGACACATAATGCAACCACTTGTGGTGTAGTGCATTCATGATTAGGGTGCTGGTGAAGTAGCAAATCTGTGTTATCCTGGATAGCATTAAGTTCCTTGAGAATTGTTTAGATTTGCACTCATCTAGCCAATGGAAAATATTCCATCTTATTTCTGATGCATTCGGGAGAGACCTTGAAGTGTCATGAGATGAGTAATTTGCTGCAGAATACCTATCATCAGACCTGCTCGTAGCCATAGTATTACTGTGACTAGTCCATTTCTAACTCCTAGAATATTGCTGGTCGGGAACTTGGCAATGACAGTGCCACTGAATGTCAGGGATAAGTGATTAGACTTTATCTCTTTCATAAGGTCATAAGGAATACGAGTAGAATTAGGCCATTCGGCCCATCAAGTCTACTCCGCTCCTATTCTAGTCTACTCAATCATGGCTGTTCTATCTCTCCCTCCTAACCCCATTCACCTGCCTTCTCCTCATAACCTCTGACCTGTACTAATCAAGAATTTATCTATCTCTGATAATAGATTATCTGTGAAAATTTGTAAATTCGTGAACAACTTTACAATCACAAATTTACAAGCAAAGAATTCCACAGATTCACCGTCTCTTTGGAAGTGGGCACTACTTGGCCTTTTTGCTGTGCATTTCTTAGTTGACACGTCACTTTCCCTTTTGAGAGAGAGGAATAAGATTCAAGCCTTCCTCAAGGAGCTTGAGCATTAAAACTAGAATACTGAAGGACCACTGCAACTTCAATTGAAGTTGTCCAGCTCCATCTCCATATACTGAGTAGTCCAATGTGTGTGCATCTGTGCAAGCCTTGTGACTGAAACCTTTCTGATGCATATTTGCCATTGCAGAATACATGAAGGAAATTGGGTTTGTCTGGGGACCTGCACCAGCTTCGAGTCCATGGTTCATGGTGGAGAGACTCCAGGGTGGGGGAGAGTCTGGGATGAAAGGAATAAAGGTCATGCTGAGTGATAGGGAGTGGGGCATGGGTCGGTTTCCAGAATTGGGGATCGTGGGTATGATGGAGTGGTGCAACTTGATGGTCAAGGGGGTGAATAGGCTTGATAGTGAGATTGTAGAACTTGTAATTGGGTCTGGACTGCTACGGATCAAGTCACCAAATTGGTGGGTAGGGATATGCGCAATCATGTTGAGTTGGGACCTTTAGTATTGCATCTGTAGAGCTTTCACATTCTCCTTACAATTGTGTGAATTTCACCTGGGTGCTCTAGTTCTCTCCCACATCCCAAAAATGTGAGTTGGCAGGTAAATTACACACTAAAGCGCAATAAAGTGAGCCATACTTTGTGAACTCAAGGATAAGCTTTATTAAACAAAAAAGAATTTCGAAACAATAGCAATGTTGCGGAGCCCAGAGTAACTGCATGTCGCTACAGCAGGGCACTCCATCGACTTCCTTCCTAACCCCCGCCCCTCAGCCACGTGCCTCTTACCACGTGATGAACAAGGGTTTGATTAACCAGTGGCCCGACCACCAGATGGCGCAACACGACCCCTTCCCCCCCCACCCCTGCAGAACCGGAGGAACAATAACGAGCAGGCGGACGAATGCAATAGCCTGATCTCGTAACCACTGGATCCGCATTCAGACACCCCACAGGCACGAGCGACAGGGGCTGAGATGGTGGACGCCCCCAACGGTGAGGCTGAGCCACCTGCGTCAATGTCCATGTGATCCGGCTTAAGATGCGCCACCAATACAATCTCAGGGTTTCCACCCACATCCAACACAAAAGTCGAAATGACGTGCTGCAACTCCCGGAATGGACCCTCATATGGGCGTTGCAATGGCGTACGATGAGCATCCCGACGCAGGAACACATATGGGCAGTCCTTGAGGGCAGACAGAACATAGGAAAGAGCTACCCCGTGTCAGGATGTTGGAACAGGAGAAAGCGTGCCCACCTGCTCCCGAAGATGCAACAGCACAGAGGAGGGCGACTCCTGCTGCTCCCGTGCAGCCGGAATGAAATCACCAGGAACCGTAAGCGGAGTACCGTACACTAATTCAGCAGAGGATATAGCCAGATCCTCCTTGGGTGCAGTGCGAATTCCCAACAACACCCACAGTAACTTATCGACCCAATCCGGACCTGTGAGCCATGCTTTCAAAGCATCCTTGAGATGGCAGTTGAAATGCTCAACTGACCCATTGGATTGCTGCTGGTTGGCCGTGGTGTGATGCAACTGAGTCCCCAACAGCCGGGCCATGGCAGACCACAACTCAGAGGTGAACTGTGCACACCTGTCAGATGAAATGTCCACCGGCACACCAAAACGAGCGATCAAATGAGCAGCAATGGCACAAGCACATGTAGCTGCAGAGGTATCAGCAATCGGACCAGCCTCCACCCATCGAGTGATCAACGATAGTAAACAGATGAGTAACCCCTCTAGTCGGGGGCAATGGACCCACAATATCAACATGGAAATGGTCAAAACAGCGCTGGGGCACAGCAAAACCCTGCGCGGGCGCCCTGACATGACGCTGGATCTTAGACGTCTGACAGGAGATACACGTTCTGGCTCAGTGATCGACCTGCTTATGCAGACCATGCCACATAAATTTGGCCGCCACCAACGCAATCATCGCCCGGATAGATGGATGATTCAAACCATGAACGAGATCGAATACCCGGCGACGCCAAGCTGCAGGAAGGGTGGGTTTCGGCTGACCAGTCGACACATGATAGAGGACCGTGGCACCAACAGAACCAAACTGCACATCCTCCAACACCAAACCATAAATAGCGGTGCGGTGGGCGAGCACCTCATCATCGTCACGCTGCTCAGCCGCCAGGGCAGTATAATCAATACCCGGAGCCACCTCATGGACAGCATGGATGGCGGTGCGGGACCACTCATCTGCAACTAGGTTGCTCTTCCCCACAATGTGCTGGACAGGAACTTAAACAATGGACGCATAATCCGACGAGCCGCGGGCACGAAACGATGGTAAAAATTGACCATCCCAACAAACTCCTGCACCCCACGCACCGTGAATGGTCGAGGAAACTGCCAAATGGCCTCAACCTTACTCGGGAGCAGCACCACCCCCTGCGGTGTAACATGATGCCCCATAAAAGTGATGGGACTCAGACCAAACTGACGCTTTGCGAGGTTGACGGCCAGACGCTGACAGAGTACACGGAGGTGGGCACAGTGCTCCTGACGAGAGTGACTGGCGACGAGGATATCATCTAAATAAATAAACAAAAAGTCGCAACTACGACCCACCATATCCATGAGGCGCTGGAAAGCCTGCGCGGCGTTCTTGAGACCGAAAGGCATGCGGATGAACTCAAAAAGCCCAAAAGGCGTCATGATAGCAGTTTTGGGAACGTCGGCTCGATGAACTGGAATGATGATAGCCCCTCAATAGGTCGATCTTCGAAGTCCTGGATATTCTGTACAGGATATTGATCAGCCACCAAGACATCATTTAAATGGCGATAATCCCCACAAGGCCTCCAGCTCCCATTCGCCTTAAGAACCATGTGCTGTGGAGAGAAGGACGGGCTATGAGAACGAAGCACAATCCCCATCTCCTCCATCTGGAGGAACTCAGCCTTGGCAATGCGAAGCTTGTCAGGAGGCAACCGGAGTGCACGAGCGTGAAGTGGCGGTCCGGTGGTAGTAATATGATGCAAAACCCCATGTTTGGAAATGACTGACTGAAACTGAAGGGTCAGAATGGCACGAAACTGCCAATATCTGGCGAGGCAGAGGAACTGGTGCGGGGCGAAGAGAAATCGTCTCAAAAGTGCCAGAATGCATGAGACGCTGTCCCCACACATCAACCAACAGGGATTGTGCCCGTAAAAAATCGGCGACCAGCAACGGCTGGGACACGTCGGCCACAGTGAAAGTCCGTGTAAAATGGCTGGAGCCGAAAATAAGTGGGACCGTGCAAAAAACGTACGTACGGATGGAGCTCCCGTTAACTGCGGTAAGAGCGGTTTGGTCTTTGGTCAAGTGTGGCCCCCGCTTACCGGATCGAGTGTCGACTCCCGCTGGGGGCAAAATGCTGACCTCCACTCCCGTGTCAACCAGAAACCGCTGTCCCAAATGACGGTCCCAGGCATAGAGGCAATTCTTCTGGTCGGCCGCGGTAGCCACAACTGGCGGCCAGGCGCAGCGTGTCCCGGATATGAGCAGGGTGGGCGGCTTTGTTGGGCCACAGCTTTTCCCGGATATGAGCAGGGCGGACGGCATTGGTGGGCTGCAGGACCCCAGCGTTGGTGGTAGTAGCCCCACCTTCCTCTACCCAAGTCACTCGAAACCAGCCTTCTGGTGGAAACCTCAACCGACACTGAAAATGGCCGCAGGCTGCGTTGAAAAGGCACCCAGCTGTTTGATGTGCCACAGCTCGTCGGCACGTTCAGCCAGCCGTGGGGGGTCAGCAAAATCCTCACCCGCGAGGAGATGGCGGATGTCCTCGGGCATCTGCTCCAGAAACACGTACTCAAAAAGGAAATCGGGCTGATGACCGTCCATCAAGGTGAGCATTTCACTCATCAGATCCAACGGCTTGCTATCACCGAGACCACCCATGTTCAGAATCCTCACAGCCCGCTTGCGCTTGCTGAGCCCGAAAGTGCGCAATAGGAGTGCCTTCAGGCCGTCATACTTGCCGGCGACTGGCGAAGAAAATGAACGAGACGACTGGCCGTGTCCTAATGCAAGGCCCCGACCAAGTCATAATATTTTGTGTCGTCAGCAGTAATGTGCCGAATATGAAATTGAGCCTCAGCCGGCTCAAACCATGCATGTGGCTGCGACGTCCAAAACACAGGCAAGTTAACCGCAACGGTGTTCTGCTGAGCCGGAGGGCTTGTGACTGCTTCAGGCGGGCTGTTAGCTGCTTCCATTGTGCGATCCAAAACCACAGTTTGGAAAATGTCAAGGTCACCAATAAAGTGCAATAAAGTGAGCCACATGTTGTGAACTCAAGGACAAGCTTTATTAAACAAAAAAGAATTCCAAAACAATAGCAGTGTTGCAGTGCCCAGAGTAACTGCGTGTCGCTGCAGCAGGGCACTCCCTCGACTTCCTTTCTAACCACCGCCCCTCAGTCACATGCCTCTTACCACATGATGAACGAGGTCCGACCACCAGATGGCGTCACAACACTGTAAATTTCCCCAGTATGTAAAGAATGGTAGAAATGGTTTGAATGTGTGTTTAGATTTTTGATCACTCATGTACATTGAGTGTGCCAAGGTGCCTGTTTTCATCTGAATCTCTATGATGCACATCAGTAGCAGTGGTTAGAGTTGGCAGGGATCATGAGCTTGGAGAGGAAGAGTTTTGCCCAAAATGGTACTAAATCAGTACCTGCTTTAAAAGGAACTCGCCTGAATTGGTTTCTATTTGCAGCCAAACTCCTGCTCAGGTAAAGTAGATCTCCTTCATCATGCAATGGGAACCTGCTTTTTGCATCAGTGGCCTGCAGGTGGTGCAGGCCTTCTATGCACCATTGGAAAAGTACAGGGGTACCTTGTTTTGTCCAGGAACCCACTTAGTGTGGCTGGGGAATTACATGTGTGAGATTGTCAAAGGCATGATAGTCTTAAAACATGATTGTAAAATTGTTTGCGAATTTACAAGTTTTCAACAGCTTTTTAAATGTCAGTATGCTATAAAAACTGGTGCTATAAAATCTAGTTTCTCGGCTGCTGTTTACACGTTTCCAACAATTGCTCCCATCTACTTGCTATTTGTAACCATGAGGTTGACTGAAAAAGCACAAGCATTGTATCAGGATGCATTACAGCTTAGTTTGGGAACAACTCCATCCAAGACCACAAGAAATTGCAGCGAATTGTGGACGTATCCCAGACCATCAACACAAACCAACATCCCTGGTTTTGACTCAATTTGTGGCTGCAAGGCCAGCAACATAATCAAGGATGAGCTGTGCCCTGGCCCCTCCCTCTTCTCCCCTCTTCCATCAGGCAAAAATGTATAGAAGTGTGAAAAAGCACAACTCCAGATTCAGGGATAGTTTCCTCCCAGCTGTTATCAGGCAACTGAATCATCCTACCACAACCAGAGAGCAGTGTTAAACTACTATCTACCTCATTAGTGACCGTCGGCCTATCCTTGATTGGACTATGCTGGCATTGCCTTACACGAAACGTTATTCCCCTATCATATATCTATAAATTGTAAATGACTTGATTGTAATCATGTTTTGTCTTTCTGCTGACTGATTAGCATGCAACAAAAGCTTTTCACTGTACATCGGCATGTAACAATAAACTAAACTGAACTATGTGTCACATAACCTTGTGTCACCAAAGGAAGGACAGCCAATTTAGTTAATCATTTTGCCAACAGCACACATTTATATTGTGACCACCACTGTGCTATCATAATAGCTCAACTCCACCAATTTTTGTGTTGTTTATAAACTTGCTAACCAACCCCATCTAAATTTTCATCCAATTCATATATGTCACAAACAACAGAGTGCACATCATTAATCCCTGCGTAATACCACAGGTTACTTCCCTGGGCATCCCTCATCATTGCCAAGTTCATGATCCCTGTCAACCAGCTGGAATAACACCCTTCTATTACTACTTTTGGTCATCCATAGATAAGCCAGTTCTGAATCCAAACCAGCAAATTACCAAGGATCCCATGCATCTTAATCTTCTGGATTAGCCTACCAAGAAATACATATTGCATTCTAAAGTCCATGTAGACAACATCCACTGTCCTAGCTTCGTCAATTGCCACCTTCACCTCCTCTAAAAACTGTAAGACATGATGTGCTCTGAACAAAGCCATGCCGACTGTCTATAATTGGCCCATTTTCTTCCAAATGGAAGTAAATTGTGCCGCTAAAAATCCTCTCCAATAGCCTTCATATCACGGATGTGAGGCTCACCGGCCTATAATTTCCTAGGTTATTCATATTTCCCATAAACGAAGGGAAATTATTATTTGTATTGCTGTTTTCTGCTTTCTCTAATCATTTGGGGATTTTAAATATACATCCTCTAGCTTCTGACTGACTACCAATTGGAACCATTTTATTTCTAGCAACTTTCTCAAAAAAATCTTGTCATATTGAGCAACATCATAAAATCTTAGCTTGTTTTCTTTTATGTGAAATAAACTCAGTTTCTCTTGTATAACTAGACCATTCATCATTGTTCCATATCAGTGTTTTTTTTTTTTTTTGCATGTACTTCATGACCCAACGTGTAATGGAATCTTCAATTAACCCAGCCATATCCAATCCTGTTCTTTCACCTCTGAATATTTTGAAACTATGAATGCTCAACTCTTAACCTCACACAAATTTATAGCTCTGATAATATTTGTTCTCTTCCAAACACATTTATGCCTTTTGATTTATTCAGGACATTTCTCACATTTACATGCAGAGAATTGGTGATATATGTGCAAAAAAATCATTGGTGATTTTTAGAAAATCTTCCAAGCATTATTTAATATTAGTTGATCTCTCTCATGGGATGTTACCTAAGATTTATATGGGTTGGGCTTTTAACCTTTTGTGTCTTTTAATGAAGGGTAGTTTTAATCATGATAAGATTCAGAATTGACTCCTTGCTCCCCATATCTCAAACCTTTCAATATTCCTGTACTACTCTGGACAATTTAAATTAGAGAGGCAATGGGGTTGGAACCAGAGTAACAAGTCAGAAATTGGAAGGATGGTGGGAAAGTACAAGTTAGAACTAGCAAGTCTCAAAGGAAGGACAGGCAGGGAGAGGTGAGGAATATGATGAAGCTAATGGGCTGGTGTGTTTATTTCAAGACATATTGTGGTAAATGCAGATGAACAGAGCTTGGATCAGTGCTTGGGACTATGATGTTGTGGCTATTGCAGAAACATGGTTGTGAGAGGGACATGTATGGCAGCTGAATGTTCCATGGTTTTGATGTTACAGCTGTGATAGAGAGAGGGAAAAGAGGTGGAAGAGTTGCACTATTAATCAGAGAGTGCCAAGGCGGCACTCAGAGGACATACTGGAGGGTTTGTCCGCTGTGGCAATATGAGTAGAGCTGAAAAATAAGAAAGGTGCAAGCACTCTAATGGGATTGTGCTTTTGGCCCCCATTAACAAGGGGGCGGGGGCGGGTGGGGGGTTGGGGGGGATTGAGGAACAAATATATAGAGAGATTACTGAAAGATATCAAAGCAACTGAATCTTCTCAGTGGGTGACTTTAACTTCCTCAATGTTGACTTGTACTTGCTCAATGACAAAGGCTTAGACGTGGCAGAATGTGTTAGGTGAATCCAAGAGAGTTTCTTGAAACCGTATGTTGTTAGTACAACTCAAAGAGAACATATTGGACCTAGTTTTGGGAAATGTGTCTGGCCCGATGACTGGTATTTCAGTGGAATAGCATTTTAGGGATAGTTGTTACAACACCAGGAGTTTTAAGGTTGCTTTAGAATAGGGACAAATCTGGACCCTGTGAGAAGGTGCTACATTGGAGTAAGGCAAATTACAGTTATTAGGCAGGAGCTCCATTGGAGTAAGGCAAATTACAGTTATTGTGCACACCTGTCAGATGAAATGTCCACCGGCACACCAAAACGAGCGATCAAATGAGCAGCATTGGCACAAGCACATGTAGCTGCAGAGGTATCAGCAATCGGACCAGCCTCCACCCATCGAGTGAAGCGATCAACGATAGTAAACAGATGAGTAACCCCTCTAGACGGGGGCAATGGACCCACAATATCAACATGGAAATGGTCAAAACAGCGCTGGGGCACAGCAAAACCCTGCGCGGGCTCCCTGACATGACGCTGGATCTTAGACGTCTGACAGGAGATACACGTTCTGGCTCAGTGATCGACCTGCTTATGCAGACCATGCCACATAAATTTGGCCGCCACCAACGCAATCATCGCCCGGATAGATGGATGATTCAAACCATGAATGAGATCGAATACCCGGCGACGCCAAGCTGCAGGAAGGGTGGGTTTCGGCTGACCAGTCGACACATGATAGAGGACCGTGGCACCAACAGAACCAAACTGCACATCCTCCAACACCAAACCATAAATAGCGGTGCGGTGGGCGAGCACCTCATCATCGTCACGCTGCTCAGCCGCCAGGGCAGTATAATCAATACCCGGAGCCACCTCATGGACAGCATGGATGGCGGTGCGGGACCACTCATCTGCAACTAGGTTGCTCTTCCCCACAATGTGCTGGACAGGAACTTAAACAATGGACGCATAATCCGAGCAGCCGCGGGCACGAAACGATGGTAAAAATTGACCATCCCAACAAACTCCTGCACCCCACGCACCGTGAATGGTCGAGGAAACTGCCAAATGGCCTCAACCTTAGTCGGGAGCAGCACCACCCCCTGCGGTGTAACATGATGCCCCAGAAAATTGATGGGACTCAGACCAAACTGACGCTTTGCGAGGTTGACGGCCAGACGCTGACAGAGTACACGAAGGTGGGCACAGTGCTCCTGACGAGAGTGACTGGTGACGAGGATATCATCTAAATAAATAAACAAAAAGTCACAACTACGACCCACCATATCCATGAGGCGCTGGAAAGACTGCGCGACGTTCTTGAGACCGAAAGGCATGCGGATGAACTCAAAAAGCCCAAAAGGCGTCATGATAGCAGTTTTGGGAACGTCGGCTGGATGAACTGGAATGATGATAGCCCCTCAATAGGTCGATCTTCGAAAGAAATTTGGCCCATTCAAATGGGCCATGAAGTCCTGGATATTCTGTACAGGATATTGATCAGCCACCATGACATCATTTAAACAGCGATAATCCCCACAAGGCCTCCAGCCCCCATTCGCCTTAAGAACCATGTGCAGTGGAGAGAAGGACGGGCTATCAGAACGAAGCACAATTCCCATCTCCTCCATCTGGAGGAACTCAGCCTTGGCAATGCGAAGCTTGTCAGGAGGCAACCGGAGTGCACGAGCGTGAAGTGGCGGTCCGGTGGTAGTAATATGATGCAAAACCCCATGTTTGGAAATGACTGACTGAAACTGAAGGGTCAGAATGGCACGAAACCGCCAATATCTGGCGAGGCAGAGGAACTGGTGCGGGGCGAAGAGAAATCGTCTCAAAAGTGCCAGAATGCATGAGACGCTGTCCCCACACATCAACCAACAGGGATTGTGCCCGTAAAAAATCGGCGACCAGCAACGGCTGGGACACGTCGGCCACAGTGAAAGTCCGTGTAAAATGGCTGGAGCCGAAAATAAGTGGGACCGTGCAAAAAACGTACGTACGGATGGAGCTCCCGTTAACTGCGGTAAGAGCGGTTTGGTCTTTGGTCAAGTGTGGCCCCCGCTTACCGGATCGAGTGTCGACTCCCGCTGGGGGAAAAATGCTGACCTCCGCACCCGTGTCAACCAGAAACCGCTGTCCCGAATGACGGTCCCAGGCATAGAGGCAATTCTTCTGGTCGGCCGCGGTAGCCACAACTGGCGGCCAGGCGCAGCGTGTCCCGGATATGAGCAGGGTGGGCGGCTTTGTTGGGCCACAGCGTTTCCCGGATATGAGCAGGGCGGACGGCATTGGTGGGCTGCAGGACCCCAGCGTTGGTGGTAGTAGCCCCACCTTCCTCTACCCAAGTCACTCGAAACCAGCCTTCTGGTGGAAACCTCAACCGACACTGAAAATGGCCGCAGGCTGCGTTGAAAAGGCACCCAGCTGTTTGATGTGCCACAGCTCGTCGGCACGTTCAGCCAGCCGTGGGGGGTCAGCAAAATCCTCACCCGCGAGGAGATGGCGGATGTCCTCGGGCATCTGCTCCAGAAACACGTACTCAAAAAGGAAATCGGGCTGATGACCGTCCATCAAGGTGAGCATTTCACTCATCAGATCCGACGGCTTGCTATCACCGAGACCACCCATGTTCAGAATCCTCACAGCCCGCTTGCGCTTGCTGAGCCCGAAAGTGCGCAATAGGAGTGCCTTCAGGCCGTCATACTTGCCGGCGACTGGCGAATTCAATTCAATTCAATTTTATTTGTCTTTTGGACAAATTTGTCATTTGGACCCCTTGAGGTCCAAACGAAATGTCGGTTCTGCAGCCATACAATACAAAACGAAGAAGACCCGAGACACAACACAATTTACACATACATCCATCACAACGCTGTGATGGAAGGTAAAAAAAAATTTATCTCTCCACTGCACTCCCCCCCCCGATGTCAAAGTCAAAGCCCCCGGCGGGCGATGGTGATTATCCCGCGGCCATTAAATCCACGCCGGGTGATGCAAGGTCGCGCACTGGGTCTTGGTGTTAGAGCCCCGGCGCGCGCCCGCAAAGTTCGGCGGCCATTCCAAGCCGCGCGGGGGGATAAAGCCCCGCTCCAGGTGCTCTTCAACCCCGCAACTCGGGCGGGAGAAGTCGCCGCTGCGGAAGCTCCGAAAAGCGGTCTCCCACCAGGGGACCCGCGGGCTTCCAGTGTTGCCGTCCGCCAGACCCGCGGTTGTAGCCTCCGAATCTCCGGCGGTCGGGTAGCAGCAGCGATCCACCACAGCTCCACCCGCTCCGGACTCGGCCAGCCCCGTGACGGTGAGTAGTCCGCAGCTCCACAACTGGAGCCCCAGGTCGTTCCTGCTGGAGGCCGCTCCACGTTGCCCAGCCCCAACGACAACGGAGACCCGACAAAGAAAAGGTTGGGTCTCCCGTGCAGGGGAAAGATTTCAAAGCCCCCCCCCCCACCCCCACCCCCCCACACACATACCCCGACAAAAAGAAATAATAAAAAACTACATAAAAATGAGACAAAAATAATAAAAAGACAGACGGACTGCAGAGGCCGCTGCAAACGAAAGTCGCGCCGCCCACTGAGAAAATGAACGAGACGACTGGCCGTGTCCTAATGCAAGGCCCCGACCAAGTCATAATATTTTGTGTCGTCAGCAGTAATGTGCCGAATATGAAATTGAGCCTCAGCCGGCTCAAACCATG
Source organism: Malacoraja senta (assembly GCA_038087875.1). Lineage (NCBI taxonomy): Eukaryota > Metazoa > Chordata > Chondrichthyes > Rajiformes > Rajidae > Malacoraja > Malacoraja senta. The sequence goes on along the minus strand of CM075977.1, from coordinate 204,088,559 downwards.
CATGTGGCTGCGACGTCCAAAACACAGGCAAGTTAACCGCAACGGTGTTCTGCTGAGCCGGAGGGCCTGCGACTGCTTCAGGCGGGCTGTTAGCTGCTTCCATTGTGCGATCCAAAACCACAGTTTGGAAAATGTCAAGGTCACCAATAAAGTGCAATAAAGTGAGCCACATGTTGTGAACTCAAGGACAAGCTTTATTAAACAAAAAAGAATTCCAAAACAATAGCAGTGTTCCAGTGCCCAGAGTAACTGCGTGTCGCTGCAGCAGGGCACTCCCTCGACTTCCTTTCTAACCCCCGCCCCTCAGTCACATGCCTCTTACCACATGATGAACGAGGTCCGACCACCAGATGGCGTCACAACACTGTAAATTTCCCCCAGTATGTAAAGAATGGTAGAAATGGTTTGAATGTGTGTTTAGATTTTTGATCACTCATGTACATTGAGTGTGCCAAGGTGCCTGTTTTCATCTGAATCTCTATGATGCACATCAGTAGCAGTGCTTAGAGTTGGCAGGGATCATGAGCTTGGAGAGGAAGAGTTTTACCCAAATTGGTACTAAATCAGTACCTGCTTTAAGTGAAATTATGCCAATAAGGGAACATAATAAACAGATAATACAACAATTTCCATTTAAAATAGTAAAGGAAAAATTTAAATATCTAGGTATTTATATAACTAAGAAATATACATCATTATTTAAAGCAAATTTTCCACCATTACTAAATAAACTACATAAGAATATTCAATACTGGAAAACACTTCCTATCTCAATGGTAGGCAAAATTAATGCCATAAAAATGATTTTTTTACCGCAAATATTATACCTTTTTCAGACAATTCCGATATATCTGGCAAAAACCTTTTTTAAAAAACTGGATTCTATTGTTAATGATTTCATCTGGGATTATAAGAATCATAGGATAAACAAAAGACATTTGTGTAAATCAAAAATGAATGGAGGCTTGGTTTTACCCAACTTTTTGTTTTATTTCTGGGCAGTTAATATTAAAAATATGAATTTCTGGTTGGAAGAAATAGATCATCAGCCAGACTGGTTAAAAATGGAAAAGGAAGATTGTTTACCTTTTGATATCGGTTCGATTTTATTTGCTACGTCTAAATTAAACAAAAAAATTTATAGGGAAAACCCTATAATATTTAGTGCTATACGAATTTGGAAACAATTAAAAAAGACATTAAAATTAGATAATTTATCACTTTTTCTTCCAATTGTGAATAACCCTTTGTTTAAGCCTTCATGGTTGGACGGGGGTTTTACACAATGGAAGAATTATGGAATTAAAAATATGGGACAACTTTACAAGGAAGGCACTTTTCTGACATTTCAGGAGTTGCAACAGACTTACGGACTTCGAGGAAATGATTACTTCAGATATCTTCAACTTAGAGATTATGTAAAATCAAATACTCAAAATTTTCGAATTAGAAATTCAGAAATTCTTGATGAATGTTGGAACAAACATCCTAATACAGAAAAATTAATATCTTATATATATAATATCTTATTAGACAGTGACATTCCATCGACGGACTTACATAGACAAACATGGGAAAAAGAATTAAATCAAATAATAACGAAAGATACTTGGGAAGAAAGTTTGCAACACATACATCAATGTTCATTAAATGCCAGACATTCTCTAATACAATTTAAAGTAATACATAGGTTACATTATTCCAAAACAAAACTACATAAAATTTTTCAACATATCTCACCTATATGTGATAAATGTCAACATTTAGAAGCTACCTTATCTCATATGTTTGCAAACTGTATAAAAATTAAACAATTCTGGGTAAATATTTTCAGTATAATATCTAAAGTAACCAGCACACAATTGGACCCAGATCCAAAATTAATAATACTTGGAATATTAGAATTAAATCAAACATTTAGTATAACACAAAGAAACTTTATTGATTATAGTTTAATAACAGGAAAAAAATTAATTCTAAAATTTTGGAAAGGCCCTACGACCCCCACAATTAAAATGTGGATTATAGAAATGACGGAGACCTTAAATGTGGAAAGAATCAGACTCTCCCTGTTGGACAAACAGGAATTATTCGTTGGAACATGGTCTCCTTTTATTGATTACCTAAAGGGTCAGAACAGTTCAGCACAGGAACCTGACTAACACCCGGGCTAAAGAATGGATGAAACGCTATATCTAGAAATGTACGAATATATCTCGAATGAAGTTTTCTATTTTAATAAATTTTTCCATTCTTCTTTAACTATCTTCTTTCAATTTTTTTTTGTTGTTTTTTTTTTGTTTTTTTTTTGTTGTTGTTTTTTTTTAATTTTTCTTCTCTTTTTTCTCTTTCTTTACTTCATCTTTCTCTTTAGTTCTATTTAGCTTAAAAAAAAAAAGCAAAAGGTATTGGAGACATTGTAATAATATTTAACAATATTATCAATTTAATAATGTAAGACTGTAATGATGTAACTAGGTTGTGTACGCATCTCCAATAAAAAAATATTTAAAAAAAAATAAAAGGAACTCACCTGAATTGGTTTCTATTTGCAGCCAAACTCCTGCTCAGGTAAAGTAGATCTCCTTCATCATGCAATGGGAACCTGCTTTTTGCATCAGTGGCCTGCAGGTGGTGCAGGCCTTCTATGCACCATTGGAAAAGTACAGGGGTACCTTGTTTTGTCCAGGAACCCACTTAGTGTGGCTGGGGAATTACATGTGTGAGATTGTCAAAGGCATGATAGTCTTAAAACATGATTGTAAAATTGTTTGCGAATTTACAAGTTTTCAACAGCTTTTTAAATGTCAGTATGCTATAAAAACTGGTGCTATAAAATCTAGTTTCTCGGCTGCTGTTTACACGTTTCCAACAAATGCTCCCATCTACTTGCTATTTGTAACCATGAGGTTGACTGAAAAAGCACAAGCATTTTATCAGGATGCATTACAGCTTAGTTTGGGAACAACTCCATCCAAGACCACAAGAAATTGCAGCGAATTGTGGACGTATCCCAGACCATCAACACAAACCAACATCCCTGGTATTGACTCAATTTGTGGCTGCAAGGCCAGCAACATAATCAAGGATGAGCTGCGCCCTGGCCCCTCCCTCTTCTCCCCTCTTCCATCAGGCAAAAATGTATAGAAGTGTGAAAAAGCACAACTCCAGATTCAGGGATAGTTTCCTCCCAGCTGTTATCAGGCAACTGAATCATCCTACCACAACCAGAGAGCAGTGTTGAACTACTATCTACCTCATTAGTGACCGTCGGCCTTTCCTTGATCGGACTATGCTGGCATTGCCTTACACTAAACGTTATTCCCCTATCATATATCTATACATTGTAAATGACTTGATTGTAATCATGTTTTGTCTTTCTGCTGACTGATTAGCATGCAACAAAAGCTTTTCACTGTACATCGGCATGTAACAATAAACTAAACTGAACTATGTGTCACATAACCTTGTGTCACCAAAGGAAGGACAGCCAATTTAGTTAATCATTTTGCCAACAGCACACATTTATATTGTGACCACCACTGTGCTATCATAATAGCTCAACTCCACCAATTTTTGTGTTGTTTATAAACTTGCTAACCAACCCCATCTAAATTTTCATCCAATTCATATATGTCACAAACAACAGAGTGCACATCATTGATCCCTGCGTAATACCACAGGTTACTTCCCTGGGCATCCCTCATCATTGCCAAGTTCATGATCCCTGTCAACCAGCTGGAATAACACCCTTCTATTACTACTTTTGGTCATCCATAGATAAGCCAGTTCTGAATCCAAACCAGCAAATTACCAAGGATCCCATGCATCTTAATCTTCTGGATTAGCCTACCAAGAAATACATATGCATTCTAAAGTCCATGTAGACAACATCCACTGTCCTAGCTTCGTCAATTGCCACCTTCACCTCCTCAAAAAACTGTAAGACATGATGTGCTCTGAACAAAGCCATGCCGACTGTCTATAATTGGCCCATTTTATTCCAAATGCAAGTAAATTGTGCCGCTAAAAATCCTCTCCAATAGCCTTCATATCACGGATGTGAGGCTCACCGGCCTATAATTTCCTAGGTTATCCATATTTCCCATAAACGAAGGGAATTTATTATTTGTATTGCTGTTTTCTGCTTTCTCTAATCATTTGGGGATTTTAAATATACATCCTCTAGCTTCTGACTGACTACCAATTGGAACCATTTTATTTCTAGCAACTTTCTCAAAAAAATCTTGTCATATTGAGCAACATCATAAAATCTTAGCTTGTTTTCTTTTATGTGAAATAAACTCAGTTTTTCTTGTATAACTAGACCATTCATCATTGTTCCATATCAGTGATTTTTTTTTTTTTGCATGTACTTCATGACCCAACGTGTAATGGAATCTTCAATTAACCCAGCCATATCCAATCCTGTTCTTTCACCTCTGAATATTTTGAAACTATGAATGCTCAACTCTTAATCTCACACAAATTTATAGCTCTGATAATATTTGTTCTCTTCCAAACACATTCATGCCTTTTGCTTTATTCAGGACATTTCTCACATTTACATGCATAGAATTGGTGATATATGTGCAAAAAAATCATCGGTGATTTTTAGAAAATCTTCCAAGCATTACTTAATATTAGTTGATCTCTCTCATGGGATGTTACCTAAGATTTATATGGGTTGGGCTTTTAACCTTTCGTGTCTTTTAATGAAGGGTGGTTTTAATCATGATAAGATTCAGAATTGACTCCTTGCTCCCCATATCTCAAACCTTTCAATATTCCTCTACTACTCTGGACAATTTAAACTAGAGAGGCAATGGGGTTGGAACCAGAGTAACAAGTCAGAAATTGGAAGGATGGTGGGAAAGTACAAGTTAGAACTAGCAAGTCTCAATGGAAGGACAGGCAGGGAGAGGTGAGGAATATGATGAAGCTAATGGGCTGGTGTGTTTATTTCAAGACATATTGTGGTAAATGCAGATGAACAGAGCTTGGATCAGTGCTTGGGACTATGATGTTGTGGCTATTGCAGAAACATGGCTGTGAGAGGGACATGTATGGCAGCTGAATGTTCCATGGTTTTGATGTTACAGCTGTGATAGAGAGAGGGAAAAGAGGTGGAAGAGTTGCACTATTAATCAGAGAGTGCCAAGGCGGCACTCAGAGGACATACTGGAGGGTTTGTCCGCTGTGGCAATATGAGTAGAGCTGAAAAATGAAAAAGGTGCAAGCACTCTAATGGGATTGTGCTTTTGGCCCCCATTAACAAGGGGGAGTGGGCGGGGTGGGGGGTTGGGGGGGGATTGAGGAACAAATATATAGAGAGATTACTGAAAGATATCAAAGCAACCGAATCTTCTCAGTGGGTGACTTTAACTTCCTCAATGTTGACTTGTACTTGCACAATGACAAAGGCTTAGACGTGGCAGAATGTGTTAGGTGAATCCAAGAGAGTTTCTTGAAACCGTATGTTGTTAGTACAACTCAAAGAGAACATATTGGACCTAGTTTTGGGAAATGTGTCTGGCCCGATGACTGGTATTCCAGTGGAATAGCATTTTAGGGATAATTGTTACAACACCAGGAGTTTTAAGATTGCTTTAGAATAGGGACAAATCTGGACCCTGTGAGAAGGTGCTACATTGGAGTAAGGCAAATTACAGTTATTAGGCAGGAGCTCAGGAGGGAGAATCTGAGCAGTTATTATTGGATAAACTGAAGATAGACTCAAAAAGCTGCAGTAACTCAGCGCGTCAGGCAGCATCTCTGGAGAAAAGAAATAGGTTTTCGGGACCCTTCCCAAAAAGTCACCTATTACTTTTCTTCAGAGATGCTGTCTGACGTGCTGAGTTGCTCCAGCTTCTAGTGTCTATCTTCGATTTAAACCAGCATCTGTAGTTGCTTCCTACGCATATTATTGGGTATATCTACATCTGACATGCAAGAGTAATTTAACGACCAGTTGATCAAAGTTCAGGACAAGCATATCCATGTAAGGAGGAGGGATAAGGATGTCAAAGTGAGGAAACCTTGGATGACCAAAGAGAACAAATTTGGTCAAGAAGAAAAATATCAGAGTAGCTGATATTGTTCTTTTATTTAATAAGGGAAGTAGAGAGCGTCCAGGCTGGTGAGCTTCGTATCTGTGGCAGGGAAGCTATTGGAGAGGTTTCTTCAGAATAGGAATTACTCCCCATTTCAAAGAAGATGGATTAATTAGAGACAGTCAGCATGCCTTTGTAAGTAGCAAGGCATTGATCGAGTTTTTTGAGGAGGAGACAAAGGTGATCAATGATGGTAGGGTGGTAGATGCTGTCAATATGGAATTTAGTAAGGCATGTTATAATGTCCCTCTAGGTAGGCTGATCCAGAAGATTAAACTGCATGGGATTAACAGTGACTTGGTTGTATGGATTAATAAATGCCTTATTGATGAAAAATAGAGATCAGTGACTATTGGAGTTCTGCAAGGATGTGTGCTTGGACCTGTTATTTGTGACATAGATAAAGTACTTGAACATAAATATAGATGGGTAGGTTGGTAAATTTGCAGATGACACCAAGATTGCAGAGGTCATGGACTAGGAGGAAGTATACAGTGGGATACAGATAAACTACAGAAATGGATGGAGAAGTAACAGATGGAATTTAAAGGTGAAATTTTAAGAGTACAGAATCTTTATGTCCCTATTCGGTTGAAAGGAAATAGTAAAAATTGGAAAGAGCCATGATTTTCAAGGGAAATTGGACACTTGGTTCGGAAAAAGAGAGAGATCTACAATAATTATAGGCAGCATGGAGTAAATGAGGTGCTTGAGGAGTATAAAGAATGTAAAAAGAATATTAAGAAAGAAATTATAAAAGCTAAAAGAAGATATGAGGTTGCTTTGGCAAGTAAGGTGAAAGTAAATCCAAAGGGTTTCCACAGCTATATTAATAGCAAAAGGATAACAAGGAATAAAATTGGTCCATTAGAGAGTCAGAGTGGACAGCTATCTGCAGAGCCAAAAGAGATGGGGGAGATATTGAACAATTTATTTTCTTCGGTATTCACCAAGGAGAAGGATATGGAATTATGTGAGGTAAGGGAAACAAGCAGAGTAGCAATGGAAACTATGAGATTCAAAGAAGAGGAGGTGCGGACACTTTTGAAAAATATGAAAACGGATAAGTCTCCAGGTCCTGACAGGATATTCCCGAGGACATTGAGGGAAGTTAGTGTAGAAATAGCAGGGGCTATGACAGAAATATTTCAAATGTCATTAGAAACGGGAATAGTGCCAGAGGATTGGCATACTGCGCATGTTGTTCCGTTGTTTAAAAAGGGTTCTAAGAGTAAACCTAGCAATTATAGACCTGTTAGTTTGACGTCAGTGGTGGGCAAATTAATGGAAAGGATACTTAAAGATAATATATATAAGCATCTGGATAAGCAGGGTCTGATTAGGAACAGTCAACATGGATTTGTGCCTGGAAGGTCATGTTTGACTAATCTTCTAGAATTTTTCGAAGAGGTTACTAGGGAAATTGATGAGGGTAAAGCAGTGGATGTTGTCTATATGGACTTCAGTAAGGCCTTTGACAAGGTTCCTCATGGAAGGTTGGTTAAGAAGATTAAATTGTTGGGTATTAATGGTGGAGTAGCAAGATGGATTCAACAGTGGCTGAATGGGAGATGCCAGAGAGTAATGGTGGATGGCTGTTTGTCAGGTTGGAGGCCGGTGACTAGTGGGGTGCCTCAGGGGTCTGTGTTGGGTCCACTGTTGTTTGTCATGTACATCAATGATCTGGATGATGGTGTGGAAAATTGGATTAGTAAGTATGCAGATGATACTAAGATAGGTGGTGTTGTGGATAATGAAGTAGATTTTCAAAGTCTACAGAGCCATTTGGAAGAGTGGGCTGAAAGATGGCAGATGGAGTTTAATGCTGATAAATGTGAGGTACTACATCTCGGCAGGACAAATCAAAATAGGACGTACATGGTAAATGGTAGAGAATTGAGGAATGCAGTTGAACAGAGGGATCTAGGATTAACTGTGCATAGTTCCCTGAAGGTGGAATCTCATGTAGATAGGGTGGTAAAGAAAGCTTTTGGTGTGCTGGCCTTTATAAATCAGAGCATTGAATATAGAAGTTGGGATGTAATGTTAAAATTGTACAAGGCATTGGTGAGGCCAATTCTGGAGTATGGAGTACAATTTTGGTCGCCTAATTATAGGAAGGATGTCAACAAAATAGAGAGAGTACAGAGGAGATTTACTACAATGTTGCCTGGGTTTCAGCAACTAAGTTACAGAGAAAGGTTGAACAAGTTAGGTCTTTATTCTTTGGAGCGCAGAAGGTTAAGAGGGGACTTGATAGAGGTCTTTAAAATTATGAGCGGGTTAGACAGAGTTGACGTGGATAAGCTTTTTCCATTGAGAGTAGGGAAGATTCAAACAAGGGGACATGACTTGAGAATTAAGGGACAGAAGTTTAGGGATAACATTAGGGGGAACTTCTTTACTCAGAGAGTGGTAGCTGTGTGGAATGAGCTTCCAGTGGAAGTGGTGGAGGCTGGTTCGATTTTATCCTTTAAAAATAGATTGGATGGGTATATGGACGGGAAAGGAATGGAGGGTTTTGGTCTGAGTGCAGGTAGATGGGACTAGGGGGAAGTATTTATTTAAATAAAAAATAAAATTTAAATTAAAAAAATATATATATTTTTTTTTAAATGTTCGGCGCGGACTTGAAGGGCCGAGATGGCCTGTTTCCGTGCTGTAATGGTTATATGGTTATATGGTTATGGAGTTTAATCCGTCAACCTCAAAGTTCAAATGTATGGAGAAAATATACAATTAATGGCAAGACCTATAACACCATTGATGTACAGATGGATCTTCAGGTCCAAGTCCATAACTCCCTGAAAATGGCAACATGGGTAAAGAAGGCATATGGTGTGTTTGCCCTCATTGGTTGGGGCATTGATTATAATAGTCAGGAGGTCATGATGCAACTTTGCAGGACATTAGGCTGCATTTGAGTATTCCATGTGGTTCTTGTCACCCCATTACAGAAATGATGTGGGGACTTTAGAAAGGATGCAGGGCAGGTTTAGGAGATGCTTCTGGGATTAGTGGGTATTAGGTACAGGGAGCAGCTGGACAGACTTGGATTGTTTTCCCTGGAACGCTAGAGATTGCGGGGAGACCTGATGGAAGTATATGCAATTATGGGAGGCATAGATAGGATGGATGGTCAGAACCTTTGTCCCAGGATGGAAAGATCAAATACTAGAGGACATGAGAGGGGCAAAATTGAAAGGAGATGTGCAGGTGTAAATACTTGGAATGCGCTGTCATGGTTGGTGTTGGAGGCAAATACAATAATGGCATTTTAGAAACCTTTAGATGGGCACATGGATGTGCAACGAATGGAGGGATATGGATAATGCACAAGCAGATAAGATTTAGTCGTGGCTTAAAATGCTGGAGTAACTCAGCGGGACAGGCAGCATCTCTGGAGAGAAGGAATGGGTGAAGTTACGAGTTGAGACCCTTCTTCAGAGGGTTAGGGAGGGGTCCAGTGTGTAGATTCTGTTGTCATAGAGACATGCAGCACAGAAACAGGTCATTTGACCCATTGAGTCTGCACAAACCTTCACCGCCCACCTACACTGATCCTACCTTATTCCCATTAGTTTCAACCCAGATTCTGCTACCCACCTACAAATTTATGGCGGCCAATTTATTTACCAAACCTGCAGATCATTGGGATAAGGGAAGAAACCAAAGACACAGCTGGTCAAGCAGGTGCCTCACAGTTCCAGTGAACCTGATTCAATCCTGCTCTTGGGTTCACAGTGTGGAGTTTGTACATTCTCTCTGTTACTCCATGTATTTCCTTTGGTTTCTTCCCATATCCCAATGGCCAGGAGCTGGTTGGTAGATTGATAAGTTTATAGGCAGGTAGCAGAATCTATTTTAGTTTGTTATTCATTATCTTCCTTGCCTTATTGGGCTCTGCCTAGTCATTACAATCCTAAGATGAAAGTTTATTAGCCTATTTACTTCAGATATCAAGTTATGAATGCTCCATAATACCCTACGAAATGAACAGTATAAGTATATAAAACGGACTAAATCAATAGCAAAATATTTTTGGCTGAAGTGAATTTTAAGACTCTTGTGTTATTTAAAATGTAAAGTATTTAGTGCAGTCACAGACACTGGCATGTTCAAAGTCTTGTATAAAGTTCCATCTGACATAAGCAACGGTCTGTCTCCACAGGTTTAGCTTTGGCCATTTTGTCTCATCTGCTCTGTTCAGGATTCTCCATGTTTGCAGCCAAACTTCTCATGCACATGATGGTCGCCTGCCTTGGAACTCAGGTAAGATTTCTCAGAACTGTGCTAATTGAGAATATTTAACAATGTTTTGCAATATGTGATAACCGTCCCAGTCTTACATTTTAAATAGCTTGGGTATTTCAATTTGAACATCTTTCAAATAACAGTAAATGGCACATAAGAACAACAAATCAGACAGTACTTTAATATTGTTATTGAATGTGTTGATTTCTATACCTTGCATTATTATTCTCACAGATGCTGTAACAGTGATGAGGCTGACTTAAATTAACATTTACAGAAGTGTTGTAAATTTCTAACACCGCTTGTGGAAATGTTTCTGAAATTAATTTCTGAAAGATATGCCTCCAGATATTCTGTCGATATCTTGCAACCTTGGAACCTCAGATCTGCAAAAATATGTTTATCCATCCTTGTTATCTTTCTTCATGCCAATTTTGAATTTCTATTTAGTATGTCCTCTCTGCTTAATGCTGCTTTACTAATTTCCTGATGTGTTTAATATTTTGCCAGGTTTCCATTAATGTTAACTTGTTCAACTTTTATGAGCAACTTTCACAGCTGCTTTTGGGAATTTTGTATGTATAACAATAATAGTGATTGCGTCCCTTTATATATTTCTTTTAAAGATTAATTTTGGGAAGCAGGAAACAATACACCCTTTCCAAATTCATACTGTCCCTCTCAAGCCAGCTAAAACCAAATTCTGAAGTATTTGGTTACTTTATCCTTAGTTATTGAATCCAGAGAGTTAATACCTTGGATATCGAGCAAATTGGTCATCGTAAATAATGGAGTGACATGCATGTATTTCCATCCTCCTGACTCGAGAGAAATTAGGAAGGTTGTAGTTGAAACCTCTGCAATGTCGTCATCTACTTCTTTTGAAACCCCGGATGGAAACCATTAGATCCTAATAGTTCGTGACTTTTTAGTACTGTTATCTTGCTCATGTTAATTTTAGTGAGTCCCTGATACTTTCATTGGAGGTCACCAATATCTTCTGTCAGTAGTCAGAACTTAGTCTTCTAATCTTTTTTATTCGCACATCTTAATTAATTCAAAGGCAAATATATAGATGAAGTGAAGACTCATTTATGAAAGAGGCTTTGAAACTTAGTTATTTATATCCAAAGTGTTTGAGATTTTTTAAATACAAAAAAATCTTGTATCATCAACTACCCATGATTGTAATTGATTCTCTTTGCCAGATTATCATATCCTTTGATCCAAGTCTTCCATGTAATCATATTTGTTTTTACAACTTTTTGAAAGAATTTGCTGTTTGTCATTCTTCATGCTTTAATAGAGTAATGCTGCTCCTTTAGGCTTTGAAGGGATAGGAATATAATGGCTGAATTCAGAACAATATTTACAGAGTATGATAAAATCCACAGCAAGTTAAAGGTGATGTCATGCAACGTTTTGAGTTTTAAAATATAACTTAGATCTCCTTAGATCTTTTGGCCCAAAGGTCTATCATGTACCAGTACTGTCAAGCAATCATTGCTGATTAGAATGGCTGAATATTATAATATGGTTAGGTGCCATAGCATCACCTCCTGAAGCTGCAGAAGATGAAACCTTAAAAACGAATTAGTAGCATTTTGCTTGTAATTTAATCTTTATGTTTGATCTAAATTATTGGTAAATTGCAATTGAGGTTACTCTGTAATATTCTTTTCACCAGATGTGGAGGAAAACATACAAAAATGTTCACTGGGTTCAAGGGCTAATCTATAAAGTCCAAATGGTTTGTTTGTTAAAACATTTTAGATCATGCCTATTACCTTATTATCACTGAAATGTTGAAAGGGTGGTGAATCTGTGGAATTCTTTGCCACAGAAGGCTGTAGAGGACATCAGTGGATATTTTTAAGGCAGAGATAGATAGATTTTTGATTAGTACAGGTGTCAGAGTTTATGGGGAAAGGCAGGATAATGGTGTTGGGGGGGGGGGATAGACCAGCCATGATTGAATGGCGGAGTAGACTTGATGGGCCGAGTGGCCTAATTCTGCTCCGATCACTTATGACCTTATAACCAGTTTAGGTAATCCAAAAATGAATAGTTGCCCATCGGTCTTTCTTCAGAGTGTACCGGAAAAATTAAGATAAAATATGAAAAGATTGAGTAGCTGATTTTTGCATTTGGAGATGACTTTAGTAAGGAACTGCAACATACTGAGAAAGCAAAGGAAAAGGCCTAAGATAGATCATTGAAGGTTTGTAAGTAATGATGTGAAAGCAGGAAGAGAAGTTATTATTGTGAATACTACAACTAAGTTTGGATAGATAAAAGGAAGTGGGGAGCTTCCACTGAAACAAATAGAAAAGTTGTGGTGGGAAATTATTCCTCCCTGAGCTATCTGGTTGTAAATGGATCAGAGAGGAAACATTTATCATATTCATGGTGAATTATATTTACGTTTTTAGTTAGAGCTATTTAAGATTTCAAGCTGAAGCCTAACTGGAGAACCGTAGCAGTCGCACAAGGAAATGGCCTAGTGCACGTATGTGAATGAGGTCAATTTTGTTAATGAGTTTGAAGGAAACAGAAGATCAAAGAAACTATCATGTTACAAGAGCAGGAATTTTTATGAGGGTTGAAATAGCTGATGGTTTATAATTATATAGACAGGACAGAAGCATTCAGTATTCAGGGAAAAATTGGGCACAGGATACCAGAGATTGGACATGATGTGATCCAATTTCTCTTTGATTATTGCAACTTTTGTTTACCCAAAACACAATCAAAGCTGCTTGGAAAAATTGAGGCAATTGCATCTGTGAAACGTCACATGACGTCACAAAGAGTGCATAAGGTGTTAAGAGTCCTTAAAAAAAAAAAGCTGGATTGAACAAGGCTGATTACGAGTAGGATGGAAAAGAAAAAAAAGAGGAACAGGAGTTCTCGAAGATCTGGGCTTGTAAAATAAAAATAGTATGATTTTTTTTTTTAAAGCCACATGTTGGCATGTGAATTAAAAGCATAAAATTTGGAATGGCCTGCAAACTTGTCAAGAGAAAAGCAATTGAATTTGTTAAAGAGAAAAACTTATTAAAGAGAAAAGCGATTGAATTTTCGAGTGCAGATTTTTCCATATGAAATGATAAATAGTTTACATTTGAAATATTCACTTATGCTTCTCCTATTTGGTTGTCAGTGAGCCTTTTTAGCTTTCCTCCTAGTTTTTAATAATTTTAGGTTTAGTTTTAAACCGCGAACAAAGGCAGATTATTCATTTTTGTTTGGCACCTGCAGGTGGCAGCACAGTACAGTTCAACAGACATTTGAACATTACAGACAAATAGGCAGTTGAACATTATTGACCTCACTAATATTGAAACACCAAGTATATTTTGTTACTATCACATAGGGAGCCACCATCTACATCTTTTAAAACTTAACCGCAAAGGTGTAAACCTGAAACTCTATCCCTGAACAACCTCTGCAGTTTGAATGATCTGATAATAACCAGTTCTGAATTGTACATAACATGAATCTGGACCAATGAAGTGGACCTCATTTCTTGTTGTCATACTTAGGTATATTAAATTACTTGGGAACAGCCCAGAGAAGAATGTATTCAGAATATGTGATTCTCTCAGCTGATTGTCCTAAAGCAAGGAGATTTACAATAACAAATAATTATTTTTAATATAAAGTCCCTTTAACATTGCCTAGAAAACTAAAGACCTCAATGAGCAAATTAATGCCAAGTCACAGTGTTTGGGGATGATCAGCCATGATCACATTGAATGGCGGTGCTGGCTCGAAGGGCCGAATGGCCTACTCCTGCACCTATTGTCTATTGTCTATTGACAAATGAGTTAAAGCTTTGTCAAATAAATTTGGTTAAATATATGTATAACATTTTCTCCGGGTGCTCCGGTTTCTTCCACACTCCAAAGATTTGGGGGTTTGTAGGTTAATTAGCTTTGGTAAATTTTTTTAAATTGTCCATAGTGTGTAGGATAGTGCTTGTGTGTGCCTGTTTCTATGCTGTGTCTTTAAATCTAAATCTAGACTAAGTGTCATAAATGTGTATAAAGAAGAAGAAAAATGGAGCTGTTGAGGGAAGGATTTTCAGAGCTGAGGACCTAGGCAGGTCAAAGCAAAGTTACTGGTAGTGTACACGTAGGGGTGAGTGAGAATTGGAAGAGTTGACATCTCAGAAAAATATAGGGCTGGGGAGAGGGAAATTCAATCCATTGTGCCCAGTAGAGCTCAAATTCCGCATTTCAGATCCAAAATGGCTTTGTTGAATGCAGGCTGTTAATGGTTCTATTATCCACCCGCACACTGCACCCCCACTGGATTTGCTGTACTTCCTCTTCAGTGCTAAATCTGTTCAAAACCTCATTACAGATTGTTAGTTTTTAACACGCACATACCAACATGCATGCAATGTAAGAAATCTGCGACTTTGTGACTTAAGCTAAAAATAAGTCATTCATTAGATATAAAGGACTTTGATATTGGCCTGAGGCCAAAAAATAATACAAACCCACCTTGAAAGGTTAAATGAGCACTATTAAACCTTCATCCAAAGGAGACAACAATCTCCCTCTTCTCTTTTCCCATCTCCATCCTCTACAGTCCACATTTGGTTAAACTTACAGCTGAATGCTTTGACTGGTCCACAAATGCCTATTGTATTGACAAATTATGTACCCAAGATAAGTTGACGATGCTAACAGAAACTTTGCCAATGTACTTTGCAGATAGCTGGTCTTTGGGCAAATACTTTCCCAAAAGAAATCATTAAAATATTTATGATGGCATTTTGTCAGCTGATGCAATTTTCTTGATTTGTATTTTAAGAAGGGTGTCTCGACTGCATATAAATGCAGCCTACCCATCCCATATGTTAAAATGACCAAATCCTGAAAATTGGCTTTGGTACATGTTATGCCAGTATGGTGGACAGAAGTCCCACCAACCACATTTGTATCCTCATAAGGATTATATAATTTGGATTATAAGGTTTGCATGATGTGATGTAATCTAACCTAGGAAAGTCCCTGGAGTTTTATCGGCAATTATTAAGTTTGTTCAGTAACATTCTTGCTTCAACTTTCAACTGCAACTTCTATAAATTGGTTTGATAGGTCGAGGCCTAAGAAAGTGAAACAGAATTTCTGAATTGTCTTCTGGCAATATTGACACACAAAATACATATCTCAAAAGAGGCAGTGTTTATTTGCAAGACCATACACTGAAAACTATTTACAAGCTGAATGTAATTTTATGCAATTGTTCCATTATGACATACCATGTTAGCTAACATAAAACATTTTGTGCAAACTCAACCAATATAAAGATTCATATTCAGATAAAGAATTGTGTTGGCTGTTCTATTAGCACCATGTACATTATGAAAGAGATGATGTTGACTGTAATGGGGTACATGAAGCTGAATAAGTCCCTGGGACCTGACCAAGTGTTGTGAAAAGCAAGGGAAGAAATTGCTGGAATCCTTATGAAATTTTCATATCTTCCTTAGCTATAGGTGAGGTATCAGAGGATGACTAGGTGGCTAATGTTGTGTCTTATTTAAGAAGGGTTGTACGGACAAGCCAGTGAGCCAAACGTCAGTATTGGGAAAGTTAGTGGAAGGGAATATTATAAACAGGATCTATTTGCATTTGGGAAGGCAAGGACTGATCAGGGATTGTCAGCATGGCCTTGTGTGTGGGATATCATGTTTCACAAATTTGATTCCGTTTTTTGAAGAGGTAACCAAGAGAATGAAGGTAGGGTGGTTTACATTGTCTACATGGATTTTAACAAGGCCTCTTGCATAGTAAATCTGATTGAAAGGTTAGATTATATGGGATTCGGGGTGAGCTAACCAATTGGATACAGAATCGGCTTGGAAGGAGTGAGAGGGTGGTGGTTGAGGATTACTTATTAGATTGGAGGCCAGTTGACCAGAGGTGTGCTGCAGGGATTGATACAAATCCAATGTTGTTGGTCATATACAATGCTTTTTTTGTGGTGGCAAGCATTGGTACAGAGTACCTGCACCTCTAATAAGCTAAAGGTCCAAATTTAATTTATCAACCACGTGATATGTATGTTTATTAACTGTGCGTACCATAGAAACATAGAAAAATAAGTGCAGGAGTAGGCCATTCGCCCCTTCGAGCTATTCAATATGATCAGGGCTAATCATCTAAAATCAGTACCCTGTTCCTGCTTTTTCCCCATATCCCTTGATTCCTTTAGCCCTAAGAGCTAAATCTAACTTTCTCTTGAAAACATCCAGTGAATTGGCCTCAACGGCCTTCTGTGGCAAAGAATTCCACAGATTCACTACTCTCTGGGCAACTTTCTGTCTATAAAAACTGTACTGGTCATATATTTTGATGATTTGGATGAGATTTAAGTAACATGATTCGTACGTTTGTGGATGATACCAATTGGTGGTATTGTGTTCAGTGAAGAACGTTGCCTAAAGTAACCACAGGATCTCGATTAACTGAGAAACTGGGCCAAGAAACAGCAGGTGGAATATTGACACTCTCAAGTGGAAAGTGAGTTAAACCAGGCCAATGACAGTACCTTGGGAATGTTATAAAAGACGGTCCTAGTGGTACAGGTACATAGTTTCCTGAAGTAGTGACACAGGTCAACAAGGTGGTAAAAATGGTGTATGGCATGCTTGACTCATTAGATGAGGCAATGAGTACAAGAATCGGAAATGTTATGTTACAGTTATATTTAACTACACCTGCAATATCATTTGCAGTTTGGTTATCATATTATGGGAAGGATCTTCTTCTTTTCGTGTCATTATTGTTGCAAATGTTGACCTCGCTGTCATCGTCCGTCCTGAAAAGGACGCAAGCTTCGGGCGACAATCAGTGGAAGCCACCACGTCGCAATAGATGATGGTGGTAGCAGAAAAAGCATCCGC
Organism: Malacoraja senta; assembly: GCA_038087875.1. NCBI lineage: Eukaryota > Metazoa > Chordata > Chondrichthyes > Rajiformes > Rajidae > Malacoraja > Malacoraja senta. Next base: position 204,071,270 of record CM075977.1, on the reverse strand, counting down.
GATATGGACGCTTCTGCTATGGGGCTATGGTAAGGATGTGAATGAGCTTGAGAGGGTGCAGAAAAGGTTCACAGGAATATTACATGGACTGGAGGTTTTGAATTATAGGAAGAAGCTGGTTAAGTTGGGACTGTTTTCCCTGGAGTGAATAAGGCTGTGAAGTGACCTTCCAGAGGTTCATAAAATGAAGGTCATAGATGAGATGGATTGTCATAGACTTTTTGCCAGGGTTGGGGGAGTCTGAAACTTGAGGGCATTGATTTAAGGTGAGAGAAGAAAGATTTAAAGGGGACCTGAAGGACACATTTTACAGATAGAGAAGTATGCATATATGCTAAGAGCTGCCAGAGGAAGTGGTGGAGGCAGGGACAATAGCAATGTTTCAGAAATAGTTAATCAGATATATGGGTAGGAAAAGTTTAATGCGATGTAGGCAAACAGGACTAGCTCAGAAAGACACCTTGATTGGCATGGATGAGTTTGGCCGAAGGGCCTGTTTCCGTGCTGTGGAACTCTCTGATAAATTGTGATCAGGATAACATTTGGGGACAACTGCAAAGTTCAGCGACCTGCTGTTAAGAGACTGACGAAACAATGTTAGGATTCTTTTTCACCAAAGCAAAGAGGGAGAAAAGTCTAGAATTGCTAATGATGATCAGAACACCATACTGTTCTTGAAAGAACATTTTTGTTCATTGACACCTTTTGGGGAAGATGTCCGCTGCGTTATGGATATCATCTGGAGCTGATCGACAGTAATGTGTCCCCTGAAGCGTCCAAAATAACAACTCTGTTTTCCAAACCTTTGTAATAAATGACTGAACAGTAAACTGAAGAAAAAATTTGGCATCAAACTTGATACTGGTTTTGGACCCTTTAAGGACACTTTCTGCCTGTGTCTCCTTTATTACCATATGTGGATTTGTGCCAAATTGAACAAAGAGAAATATTAGGTCATATAGTGCCACTGGCAAGGTTGGTTCAATAGCATCACGCTGGCTGCCTGGATGAGTTCCAAGGGCTTATAGACTGTACTGGGTGAGGTAACCATTAAGTAGAGAAACTTCTTTGATCTCTCTGTCAACAATCTACCTATGGATGAGGCATTCAACCACAACAGAATAATTGGGGGCAATTGCAGCATAATTACAAAATGGCGTGACATGACTTTCCACCTTGTTTAGCTTCCATTATTGTTTCTATTATGTTGTATATCACCATTGCCATGCTAAATGGCTTACATTTGGTGTGGATCAAGCGGCTCAAATCAGAAATAGCAAAATTATATTCTACTACCATCTGTAAGTTATGGGCCTGTCCCACTTGGTGATTTTTTTTTTAGGCAACTGCCGGCGACTGTCATAGTCATATCAGGTCGCGTGTTGTCGAGTAGAGGGATCGAGGAGTGCAGGTGCATTGTTCCTTGAAAGTACCGTCGCAGGTATATCGGGTGGTCAAGAAGGCTTTCGACACCCTGGCCTTCATCTCAGAGTATTGAGGATAGAGGTTGAGAGGTAATGTTACAGCTGTACAAGACATTAGTGAGGCCACATTTAGAATATTATGTTCAGTTTTGGTTACCCTGTTATAGGGTAGATGTAATGTTATTAATCTGAAAAGGGTGCAGAGAAAATGTATGTAGATGTTGCCGTAACACGAGGTCCTAAGCTACAGGGAGAGGTTGAGTAGGCTGGTACTTTATTCCTGAGAATACAGGAGGATGAGGGCTGATCTTATAGAGGTGTATAAGATTATGAGAGGAATAGATGGAGTAAATGAACAGAGTATTTTACCCAGAGTAGGGAAATCAAGAACCAGAGGACAGAGGTTTAGGATAAGGAGGGGAGGGAGGGGGGTGGGGGCGGGGGAGAGAGATATGGGCCAAAAGCAGGCAGGTGGGGACTAGTGTTGATGGGGCATGATGGTCCTTGTGGGCAAGTTGGGCCAAAGGGCCTGCTTCCATGCTGTATGACTCTGACTCTATTTCCTATGCAAGAAATTATGGAAGTGATCCCATAATCAATGATCAGGTCAAATTTCTGCAACCTTGCATTTTCAGTCATGGATGTTGGTGGGCAGATAACCAATAGGAGGAATTGGGTCCATAAGCATTGACAGAGTCAATGGAGAGTATCTTTAACTTTAACTTACTTTATTCAAAAATAATGACTGGATAATTCATCTCTCCCTGAGGTACCACAATCACAGAAACCAGTCATCAATCAATTTGATTTATTCCATAATATATTAAGAAATGGTTCAATGCACTGGATGCAGCAAAGCTTATGAGCCTTGACAACTTTCTGGCAATAGCACTAAGTGCTTGTGCTAAGGAACTACCTTATACCTCCAGCAGTGTTTTAACACTGTTACAAAATTGGCATCTCTTCTCAACAAGTTGAAGAGATTTCCTTTGCACAGGCAACAACAATTAATTCCACCCCGTTATTCTACGATACGATACGATAGAACTTTATTTATCCCAGGAGGGAAATTGATCTGCCAACAGTCATAAAACACAAGATACATGAAACATGAAATTAAAGTGACGAGTGGAAAGGATTGGGGATGTGCAAAGAATAGGGGGGGGGGGGGGGGGGAGGGAGTCAGTCTACCCCACGACAGAAGTGGGAGGAGTTGTACAGTTTGATAGCCACGGGGGAAATGGATCTCCTGTGGCGTTCTTTACTGCATCTTGGTGGAAACCGTCTGTTGCTGAAGGTACAGCTCAGGTTGACCAGTGTGTCATGGAGGAGGTGAGCTGTATTGTCCAAGATGCTCCGCAGTCCCCAGGATGGAGCCAGCCTTCCTTATGAGCTTGTTAATCCTGTTGGTGTCCGCGGCCTTTGCCCTGCTTCCCCAGCACACGACAGCGAAGAAAATGGCACTGACTACCACCGATTGGTAGAACATCTGCAGCATCTTACTGCAGACGTTGTAGGAGCAGAGCCTTCTCAAAAAGTACAGCCGGCTCTGTCTACTGTCAATCATTTATAGGGCAGTGATAATAGAAGTTGTTGATAGTCATGACTCTGCTAATTACTCTCCAATCATCTGCTTGCTCTTATTTAGTTTGGTTTCTAACAAGACCACTTGGCTGCAAACTTGAGAAACAGACTTCATCCAAGTATATACTAACTGTCTGATTTCCAGAAGAAAAATGAGAAGGGCTGTTTTGACTGAGGAAATACTTGTGTTCAACGCTGGTATTGAGGAGCCCATGTTGGGCTTGGTTCCATTACTCTTGCCTTATCAACCCCCTCTTCAGAGACTTGAGCAAAGAAATCTAGGCTGGCACTGTGGCACGCTGCTGAGAGTAACAACTCCATCAATGACATAATGTTTAAATAATTTAAATTGAGCCTTTGATTCCATCTCGTTCTCTATTTTGCAATAGTTATTATCAACCATCAGCACCAAATATTCAATTTAACTACATTTCAAAAATGTTTCATTGCCTACAGCAGACAATCCTGAGGTAATTGAAAAATTTGAATGTGCCTTTTTAATACCTTTGGACAATAGAAATTAGTTGTGATTGAGGAAAATAGTACCCTTCCACAGAAGGAGATCATTATCTTGGTACAATGATATCAGGAATTTGTTTGGGCAATTTCTTACTGCACAATGTTTGAGTTGCTCACCATTAATTTATAATTAGTAACTTTTGCTGATGTATGCAGTGTTCAATTCTCAGCTGCTGCTCTTTTATTGAAATGGTCCACATCTACATGAAGGAGATCTGGACAATGCTGGCGTGTGGGCTAATCGGTGACAAATGCTGACAATGGCCATCTCCAAAAAGTCGCCATGCCTCGATATTCAATAGAATTATTATCTCCAAGACTGGAGAAAAGAAAAAATCTTCACAATAATTGAGGTGAAATACAGTACCAATGCACATAATTAGATTTCTAATGACTGAATCTGTAGGAATCAGAGGAGCATTAAATAGTTGTGACTTACTATTTTTGAACACGGGATATTGAAAAATATTTCTTGCTCCCCTCAGTTCTAAAATAATTTCAGTATATTTTACTTGTTAATTATTTACAGTGTGTAGCGTAGATATTAGGCGTGTTGCTAGCACTCTATGGTGATGTTGCACTGTAAGTTTATGATAATTTAGTGAATGTTCTTATTATTGAAAATAGGACTGGCAAGTTTAGTTCAGAAGTTGCGAGGGGGAATCCTTTACTCTGGCTGAAACATAGAAACATAGAAAGTAGGTGCAGGAGTAGGCTATTCGGCTCTGAGCCAACACCGCCATTCAATATGATCATGGCTGATCATCCTAAATTCCTCCTTTATCCCCATATCCCTTGATTCCGTTAACCCTAAGAGCAATATCTAACTTTCTCTTGAATACATTCCATGAATTGGCCTCCACTGCCTTCTGTGGCAGAGAATTCCATGGATTCACAACTCTCTTGATGAAAAAGTTTTTCCTCATCTCTGTCCTAAATGGCCTACCCCTTATTCTCAAACTGTGACCCCTGGTTCTGAACTCCCCCAACATCGGGAACATTTTTCGTGCATCTAGCCTGTCCAACCCCTGAAGAATTTTATATAATCTTATAGAAACTTACAAAATTCTTAAGGGGTTGGACAGGCTAGATGCAGGAAGATTGCTCCCGATGTTGGGGAAGTCCAGGACAAGGGGTCACAGCTTAAGGATAAGGGGGAAATCCTTTAAAACCGAGATGAGAAGAACTTTTTTCACACAGAGAGTGGTGAATCTCTGGAACTCTCTGCCACAGAGGGTAGTCGAGGCCAGTTCATTGGCTATATTTAAGAGGGAGCTAGATGTGGCCCTTGTGGCTAAAGGGATCAGAGGGTATGGAGAGAAGGCAGGTACGGGATACTGAGTTGGATGATCAGCCATGATCATATTGAATGGCGGTGCAGGCTTGAAGGACCGAATGGCCTACTCCTGCACCTAATTTCTATGTTTCTATGTTTCTATATGTTTCTATAAGTAAAGGAGAGGAATTTGGAACAGCAGCATGGGAAACATGAGATATGGTCAATGACTCTGTCAACATTGATGGGTAAAAACCACAGATAAGGAAGAAGTAAGACATTTCGGGAACACCAATGTTGAAAGTTTCATCTTCAGAGAATATATGTTGAAGATCTGGGAAAAGGGAATGCAATTATTATAGGAGGCAGATGGAACAACAGTTAACAACATGGTTCAACGTCATAGTGTAATACAACACAGTAACAGGCATTTCATTCCAACCTATCTCTGCTGACCATAATATCCTATCTAAGCTTGTCACATTTGCCCACGTTTGGCCCATATTTCTCTAAACCTTTCCTATCCTGTCCCTTTACCTCCTCCCTCGACTCCATCCAAGGACCCAAACAGTCTTTCCAGGTGAGCCAGAGGTTTACTTGCACCCCCTCCAACATCATCTACTGTATCCGCTGTTCCAGGTGTCAACTTCTCTACATTGGCGTGACCAAGCGCAGGCTTGGCGATCATTTCGCTGAACACCTCCGCTCAGTCCGTCTTAACTACCTGATCTCCCGGTTGCTCAGCATTTCAACTCCCCCTCCCATTCCCAATCTGACCTTTCTGTCCTGGGCCTTCCCCATTGTCAGAGTGAGGCCCAGCGCAAATTGGAGGAACAGCACCTTATATTTCACTTGGGTGGTATGAACATTGACTTCTCTAACTTCAAGTAGTCCTTGCTTTCCCTCCCTCTCCATCTCCTCCCCCTTCCCAGTTCTCCCACCAGTCTTACTGTCTCCGACTACATTCTATCTTTGTCCTGCTCACGCCCCGACATCAGTCTGAAGAAGGGTCTCGACCCAAAACATCACCCATTCCTTCTCTCCAGAGATGCTGCCTGTCCCGCTGAGTTACTCCAGCATTTTGTGTCTACCTTTCCTATCCATATGTCTGTCCAAGTGTCTTAAGCGTAGGACAAGATATATTGGACCTGGCACCAATCTATTGGTTGGGATGGAGAAGAAGAACCTAAATAAAGAGAAGGAAAGAGTCAGCGATGGATCATGTGACATCAGGATGGATATGTGTCCCGGGGAGCCGCGCCGCCGCTGGCCAGAACGACGACTGGCCACAGACAGGACATTCCGCCTGGCTTCCCCGCAGTCTCCTGGTCGGCCCTACTCGCCCCACAGGCCTTCCAGGAGACTGCAGGGAAGCCAGGCGGGATGTCCTGTCTGGGCCGAAGGAACCTCAGTGGTGGCAGTGATGGGAGCCTCGGTGGCGGGAGCGGGAGACTCGGCGGCAGCAGAGGGTGCCTCAGCAGCAACGTGGGTTCGGCAGCAACGGGAACCTCGGTGGCGGTGGTGCCTCGTGGTTGATGAGCGTGAGGGGGGAGGGGAAGACAATGGGGACCCGGCGCGGGGAGATCGCTGTGAGGGACGGTGGGAGAACAAAGGGTGACTCGGTGTGGGGTAGAATCATCTGCCCAGGGGATAAGTCTGTGTTTGTTCATTTGTTCCAGTGAAGGTGCTGTGCATACGGCAGCCGGCCAACAGTCGCTTGTCTTTTTTTTTGTTTTTACTTTTAATTTCAAGTGTTTGTGTACCTTGTGTGTTGTGACTGTCAGCAGACCAATTTCCCTCCGGGGATGAATAAAGTTTTATCACATCGTATTGGCAAAAGCATCGTCATTTGTTAAGCTGCCATGAGTGCAAGAAGCAGCAGCAGTGATGCCCTGGAGAACGAGTGGGAGGACAAAGCCACAGTAGAAATAAAATATACTGTTCCATATATCCCACAAATAGACCAGCAAACAACAGGGCCATTGCTACACCTTTGATCTGGGGTAGATGAGTGGAGTTTAGGGGGGAAGTTGGTCAAAGTGAGGGCGAATTCAACCAGATGAACAAGTACATTGTTGGACCAGTGCGTATGGCTCCTTGATTAAAATAAGAACGTTTGGACCAGGAAATTGGAACCTGTCAAAGTAGCTGACAGCAGCAGACGTGTTGTGTATGCAATTGAGAAGGGACTTGAGCAGGGGAGAAAATATAAAGAGTCAAGACGAGAAGAAATATATCTGGATATTGCAGATACTGGAACCTTGAGCAAAAAAAACCTCATTGAGTTAGGTAGTCACATTCAGCCAGTGTGAATTCAAATGGACAGATGATGTTTTAGGTCAGGACCCTTCTTCAGATTGATAGGTTTGGTGGGACAAGAGATTTCTGAAGCAATGGAATTTCCTGGGCAGCTTGTGGAGATTTGGAGAGATGGTCAAAGTGAGCTGTGTGGTGTTTAGAAACAATGAGGATTGAGGCTATGGAGGGGAGATCTTTTGGGGAAATGGTGAGCTTGTTTGTTTGGTTTAATGTTCAGTGGTGGAATCTTGGTTCAGAGGGAGGTTCTGAGGATAGGTCTGAGAGGTGACATTTGGCCTCTGTAATATAGTGGTTAGTTTACCAAACCAATATGACACCATCCTTATCAGTGGATGATGATAGCGATATTGCGGTTGGTCCTTGGTGGGTGGGGTGATGCAAATTCCGATGGGGTAGAGTAAAATGAATGAAAATGACCAGAAAACGGCTGAGACTCTCAATTCACGCCAACTGTTAATGAGGCTTAATAAAAGCTTGAGCAACAACACCGCGTTGACTGCCACCCAGGGCTTTTGCAGCCTTAGCTCAATGTTGAATTTGCCGATTTCGGATATCTCTCTATCATTGTTTGGTTTGGATCTGCCTGGTTCTGTTTGTAAGATTTATCTGTAATGTTGAGCCAAATTTTGACTCGCCTCGACCCTGTTCTGACCTACCTGTCATTTTGGCAACTCGCAGCTTATAGATGCACCTTGTTTATTTTCACTCTCTAACTTTACTCATTAACTTTTCAACCAATCAGGTGGCTTCACCAATAGCTTATCACCCCCCGCACTACGACCTTGCTAATCTTCTCTGTACAACGGACTCGATTTCTCACTTTTCATTTCTGATGGAGGATCTTCTCCTTCATCAGATACTGCATGCTGAGTGTTTTCAGTGCTTTTAGTATTAATTCAGCATTAATACAGCATTTTGAACAATAAGTCAATAAGGTAGAATTAGGGCATTCAGCCCAACAAGACTACTCCACCATTCAATCATGGCTGATCTATCGTTCCCTCTCAACCCCATTGTCCTGTCTTCTCCCCATAATGTTTGACATCCTTACAAGTGAAGACAGGACACAGCGGTAGAGTTGCTGCCTTGCAGCACCGGAGTACTGGGTTCGATCCTGACAACGGGTGTTGTCTCTACAGAGTTTGTACGTTCTCCCCGTGACCTGCGTGAGTTTCTGTGGGATCTCCGGTTTCTTCCCACACACCAAAGACGTACAGGTCTGTAGGCTAATTGGCTTGGTATCATTGTAAATTGTCCCTAGTGTGTGTAGTATAGTGGTAGTGTTCGGGGATCGCTGGTCGGCACAGACTCAGTGGGCCTATTGGCCTATTTCAATGCTGTATCACTAAACTAAAAAAGAGAAACCTGTCAATACCCACGGCACAGTGGGTATCGACAGTGGCGGAGTTGCTGCCTTACAGCGCCAGAGACACGGATTCGATCCTGACTACAAGTGCCTGATGTATGGAGATTATACGTTCTCCCTGTGACCCCGTGGGTTTTCTCTGGGTGCTGTGGATACCTCCCACCTCCAAAGACGTGCAGGTTTTGCAGGTTAAAAGGCTTCTGTAAATTGTCCCTAGTGTGTAGGATAGAACTAGTGTACGGTTGATCATTGGTCAGTGCAGACTCGATGGGCCGAAGGGCCTGTTTTGTATGCTGTATTTCTAAATTAAATTAAACAATGACTTGGCCTCCACAGCTGTCTGTGTCAATGAATTCCATAGATTCTCCACCCACTGGGTAAAGAAATTCCTCCTTATCTCCTTTCCAAAGGTATGCCCTTTTATTCTGAGGCTAAGTCCTCTGGTCCCGGATTAGCCCGCGAGTGGCAACAACCTCTCCACATTCACTTTGTCCAGGCATTTCACCATGTGGTAAATTTCAATGAGATCCCCCTCATCCTACTAAACTCCAGTGAATACAGGCCTAGGTTTGTCAAATGCATGTCATACGTTAATCCAATCATTCCCGGAATCATTCTTGTAAACCTCCTCTGAACCCTCTCCAATGCCAGCGCATCCCTCGTCAGATATGGGGCCCAAAATGATTCACAATACTTCAAATGCGGTCTGAACAGCACCTAATAAAGCCTCAGCATTACATCCCTGCTTTTATATTCTAGTCCTCTCAAAATGAATGTTAACATTGCATTTGACCTCCTTGCTATCGATTCAACCTACAAATTAACATTTTGGGAATCCTGCACCTGCACTCCCGAGACTCTTTGCACCTCCGATTTCTGAGTCCTCTCCCCATTTAGAGAAATAGTCTACGCCTTTATACCTACTACCAAAATGCATGACTCCACACTTTGTTACACTATATTCCATCTGCCACTTCTCTGCCCACTCTCCCAACCTGTCCAAGTCCTGCAGACTCCCTGCTTCCTCTACCTGCCCCTCAAACTATCTTCGTATCATCCACTAACTTGTCCACAAAGCCTTCAAATCCCCTCATCCAAATCATTAATATACAATATGAAGAGTAGCGGACCCTACACCGACCCCTGCGACATACCATTAGTCACTGACAGCCAACTAGAAAACACCCCCTTTATTCCTACTCTTTGCCTTCTGCCATTCAGCCAACCTTTCCTCCATTTGCAGTTTTGATTTTCAAAGCACATAATTGCACCATATTCATTGATGTATGGCAGCAGGATTATGTTTGCATTTGTGGCGCTCATTAAAAATAAACCCTTAATCCGGTGGAGCACTTCACAATGTTATTGTTTCTTCACATTTATGAAGTGGTTTCTAACGACAAACCCTCTTGCTCTTTAAAACTGTAACAGAGGAAGCAGGAATTAGATTGTCTTGTGAGAAACTTGAAAACACAAACAATTCAGCGTCGAGACTGTCAGATGTGTTTGATTTGCACCCCTAAAGTTTACATGTTGTTGCCAAGTTATGTATGACATACTCTATGAACTCTCTGAGGTCTTGATGATATTCCCAAACCACGTCAGTTAAAGGAAATGTGCAACAAATGTTCCCGTGGTATTTCAACAGTATGTAATTCTTGGAACAAACTTGACAATTTCACTGACTTCAGAAGATGCAAGTTGTACGTAGGTCAGTTGTTCATTTCGGTAATCTTACTTCCTCCTTGTGCTGCAACTGTATTTGTAATAAATTAACAATGTGTTCACCAAATCGTGGCACTAAGTATACTGAAGTATAGGATACTGAGTTGGATGATCAGCCATGATCATATTGAATGACTCGAAGGGCCGAATGGCCTATTCCTGCACCTATTTTCTATGTTTCTATGTTTCTATACATGGCTGAACACAACCAAAGTCATATTCAGCCATGCAAACACTCTATTACAGGAACATTTTCTTCACAAAAATATATTGTTTGGAAACAGTTGCTTACGGTAAAAACTGTCCGTGACTTATTTTCATTAACATCATCAAAGCTGTAACTGACACACTGATCCATTTTAATGTCGTCATTGTGGGGGTTTGGTAATCTTTTTTGTGAAGTAAAGTGATGAAGACTGTGACTATGTTACACTAAGGTGCATTTATACAATGTTACTGCCCACTTTTCCTTACTTAATTATTCCCAGATACCCTCTTCCCACTTCCCTGATGCTCTTCTCTCTCCCAATTCTTTGGTAAAGCAGCAGAGTCCTTAGCCTTGGCATAAGAACAGAACTCTGGCATCTGAGTCAGAAGGTTGCAGTCTGAGGCTCACTGGAGCACATCATTTAGGCTGACATTTCAGAGTAAACTGACATTTCAATGCAGCACTGTGGGAGTGCTGCACTTTTGATGGTGCCATCTTTATGGGCCTGTCCTACTTAGGCAACTTTTTAGGCGACTACAGGAGCCTATGCGGTCGCCACATGGTCGCCACGTGTTCGCGGGTGGTTACCGGGTAGTCGACTTCATGGTCGTGAGGAGTTTCCACATTCTGGTAACTAGTCACGGCCTCATTATGGTCGCCGCAAATTTTTCAACATGTTGAAAAATTAGTGGCGACCAGAATGAAGCCGCCATGGATAGTAGTGTGAATTCTCGTGCTGCAGTGGTAGTGGGTTGCCAGGAGGTCGAAGGTTCTCGTAGATTCTCGTAGGTTGTAGCCGGTGCGGACCGGTGAATTTAATTGTCTCATTGTGGGAAAAAAAACGTAAGCAGTCGTTTTCAGAACCAAGGATAACCGACTGTTAATGTTAATGTCCGCCGAGCTTCACAGCCGTGTATCTCTGGCATCTTAAAGGTTGTCTCCACTCCTTCTACCCCCTTCTCCCCCCCTCTTTTAAAGGGCTTACATGACCCTTCCCGTACACTGTGCTTTCACCGTCTTAATTACAGCGCCAACCTTCCTGTTCATCGCAGTGTGTGTCTGTATCACATTGGCTTTGCACCGTGTGAATTTCACACAGATAGCGCTTTTCCCGCTTGCCCTGTCCCCTGCCTGCATAACGGGCTGGTGAAGGAAGCGATGTGTGTGTGTTCCACCCTGACAGTCGCCTGAAAAATCGCCTAAGTGGGACAGGCCCATTCGGCTGTGTTGTAAAGTAGTTTGAAAAGTGATGAACTGCAAGTGCTGTGAATCTGAAATAAATAGGGAAATTTTTGAAATAGTACGTCAGGCAGCATCTGTGGAGATGGAAACAGGTTCGATTCGGCAGGTCGGTGACCTTTCGTGAAAATTGGAAAGATTAGAAAATAAGCGTGTTTTAAGTTGCATGGAGGGGAAAGGAAAACGGAGGGAATGTCTGTAATTGGATGAACACCAACAAAATCCAGACGTGCGTGTCAGAACTGGCCAGTTCTGAGACAAACTGGAAAGCTGGTTTTCCATAATTGTTAAATTCAACATTAATCGTAACATGTCCAAAGTCAAAGTCAAATTTATTCATCACATGCATCAACGAAGGCACAGTGAAATGAATTTGCCATGCAGCGATACACTTGAAAAATGAACACATAATACACAATAGAATTCACACAAACATCCACCACAGCATTCCTCACTGTGGTGGAAGGCAACAAAGTTCAGCCAGTCCTCCTCCCCCGTTCATCCGTGGTCTGGGCCGCTACGGACGACAGGATGTACAGGCCCTCTCGTCGGGATGATCAAAACTCCGACAGTCCGAATCGGCCACTTTCCTACCGGAGACCCGGCTTCAGGATGTTATAGGCCGCAGGACTGCGGTTGGAGCTCTTCTCCGGCGAACCCCGGCAAGGGATCCCAGACTCTGGATGGTAAGTCCACACCACGCCCGTGGCTAGAAGCTCCATAGACCACAGCCCCATGATGCCAAGGTCACCAGGCCAGCGATCGGAGCACTCCTTTCTGGCGACCCCCGGCAAGGGTTCGCCCCCATTCCGTGATGGAAAAGTCCATGCTGCGCCCGCTGCTGAAGCTCTGGGCCCAACTCCGGGAAAGGCCGCTCCAATCCAAGCTGTTAGGCCTGCGAGGGAGGCGGAGAAGCGACATGAAAAAATCACCTCTCCGTCGAGTAAGTGACTGACGAACGGTTTCCCCCTTTTCCCCTCCACCCCCCACAAAAGATACACCGAAACAAACATTTGGACAAACTAAAAAAAACAAAAAAAGTCGAAATAATCAACACGCTGCTGGCAGGGCAGCCGACTCGCAGCGTCCCCAACTGACTAAAACCTTTCATTACCCAAGTAGAAGGTCAGGTGCTGTTCCTTGAAATTTGTATTTTACTCTGTAGAATTTGCGTAGGAAGCGAAGAAGGAGATAGCAGAGAGTGGGATGAAGAATTTTGGTTCCACTCCAGAGGTTATGGGGAGAAGGCAGGAGAATGGGGTTAGGGGGGAGAGATAGATCAGCCATGATTGAATGGCGGAGTAGAGTTGATGGGCTAAATGGCCTAATTCTGCTCCTATCTCATGATCCATCACATCATTCACTTTTTTCTCTCTTCCCCTCCCCATCTGGAACCACTTTCATTTCTGATGAACGGACATCAACCAGAACGTTAATTCTGATATGATTTTCGTGGATCTACCTGACCTTTTGAGTGTCCCCAGCATGTTCTGCTTTCATTTTTCTCACTTGCTTTACTGTTCAGCAAAATGTGAAAGGATCCATGCAATGAAGAAAAGAGTGATTGTTCCGTCTTGGTCAAAATTCTGCAGTTAAAGAAAAGGGTAATGGGGTAGCAGTGTGACTTACTCATGGTTAAGGGCCTGTCCCACTTGGGCGACCTAATCCGCGAGTTTAGAAGACTTTAGGCGAGTTGAAAAAAATGTCAAGGTCGTGTTGACTCGCCGAAGTAGAAGACCTCCTACAACCCCCTACGACTATGTCTCCGACCTCCTTCGACCATGTTGAAGACTAGCTTTGACTATGTACGTTTTACTCGAGGATGGTCTCCGGCAAATTGGACCTCGAATAGTGGAGAGTGAGGACGACCCCCCTCGACCTCAGTCGACCACACCTAACACCAACTACGACTAGCTATGAGTGGGAAATGATCACATGATTAAATGATGTCATGTTTGCATTTGTTTTTACTATAAAAAGCCTCCCAGTTTAAAAAAAAAATCATTCTGAACCATGCGTGCAAGGAAGGAACTAGTGAGGAGGAGGGCAGTGAAAATAGTACTAGTGCTGTATGCAGCAGCCCTTTTGCTTCTGCAGCATAAAGGCAGAAGGGAAAGAACAAGTGTGAAGAGGGAAAGACCAGAAGAGGTCTCAGTGGGTGAAGCCCCTCTTTCAAAGAAGATTCAAGCTTGGACAGTATATGAAGGTGCTGCATGAGGAGGATTTGTCTGCTTTTAGAAACTTCACAAGAATACCACCCGAGCTGTTTAATGAGCTGAAGACAAACGTGGGCCTCCTGCTGAAAGGACGCATAGATGAGAACGGCACTAGAATCAGGCGCTACTTTTCCCTGTTTCTGTACTCCTCTTTACCTTTATCGTACAGGATGGTATTCTGCTGGTACCATTCAACAAGGTCTCGCTCCTGCTACCTGTTGAAAGTATCGGGCATAACCTTCCTCCAGCCCTCCCTCACCAATGGGGCATCTGCCTCTGATGCTGTGTCAGACACAGCAGAAGGGGTGGTGGTGGGGACATTGCATACCTCCCTGGTCTCCCGCTCCAGGGAGCTCTCATGCAGGGCTTCCCCCTGCATGAGAGCTCCCTGGGGCATCTCCTCCTGCCACTCCTCCTCCTGGGCGGGAACACCTGCATGGCAGTTTTTTTGGAGGGCTGTGCCCTGCCCCTACGCTGCTGTCTTTTTGGTGCCATCTCTACACAAGTGTCTGCTCCCAAAAACTCTCCAGTTATGAATGAAGACGCCCTGGAGTGACAGAGGTCACGTGCTGATGTTTACATTACCTTTTTTTTCTGCTCACCTTTTTTCTCTCAAGGGCCAGTTACCTTCGACTACCTTCGAGTACCTACGACTATCTACGACTACCTACGACTAGCATCACGACCTACTACGGCCTACTACGAGTAAAAAAGTATCGATTTTTTCCATGGCGACCTTTTTTACTCGCGGACATTTTTTATCAGGTTGGAAAAAACGTCGCGACCTACTTGAGGCCTCGAGTACGTGGAGACCACTCTCGAGCATGAAGGAGAGTTACGAAGACCTCCTACGACCTCGTGGCGACCATGCTGCGAGTATGAGTCGAGGGCAAACTCGCCAGAACTCACCAGAACTCGCCAATTAGGTCGCCCAAGTGGGACAGGGGCTTTAGAATAGATAAGAGCAAAGTCTGTATCAGACATTTCATCTTTTTCTGTGTTGTAATTGTACTGTCATGACTCTGTGTCACCATTGAATTATTTAAATATATAGAATACAGAATATGGTTTTAAGTGTAGGGATTTCAATGAGGTCTTGGATATAACTGAGCTCCAGAAATATTCTAATTTATATTAATACATCAGTTACCATCTTGCTATTAAACAGCATATCCTCCAATTGCCCGACAACCAATGATGTTTGGCAAAGATACTAAGGCCAACTTTCCAAATTTGCACTCCAAAGCATCTTTTCAACTAATGCTGTCGTTAATGTTGGTAGAAGCCTTTCAGTCTTGAAGCAACTGTGGGCTTTGTGCCCCTATTTCTGGTTACAGGCAACTGCACCCTGTCAGTGGCAGATTCATGCCAGCCTAAATCTTTAATAACAAGATGTGTTCAGGACCAGTCATTTTTCATTTATTGATGTTTCAGGATCTAGACATACTGACAAGGTGCAATTTTTATCTATTCTCAATTGCTCTTGTGAAGTCAGATGGCCAGGAAGAGTAGATTTGCCAAGATGCAAGGTGGGAAAGATTGCAGAGCACAAGGAGAGCAGTAGTTGTAGAGAAGGTTGGAGGCAGATAGGGAGGACATTGGAAAGGAGGAAATGATGCAAAGCAGGGAGACGATTGTGAGGTTTGGGGAGAAGATGGGTAGGATAGACTATTGATCTCACAATCTGGCTTTCGCCCCCTCCATAGCACAGAAACTGCTCTCCTCAAAGTCCTCAATGACCTTCTTACCTCTGCTGACACTGGCTCCCTCAATATCCTCATCCTCCTCGACCTGAGTGCAGCCTTCGATACCGTCAACCATAACATCCTGCTCACCAGACTTAGGGACCTTGGCATTGAAGGTTCTGCACTCAGCTGGCTCCATTCCTACCTTTCCAACCAACCCCACTTCATCTCTCTCCATAACCACAGCTCTGCCACAGCCACTGTCACTCAAGGTGTTCCCCAAGGCTCTGTTCTTGGTCCACTCCTCTTCATCATCTACATCCTCCCCCTTGGTCATATACTCCGTCACTTCAACCTGGACTTCCACTGCTATGCTGATGACACCCAGACCTATCTCAGCACCAAGTCCCCCCACCACCCCCCTCTCTCCCATATCAATTCCTGCCTATCAGCCATCAAATCTTGGATGCAACTCAACTTCCTTAAATTAAACAGTAGCAAAACAGAATTTCTCCTCATTGGCTCCAAATCAACACTCACTAAAATTAACAACCCCACTCTCACTATTGACGGCACCACTGTCTCCCCATCTCCTCAGGCACGCAACCTTGGCGTGATCTTTGACTCAACCCTCTCCCTTGAGCCTCACATCCGCCATGTTATCAAAACATCATTTTTTCACCTCCGCAACATTGCTAAAATCAGATCCTCTCTCACACCCCCCGCTGCTGAAAGACTCATCCATGCCTTCATCTCCTCCCGACTGGACTACTGTAACTCTCTTCTCTTTGGAATCAATTCCAGCAGCATCAACCGACTCCAACTGGTCCAGAATGCAGCCGCTCGACTCATTACCCACACCAAATCCTGGCACCACATCACCCCAGTTCTCAAAGAACTTCACTGGCTTCCCATTTCCCACCGGATCACCTACAAATCCTGGTCCTCACCTACAAAGCCCTCAACAACTTGGCCCCCCCTTATCTCACTGACCTCCTCTCCCCCTACCAACCCTCACGGTCCCTCAGATCCACATCAGCTGGTCTCCTCTCCACTCCGAAATCAAACCTTTGCACTTTTGGAGGCAGAGCCTTCCCCAGGGCAGCTCCCAGGCTCTGGAATTCCCTCCCACAACTGGTCCGAAATTCTGAGTCCCTCACCATCTTCCAGTCCCGCCTCAAGACCCATCTCTTCACCTCTGCATACCCTTAGTCCCATGTTCCCCTCCCCTCTGTCTTACTGCTCTATTTTGTTTTGTTTATTCTTGACTCTCAATGTAAAGCGACTTTGAGTCCTGAAAAGCGCTATATAAATAATATCTATTATTATTATTATTATTGGATAATAGGGAGAAAATCCTGGGAAATGATTTTGGGTGGGCTGGAAAAAGGATTGTGGGTCAGAGATATGAAGCAATAGGGATTATATCAGAGGAGGTGCCAAATAGATGGTTGGGGAAGGATATCGGAGAGTCAGAGAAAAGATTGGGGCTGCAGATTAGTGGGGAGATTGTGGAGAGATGACCATGAGTTAAGTGGGTAGAAGGTTAGGGAGTTCAAACTTCATACTGTAGGTACCAAGAAAAAGGTTGTGGGGTGGAGGTGCAGAGGTGATTTAGGTAGAAGAGAACAGTGTGGAACAGAATGGAAGATCAGCAAACCATGCATTGATTAAACCAGGGTCCAATAATTTGCACAGGAGCTGAAGGCAAATGCAATTTGCATGAACTTTTGTGGTAAAACAAAATTGTGAAAGCAATTTCTATTGTGTGTTGCACACCAATTGACATCATTTTTATGCCCAGCCGCTTTTGTGTGTTCATGTGCCTTTCATGAACCTTAATAAATGCAATCACAGAATGAGGTGTAATAATATCTCTTGGATCTACTTTTAAATTTCTGATATTTCATTGTTTTTATTCTTAGCTTTAACTATTTCAATGTTCTCAGGGATTTGAATAATTTTTATGTACATATTTTGCTTTAAACAGAGTCACAACATATACTCATCAACATACACCACAACCTTTTTCTTGGTACCTACAGTATGAAGTTTGGGCTCCCTAATCTTCTACCCACTTAACTCCATGGCACTGGAGTTATTTAAAGTAAACGACACATGCCTTTATGTAAATAGTGATACATTGTGTCGTTAGGACTATGGACTTGTCCCAGTTTGAACTTTTGCATAGACATTCCTTCCCTATGACGACTTAGACAATAGACATGTGCATGAGTAGGCCATTCGGCCCTTTGAGCCTGAATTCACTGTGATCATGGCTGATCATCCATAATCAGTACCCCGTTCCTGCCTTCTCCCCATATCCCTTGACTCCGCTATCTTTAACAGCTCTATCTAACTCTCTCTTGAAAGCATCCAGAGAACCGGCCTCCACTGACTTCTGAGGCAGAGAATTCCACAGATTCACAACTCTCTAGGTGAAAAAGTTTTTCCTCATCTCAGTCCTAAATGGCCTACCTCTTATTCTTAATCTGTGGCCCCTGCTTACCTCAACATCAGGATCATGTTTCCTGCCCCTCGTGTGTCCAATCTCTTAATAATCTTATATGTTTTTAATAAGATTATATAAGACATAACATTCACCCTTCTTCTACAAAAGTGGAACTCTATTTTTCTGTCTCTTCTAACTTGCATGCATGCAAAGACTGTACAAAGATATAAATCCAAGTTATAGTGCATGACACAAAACATATACAGGACAATTTCCTATCTAATTTAAACACCAATTTGTTTTAGACTATCTACTCCTTCAGTCAAACGTCAGACGATGTTCTGATCCCTTCATCCTTCATATCTCTTCCCTCATCCCTTCATATCTCTAACAATTTCTAGACCAAGTGCAAACATTTAACATGGCAGTGACGAGGTTATTTGCTAGTATTGCTAAATTTTATATTCTTGTTATTCAAATTAGGTTTATTATTGTCACGTGTACCGAGGTACAGTGAAATGCTTTGCTTAGCATGCTATCAAAGATCAAATATGCCATAAATAAATAGAATCAAATCAAACTCAAGTACAATAAACAGAGCAATGGGCAAGATACGATTGTTCTCTGCATTGTAGCACATCAGTTCCATAGACAAAGTCCAATGTCTACAATCGGATAGAAGTGATGGAGGGATTCCTTGATTATATAAATTTGACATAATAAATTTTTAAATAGATCATCTATTAGATACATAGATACATAGAAAATAGGTGCAGGAGTAGACCATTCGGCCCTTCGAGACCATTCAATATGATCATGGCTGATCATCCAACTCAGTATCCCGTACCTGCCTTCTCTCCATACCCCCTGATCCCTTTAGCCACAAGGGCCACATCTAACTCCCTCTTAAATATAGCCAATGAACTGGCCTCAACTACCCTCTGTGGCAGAGAGTTCCAGAGATTCACCACTCTCTGTGTGAAAACGTTTTTTCTCATATCGGTCTTAAAGGATTTCCCCCTTATCCTTAAGCTGTGACCCCTTGTCCTGGACCTCCCCAACATCGGGAACAATCTTCCTGCATCTAGCCTGTCCAACCCCATAAGAATTTTGTACGTTTCTATAAGATCCCCTCTCAATCTCCTAAATTCTAGCGAGTATAAGCCAAGTCTATCCAGTCTTTCTTCATATGAAAGTCCTGACATCCCAGGAATCAGTCTGGTGAACCTTCTCTGCACTCCCTCTATGGCTATAATGTCCTTCCTCAGATTAGAGACTGGATCTAATAACAATTCTTTATCGACGTCAAATTACTTGTGATTGAAGTTGTATAAGTTCATACTGTAAGTCATTGGAACAGAATTAGGCCATTTGGCCCATCGAGTCCACTCCACCATTCAATCATGGCATCTTTCCCCTTCAAACCCATTCTCCTGCCTTCTCCCCATAACCTTTGACACCCAAACTAATCAAGAACTTGTCAATCTCCTCTTTATAAATACCCAATGACTTGGCCTCCACAGCCATCTGTGGTACTGAATACCACAGATTCACCATCCCCTGAAAAAAGAAATTCCTCCTCAGCTCCTTTCTAAAGGACATCTATTTATTCTGAGGATGTGCCCTCTGGTCCTAGACTCTCCCACTAGTGGAAATATCCTCTCCATGTCCACATTATCCATGCCTTTCACTATTCGGTAAGTTTCAATGTGGTGCCCCCTCATCCTTCTAAACTCCAGCTCGTACAGGCCCAGTGCCATCAAACGCTCAACATACATTAATCCGATCATCTTTCTCATACACCACTTCATGATCCTTTCCATTGCCAGCATATGTGTCCAAAGGATATGAGGCCCAAAACTGCTCACAATACTCCTAATGCAGTCTGACCAACGCCTTATAAAGGCTCAGTATTATATCCCTGTTTTTATATTCTAGTCCTTTCAAAATGAATGCTAACATTGCATTTGCCTTCTTTACTACCAATTCAACTTGCAAGTTAACCTTTTGGGAATCCTGTACCAGCAGAGTCTTTTTGCACCTCTACTTTCTGATTTCTCTCCTCATTTAGAAATCAATTTATTAGAAAGTCATTATTCCTACTCCCAAAGTGCATGACTGCGCACTTTGCTACATAGTATTCCAACTGCCACTTCTTTGCCCACTCTCCCAACCTGTCCAAGTCCTTCCACAGATTCTGTGTTTCCTCTACACTTCCTGCCCCTCCACCTATGGCCACGATTGCTCTGATACAAAGGCTTTGAGATCCTCTGGGTTCTTTCGAAAGCCACAATTGGCAAGGAGAAAAAACTAATTCCAATGGAATCCTGAAGAAGAAATACTTAGAATACAATTTATCATCTTCTTCTTGCGTATGGCATGCACAGCCTAAAGTTGCAGATCAAGTGGCATGAAAAAACACTACATCTATTTGTGCATGTCGGGTTGATTGCATTAGTCGAAACAGGGTGGACCACGTGAAGGTTGCAGTCTCCCACCCCACAATTTATCATAACCTAACCGAATATTGAAAGGCCTTGATAGAGTGAATGTGGAGAGGACTTCCAGTAGTTCAGGACCAGAGGCCAGAGCCTCAGAATAAAAGGAAGTACCTCTAGAAAGGAGATGAGGAGGAATTTCTTTAGTCGGAGGGGAGTGAATCTGTGGAGGCCATCTATGGATATTTTTAAGGTTGAGAATTGGCAGATTCTTGATTAGTAAAGATGTCAGGGGTTATGGGGCGAAGGCAGGAGAATGGGATTGAGAGGGAAAGATAGACTTGATGGGCCGAATGGCCTAATTCTGCTCCTAGAACTTATGAACATAATCATATTTCAGAAATTTCTGTGCGAGACTTCTTAGCATTGCACTGAATCCAGACACTGACATGTTAAATTATGTCATTATGAAAGCAAAGGATCACAAGGCATCTTCCCAAATGACTGTTGTGCTTTGGGGAGGGTGAAGAAGAGGCTCACCTGAATTAGCTACAAGAAGAGGTTGAACAAATTTGGATTGTTTTTTCAGGAAGTCGAGGGGCAAACTATTCGAACTTTTAAAAGTTATGCAAGGCATAGAGAGGGTACCCAGGATGCAATTGTCAAATACTATAGAGAACATAATTTCAAAGTGAGAGGGGAAAGTTTAAAGGAGATGTGCGAAGAAAGTTTATTACACAGACAGGAGGTGCCTGGAACACACTGCCAGGGATGGTGGTGGAAGCATATACTATAGTGATGTTGAAAATATATTTCCACAGGCACATGAACAGGCAGTGTGAATGGAGGGATATGGACCATGTCCATGCAGATGAAGTTAATTTGGTACCACGAGTCAAAGGGCCTGTTGCTATATTGTACTGTTCTATGCCAGTTGTTGTCAGCCTCTGTTCCATACATCCCAAACCAGCATTGCGTTACAGGCTTTCCTTCGCAATAGCTAACTGTAACCAGCTACCAGACAATAAAACGTAAATAAAATGGTCCTGCCAGTCGGGGTTGCCATAGGTTCTGGATTTAAATTTTTGTACAAGTTTTTACATGTACGTAAGTTAGGATAGACAAAAAATAGTTCCATTCCTGAATGAACCACAAGAAAGGGTGAATTTACCTTTTGTGAGTTCTTACAGGAAAGTACAGAAAGATATTATTGCAAAAATGTAAACCGGAACGAGTCCAACCTGTTAGTCAGGTCAGGAATAGGAATATAGAAAAGGGCGGGTGTACGCATGGCTGAGGAGTTTGTGCAGGGGGCAGATATTCAGATTATTGACCATTAGAATCTCCTCTGTACAAGAGGGACGGGTGGCATGTAAACTGGAGGGGAATCGACATTCTGGCGACCATGATTTCTACTGCTACATGGAAGGGGTTAAACTAAATTGGCTGGGGAACGAGATCCAGTGCATTAGTGAGACCGGTGAGAGGCTGGAAGTTAGTACAGAAGGTAATGGCGGTAATTTCAATAGCACACCAGAGAATGAGGAAAGACAGTTGGAATAAATTGCATTTAATTATGAAGGATCATCCAGTGAATAGGGGTGAATATGAAGAATAAAGAAGAGTTGATCACCCTGTTGGGTGTGTACTATGAGTTCCTAAATAGACAATGGGAATTAGAAGAACAACTATGCCTGGTGATTGCAGGTAGCTGCAAGACTAAAAGGGTCGTCACAGTAGGGGATTTCAATATTCCCAATATAGACTGGCAGTGGCAAAGAGCAACGGGCTTAGGTGGGGTGGAATTTGTCAAACGTGTTCAGGAAAGTTTCCTCCGGCAATATGTAGAGAGCACTATGGGGAAAGTACAAAGCTTGATGTAGCTTTTAGGGAATTGGACAGGGCACGTGACTGAAATGTCGTCGGTGAGTCTTTTGGAGCTAGGGTCCACAGTTCTATACACAGTTCCTCTGTGTCCTTTTCCTTGGTGAAAACACATGCAAAGTACCTGTTCATTATCTTGCTCACATCCCCAGACCCCAGGCACAAATTTGCTATTTTATCCTTGAGCAGTCCTACCTTCTCCCTGGTTATCCATATAGGTGTAAAAAAACGTTGGGATTTTCTTTAATCCGACTAGTCAAATCCATTTCCCCTTTTAGCCTTGGAAACCCGGAACATTAAGCTGCCGGTCATGTTCCTCCTGCAACCACTTTTCCAACATGGCCACAACATCATTTCTGATCCGAAATTCTGAGTCCCTCACCATCTTCCAGTCCCACCTCAAGACCCATCTCTTCACCTCTGCATACCCTTAGTCCCATGTTCCCCTCCCCTTTGCATCTCTGTCTTACTGCTCTATTTTGTTTTGTTTATTCTTGACTCTCAATGTAAAGCGACTTTGAGTCCTGAAAAGCGCTATATAAATAAAATGTATTATTATTATTATCATTATCCCAAGCAACAATCCAGGCTCCAAGTTCATCTGCTTTCTCCACAATACTCCTTGCATTTAAATAAACACACTTCAGCCCAAGAACGTCACCATATTCCTTCACCTGTCCCTGCCTGTCCTTCCTTTAAGACTTACTGGTCCTGACCTCTACCTCTTCATCACTCCTTCCCATTTCTGACTGACCACTCTGGTTCCCACCCCTCCTATTGTTCCAGTATAAATGCTCCCAAGCGAATCTCCCTGCAGGGTTACCGGACCCCTCCAGTTCAGATGCAACTTGTCCGTCTTGTACCTGTCACCTCTGTTCCAGAAGAGATCCCAATGGTCTAAAAATCTGAATCCACGCCTCCCTGTGCCAACTCCTGAGCCAAGCATTCATCTCTCCTATCTTCCTATTTCTACCCTCACTAGCACATAGTACTGGGAGTAATCCAGAGATTACTACCCTCAGGGCTCTGCCTAATGGTAAGGGAGTCAAGGGTTATGGGATAGAAATGGGGCTGGGTGGGATCTAGGAGTGCAGGTGTATGGTTCATTGAAGGTTGAGTCGCAGGTAGATAGGATGGTCAAAAAGGCTTTTGGCACATTGGCAGTCATCAGATTGAGTATTGAAGTAGGGAGGTCATGTTGCAGTTGTATAAGACATTGGTGAGGCTGCATTTAGAGAGTTGTATTTGGTTCAGGGCACTATGTCATAGGAAAGATGCTGTCAAGCTGGGAAGGGTACAGAAAAGATTTAGGAGTATGTGGCCAAGTCTAGAGTGTCTGAGCTATAGGGAGAGGTTGAATAGGCTGGGATCTATTCCTTGGAGCACAGGAGGATAAGGAGTGATCTTACAGAGGTGTATACAATTATGAGAGGAATAGATCGGGTAGATACACAGAATCTTTTGCCCACAGTAGGTGAATCTAGGACCAGAGGACATTTGTTTAAGGTGAAGGTGAAAAGATTTAATAGGAATCTGTGGGGTAAATCTTTCACACAAATGGTGGTGGGTACCTCCTCTGGAACAAGCTGCCAGAGGAGGTAGTTGAGGCTGGGACTATCCCAATGTTTAAGAAACAGTTAGACAGGTACATGGTTAGGAGAGGTTTGGAGGGATCTGGACCAAATGCAGGCAGGTGGGACGAGTGTAGCTAGGACATGTTGGCCGGTGTGGGCAAGTTGGACCGAAGGACCTGTTTCCACACTGTATGACTATGTCTCTATGACTATATACTGCTATTACTGTTTTTTCAGCTCTCTCGACGAAGCCTCCTAAGCCCCTCCCCTCGATGCCGCCTTTTCCGCTCAAGGCATCTCAGCTAATCCTTCCGTGCCTATTATTGGTTGCTGTGTCTCTTCCTCAGTCAATCAAGTGCCTGCTTTACGATTGTCCCACCTTCACTTGAAACAACACCTCTTTTAAGTCTAAGAGCTTTCTCTCCATTTTCCTAATGATTTTATCAAAAATGTCTACTCTCCTCTCAAAATGGCTGCTCACTCTCTCCTCAACTTTTGTAGATACATAAACATAGAAGTTGGAAAGTTATCTTACAGTTGTACAGGATGTTGGTGAGGCCGCAGTCGGTGTAGTTATGTTGCAGTGTTGGAGGGTGGCGCAGTGGCGCATCGATACAGTTGCTGCCTTACAGCACCAATGACCAAGGTTTGATCCTGACTATGGGTGCTGTCTGTATGGAGTTTGTCTTTCCGCTGACTGGTTAGCACGCAACAAAAGCTTTTCACTGTACCTCGGTACACGTGACAATAAACTAAATAGAACATTTGTACAATCTCCCTGTGAATGCAAGGGGTTTCTCTGGGTGCTCTGCTTTCCTCCCACATTCCAAAGATGTGCAGGTTAATTAACTTCTGTAAGTTGTTTCTAGTGTGTAGGATAGAACTAGTGTTTGGGGGATCGCTGGTCGACGCAGATGCAGTGAGCCGAAGGGCCCGTTTCCATGCTGTATCTCTGAAATAAAACTAAAAACTAAGTTGTAGAAGATGTTGGGGAGACTGCAGTTTTCGTCACCTGCTATGAAATATGCTATTAAGCTGGAAGGTTGCCAACAATAAGGACAAATTGACTGTGGGACTTGCTCTTCCGCAGCCCTATAACCTCTAATTATCTACTTTAACATTTTGCATGAAGGCAAGTAATTGTGGGGTTTGCACGTTTACAACCTTTGGTGTGGTTGGGTAAGGACAAAGACAAGGTGGGATTGAGATGTTCAGGGTGGGAATGAGACGGGGAATTACAGTAACAAATTATTGGAAGGTCAGTGTCATTCTTACAGACCCAGTGGAGATGTTTTGTAAAGCAATCACACAAACAGCATTTTTTCTCCCTCACGTAGAAAACATCATGCGATTGATGTGAGATATTGATGGAGATGGAAGAATCTCCCCGAGCAGCCCAGAGCAAGGGTCCCTTTGGAAAGCTGAACGTGAAGTGTGGAGAAAGATGTCTGGTGTGGCTTCATTGAGAAGTTTACCGTTCTCTTTCTCATATCTCTATATTTCAGCATCACAGCCAACATTAAATGAAGTTGTAAGTGATTTAAGCAAATTGGAGCAAGAATACACTTGCAGCAACAAAGTGTGTGTCCACCAGCATTTAACTGTGTACAACATCTGCAGATTGTTTGAACAATCTGAAATTGTTAGTGTATCTTGAAAATTCTGCTATTTTCATTTATTTCCCATTAGTTATCCAGGAATTTACTTGTTCTCATTTGTAAATATTGCACACCGATGATTAGCGTCTAACTCTTTCTGCTGATCGGCACTATAGGTTCCTGGCATTCCACTGCTGCTATGAACCTGGATGTCCCAAGATCATTAATTTGCTACCAGCAGTAAACTAATAGCTACCTGAAAGCAGGCAATTGTCTACATTGGGCCCATTCCATAAAACTTTCAATTAAGCATAATCTGTTTTTTGTCCTCAACTTGTATTTCTATCCATGTAGTTACTACGCTTCTAAAACAATATTTTTTCCAGATAGACACGTAATGCTGGAGTAACTCAGCGGGACAGGCAGCATCTCTGGAGAGAAGGAATGGGTGACCTTTCAGGTTGAGACCCTTCTTCAGAACCCAAAACATCACCTATTCCTTCTCTCCAGAGATATATAACCATATAACCATATAACCATAACAGCATGGAAACAGGCCATCTCGGCCCTTCAAGTCCGTGCCGAACATTTTTTTTTAATTAAAAAAAAAAAAAATTAATTAAAAATAAATACTTCCCCCTAGTCCCATCTACCTGCACTCAGACCATAACCCTCCATTCCTTTCCCGTCCATATACCCATCCAATCTATTTTTAAAGGATAACATCGAACCTGCCTCCACCACTTCCACTGGAAGCTCATTCCACACAGCTACCACTCTCTGAGTAAAGAAGTTCCCCCTAATGTTCCCCCCTAAACGTCTGTCCCTTAATTCTCAAGTCATGTCCCCTTGTTTGAATCTTCCCTACTCTCAATGGGAAAAGTTTATCCACGTCCACTCTGTCTAACCCGCTCATAATTTTAAAGACCTCTATCAAGTTCCCTCTTAACCTTCTGCGCTCCAAAGAATAAAGACCTAACTTGTTCAACCTTTCTCTATAACTTAGTTGCTGAAACCCAGGCAACATTCTAGTAAATCTCCTCTGTACTCTCTCTATTTTGTTGACATCCTTCCTATAATTAGGCGACCAAAATTGTACTCCATACTCCAGAATTGGCCTCACCAATGCCTTGTACAATTTTAACATTGCCTATCCCGCTGAGTTACTACAGCATTTTGTGTCTATCTTTGGTTTAAAGCAGCATCTGTAGTTCCTTTCTACACCATTTTTCCTGATATACTTGTCATTTTCTTACTTTGTAACAGTGGGGAAAAAAAGAACCTAAGAAGTGTAGTAACTGGATTTGTTATGACTTAACATAAAGAGTACACAAGATACCCATCTATTGACTTTTTAGCCATCAGAGAAATCAGTGAAAATTACAACGTGACTGGAAAAGCACACACGCAAATAAAACAAGGACTTGACAAAAAAATCTGAGAAATAAGTTTTCAGCCAAATTTCTGGAACTGAAAGGTCATTGGGGTGAATCTGTTCCACTACCTCTGATGCCAATAAGAACAATGTCATTTTTGGATCCTATTGTCTTATTTCACAATAACTTTGTTACTTATTAATGTCTGGCACATTTTTAGCTGCAGAATATTTGACGGTGTGGTTTTAATGGACATTATGCTTTTAAATAGCTGTGCAAGCAAGAGTAACTCTAAACAAGATTTGCTGAAGTTTGAGTTTAGTTTATTGTCATGTGTATCGAGGTATAGCAAAAAGCATTTCTTATGCGCTAACCAGTCAGCAGAAAGACAATACGGTTAACATTATAAGATATATTCTTGTATGCTACATGATCCAGCTCCTGATGTGCTTCCAAATATTTACTTGACTTAACCTTAATGACATTGTTTAGAATGCACAACATTGCTTAGCTTCTGTGTAGATCTGTGTACAGCTACCTTCCTTTTTATAGAAAGGGAAAGATTTGTCCATTGTGTTTTGAATAAACCGACAGATGTTCAGGTGTAAAAATAGAAAATGCTGGAAATACTCAGCTAGTAAAGCAGCAAGTGGAAATAGAAAGAGAGCTGAAGTTTGAGGTCAAAGAACCTATGCTGTAACTACATGTATACAAGGACACCCAGGTTCCTCTGATATTAGGCAGCACAGTGGAGCAGCAGTAGAATTGTTGCCATACAGTGCCAGAGACTTGGGTTTGATCCTGACTACTGGTGCTGTCTGTACAGAGTTTGTACGTTACCCCCATGACCACGTTGGTTTGCTCCGGTTTCCTCCCACATTCCAAAGATGTGCAGGTGTGTAGTTGGTTTCTGTGAATTGCCCCCCGACTGTGTAAGATGAAAGCTGGGATAACGTGGAACTAGTGTACAGGTGATCATTGGTCGGCATGGGCTGAAGGGCCTATTTCTGTGTCCCTAAACTAATATCTAATCTGTATCTCTAAACTAAATCGATTTCTACAAAGTTAACATGATTTGAAATGTATCTGTTATTTCCATTTAACATAAAGTTGTAGTGAGTGCCTCCCACTGACATTCTGTGATTCTTCAATAGTTATTATAATTTGAAATGCATATAAATTGGTACAAAATTTGACAAGCCTTTAATGAAAGTAGAGATTTTTTTTACAAGAAATGGTCAAGAAATGTTGACATGTGTTGTACTGAGCCACTGAGTTGTCATGAGCCATGGAGTTAAACTGATGCCTTAAATGAACATCAAATAACTGCAGAGGCTGAAAACTTGAAAAAGTCAGTCTACATCACTGGAATATGAACCACGTATAGAAAAGTTACATTGGCGTAAAAGATCACCCATAATATTATAGATTGACAGAGCAGACATGAGGGGGGAAAAAACCTTGCCCTTCTATTTCTTAGGTTCTTTTTTTGATTTCTGGAATGTAGATACAACTGGGTAAAAATGATAATTTCATCTTCAGCAATTTGCCAAAGCAGGTGGTTCAACTAGTATGAAATATGTATATTACTATTCAGCAAAATCAATGAGTTAAAACTTACACAGACGCAATGATTATCTCTTCCAATAGATTATTTTAGTTTCAGTTTAGTTTATTGTTACGTGTACCAAGGTACAGTGAAAAGATTTTGTTACGTGCTAACCAGTCAGCAGAAAGACAATACATGATTACAATCGAGCCATTCACAGAGTACAGATACATGATAAAGGGAATAATGTGAATAATGTTTAGTGCAAGATAAAGCCAGTACTTGCCCAAGTGGTGAAGATTACATTTATCCTAGTTAGTTTACAATGTAATGGTCCAAGTAAATACTTTTAACAGGAAGTTTTTATATGTATCTGATCATGATGCACAGTAAATCCTACAAACCATTTTATTCACCTTTCTCCTTAAAGTACAATGTTTTAAGTTTCTTGCATATTAATGCAGCCACTAAGTCTATTACAATTGTGTAGGAAGGAACTACACAACCTGCGCGAGATAACCACTTATGAGGTGTTTGAGCAGCAATCAACCAGAACCAGAACTGCAGATGCTGGTTTAAACCGAAGATAGACACAAATTGCTCGAGTAACTCAGCGGGACAGGCAGAATCTCTGGAGAGACGGAATGGGTGACTTTTTGGGTTCTGAAGAAGGGTCTCAACCCGAAACGTCACCCATTCCTTCTCTCCAGAGATGCAGCCTGTCCCGCTGAGTTACTCCAGCATTTTGTGTCTATCTTAAATGTATTACAATTGTTCGTCTCAAAATGACAATAACCAAAGGTGAGAAATTAATTCTAATTAAAGTCATTTTATGTCAACTGCTTTTGAAGAAATCTCAATTCTACAAAAATCTGACCACAAACCATTATTTTTAATGTTATCCTGTCCGCAATGCATACACTTTTTCTTCAGTGTTAGTCCACATCTGCTGTATTACCTCATGTCAAAGCATTTTAAACTCTTGACATAACTCAGAGAAATGGTGTATGTTGTTTTTCCAGGACTTGCTTTGTTTATGCCAAGAATTGGGGAACTTGATCCATTCCTGTTAAATGATCTGTGTCTTTTAAAATCTGGCTTTTCTGATTATCACTCATGGACTGGAACTATTTGTTATTTTCATTCATTTTATTACTTTATTATGTTCTTATCATACTAAATATTTAAAAATAAGCAACATGTTAAGTGGCAGTGTGAATAGTCAATACTTAGTGGGGGGGGGGGGCGATGTGTCAGTTATTTTTGCACGTTTTCTGTTGCCGAGTATTGACTGAGCAAATGCTGATAGAGAAAGGATCTTTAAACTGGAGTGCTGTTCAGGCTGGAGATAACCAGTTCAGTCCAGTACCAAGCATGGGGGAGGGGATGGTTCGAGCGACGAGATGAACTTTAACAGGCCAGCTCATTTTGCATGCCAGCATTCAATCTTAGCTTTTAAATGAACAGCCACTGGAAATATGCTATGAACAAAATTAAACAGTTGAATCCATTTCCAGGGACTCTGTGGCTTTTGGGGCATATTGTGCTGCAGCATGCCTTTGCCTCACAGGTGATTCAATGGGAGAGAGATCTGGTGACATTCAGCTCTTATCCAGGTAAGCCATCCGCACCTGGTATTCCTAAACAGTCTCCCATGTGAGTACAGACATGGTACTACAGGAGAAGTCAGACTAATGGCGAGGTAGCCAGTGGAAGTTGGAGAAGGGTTAAGACATCTTGGACGTCACATCGATGCCTAAGACGCGGATGATGCTACAGCCAAGCAGCTCTGCGTGGAGGCAGTCAATCTGCCTGCATAAAGAGATATTAGCGTTGATTGGTGTAGATAATTTATGGTCCAACTATTGGCAGCAGAACACACTTTCTTAGGTTTGAACCAAAGCAACAGGCTCGGGACATAAATCAAATATTTCCTTGCAGTTTGATAGTTTAGATTTTATAAACTATTCTGGATTAAACAGGCCTACAAGACATTCTAGAAAGGAACTGCAAATGCTGGTTTAAACCGAAGATAGACACAAAATGCTGGAGTAACTCAGTGGGACGGGCAGCATCTCTGAATAGAAGGAATGGGTGACGTTTCGGGTCGAGACCCTTCTTCAGACTGAATCGGGAGAGGGAGATACAGTAAGGAAATGTAAGGTGTGAAAACGAGAAGAAAGGGGTTCCCCTCTTCCATCATAGATGAGGCCCTCAATAGTTCTCGATATCCCGTAGCTCTGCTTTTGCTCCACCTTCCCCCAGTCGCAACGAGTACAGAGTCCCCCTAGTCCTCACCTTTCATCCCATTAGCCATCGCATGCAGCACATAATCCTCCTGCATTTTCGCCACCTCCAACGGGATCCCACCACTAGCCACATCTTCCCAACTCCACCCCTTTCCGCTTTCTGCAGAGATGGTTCCTTCCGCAACTCTCTGGTCAACTCGTCCTTTCACACCCAAAGCACCCCCTCCCTGGGTACTTTCCCCTGCAACCGCAGGAGATGCAACACCTGTCCCTATACCTCCCCCCTCTACTCCATCCAAGGACACCGACAGTCTTCTCAGGTGAGGCAGAGGTTCACTTGCACCTCCTCCAACCTCATCTACTGTATCCACTGTTCCAGGTGTCAACTCCTGTACATCGGCGAGACCAAGCGTAGGCTCGGTGATCGTTTCACTGAACACCTCCGCTCAGTCCGCCTTAACCTACCTGATCTCCCGGTTGCTCAGTGCTTTAACTCCCCCTCCCATTCCCACACTGACCTTTCTGGCCTGGGCCTCCTCCATTGTCAGAGTGAGTCCCAGCGCAAAATGGAGGAACAACACCTCATATTTCGCTTGGGCAGCTTACACCCCAGTGGTATGAATATTGACTTCTCTAACTTCAAGTAACCATTGCCTTCCCTCTCTCTCCATCCCTCTCCTCTTCCCACTTCTCCGACTAGTCTGACTGTCCCCGTTTACATTTTATCTCTTCTTTGTTGTTACCTTCTCCTAGCTAACAATGATCTATTCTACATTTTCCTTGATCTCCATCCACTTTGTCTCATTTTCACATCTTACACTTCCTTATCTCTGTATCTCCCTCTCCCCTGATTCAGTCTGAAGGGTCTTCAACCGAAACGTCATCCATTCCTTCTATCCAGAGATGCTGCCTGTCTCGCTTAGTTACTCCAACATTTTGTATCTGTCTTCGGCTTAACAAGACATCTGGTGGTGATGGGGATAAGAGTGGATCAAAAATTTGTTACATCAGCAGAAACATGAATGCTTAAACTTCCCCCTGAATTTTAGCAGTGGTCACTTTAAGATCAAGGGCTACTGAACACCATTCTAGCTGCACTCCCTGCAGAAGCTAAATGTATATTAACACAATACTTTTCATTGAGAAAGCTGGGTATAAATTGTCCTGAATAGTGAAGTAGGCAGGCAAGTGGATAGCCCTCCAGCCTATCCAATCTTCCTCTTCTGCTTGAATATTTCTCAAGCACTGCATAGTAGGACATTAGTTAATCAAACTGCCCATCTCTACCACTATGATTTCAATTGGCATGTGAAATTCACAATTTAATGTCCGTTTAGTAATGTGCATTCTACAAAAGAACAGACTTTCCTTATTTTGGCCTTTTCCAGCATCCATTTGCTGTCGAATACTGACTTCTCGCTTGGGCAGCTCACAAACCAGCGGTATGACTCTTGATTTCTCTAACTTTGTAACCCTTGCATTCCCCCCTCTCTCCGTCCCTCCCCACTGGAGTTGTCCTGCTAGTTTCACCCCAGTCATCGTTCTAGCTTCACTGTCGTCCTGCTGAGTTTGCATCACTCGTTATCACCTCTACACAGACAACAATGGACCATTGTGCGGTCCACCTATCCTTGATCATCATTGCTGGCTTTGATGTATCCTTTTGCATACCTTTCATTCAGCTTAAGTTACTCCAGCTTTTTGTGTCTATCTTGGGTGTAAACCAGAATCTGCAGTTCCTTCCTTCAGATTTCTCCACATTTATTTGTATTTTTACGTGGGGACCTTTGCTTAAACTCTTTGCTTAAATTCTTGTTTTCTTTTAAATTTGAGGTCTTTTCATGTCAAGAAATCAGAGATATTATTTCAGTTGTTTTGTATAAATCCCGATAGGATAGCGACCTTGGCCCTTTTTTCATTATGGCACAGTCTTGATTCAAGACTGCAGTTTTGGTGCTGATGAATTCCTGTCTCCTGTAACTTTTCTATGAGGCACCAAAGCAATAGCCATAATCACTGACCATTTTATCCTATCTTCCTTTGAAATATGTACATATTCTTGCATTTTTCATATTTTGTAGTTGATTAGTTTTATCCTATTTTTTTTAATTTATTGTGTCTTCAAAGATGAGAGTTGCTCTTTATTTTTAGTTGCTGTGTAAGTATCCTTTGATTTAAAAAAAAACGTTGTGTAAAGGTTCATGCAAATTGAGCTAAATCAATCACAGGATCAGACTTTAAGTCAAGTTCAAGTTACATGTATTGTCACATGCACCAATTGGTACAGTGAGATTTGAGTTACCATACAAATAAAAATAACATAATACATTAGAATCAAATACACAGGACAAGATGTTAAGAAGTCCCTTGTGCCAATAGGTGGGGAGCATTTCACGACATTCGTTGATTGTTGAGAGTGGTAGACGCTCAACATCGGGGGGTGGGGGTGGGGGGGGGGGTAACCTTCAGGACAGTTGGGCACAGGACACATCATCAGTAGTGTACCCTTGCATCACTGGGTGTTTCGGCCTTTTAACACTATACACCCTCCACAAGGGCGGCCCGCTGCAGGATGATCAACCCTCAGCGCATGTCCCGAGTCAAACCGTCCCAAAGATTCACCCCGACATACTTGGGGCCCAGCATGGGTCTTTCCGCTTGAGCCAAATCCACCGGCTGCTTCTTTCAGCCGCCTCTGAGAGTGATCTTATGGTCTTCCGCAGAGCCTGACCGTGGATTCCAAGCTCCTTCAGCAGTCTGATGGTAGATGACGCAACAAATCCTCTGCATCCCACTTCAACTGGATAGACTTTGGTGTTCCAGCCACGCTGCGTTGCCTCTGCTGCAAGCTCTGCGTAGCGCAGCTTCTTACGCTCATAGGCCTCCTCAACAGAGTTCTCCCATGGAACTGTGAGCTCTATGATGTAAGCAGTCTTCTGTGAAGGGGACCAGAACACCAAGTCTGGCCTGAGGGTGGTGGAAGCAATTTCAGGTGGAAAAATTAGTTGTCGGCCGATGTCCGCCAGCATCCTCCAGTCACATGATAG
Source organism: Malacoraja senta (assembly GCA_038087875.1). Classification (NCBI taxonomy): domain Eukaryota; kingdom Metazoa; phylum Chordata; class Chondrichthyes; order Rajiformes; family Rajidae; genus Malacoraja; species Malacoraja senta. The sequence continues at coordinate 204,037,542 of CM075977.1, read as the reverse complement.
AGTTTAACATTAACATCCCCCACAGCGGTATCAACGTTTCCCACTGTGAGAGAAGGTAATAAAGTTCATTCATCTTCCTCTTTGTTCACCCGTGGTCGGGGCCTTTGAATCCTCCGCATTCGCCGTTTACGGACAGCCCGATGTTCAGGCCTACATTAAGGAGTTTGGAAGCGTATGGTTAAATAACTGGAATAGTATTTAAAAGTCTTGACCATTAATCTGAAGCATGATCAAATCTAACCACTGCAGTCGGGCAGATTAAATTCAAATAATTAATTAAATTGTTTACAAAGTTAGTATCAGTAATGGTGACTATGAAACTACTGGATACTGAAGGTTTGGTCTGTATGAAACTCCAGATCCAGAACAATGTGTGTAATTTGTTACCTTCTACATAAATCATAGAGCATAGAACAGTACAGCACATGAACAGACCCCTCAGCCCATTATGCCTGCGCTGAATATGCTGCTAATTTATATTAAATTCATCTCCATGCACATGGTCTATATCCCTTATTTCCTGCCTGTTCATGTGCCTGCTCAGCAGTCACTTATAGGTTGTCGTCATATCTTCTTCCACTATCTCCTCTTGCAGCACGTTCCAGGCACCTTACCCTCTCAATAAAACATCTACCTCACAAATCTCACATTAAAGCTATGCCCTCTAATTTTGACAATTCTACCCTGGGGAAAAATGATTGACTACCTAACAAATCTATGCCTCCTTATAATGTTATATACTTCTACCAGATTGCCCATCGGCCTCCATCATTCTAAAGTAAATAATCCAAGTTTGTACAATTTTTTTTTATAGCTAATGCTCTTTAACATCCCAGTGAACCTATTCTGCACCTTCTCCCAACGTGGCACCAGAACTGCACAGACTACTACAAATATGCCTTAACCAAAGTTTTACACAGCTGCACATGACTTCCAACTAAGAATTGAGGCAACTTTGGGCATATAATAGCAGTTGGAGTTTAATTTGAACAAGGCAGGTCAACTCCAAGAAAAAAGTGTACAGTATACGGCAGGACCTTTAGAGCATTGATGCACAGACAAGTTTTAACTTGCAACTCCCTAACCCCCTGCAAGTGGTAACACATGTTGATGGGATAGTAAAGAAAGCATGTGGCAGGCTTACCTTCAACAGTCAGGGCACTCAGTATAACAGATGACAAGTCTTACTGCAGCTATATAAAATTTTGGTTAGGCCACATTTGGCGTAGTGTGTCACGAAATCTAACAAGGTGGCCTTTAAAAGACTCTCGTGTGTCAGATATGGATTTACCCCCCAAACAGCCACTCCCTGTATAGTTTCCTCAGACCCTGCCTCATATTAGACACAAAAAGCTGGAGTAACTCAGCACGACAGGCAGCATCTCCGGAAAGAAGGAATGGGTGATGTTTCGGGTCGAGACCCTTCTTCAGACTGGTTAGGGATAAGGGAAATGAGAGATATAGACGGCGATGTGGAGTGATAAAGAACAATGAATGAAAGAACAAAAATGAAAAAGTAATGATGATAAAGGAAACAGGCCATTGTTAGCTGTTTGTAGGGTGAAAACGAGAAGCTAGTGCGACTTGGGTGGGGGAGGGATGGAGAGAGAGGGAATGCCGGCTCTACCGGAAGTGGGAGAAATCAATATTCATAAGCTGCCCAAGCAAAATATGGGATGCTGTTCCTCCAATGTGTGTTTAGCCTCACTCTGACAATGGAGGACCATCTATATCTCTCGTTTCCCTTATCCCTAACCAGTCTGAGGAAGGATCTCGACCCAAAATGTCACCCATTCCTTCTCTTCAGAGATGTCGCCTGTTCCGCTGAGTTACTCCAGCTTATTGTGTCTATCTTTGGTTTAAACCCGCATCTGCAGTTCCTTCTTACACACCTGCCTCATAATGTTGTATTCATCCAGTCATATCCTTATCCTTAACTTAACAATAACGATATTACATACTTTTGAGATCGATAATAAACACCTCATTTACATTCGTCGGGTCTAATATGTATCAATAGGCAGAGATATGTTAGCATTGTAAACAATGTTATATAGATTGCAATAAACTGCAAGTTCCAGGTACCCTAGAGAGGAAAGAACTCTGGTTTTATGAAGAAATAAATATTGTATTTAGAAGTATCTATGAAGACAAGAGATCACTTGTATAGCTATCACTGCAGTTTTTTGGTGTGTCATAATAATTGCAGCAATTTTGCTTCATTGGTTCTGATCTATAAGAAGTAAACTATGATCAAATACATAGCTTGCTAAACAGTTATACTTGTGGGAGTTGGAAGCCCCATTTATTTAAACATCGGATAACATCACACTGAAGGAGCCGTTATAAAGTGAGAATACAGTCCAATTACTTGGTCCCTGATAATTCTGTGTTTCCCATTTCCAGTCACTCCCATGAGCTATTTGGATACTAATGTTTTCTTTAGCAGAGATGTCACATTTTAATAATGTCATTTTAATAGATTAATTGACATATTTAACAAGGGCAATGTTTTTGTATGAGGCTTGTTTTGAATTCCAGTCATTTATATTGCTGTGTGTTGATGGATGAATGAGGAAGATATAGAAATGCTTCTTCAATCAATTTTTAAAATGGAAACCAGGCATACCAAGTTTGATTATGTTATACTTAATGCTATACTTTAAAATTATTGCAATTGTTCTTTAGCTTATATTTGATATATTCCATTTGAAGTGCATCAATAGGCTTTAATAGAGAAACAAGATATGGCAGATGCTAGAATCTGCAGCAACTAACAATCTACTGGAGGAACTCGGAAGGTCAAAAAACACCTGTGGATGGAAAAGAAAAGTCTATGTTTCAGGTGAAGACTGCATCAGGACTAGCGTGGAGATGGAAGATGCCCAGTATAAGAGGAGGAGGGGAGTGATGAGGCAGGAGCGGAAGGTGTTTGATGTACAGAGGAGGAGTGAAGGATGAAAGGCAAGTCAGGCCAGTTAGCTGACGGGGAGGGATTGAAACGGGAGACAGAGACAGGCAAGTGAAGCATCTGGCTCCTATCTTACCACTACCCCTCTTTCTCTGCAGGGTTTTGAACAAATCAGCAACCATTCCTTTCCTCCCACAGGTGCTACTCCAACTGCTGAGTTCTTCCAGCAGGTTGTTTGTTGCACAGAATGACAATCCAGTTAATAAAGCATCAGTTCTGCTCAGTGCATGCTAGGTTTATCTTGCATGATCAGAAGCTTAATAGCAACCTTACAGGATTTAATTACTGAAACTGAAACCAGGAATTTTTACTTCAGTCTCAGAAAGTAGATGATTTTCATACTGGCCTCTTCCACCTTCATCGGCTCCTGGAACAACTCCTGCCCCTGGCATGGGACCGATGTGCTGACAATGGCAGACAACTCAGCACATTGAAGGTGTTGTGTGTTTATTCATTATTAATCATCATATTGAATATTATCCCTTGCATTACAGATCTCGTTTTTGATGTCTGTTTACCTAAGTCGGGAACTCTCAAACGAAAGTTGCTCTGCCCTTGGATTGGTGATGCATTACCTCTACCTCTGCCAGTTCAGTTGGATGCTCATTCAGGTCAGTGCAGAAAATCTCCTGGTACCAAGTTTTTATGAAACAGACCAGTGTTGTCAGTTATTAAAATGAGCACTTCTACTAACACAAGAAGAATACATTACAGCAGCTGTGGGTCGAGGTTAGACATGCCTCAACAGAATATTAAGGAAGTCTGAGAAGCATATTTAATCATGGGACTGTTTCTGCAATAGCTACTGAAACGTTTTTCAGAAAAACAAAGACAGTACACGGAACACGGAATGCAATAGATGAGGTTAGAGGAGGGGCATGTAAACCTCTGTCTCAACTTGAAGGAATTCTGGGGTTCCTGGATCAATGTGAGGGAGGAGGTATCAGGGACAGGTGTTCTTGCTTTTGTGGTTGTGGGGAAAGTATCTTTGGAGGGGCTGGTTTGGGTGGGAAGGGATGAGTGATCCAAGGAGTTGCAGAGGAAGTGGTCTCTGCAGAGGCCAAAATAGGTGGGTATGGGAAGATATGACCAGTGGTGGAAGCACGTTGAAGGTGGCAGATATGACGGAGAATGTTGCGGAGGCTGGAGGGGTGAAAGGTGAGGACCAGGGGAAATCTAGCCTTGTTCCCTCTGAAGGAAAGGGAGAGAAAACAGAAATACAGGACACAGAGACATATGTTGGGGATCCATCTATGACAGCAGATTCAGGCAGTCAAGAGCAGAGCATTTTCCATAGCCTGAGATGCAACCCGTCAAGATACTTTTTATAGTGCATCCATAGAAGTTCAATAGAATCCTTGTGGACATGCCAAACCTTCCCTGACACATAAATGTGTAAATACACAGATGTGCTTTGTTGATAACTAGTAGTATGATGGGACCAAGGTTAGGTTGCTGATGATATGGATGCCCAGGAAAATGAGACTGTTAACCATCTCTGTTGATGCGGACAGGGTTGTGTTCAACCTGTGTTCTTTTGCTTTGCCCTCGTTCAGGGCTACATTCTGGCATCACCAGGTAAACTTTCTGATCTCATTTGCAAATTAATTTTATTAATAAATCCAATGGGTAAACACTCTCAGATACTTCATGGTTCATGTAAATGTTAAATTGATTCTGGATCTTCCCTGCTGGTGACATGCTCAGAACTGGAAAAGGATTGTGTGGATGCGTGTTCAAACTGGTCAGCCGCTCATGGAGGAGGAAGCCTTGTATTTCAATGTATCTTGGGGGAACTCTTCACCATGCCTCGTATGCCTAGGGCCATGGCATCCCTCTATTCATATCCACTATATGTAGGATAGGCACAAAATGCTGGAGTAACTCAGCAGGACAGGCAGCATCTCTGGATAGAAGGAATGGGTGACATTTCGGGTCGAGACCCTTCTCTAGATTGAGAGTCAGGCGAGAGGGAAATGAGAGATATGGATGGATAAGGTGTGAAAACTAGAGTTCAAAGGGGAGGAAGTTCAAACCAGTATGTAATTCAGTAAACCTAATTTGAGGAAGGACATTGTTCCTATTGATGGAGTGCAGCGTAGGTTCACGAGGTTAATTCCCGGGATGGCAGGATTGTCATGTGATGAAAGGATGGAATGACTGGGCTTGTATTCACTGGAATTTAGAAGGATGAGAGGGGATCTTACAGAGACATAAAATTATTAAGGGATTGGACACGCTAGATGCAGAAAACATGTTCCAGATGTTGGGGGTGTCCAGAACCAGGGGCCACAATTTAAGAATAAGGGGTAGGCCATTTAGAACTGAGATGAGGATTAACATTCATCAGAGAGTTGTGAATTTGTGGAATTCTCTGCCTCAGAATGCAGTGGAGGCCGATTCACTGGATGGGTTCAAAAGTGTTAGATAGAGCTCTTAGGGCTAGCGGAATCAAGGGATATGTGGAGAAGGCAGGAACGGGGGACTGATTGTGGATGTTCAGCCATGATCACATTGAATGGCTCGAAGGGCTGAATTGCCTACTCCTGCACCTATTTTCTATATATCTATGTGCAGTTCCTTCCTACACTATATGTAGGTCCCCTTGAGTCTGTCCTCATTCATCACTGTAAAGTCTCCTTTGTGAGCCTCGTCAGGATTAAATCCAACTCTCCTTACATTCTACCTGATGGCAATGTTGGGCCATCTCTTGCAGGCAATCGCAACCCAGCTCTCTTCTCCATCCAAATGGAAACTTAACCAACTGCCAATACCCACTTTTGACCCTTAAGGTTATGATTCCTCAACCGCCCAAAGCGCCGCCCACCATCCCAAAATATTTCTTAACCACTACCCAAGTCTTGTGAATTTCCTGAACAAATAATGGAAAATCTTTTGGGTGCAAATTGTGTGCAAGAATGTTTGTATTGTGCATGGATGCTTCTATTTTGGATAGAAAATCAGGGCCCAGGCATAGTGTTTGACAATTGTGTTTATTAAAATTAATTTGCAAAAAAGATCATGAACCTTATGCCATAGTTTCAGAAAAACAACCTTCCTTTTAATGTCAGAAAAACAAGAGTTGTTCGAGCAAAGAAAGGAGAATTGAAAACAAACCTGTCGTTATCAATGGAGCTACTGTGTCGATGTTCACCAGCTTCAAGTTCCTCGGCCTTCATATCATCAGCTACCTAACCTTGTCTCGACACCGTGATGCAGTTATCAACATATTGCATCAGTGTATTTACTTTCTCGGGCGTCTAAGATTTGGCATGTCCACAAGAATTTTCTCAAACTTTTACAGATACGATATAAAAAATTATCCTGACAAGATATGTCTCAGCCTGGTATTGGCAACTGTGCTGCTTTTGACAGCCTGAGCCAGCAGAGATTGTTGAACACAGCGCAGGCTGTGTAACAGGCACATCACAAAAGAGTCAAGAGTCAAGAGTGTTTTATTGTCATATGTCCCGGATGGGACAATGAAATTCTTACGTGCGGCAGCGCAACAGAATATGTGAATATGTAAACATAGTACATAACGGGGGAAGAAAAAAAGAAAGGTTCAATAAATAACAAATATAGTGCCATACTCACGGTACTCACGTGAGGGTGGCTGGGACGGTGTTCTGGCGGTGGTGGCCTGAGTCCGGGGTTCAGCCGCGGGCCAGCGGCTGCGTCTGCAGGACTGGTGGGCGGCAGCTTCGACCACCCCGGGCCGCGGTGTTTGAGCCATGGGAAACATCGCCTCGGGGGTATCGCCTCAGCGCAGAGGGAGAAGAGAAGAGACTGCAGACCTAAGACTTTTGCCTCCATCACAGTGAGGAGATGTTGGGTGGACTCACTGTGGTGGATGTTAATATGTGTTTATTGTTGTTTTATGTATGACTGTTGCAATTTCGTTCAGACTTCGGTCTGAATGACAATAAAGGGCTATCTAATCTATCTTTCTAATCTAATAATATAGTCTTTTGCAGTTCAGAGCTCAGAGCTTATTCGTTGTTGTGTTTGATAGCCTGATGGCTGTAGGGAAGAAGCTGTCCTGAACCTGGATGTTACAGTTTTTAGGCACCTGTACCTTCTTCCTGATGGTAATGCTGAAATTAGTGTGTGGCCAGGATGGTGTGATTCTTTGATGATTTTAGCTGCTTTTTTGAGGCAACGACTACGATAGATCCCTTCGACGGTGGGGAGGTCAAAGCCGTCACAACTTTCTGTAGTCTTTTCCATTCCTGGACGTTCAAGTTGCCGAACCAGGCCACGGTGCAACCAGTCAGAATGCTCTCTACCGTGCACCTGTAGAAGTTTAGGAGAATCGTCTTCGACATGCCGGAATGTGTAATTTACGGGAAAATTACACATTCCCGTAATCTTCTCAGGAAGTAGTCGCTGATGTGCCTTCTTTACAATTGCATCGGTGTGCTGGGTCCAGGAAAGATCTTCGGAAATATGCACGCCCAGGAATTTGAAGTTTTTGACCCTCTCCACCATTGATGTGAACAGGATTGTGGGTCCTCATCCTTCCCCTACCAAAGTCCACAATCAGTTCCTTGGTCTTACTGATGTTGAGAGTCAGGTTGTTATGCTGGCACCATTCGGTCAGTTGGTCGATCGCTGACTTATCGCCATCTGTGATTCGTCCAACAACAGTGGTGTCGTCGGCGAACTTGATGATGGAATTCGCACTATGTCCAGCTATGCAATCATGGGTATAGAGTGAGTAAAGCAGGGGGTCCATCCATCCAGTCCATTCTCATGGTGCGTTGCATAATGAAGGTTGAAAGCATCGTTAAAGATTCAATTATGTATTATGTTATTTTTGGCTTATATCACTTATATGGCTTATATTACATTACTTCTAATAAATAAAATATTTTAAAAAAAGAAAAAAATTCAATTATACTTTATTGTCACATGTACCTAGGTACAGTGAAATGCTTTGTTTTGCCTACAACCCGGTAAAATCATGTGGCAGACCTCATCAGGGCAGTACACAAGTGTCGCCACGTTTTGGCGCCAACAAAGTTACAAAAGTTCACCAAACATTTCTATCTACTGCCTGCTGCTGCAGTGCCGCATTCCCTCCCCCCCCCCCCCACAAGCAGGTCCCCTTCCATTCTCGCACTGTCACCCTGGCCATTCCATTTTCTCTCTTGTATACACGAGCTTGAAACCCTGGCCAGCCAGATTTAAGAACAGCTTCTTCCTCACTGCTATCAGTCTAGTGAACCAATCACTTATCTTGAACCCCCTTCCTGGAAGTGCTGCCATGTACTCTTACTCTAAACTCTACCTCTTTCAATAATTTTATTGTTGCACTTTATTATTTTTACTGCACTACTTCCGATTGCGGTACAATCTCCCCACCATTCTGCTGTTTTATATGTGTTGTTGTATTTATTCTTGTTTCTATCAATATGCATTCTGTATATGCTGAGCTTCATGCGCACCAAGAAATTCATTGCATCCTGGTATACATGACAATGAACTAATCTGAATCTGATATGCTGGCACAATAATTTATAGATTTTTATTGCGGTTATGATCACTATAGTGGAAGCTACTTTATGTTTAATAAAACACATTGTAACATTGTAATTATTGGTGTGGTGGCAATGTGTACCTAGCTGGATCAGTACACTAGCAAACTATTGCTTTTCTTCCCTTTAGTCTGTCAATTTCTGGAAGGTGCTTGTGATGAACGATGAACACACAGATCGGCACTACCTGCTCTTCTTTGCTCTGAGTTGGGGTTTACCTGCTTTTGTCGTGGCTCTGCTTGTAATTATCCTACGAGGGGCTTATAACTGGAGCATGCAAGAAGTCTACGGTACCATACATGGCGATGTGTAAGTATAATACGTAACCAGTTCAGTTTAGTTTATTGCCACATGTACCGAGGTACAGTGAAAAGCTTTTGTTGCCTGCTAACCAGCCAGCAAAAAGACAGAACATGATTGCAATCGGGCCATTCACAGTGTACAGATACACGATAAGGGAATAACCTTTAATGCAAGGCAAAGCCAGGATTCGATGTGTTAAAGAAGGAACTGCAGATGCTGGAAAATCGAAGGTACACAAAAATGCTGGAGAAACTCAGCGGGTGCAGCAGCATCTATGGAGCGAAGGAAATAGGTAACGTTTCGGGCCAAAACCCTTCTTCAGACTGATAGGGGGTGGGGAGAAGAAAGGAAAAAAGGAGAAAGGCGGAGGAGGAGCCCGAGGGCTGGGGGAGGGGAGGAGACAACCAGATGGCTGATGAAGGGGAGGGGACAGCAAGGGCTAGCAGAATTGGGAGAATTCAATGTTCAAGCCCCCAGGGTGTAGACTGCCCAAGCGGAATATGAGGTGCATTTCCTCCAATTTACGGTGTTGCTCGCTGTGGCCATGGAGGAGACCCAGGACAGAGAGGTCAGATACGGAATGGGAGGGGGAATTGAAGTGCTGAGCCACCGGGAGTTCAGGTTGGTTATTGCGGACCGACCGGAGGTGTTCGGCGAAACGATCGCCAAGCCGATGTCTTGGTCTCACCGATGTAGATCAGCTGGCATCTAGAGCAGCGAATGCAATAGATGAGGTTGGAGGAGATGCAGGTGAACCTCTGTCGCACCTGGAACGACTGCTTGGGTCCTTGAATGGAGTAGAGGGGGGAGGTGAAGGGACAAGTGTTGCATCTCTTGCGGTTGCAAGGGAAAGTACCAGAGGAGGGGGTGGTATGGGAGGGAAGGGAAGAATTGACAAGGGATTTACGGAGGGAGCGGTCTTTGCGGAAGGCAGACATGGGGGGAGATGGGAAGATGTGGCGAGTGGTGGGGTCACGTTGGAGGTGGCGAAACTGACGGAGGATCACTTGTTGTATGTGACGGCTGGTGGGGTGAAAGGTGAGGACTAGGGGGACTCTGCCCTTGTCCTTCGATGTGGTTGGTCTTTGGGTGTCGGGACTTGGAGTATGGACAGATCTGAGAGGAGTTTAAGAAGATCATCGTCAAAGTAAGAAATGTTGCTGTAGGAGTAGAGATTTAAGAGTGTGGAGCAATTGTAACATGTGATTGCAAATCTGCTTCTATGGCTAGCACGCAAATAGTCACCTGGGTTGGGCGCCATCTTGGAAGCAAAAAATGAATGACTAACCCTGTTGATATATTGCAAAGCTGTCTTATAGTTTGACTATTAAATATATTTGTCAGATTTTCATTTACTTTCCTATCTTGAATATGTGAAGCAAACATAAATAATAAATATTTTGGTGATACTTAAGCCTTTATATTTCATGCTCAAATAATTTCTGTGATGCAGCAGAGCTTCCAACGTGAAGCACAAATTGTAGTCTTGTCTTAAACATGAAGTTTTGGTCAGCCCTGATTGTGATTTTTTGAAGTTGAACAAGGTGCAAGTGGTTTTTGGCAGTATTAGAATTAGGACAAGTAGCTATTTATGTGAATTGGTAAAGAATTAACCACTTCCTGTTTGTACTTTAGCATACATTAGCTGCATTAATTTAGCCGGTTCCCCTTGCACTCCCTCCCCCACAGCCCCGTCTACAAACATAACAAATATACACGCACTTCCTTTCTAATGACATTTTCCATTTGATAAGGAAATTTGAGTATTTCACAAGAGTTTAAAGGAATAACTAGCTTAAAAAGAAGATATTGTCATCTTATGGGTCATCAAGTTTACCATTTAGAAAAGCTATTCATCAAAAGTGTTTTTTTACCAAAGCTTCAGCATAAACAATGACATAAGATGAAGACTTGCCAGCTATTCTCTGAATAAGATGACTTATGCTGGTGTCGTGCAATATAGATGAGATTACATAAAAGATGGAATAACAGTTTTGTTTCTTATTCCGACTATCATTTTGTGGTTCATTGCTCGCTCTTTAAGTGCAAATTTATACAGTGAGGTCCAGGAATTGGACTGCAATGTTGTTTCTTGGGAACTATTGGATCTCACAAGTCCCCGGAATTGTGGATACGGTGAGATTCAATTTCTAGGTACTTCATGTTATCCAAGTCTTCAAAATAACAATGAAAAAACATCATCCCAACTGAAGTTGTTCCACCAGTCACTGGACGATAAGGAGGGATAAAGGCAGCTTTTAGGCAGGCAGACCTTAGACATTTACAAGGATTTGGAAGAGAATTGAGGTTCCGCTGAATAACCCAGTTTGCTGGAAGTAATTGACACCATCGCTGGCTGCTGCTGTAGCAAATACTTCGCAGTAGAAAAGCAAGCTACTGGCCTTAGAGTGAATCCAAAAGTAGGTATGCATCTCCTGTCCCCATATTAAAACACATTTCATCATGGTAATGCTCCAGCCCCAGCGTTCATACTTCCTAGCACTCCAGTCTAGTCTTTCTACATCTTATCTCAAATGTCAATTTTCCATAAACCACAATCTCTCAACTACGATACCAATCGCCAGAGTCCTTGAATTGGATGCTTATCTTTGCCATTAGAAGACTCAAAATTCCATTACCTTCTCTATCTGGCATTTGTGTGGGGGTGAGGTGGTTTCTTAATAACCACAGCTGCCCATACCCAATTAACATAGACATAAAATGCGGGAGTAACTTAGTTGGTCAAGCAGCATCTCTGGAGAGAAGGCGTAGATGACTGAAAGCATTTATTATCCATCTCTGGCTCCCTTTCTGCTTTTGTGACCCGAAACGTCACCTACTTTTTTCCAGAGATGCTGCTTGACCTGTTGAGTTACGCCGGCATTTTTTGTCTTTCTTCAGTGTAAACCAGCATCTGCAGTTCTGCTGTTAACTTCCTACACATTTTCTCTACTAATTAAAGACAGGTTTAGGTTTATTATTGTCACCGAGGTACAGTGAAAAGCTTTGTTCTGCGCACTATCCAAATAGATCAGATATCCCTTAAGTAGTTCAAATAAGTTCAAATTCAAGTACAATAGATAGAGCAAAGGGGAAGATACAGAGTGCAATGGGGAGATCCAGAGTAAATGGCATCTCCCAAGTGATCGCTCCCACATTGAGTCCCATATTTGTATGCCATCAAATCAATACTATTGTCTTTTATTGAAGTTGGTGTGTTGTGGTTACTATTTAGGACTCAGAAACAAAGCTGTTTTTTTTCCACCAAGGTGTATTGAGATTAATTTTAGAATTGTTTATGCCGCCCTCACTGAGATGTAACTAAATTAACACAGATCAAGAATCAAGCCTGGACTTACCAGCTTAGTTTTGGATAATCAGAATTTTTAAAAATATAAACATGACCTCTCTGGGGAATAACAACTCTGGATGTCCCGTATAATCTGTGGCATTTCCTTGTCCAAATTCCCCTGTTCAAATTGCAGAAACATATCCTTTCAATCATTCTTGAGAAATGCTGTCAGTACAACTTCCGCTGTGAATCAGTTAGCCTAAATATCGCAAGGAGTTTTCAGATGTAAAATGAAAGAACCTTACATGGTAATCTCCACATAAATGGCCACAACAAGCGATGTTGCTTAACCATTATCATCTATGATTCTTCATTAACAAACTAACAAAGTGACACAAGACCCAACAGTTTTAAATTGGGAAAACCAAAATTTTCTTTCACAATTCATCGTCATGCAGCACTGAAACAGACCTCTTGGTCCACCACGACCATACTAACAATCAGTAGTTATCCCATTTTCTAGCATTTGGTCCATAACCTTATGTGCCATGGTGCTTTAGAGACACTCAAAATTTCAAGAGTACCTGCTTCAACCATCTACTCAGGCAGTGCATTCCAGATTCCATCCACTCCCTGGTTGAAAAAAATATGATTTCTCAAATCATATTCAAACATCTTACTTCTTGCCCTAAACATATGCCCTCTAATTTTAGTTACCTCTGCTACTGGCAAAAGCTTAATATGCTACCTTACATATGGCCCTTGTAAATTTGTATATATCAATCAGGTTCCCTCACAGCCTCCCCCGTGACAGGGAAAACAAAGGCAGCCCATCTCATCTCTCTACATAATTGAAATACCCCATCCCAGGCAACATACTGATAAATCTCCTCGATGCCAATGCACTCATGCAATGTAGTGTGACGACCAAGACTGTACACCATATTCTAGCTGTGGCTAAACTCAAAATTTTATAACATTTAGTGTAGAGATACAGTGTGGAAACAAGCCCCTTGGCCCACTGAGTCCATGCCGACTAGTGATTCCCCATACACTAGCACTATCGTACACAGTAGAGACAATTTACAATTTTTACCGAAGACAATTAACCTGCAAACCTGTACATCTTTGGAGTGTGAGAAGAAACCGGAGCACTCAGCGAAAACCCACATGGTCACTGGGAGAACGTACAAACTCTGTATAGGCAGCACCCGTAATCAGGATTGAATCCGGGTCTCTGACACTGTAAGGCAGCAACTCTACTACTGCGCCGCCATGCTGCCCGTCAACAGTTATACTAGACTATGCATAATGATTACATTGATGTTCGTGACTCTATTCCAAAACAGTTTGTCCTATATTCTCAACAATGTTGTCACTCAAGCAATGTCAGATTACTTCATAATTATCACAGTGGTGTAGTTTCACACTGGTGTGCGCAAATTGCTTGCAGCACAAGAGTGTCTATAAAAGCAGTAGAAGGCAGCTCACTGACATCTTCTTGAAGCCAGTTAAGGGATGGACAAGAAATGCTTTGAAAGCCAGATTTAAAAAAAAAAATGAAACAAAATGGAAAAGCTGCATTTTCAAAAATAGTGAAATAGGTTTTTTTGCCCTCGAGTCCAGAAAGGTTTGAAAAATCCAAAAAGTTGCAATGAGGGAGTCTTTTTTTAATACACCTTATTTTACACTTTGAAATCTTTTTATGCTCTATGCATAGCATCTCAGTCTTGCCGAGTCAGGCATTAATCACCATGCTACTATATGTCCATGTCCTCAGTTCTTCTGTTACAGCGGGATTTCTATTGCACATTGTTGCTCTGACTTCATTCTTCCAAGATCACACTGAGCTGTAGTAATGAAGAACCCTTAAAATGTTTTAATACTTAAGGGCCTGTCCCACTTTCCCGAGTTATTCACGAATTCTCCTGAGTTATTCACGAATTCTCCCGAGTTTTCAAACTCGATGTTCGTAACGAGTCCGTAGGAGGCCGTAGGAGTCCGTGGATATATCATAGCGGCTCGTTATGCCAGCCGCAGGTACTCGGGGCATTAGGTAAGTTGGGATGTTTTTTCAGCATGATGAAAAATGTCCACGAGTAAAAAAAATAGCCCCGAGTACCTACGGCTGGCATAACGAGCCACTACAATATATCCACGGACTCCTACGGCCTCCTACGGACTCGTTACGAACATTCTGCGAGTTTGAAAACTCAGGAGAATTGGTGAATAACTCAGGAGAATTCTTGAATAACTCAGGAAAGTGGGATAGGCCCTTTACTGTGATCAGCACAGAGCTGGGCCTAAACCACGTGTAAGTTGCAATGCCAATGCTGACAAAAATATCCAAACAGTTAATGACTGTAGCGGTTTGAATACTAATGATCTGGTCCAGCTGGTAGCAACAAGAAAATGTTGCCACATTCACTGAGGCCAGCAGCCGGGAAAACCACCTTGGCCTTGATAAACTCTGCTTGCTTATTTGCTTTTATCACTGCAACACCATCATTCTGGAAACCCACAACACCAGGATGGCATAAAAGCAGTTTGTTCACAAACTAATACAGCATGATGGTGCAACAGTAGTGTTGTTGCCTTGCAGTGCCAGAGACCCGGGTTGAATCCTGACTAAGTGTGCTGTCTGTGCGGAGTTGGTACGTTCTCCTCAATGACCTGTGTGGGTTTTCTTCAGGTGCTCCGGTTTCCTCCCACACTCTAAAGGCATCCAGGTTTGTAGGCTAATTGGCTTTGGGAAAATTGGCAACTAAATCTAGATACCAACTACTTTCAAAGTGAAAAGTGTAGCCCTCAAATCCCCTTTGAACCTCCTCCCTCTCACCTTGAACCAATGCCATCATTTCAGACATCATTTTCATGGGAAACAGATAGTGGCTATCCACCATCTCTATGTCTTATATATTTCGAGCATGTCACCTCTCAGCCTCCTTCACTCCTGTAAAGGCACATCTAGCCTTTCCAATCCCTCCTGATAACTCAAGCAATCCAATCCTGGTAAAACAATCTTCTGAAACTTTGCTGTACCGTCTCGCATTATTGCTGATTCAGGTGCGTATAAAGGATAATCATCTACTCCAAATGAAGTTTAAGCACTGGGAGATTTCAAAAATAATTATTGAAAAATCATACCAATGGATAAAAAACGCTATTGAGAATTTCTGTCTTTATTTATACACTGTCAGCAACAAGATCTCTTCCTGCCATAGGTTTAAGGGGGGGAAGGTGCCCAGAACAATTGTTAAAAGCAGGGTAGAAATAGATATTGACAGCAACATATCAGAGACATTTAGACAAATGTGTGAACAGACAGGCAATAGAGAGATAGGAACCATATGCAAGCACATGGGATTCATCAGATTGACTTCATGGTTGGTACAGATATGCTGGGACAAAGGCCTGGTCCTGTGTTGTACTATTCTATGTTTCAGTGTTTCTATTAAGAACTCAGTTTGGCTCGGTGGGATTTCAGTTAAAAAAGTTAGGTCATCTGCTCCAGTTTATTGCAAATTAATCAACTGCATTTAAAAAAATGAAGGGATAAAAATATTTCTAAGTATAGAACATAGTATAAGAACAGGCCCTTCAGCCCACATGATGCCAAGACATTCCCTGCATATCCATGCTTAGTTCTATTTAGTTTTGTTTATTTAGTATGTTACATGTTTAATATTGGAACCTATAAGCCAAAGGCCAATCTATTTTGCAAGGCACCACAAGATAGGTTGAGGATTCCATGAACTTGTATGAAGGCAATTTGGTATTACTGAGCATGTAATTAGTTCGATTTTGCCTTGCAATTTAGAGCATTTTTAGGGCATCGTTATTTTTAAAAGTTTATTGTCACCTGTACCAAGGTACAGTGAAAAGCTTTTTTGTAGCGTACTATCCAGTCAGCGGAAAGACTATGCATGTTTATAATCGAGCTGTCCACAGTGTACAGATACAGTATAAATGCAAAATAGATACAAAGACAGATTAATTTGAGGAAGAGAAAGAAGGTATAAAAGTAACATTTTGCCTTTTTTTTAATATCTCTTAACATTTAAATGCAGAGGATAAGATTTCACATATGCAATAATTGATTTTTGGTGCCAGAGTTTTTGTAGTCAGTAACATTTATCACATTGTTAAAAGGCAACTTGACTTATAATCAGGACATAACTTTCAGTGGTTTGTTCAGCTTGTGACCAGCATGCAAATATAGCAACCTCATGTTAGTCCGTGAAAGTCAAAGGGAAACCCAACTGTCTCAGGCCATCTCTGTGCAATTATGAAATATTTGAGTTCAATGGGGCATTTCTCCTTTAGTTGAGGTTCATGATCATTTGCTCATAAATAACAGCCTCAACTATTCATCTCCCTATTATTCTCAGAGCAAACTTTGGCCTATTATCATTTTGAGTGGGGTGTAGCTATCCTACTGCAGAAAGGCAATTTCAGAAAATGGACCAGCTTTGAAATTAGTACCAGCGAAAATAATTGTAAACAAAAAAAACCCTGACATTTACCTATATTGAATCAGCCAAGGCTTTTACAACCGAACTGAATACAATGAAGGAGTTGAAAGTGGGTACCTGTAGTCTGGGTTGGTTTGACAGTACCTGTAGTCTGGGTTGGTTTGACAGTACCTGTAGTCTGGGTTGGTTTGTCGGTACCTGTAATCCGGGTTGAAGGACTTGGATGAAGGACAATGAAGGACTTGGATGAACCTGATACATATTGATAATACCAAATTCATCATCTTTGGTGCCCATATTTAACTCAATTCACTAATTTGGCCCTTATGTCCAGCTGCGCCAGTTATTTACAGCCTTGGTCACTATTTTGATTCCCAGTTAAAATCCCTATTTCCACTCCACCGTAAATTGTGTCTTTATGGGCCATCACACATACTGTCAGCTACATCACCCATCATGTTCCCTGCCAGAGACTCCATCATGAAAATCTGAAATGCAAACAAAAAATGGTGTAAATATCTAGCAGGTCAGACAGAAACAATGAAAGAAAGAGTTAATAATCCAGATTCATGATCCTTTGTCAGGTTTGACCTGGTCTTAACCTTATTTTGTTCTTCATCTGCATTGCTTGAAGACTTCCAGTAGCTCAACGTCTCACATTTAAAGAAATGTTCTTCCTCTGGTAAACCACCCATGCTCACCACTGACAGCACTTTAAGTTCAATCTTAAGTTAATACCCTATTTCAACTTCCTGCAAGTTGCGAGGCACATCCTAAACATATGTGACTCTCCGTGTCCTTATGCATTTAAATGCCATTATGTGAAGACTTTGGAGGTCAGACAAAGCTGTGTCGCCATCCTTAGCCAGATTAAAGCCTTCAGATTAAAATCTTTAATCAGACTTTATCTTGCACTAAATGTTGTACTCTTCACCCTTTAACATTTCCATATTTCTGATACATTATGAAAAATCTCAAATAATTTTCGTGTTCTGAACTTAGTTGAAAAGTCTAAAAATGAAACAAAAGCTGATACTCCTAAGGAGGCTTAAAACTAATCAAAAATATTTAATCAAAGAAAAGAATTGAAAAATAAAATAAAATGACATCCCAGATACATTAATCTATTGAATGCAGGGGAAAGGTGTTCATGACTGTAAGCGTCGGAATTTGCAACAACTTTGTTGGAACCCAAGACCTGAATGTTGTCAGGAAAACCTAGTCAAGAAGTTGAGTGCAAATCTGGGACTTCCTTATTTCTGCATACATTCCTGACATGATGGCAGTTATGCAGAAAATTGCTGGCAGATTTGCTGCGAACTGCTGGCATTTCCTGCAGAAGTACCAGCATTTTCAGACTAGACAAAAATGCTGGAGAAACTCAGCAGGGTGAGGCAGCATCTATGGAGCGAAGGATGCTGCCTCACCCGCTGAGTTTCTCCAGCATTTTTGTCTACCTTCGATTTTCCAGCATCTGCAGTTCCGACTGTTCTTTCTTGACTTTGAATCTCTCCTTGGCTCACTCATCTCTTCTCTGAACTTTCCACCAACCCTTTGACTCTTGAACTACATGGGTAATTCTAACACTATTCTACTTTGCCACTCCCTATTCTTTGCCAGAGCAAACATTTATTTTATTGTCCAGGCTTCACTCAAGAATTTCCTCCCTCATTTTTCTAAGTCTTATTAAAGATTTGATGTAAGATCCCCTTCTTCCAATTTCTCTTTCATCTATTTTTCTTCCTGTTTGTGTGAAAAAGCTTGAAATTTTCCACAATAAAAACGCTTTTTAACTGTGTCCTATTATTGTTACTATTCTAGCACTGAAGCACTCAATTACGAACATGCTGTCCACTTTACTGTGGAGGAACACTGTTTTCATAACAAGTGTATCCAACATTTTATTATTGCTGCATATTTTGCAACAGCAATGCATATTCTCTATCCAAGAGTTAGAAATCCACTGGAAAGTCACTGGGAAGTCACAAACTATTTTTAAGTTAAACATGCTCTTGATCCACTGTAATTAGTTTGTTACGAGAGTCTGAACAATGATTGAAAGTGAACATCTTCTTAAACTTCAGATAATAGATACAGGTTTAGAGGTTAATTGGCTTGGTATAAATGTAAATTGTCCCTAGTGTGTGTAGGATAGTGCTAATGTATAGGGATCGCTGGTTGGCGCGGACTCGGTGGGTTGAAGGGCCTGTTTCCGTGCTGTATCTCTAAACTGAACTCAACTAAAAATAAATTTCATAAATTACGACAAGTTTAATCTGTGGTCTCTATTAATTAATGTAGAATGCCAGGGCACCAGCATCTGCAGTTCCTCCTTGCACATTATATGTAATGGTGTAATCACCTTAAGCCTTTCAGGCAATGGGCTCCAACTAGTAAATGCACTCCTGACATCAGGGAACTAGGTATCTACATTGGATGTCCGCCTGCAGCAATTACAGCTGGCACATTCTGCTTGTGATGGTGGTATAGCCTTCTAGTCAGATTCATAATTACAGCCTTTTTGAAGGGTAATCTATACAAAACTAAAACTCTGATCTTGTTATCTACCGGTTTGGCAGTCTTTCTATTTGCGCAAAAATGGTTTGCGATAGCGCTACGATTTTTTTGCCAGTTTGCTCACCGTTCTCCTGTGCTGCGAGTGCGCCATTTCCGAATGGTTGAATATCTTAAAAGTTAGCGAGGTTTGAAAATCTTAAAAACCGTGCGTGCGCAGATCGAACTCTTCTCCTGCCAATCGGCGCCGCACGGATTAGTCTCTTCCCCTGTCACTCCCCGGGACGGTTCACCCATTCCTGCGCCATTGCGTCTTTACTGGAGCTGAGGGTGGCTGGCGGAGGTTTCCAACCGGACTTTCGGAGGGATCCGAAGCAACCCAGCACCAAGCAGCCCTGCCCCGAGCAGCCCTGCCCCAAGCAGCCCCGCCCCAAGTAGCCCCGCCCCAAGCAGCAGCCCTGCCCCAAGCAGCAGCCTTGCCCCAAGCAGCAGCCCCGCCCCAAGCAGCAGCCCCGCCCCAAGCAGCAGCCCAGCCCAGAGTCGGAGACGTCGCCAATGTCGCCAACAGAAAGCGGAGACTCTGATCCCGGCAAAGGAGAACGATCAGCAACCAGCGCCCGCTGTGAGTCCCTATCGCACCGCCAATTCCAGCCACTACCCCTCTGGTCCCCCCTCCCCCGTGATGCCCCATTCTCCCCCAATGGCTCTTCCCCGTCTTTTCTCCAAGCTCACTTCCTCTCCCCCCACAACTCTCCCCGCTTCCCCTCCCCTACAAGCCCCCTGCCCACACCCCCCATCCAGACACACCTCCCCTGCCAACACACACCCACCCCCCACACACCCCGCCACCCACACACCCCTGCCCACCCAATCTCCCCCCCTCCTCCCACACACCCATGCCCCCAACACACAACCCCCCACACCCTGCCGCCCACACACCCCACTGCCCACACACACCGCTGCCCACACACCCCTCCGCCCACACAGACCCCCCTGCCCACAACCCCCCCCCCCACGCCCACACCCCCCCACTCCCCCACAACCCCCCCTCCTCCACAACCCCCCTCCCCACAACCCCCCACAAACCCCCATCCCCTCACCCCCCCCTCCCCCACAAACCTCCCCTCCCCACAACCCCCCTTCCCCCACCATCCTTTCCCCCACCCCCCCTCCCCTACAAACCCACAACCCCCATAACAACCCAACCCCCCCCCCCCCCCACACACACACACACACACAACCCGCCCCGTTGGGGAATGGGTTGCATTTGGGGACCAGGCCTCCCATGTGACTGGGACCCAACGGATCCCACTTAATCTAATCTATATAAGATTCCATACAATGTCAGTACACATTATTGAATGTTTTGTATTAAATGTATTTGTTGTCCACCTTTCATTTTCCAAACATACCAGGAGAGGGAATTTTGTTCTCCATTGCAAGCCTAACATTATCATCATTTTACAATCAGCGTTTCAAATTTGAATATCCTATTTGTATTTCCCTTCAAACAGCTTCAAAGAGGCATTTTCCAGAGCTGCCTCTTTGAAGCTGTTATAGGATTGACAAAATGTAGCAATATACCAGAGTGACCAATTGCCTTGGAGCATTGGTCAGCACTGGGGCTGCACTCTCTGGAGTTTAGAAGGATGAGGGTGGACTTCATTGAAACTTACAGAATTGTGAAAGGCTTGGAAAGAGAGGATGTGGAGAGGATATTTCCACCAGTGGGAGAATCTAGGACAAGAGCTCATAGCCTCCTGAATTAAAGGACGTTCCTTTAGGAAGGAGATGAGGAAGAAATTCTTTAGTCAGAGAGTGGTGAATCTGCAGAATTTCCACAGAAGGCTGTGGAGGCCAGGTCAGTTGATATATTTCAAGCAGAAATAGATAGATTCTTGATTAATACGGGTGTTAGCTATGGGGAGAAGGCAGGAGAATAGGGTTTGGAGGGAGAGATAGATCAGCCATGATTGAATGGCGGAGTAGATTTGATAGGCCGAATGGTCTAATTCTGCTCTATCACTTGTGGCCTTATAACATGGAACTGAAATGTTCTATCAGCTTGGCTTAATTGTGAGCATTTTCAATGGAGAGTTGGATGAGAGTGGATTCTGTAATCTTGACCTTCTATTGCACCATAGAGTTATCCTGGTATTTTGACCAACTATTTTCCCTCAATCATCATCATACGCTGGTCATTCACTTCACTTTTGTTTTTGAATGCTATTATGAACAACTATCTGGCACATGTTCCCGTATAAAACTTCCTGTATGCACTTAAATTGTTGTGAAGCATTTTGAATGTCTTAGCATAATAACATATTCTTCTATACTATTACTAAAAGTCTCATCTTGACCACTTCCTGTCTATGTTGTAAATACATTTTAGAAAAAGCGCTACCCTATATAGCTATGATTTTTTCTGCCATATTACTCACCATCCTCTCCTCCAACCGCCCCAAGGTTTTTTCCAGATCGAGTGAAATAATAAAAAAGTTATGAATGTTTTAAAAAATTGTGAGATCAGCTGATTGGTCTTCTCGCCTGTTACTCACCATGATGAAGGTAACACCCCTTCTGGGGGGCCAGGAGAATAAAGCCCTGGATGCCGGACACGAGTCAGTCACCCTGGAAGATTATGAGTGAGAGTTGAGTCCAGAACTGTGATTCTACGCCGTGTGTGAACTGAGCTCTCCCTGCCCCGTGAGTGAAATGAACTGTGCCTGCCCTGTGAGTGAATTGAGCTGTGCCTGCCCCATGAGTGGATTGAGCTGTGCCTGCCCCGTGAGTGAATTGAACTGTGCCTGCCCCGTGAGTGAACTGAATTGTTAGCCCTGCACTGTGCTTGAAATGAATTGAATTGTTGGCCCTGCACTGTGCTTGACTTGAAATGAAATAAATTGTTGGCCCTGCACTCTGCTTGACTTGAAATGAAATGGATTGGATTGTTGGCCCTGCACTGTGCTTGACTTGAAATGAAATAAATTGTTGGCGCTGCACTGTGCTTGACTTGAAATGGAATGGGTTGGATTGTTGGCCCTGCACTGTGCTTGACTTGAAATGGAATAGATTGGATTGTTGGCCCAGCACTGTGCTTGAATTGAAATGGAATGGATTGGATTGTTAGCCCTGCACTGTGCTTGACTTGAAATGGAATGTATTGAATTGTTGGCCCTGCACTGTGCTTGACTTGAAATGGAATGGATTGGATTGTTGGCCCTGCACTGTGCTTGACTTGAAATGGAATGGATTGGATAGTTGGCCCTGCACTGTGCTTCACTTGAAATGGAATGGATTGGATAGTTGGCCCTGTGCTGTGCTTGACTTGAAATGGAATGGATTGGATTGTTGGCCCTGCACTGTGCTTGACTTGAAATGGAATGGATTGGATTGTTGGCCCTGCACTGTGCTTGACTTCAAATGGAATGGATTGGATAGTTGGCCCTGCACTGTGCTTGACTCAGCCGAGTGAGTAGATTCAAGAGAGTTTTACTCTCAAATATATGTTGTGTGTGTGTGAGTGTGTGTGTGTGTGTGAGAGTGACTCTGTGGGTGTGAGATGGAGGGTGGCTGTGAGTGTGTGTGTGAGATGGAGGGTGTCTGTGTGTGTGGCTGTGAGTGTGTGTGTGTGATGGAGGGTGTGTGTGTGTGATGGAGGGTGTGTGTGTGTGATGGAGGGTGTGTGTGTGTGATGGAGGGTGTGTGTGTGTGATGGAGGGTGTGCGTGTGTGATGGAGGGTGTGTGTGTGTGTGAGCCCACCAGCCATGAGTCAACTGCCAGCCCACCAGCCGTGAGTCAACTGCCAGCCCACCAGCCATGAGTGAGTGAGTGAGTGAACTGCCAGCCCATCAGCCGTGAGTGAGTGAATCAACTGCCAGCACACCTTTGGCTTACCTGAAACCACTCATTGTGGCCCATAAGGCCTATAAAATTCAGTACTTCCTTGACCAATGATACTCGGACCACGGGTCACAAGATGCATGTGATGCTTGCGGTTCTCCAAGATGTCATGTCTGGATTTAAAATATGGAATCTAATTATACTAGGTTTGGGATTTGTAATTATATTAAATTACCCATTATACACCACTAACTCTCCGTCACCAATTAAAAACTAAATTGGATTAGATGAAAGATCGCATGAATTCCTCCATACCTTCCAATCATGGCGGATCTATCTTTCCCTCTTAACCCCATTCCCCTGCTTTTTCCCCATAACCCCTGACATTCTTACCAATCAAGAATCTGTCAATCTCAGCCTTAAAAATATCCATTAACTTGGCCTCCACAGCCGTCTGTGGCAATGAATTTCACAGATTCACCACCCTCTGACTAAAGAAATTCCTCCTAACCTCCTTTCTAAAGTTACGTCCTTTTATTCTGAGGCTATGTCCTATGGTCCTAGACTCTCCCACTAGTGCGAACATCTTCTCCACATCCACTCTATCTAAGAGCCTTTCACTATTCTGTGTGTTTCAATGAGGTACCCCCTCATCCTTCTGAACTTCAGCGAGTGCAGACCCAGTGCCGACAAATGCTCATCATATGTTAACTCACTCATTCCTGGAATCATTCTCGTAAACCTCCTCTGGACCCTCTCCAACACCAGCACATCTTTTCTCAGATATGGGGCCACAATCTGCTCACAATACTCCAAAAAGTGTCTTCTTTGTGCCCAGTCATGTTGTTAAATATGTTTGTATAATGTGCAAAATTGGATTGTTCAGTTCAAAAAAAATCCAGCATTAAGAGCAACAGCAAAATGGAATTACTCCATAATTGAAAAAAAAAAAATCTTTTGGAATTGAAGATAGACACAAATAGCTGGAGTAACTCAGCGGGTCAGATAGCATCTCTGAAGAAAAGGAATAGGTGATGTTCCGGGTCGAGACCTTTCTTCATATTTTATAATTGCTGTTTCAGGGAAAGGATAACCATACTTCAAAATGGCAGGTAGGTAATTAAATGCATACAATAAGTGAGTTAGCTAAATTTAATTCTATTGCACAGTAAATGTATTTGCTGAATACTTTGGAAGATTTAAGGATATCGCTGGTTGTATATTGAATATGATTGTATGTGTGGGTTTGGTGGGGGTTGTGCACAGGCCATACAGTATCATGTGGCTTTTTTGGTTAATGGTGATTGTGAACGGCTGCTAGGACACACAGCTGTGAGCACTGAAGTACCAAGCTAATCATTTGTGGGAGTTTGCTATGCATTTGTTGGCTACCGCAGTTGTATACATGGTAACACATAGAATGGTCACAGTACAGAAGGAGGGCAACTCTGTGCTGGCTCTCCATGAGAGCAATCTTCTAGATCAAGCACCAGCATTCTCTCCATGCTTTGCAAACCTCTCCCCATGATATATTTATCCAATTCATAGAAACATAGAAACATAGAAAATAGGTGCAGGAGGATGACCCAGCACCGCCATTCATTGTGATCATGGCTGATCGTCCCCTATCAATAACCCGTGCCTGCCTTCTCCCCATATCCCTTGACTCCACTAGCCCCTAGAGCTTTATCTAATTCTCTCTTAAATCCATCAAGTGACTTGGCCTCCACTGCCCTCTGTGGCAGGGAATTCTATAAATTCACAACTCTCTGGGTGAAAAAAAAAATTCTCACCTCAGTCTTAAATGACCTCCCCCTTTATTCTAAGACTGTGGCCCCTGGTTCTGGACTCGCCCAACATTGGGAACATTTTCCCTGCATCTAGCTTGTCCAGTCCTTTTATAATTTTATATGTTTCTATAAGATCCCCATCATCCTTATAAACTCCAGTGAATACAAGCCTAGTCTTTTCAATCTTTCCTCATATGACAGTCCCGCCATCCCAGGGATCAATCTCGTGAACCTACGCTGCACTGCCTCAATCGCAAGGATGTCCTTCCTCAAATTAGGAGACCAAAACTGTACACACTACTCTAGATGTGGTCTCACCAGAGCCCTATACAACTGCAGAAGAACCTCTTACTCCTATACTGAAATCCTCTTGTTATGAAGGCCAACATTCCATTAGCTATCTTCACTGCCTGCTGTACCTGCACGCCAACTTTCAGTGACTCCCCCTTACCTAACCTAACCCCATTGAGATAATAATCTGCCCCCTTGTTTTTGCCGCCAAAGTGGATAGCTTTTACAAAAGAGGGGGCATCACTGAGGAGCAGGGGAGGAGCCAGCGAGGGTGGCCAGAGGGGCAGTGGCTGGAATTGGCTGTGTGATGGGGACTCACAGCGGGCACCGGGTCAGAGTCTCCGCTTTCTGTTTGGTGACGTCGGCGACATCTCCAACTCTGGGCTGGGCTGAGTCTCCGACTCTGGGCTGGGCCTCCCACGCTGGGCTGGGCGGCTGCTTGTGGTGGGGCGGCTGCTTGGGGCTGGGCTGCTGCTTGCGACGGGGCTGCTTGGGGCGGGGACGCTTCGGGTCCCTCCGAAAGTCTGGTTGGAAACCTCCGCTGGCCATCCTCTGCTCCAGTAAAGGCTGGATGGCGCAGGAAGGGGCGGACCGTCCCTGGGATTGACGGGGAAGAGACTAATCCGCGCGGCACTGACTGGCAGGAGAAGAGATCGATCTTCGCACGCGCGTTTTTAAAGATTTTTAAACCTCGCTAACTTTTACGACATTCAACCGATCGGAACCAAACTTGGTGGACTCGCAGCACAGGAGAAAGGTGAGTGAACTGGCAAAATATCGTAGCACTATCGCAAACCATTTTTGCGCAAATAGAAAGACCGCCATACTGGAAGAAAACAAGATCAGAGTGCTTAAGTTATGCATAGATTTCATCAAAATTGTCTGTCAAATTGGTTAAACATTATTAGCTCTTTTCATATCTATGCTGAGTTGTCCTGAATTAATCCATTTTCCTCCAAGTGATTATTTGATCATGCTGAGGATCATTATGTTGAAAAGCTTTCCCATCACTGAGGTTAAATGGGCTGGCATATATTAGCTATGCCTCACAATAGACAATAGGTGCAGGAGTAGGCCATTCGGCCCTTCGAGCCAGCTCCGCCATTCAATGTGAACATGGCTGATCAACCCCAATCAGTACCCCGTTCCTGCCTTCTCCCCATATCCCCTGACTCCGCTATTTTTAAGAACCCTATCTAGCTCTCTCTTGAAAGCATCCAGAGAACCTGCCTCCTTTCCCCACTCTCCTTTTTGAACAAGGAAGTAACATTTGTGACTTTCCAGTCCTCTGGCATCATCCAAACTTCCAAACACTTCCAAATCTTAAAAACCGTGCTTTCCAAACAGCATTGAAAGATTATGGTCAATGCCCCTTCGATTTTCCTCCCACACATCCATTGAACTCCAAGAGTGCACCCCATCTCAGCTTAGCTCAGGCAATTTGTCTGGTATCTCTGTGCCATACAGTTCATACAGTTTCAACTATCTTTATCTTCAATTTCACTTTTAAAGCACCTTCTCTCCTGATGAATACAAATGCAAAGTGCCCTTGGCAACTATGTCATGTGGAAGCCCCCATTTTAGTATTTAATCGACCCCACTCTTTCATGTGCAGCCCTTTAAACAATTATACGTCAGTAGCACACTTCTGGAATCCCATTTACGTTGGCAACTAGTCTTTTCTCATATGCTCTTTTTGCATTTCACTTTAAATTATTTTACCTTATTAAGAGACTGCACTTTAAAGCAGAACATTAAACGATATCCTAATGTAAGTGTACAAAATTACAAATTACCTCTTGCTTGAAATTCAGCAGTCAGTGATTTGAGATAGAGGGCATGTCTGCAATGTAAATTAGCTTGATATCAGACATTTAAGTAGCTATTTATCTAAAATACAATGAGAGGCATTAGCAGGATGTGAGCAGTTGAGCATTTTATTAAGTTGAATGCTAAAGATGAGTTCTGAAATTTAGAAGACAGATTCATGAAATATATGTGTTGGCCATTATTAACTCATTTTTGCCTTGATGCAAAATGTAATGTTATGCATTAAGTTAAAGGGTTGAGTGTTATGAAAGGTTCATTGTTTTTGCATATATATAGATTTGAAAATAACAACGTTTTTTATTAGTTAACGATACAGTGCGGAAACAGGCCCTTCGGCCCTCCAAGTCTGCACCGACCAGCGATCCATGCACATTAACACTACCCTACACTCACAATGGACAATTTTACATTCATA
Source organism: Malacoraja senta (assembly GCA_038087875.1). NCBI lineage: Eukaryota > Metazoa > Chordata > Chondrichthyes > Rajiformes > Rajidae > Malacoraja > Malacoraja senta. The sequence continues at coordinate 204,010,277 of CM075977.1, read as the reverse complement.
CCAAGCCAATTAACCTACAAACCTGTACATCTTTGAAGTTGGAAGAAACCGGAGCACCCGGAGAAAACCCATGCAGATCACGGGAAGATGGTACAAACTCCGTATAGACAGCACCCGTTGTCAGGATCGAACCCGGGTCTCTGTAAGCATTGTAAGACAGCAACTCTACCGCTGCCCCTCCATGCTGCTCTTGTATAAAGTATATAGTTTAAAGTATATAAAGTATATAGTTTATAGTTAAACTATAAAATCCAGTCATTGATAAGATTTGGTAAGCCATCAGTAAGGGTACTACTTTTTTTTTTCTGAGAGTGAATCAATTAATGATATTTTTAGTCTTTCTCACATGATGTACACATTTTTTTTTAAAACATCACCATCAATGAAAGATTGGTTTTACATGTTGTTTCTGCTGCATGTACCTTCTCAACTTTGCTATGGGTGACTGTTAACTTTACAGACTAGAGAAGTGTTAAAAGGTACATTGGCAAGCATGATGTTTGAGAAGGTCAGTAGAAAAAAAACACAAGTTTATGGAATACACGATAAATGTGGTCCAATATGTTGTTAATTTTGCTAGAAAGATGTTTTGCAATTATACACAATTATCATTGTAATTATAACATTTTTGTCTCCATTTTCCCAATATCGTGGATAATATAAGCTCATATTCAGGAAAATCATTCAGTAGTTAAAAACATTTGTGTGAAAAATACAACATCTGAAATTAAAATGCATTCCTGTGCAATTTTTGGCAGATTGACTATTTGGTATATGTCATACACAGCCAAGTACTTTTGTTGGTAGACCAGAAGGTAAAATGTTCTTACCGAATGAAATATAAATTTAATTAAAATGTGCATGTTAGTTCTGTGACCAATTATCATGAGGAAGTAATGTGGAGATGAACCAGTTTTTTTGGTAAATAATCAAGATGCCTTATAGGGAGAAACATGAAAGCAGATTTCAAAATGGTACATTGGCATTAATAAGGGAGGGTTCTTTGTTGACATATTTTCTGTGTATAACAGCTCTGGGAATAGAACTACTGATATTTAACACATTTCAACTCTGTACAATCAATACTTTTATCCATTTTATAGACCTTTCTTATTTTCACAATATTAATTCACCATATTATGATTCCTCCTTGGATTGTGCCATGGTAGTGTCTGCTGCATGATCTATCTTCTATGCGAAACGTGAAATGCTTGCGCACAATACAATAACAAGACTTCAGCGAAGGCTGACCTTTTCATGTTTGTTTTTGTGCCTGAAAGAGGCACTGAGGCCTCAACATATGGGAATAGACTCAAACACCTGTCGCAGGTTTCCTCAGCAAAATCTGTTAACAGTTGACCACTGCACTATTTGTGCATGTTGCAATCAGTTTTCTTCGAGACTTGGCAGACAAACAAGTCGTCTTAAAGAAACCAGACCTACCAAATGGAGCCCCTTGAAAGGAAGTTTTTTTTTTGTGTTTCTAAATTAATGTATCAGGTCGCCATGAAGCTCTGTTTTTAGAGTAAGCTTTCATGCTGGATATGAGAGGTTATGGGGAGAAGGCAGGAGAATGGGATTAGGAGGGAAGAGATAGATCAGCCATGGTTAAATGGTGGAATAGACCCGATGGGCCGAATGGCTTAATTCTACTCCTATCACTTATGACCTTATGATACCATTGCACCCCACTGCCATCTCCCTCTCTAATAGTTACTTTATCTTCAATCCCTTCTCCCTTCTTCCCAGCCAAATGTGAAATGAGTGTGCAGGGCTTGCTAAGAAAACATGAGATAAAACATAGAATTGAAGTATTGGATGGCATTTATTGAGATTGTTCAAAACCTGATGATGGAGGGGGAATAAAATGAGCAATGAATGCTTGAGATACGATAAGGCAATGCTATTTAATGATTGAACTTGTTCAGTTGTTCAGTTGAAAGATCATTAACCTACATAAAAGTGTTCTGGAGATGTACTTGTGGCATTGACCTTCACAGCTATTTATTACTTCTGTTTCCGAGGCATTTATCCAGCAGCCCTTCAGATATAGGTTGGCTATCCTTTTTACGTCTTGTGCCATGGCCTCCAATACAAAGTCTCAGACCTTGATGTTCTCGCGCTCGTACATTTATCCAGTCTACCAAGTCGCACAGCAAAGATCCACCTCACAGAGCTCCCTTCACCTCTAGCAACCACATGCATCTTTTTTTAAGAGGTGAAGGTGGCTTATAACAAGGCTTGATACCACACACAACCAATGAGCTGCGTAGGTGTTAATGACTTCAGGAAGCATTTGTTGTCAAGAGGAAAGATTGAGGAAAGATATGAGGAAAGATTGAAAAGACTAGGCTTGTATTCACTGGAGTTTAGAAGGATGAGGGGAGATCTTATAGAAACATATAAAATTATAAAAGGACTGGACAAGCTAGATGCAGGAAAAATGTTCCCAATGTTGGGCGAGTCCAGAACCAGGGGCCACAGTCTCAGAATAAAGGGGAGGTCAATTAAGACTGAGGTGAGAAAAAACGTTTTCACCCAGAGAGTTGTGAATGTATGGAATTCCCTGCCACAGGGCAGTGGAGGCCAAACCACTGGATGGATTTAAGGGAGAGTTAGATAGAGCTCTCGGGGCTAGTGGAGTCAAGGGATATGGGGAGAAGGCAGGCACGGGTTATTGATAGGGGACGATCAGCCATGATCACAATGAATGGCGGTGCTGGCTCGAAGGGCCGAATGGCCTCCTCCTGCACCTATTTTCTATGTTTCTATGATGCAATTAATATTTGCAACCCTGAGAATGAGAAAAACAAATGCAGTAAATGTGTTTAGTTTTGTTTAGAGATACAGAATGGAAACAGGTACTTCTGCCCACCATGTCTGCAGCGACCAGTGATTCCCACACACAAACACTATCCTATACACTAGGGACAATTTACTATTTTTACTGAAGACAAATTAACCTACAAACCTGTATGTCTTTGGAGCATGGGAGGAAACAGGAGAGTCTCGGGAAAACCCACACAGGTCATGGGGAGAACGTACAAACTCCATACAGACAGCATCCAAAGTCAGGATCGAACCCGGTTCTCTGGTGCTGTAAAACAGCAATTCTACTACTGCGCCACCTAAATATAAAAAAGGTAACTCTTTTGTTTCATGTTTGGATGACCTAACTTGATTTTGAACCACAAAATTGGTAGATCAGTCACAACTTAGTTGACAATATGGTCTTTAATTGATGAACTGCAGTCAACTAAGTTTTGCATATTTGTGCCATCAGCATTATAATATTTAAATGTAATAAAATGATTACCAAAGGAATGCATTAGCTTCAAAAGTTACAGAAGAGATTTGGAAATAGTCCCATTACAAATGTCCACTAACATGTAAATATGAAATACTGGTGACTATTTGCTTCATTCGTGTCTAAACATTGGCATTTCAAAGTTTAAACGGTTGGGTGTGAAAAATTAAAATACAGTGGGTGCAGAATATGGGTTTCCTTTTCAACTTTTCTCATGGGAGGACTTGCCTTTCTTTTTGTTTGTTGTTTTAGTCTGAGCTGTGTGTTTTACTCAGCAACGAGCTCTCCTCTGGTTTAACCAATCTGAGCTTTCACTTGATAACAATTCACTCAGCAACAGCTCAGCAAACCAATAGCAAAGCACTTTGTCGGCTACTTTGCATGAAGGTCAGCAAAAATGTACATGATTCCTATTCACCATCTGTGAGAAACAGATGCAGCATTTGTTATAAGAGATATGAGGGATTGGCGAGCCAATTGACTGATTTAGAGACAGGGATCGTGTTCTGTAAATGAATGCACTATTTTTAAAACTCTGGGACCAGAGCTCGGGTCTAATAATAAAGCCACGATCGGTGCTTTTAATATAATTTCCTTGATTTGTGTATATCTGCACGCAAGTTACAATAAACTCCAGCCTTATGTAGTTTGAGGAAGTGAAACACATTATTCTACCTTTTAATATGAGGTAGCTGTCATCTCTATCTTAGTTTCTTAAACGTACTCCGATGAGGGGAAATTGGGAACAAGTAAACAAGGTGCAAAAATCAAGTGTAAAATTGCTGTAATGTTAAGAAATCAAAATAGCATTGATTGAAAATTAATTAGAACTAACCAATACCAGAGGTTCCTTCTCAGTGTATAGTTTCATTCTACACTGCTATTTACTTGACAGCATTCACCAAGCAATTCCCGGCATTGTTCCTCAGTTTCCCCTGGCCAGCTCTGTGCAGTCTTTTTCACGCTGTTCAGTTGCTGCCTGTGTGCTGGAAAAGGAGTACAGCTAGATGGTCGGATTTCCCAAAGTGACGCTGAGGGATGGAGCTGTAGGCATCTTTGATGGTGAAATATCAGTAGCCGATGGTGTTTGATCCTCTGGTGATGCACGACACGTGCTGGTGGTAGTTTAGGAGCAATTTTTAGTTTAGTTTAGTTTAAAGATACAGCACGGAAACAGGCCCTTCGACCAACCGAGTCCGTGCAGACCAGCGATCCCCGCACATTAACACTATCACGTACACACACTAGGGACACTTTACAATTATACCAAGCCAATTAATCTACAAACCTGAATGTCTTTGGAGTGTGGGAAGAAACCGGAGCACCCAGAGAAAACCACGCAAGTCATGGGGTGAACATACAAACTCCATACAGACTAGCATCCATAATCAGGATCAAATCCGAGTCTCTTGCGATGTAAGGCAGCAACTCTACCACTGTGCTACCATGCCGCCTTCTTCAATTTCTTCAAGCTGGCCTTATTGAATCCATGACTATGATATGAAAGGCTCTGAGAGGAGTAAATCTGAAAAGATAATAAATTTTGTAGGCTGACATAGGGGGATGTTGGCAGTGTAGTTTATAATAATCTCTTGAAGAAAACAAATACATTTCCATTCAAGAACAAAATCTAAATTCATAGAATTGAAGATATTTTATTAACCTGGTTACATGTCTAATGAGGCATAGGAAATCTAGATTAGGGGTAACTGTTGTACGTGTAAGGAAATGATGGGAGGTGGACAAAAATACTGGAATAAATCAGCGGGTCAGGCAGAATCTCAGGAGAAAGGGATTAAATTACGTTTTGGGTCTCGATCAGAAACATCACCTATTCCTTTCTCCGGAGATGCTGCCTGACCCGCTGAGTTACTCCAGCATTTTGTGCCTATCTTTGGTATAAACCCGCATTTATAGTTTCTTTCCTATACAATGAGAGGTGTTTAACCACAATATATAATAGAACCTCATGGTTTACTATATTTGTCAATGATATGAATATATATCAACTGCCCGTGGACTTTTGCAGAGGTCAGTGAAACTGGTGGGCAGATGTAGCATGTTTACTTCACTGTGGCCAGATATATCAGTATGTGTTTCAGTAACGACTGCAAAAGCACATCCTCTGGAAGAACAAGGTATTTCTGATGGCAGCTCTTGAATTTCCACATTTGACTCCATAAGCACACTTCAGAGCTGGTTACCTTCAAAACAATGTTGTGAGTCTCCATAACATTATTTGTGAGAAATCCCATTAAGATCAAAACTCACTGAACAGCATTGTTTGGTTTCCACTGTGTAATGCTGCACAGTGTTAGTTTCGGCAATCAGTGTTAGTTTCAGCACAGACTTCTCTATTAATCTATTGTAAGTTTTGGTAGCCGCCGGTAATTAACCCTACGTACAATCTTTACAGTCAGCTCTTAAAGAGACATGCCATAAGGCAAGCAACACACTTTGAGCTGCCAGAAAGCATTGCTACTGAATGAGTGAATGCTGCAATGGTGGGAAAAAGAGTAAACAAGCACTCCTTTGAGAGAGGAGGGGGGGGGGGGAGAATGGTCTGAGCGATCTGGATAAACTGGTGAAGAATAGTGATCACAGGAGGCAGTTGATTCATAAGAATCTTCCAGGGCTATGGCCAGGTGCCCCTTGGGAGGGGAGGCCTCTGGAAGCTGTATGGTTTCGGAAAGCCTGAAGGGTCTCGACCAGAAACATCACCCATTCTTTCTAGCCAGAGATGCTGCCTGTCCCGCTGAGTTACTCCAGCATTTAGTGTCTATCTTCGGTGTAAACCAGCATGTGCAGTTTCTTCCTACACATGCCTATACCTCATCTGCCTGCTCCTGTGGACAGAAGGAATGCAAGGTGAGTCATCTCTCTTTGAGTATGGAGATTGGGTGATCTCTCTCTTATTCAGCAGAAAGCAGCAAAGTGGGAGATGTTGAACAGTCTGCGAGAGTCCTGAGACAATGGAGCTGAATGGTTATGACCTTGATTTCCAAGGGCAAAACAATCCAGGCACACGTGTGAAATTGTATTTGAAGTCTCTCGGATCTCGCAAAGAACAAGTATTGGTCCTTGAAAGTGCACAATTTTTGGGAAAGTGGGGTTAGTAAAAAATTTGGTTGCAGCGGGAGTACGTAGGAATTGTCATTCTTTACACCAGGTATGTTAGAAATCATACTGGAGCTGAATTGTGCATGTTGCACAGCTGTTACATTTATTTAGGTGAGCTCTATGCTGGAAACTGTGCTTCAGCATATTACAAAATCAAGATACAAATTTCTAGTGAGATGCTACGATTCCCAGAAATGAGTGCAACATTGCAGCATTCCAGGTTAAGGCCATTTTCAACTGCACAGTATTGTTTTTTGGGAAGATAGACACAAAAAGCTGGAATAACTCAGCGGGTCAGGCACAATCTCTGGAGAAGAGGAATAGGTGGCGTTTTGGGTTGAGACCCTTCTTAAAACAGCATCTGCAAAAGGTCTGCAGAAGGGTCTCAACTCAAAACGTCATCTTCCTACACATTGTTTTATGGGAGTTGTGGGAAAGAATTTCTTGTTCGGAATTGCTAATCAGCTTTCCTCGAATCTAGAGGTGATGTCAGCATGATTATTCTCATGAAGGCCAAGACCTAATTGTATAGTAAAAGGCTCAAATTGATGAAGGGCTGACGCTTGTTCCTTTGTTATAGTACCTTAAATATTCATTAGTGAGTGGGAGAATATATTGTATTTTGCATACTTCATTCTACCATTGTTTATAGAATGTGTGAGTGTCTTCATCATAGCCCAACTGATGCAAATACCTTTTTCCATCCAAATAACATCCTCAAATTTTTATGATTAATCTTACAAAATAAACTGCAAGTTCCTTCCTATAAGAATCTTTGAAGATGTATGTAATGTTCTGAACATTGTAAAGATAAAGCAAACAGTAAATTGCTGTCCGTACCATGCTGAAAGGTTTTGGAAGATAAAGTGAGTCATTTTATCAGGGGCCATAAACTTAAACAATGCTGGTGGAGATGAGTGTTTATACGGATTATAAACAAGTGCCAGCTGCCAATACAATATTCTTAATCTGACATTAAAGAGCATAGCATTTACAGCAAGAAAGGAAATAGGCTGTAAAATAGCTTTCTCAGAACAGATGAGTGAGCCTACTCGTAGGAAGAGGGACATAAGTGCTGGAGTAACTCAGTAGGTCAGGCAACATCTCTGGAGGAAAAGTGCACGTGATGTTTTGGTTTTGGACCCTTTGTCAGACTGATTGTTTCATTGTTTCTCTATTAGGAAAAGGGGAGTGGCAACGAGACCTGGGGGTCCATGTACATCAGTCACTGAAAGTAAGCATGCAGGTACAGCTGCAGTGAAGAAAGCTAATGGCATGTTGGCCTTCATTCCGAGAGGATTTGCGTTTAGGAGCAAGGAGGTCCTACTGCAGTGGTACAGTGCCCTGGTGACAGCGCACCTGGAGTATTGTGTGCAGTTTTGGTCCCCTAATTGAGGAAGGACATTATTGCTATTGAGGGAGTGCAGAGTAGGTTCACCAGGTTAATTCCAGGGATGGCGGGACCGACATAGGATGAAAGAATGGGTCGACTGAGCTTGTATTCACTGGAATTTAGAAGTATGAGAGGGGATCTTATAGAAACATATAAAATTCTTAAAAGCTTGGGCAGGCTGGATGCAGGAAAAATGTTCCCGATGTTGGGGGAGTCCTGAACCAGGGGTCACAGTTTAAGAATAAGGGGTGGGCCATTAAGGACTGAGATGAGAAAAACAAATTTCACCCAGAGTGTTGTGAATCTGTGGAATTCTCTGCCACAGAAGGCAGTGGAGGCCAATTCACTGGATGTTTTCAAGAGAAAGTTAGATTTAGCTCTTGGGGCTAAAGGAAGCAAGGGATATGGGGGAAAAAGCTGGAACAGGGTACTGATTTTGGATGATCAGCCATGATCATATTGAATGGCGATGCTGGCTCGAAGGGCCGAATGGCCTACTCCTGTACCTATTTTCTATGTTTCTAGTTTGTATGTATTGTCCTCCTGACACATGGTCTCATATTACAAACAACACTTCCCTCCTCTATCCCCTTGCTGCTTTCATTCTCAGTTTTCTTCATCTTCAACCTCAGTACCTCTTGTTGCTGCCTCAGCTGAGGGCTGACATGGGACATTATTGGAGGGATTTGTAAGAAAGGCTTGTTGCTATTAGGAGAATTTCCACATGTGACAAGCAACAGATGTTCATGACTTTTAGTGAAGCAGAAACCAGGAACTGACCAGGGCATTGGGAGTAACGACAAAACCTCCAGTGGACCATAGAGCTGGGCCAGGCTAGATAAGTACTGAGAGATTAAAAGTACTAAATCAAAATATTAAAGCCAATTCAGTGCAGCCATTTGCAAATTATCTGAAAGTTTTCAATTTGCCAGACAGATGGAAATGGACGATCATAGTTATAGTGTGTTCTCAAAGCACGACCTAATTGTATACACCAAAAAACATGAAAAGATCTGAGTTTGGATAAAGTTAATTTGTAAATAATAGTGCCCTGAATTGGACATCTGATGGGTGAATCTCTGCATATTTACGTGCCATTCACACGAGAACAAAACTAAAGTCCCATAATGTGGAAATTACAATAGAATTTGAGCTGTACTTCCTGAAGAGGTTGTATTTTTTTATTATTTGTGCTCAGATCAGATTACAACCTCCTCACTTGAAGAATGCTAAGATATGATGCCTTTGTGATTGATGATTAACTACTCTAGAAATTCCTCCAGAAATAAAATAAATAATTTACAAAAGTACCCCTGCAGCAACCCTGGCATCGGCCTCGCACAGATTTTACCAAAGATCCTGTAAGATCCTAGTGGGCATAGCTTTAAGGTGAGAGTGGCTAAATGTAAAGGAGATGTGCAAGGCAACTTTCTTTTACACAGAGAATGGTGGATTTTACCCTTGTCCTATTCTTTCCTCTTGCCACCTTCTCTATAACTTTAAAATTGCATTTTCCTAATCCCTATTTCCCTCTTGCTGACAAAGTCTTTCAATTTGAAATGTTAATTCTGTTTCTCTATATTCAGAGGCTGCCTGACCTGCTGTGTGTTTCTGGTAATTTCAGATTTTGTTTCAGTTCCAATTTGTTTTTAAGCTTTTAGTTTGTTTCATAAGGTGTATGTAAGTGTATCTCAAAAGTCTGTGACTTCGCAATGCAAAGCTCATTGCATTTTATTCACCTTCGTAACATTAGCTGCACAGCTGCCAACACAAGACAATATTTAACATAAAGGTGTTGTACAATTAGCAAGCACATCATTTGTTTGTTATGCTAAACAGGACATTGCTGTTCCTGGTTTTGAATGTGTTTAGCCAATAGACCCAAATGTCAGTGGTATAAAAGTGAAAAAGTACATTGAAAGGTTCTAATGCAGCTTAAATTATCAATTGACTAACCTTTGGAATCTCTACTAATCAATAGTGTATGTACATTAAAAATACAGTGACCTTCGTACCATGAGACATTGCAAATTACTTTTGCCACAAAATTATTGTTTGTGCAGCATGAGTTTTGCAGGGCTGGTAAAACTGGAAATAGGCAAGTTTGAATAGCAGTTTAGATGTAAAACTAAATATGCAATTGGAATAAAGTTTCATTATTAACCAGTGCCTCAGTTTCCTTTGACAAATGTTTGACAGGAAATTCTTAATTGGATATAATTATGACCTTGGAGACTTTCAAAATAACAGGCTCGGGATGGGCAATGTATTGAACACACTGAGCAAAGCATCAGCAGTACTGGCAGTGATGATGAGCTTTGGTGGGGACCAGATTGTGCACAAGAGGGAGATAGCACAGCGGTGGTGCCAAGGACAGAGGAAGCACTAACTATAACTCGTGATTTAAACTCAAGATTCAATTTCCTTGTTGTCCTGGAAGATGTGCGTTTCCTCGGGCTGTGGTTGTCATGCCAGGAAGTGGCAGTTAGCTGCAGGATTCTGCTTCGTTTTGTGCCAATGTTACCAATAATTGTGAAAATAATTACAGCACAACAGTTCTTTTAGTTCCTTCAAGGCATGAGGCATATCTCCAATCTCCCAGTTGTCTGCATGTAAATGCCTAAAGCAGGTTACTAACCATTTGTTTCCGAGTGCTGCCAGTTTTATAAATTTTCTGTTAAGGCAGTGAGCAGAGTAAACAGACACTCTGAATTGCCTTTCTGGTTGGATTGTTCTATATTCTGTGGCTATTATCTAAAAACAAATTAAACAGCACCAAAAACAGCAGGAGGTTAATAAACAGTAAAATAATATTCTATAGATCTCAAAGTGCTGGACTAACTCAGTGGGTCAGGCAGTGTTTCTCGAGGTCAGGGATAGGCAATGTTTTGGGTTGGGACCATCTGAGTCTGACGAAGGGTCCCGTCCAGAAACATTGCCTAACATCCCCTCTGGAGATGATGTCTGACCCATTGAGTTACTCCAGCACTTTTGTTCTATGCAAGATTCCAGCATCTGTAGTTACTTGTGTCTCTAACAAATATTCTATATTGCTATTCAATCCGTTTGCAATTACAAAAATAGGGTCATGCAGGGATGAACCAAATTACCACAAAAGTTGTCATTACTGGATATCAACCTGGGCAACATGTAGTAAATTGATTTAGAGTTAGAGGGTTAAACGTGTAGCTCAAGAATATGTGGGGAGAAATGGATTTTAAGTTCCAGGGCAAGGCAATCAGTCTGAAGAAGGGTCCCAACCCGAAGCATTGTCTGTGTATTTCCATCTTTAGATGTTGCTTGCCTGCTGAGTTCCACCAGTAGTTTGTTCTGTGCTCAAGTTAATCGGTGATAGAGCAATGAGCAAAGACTTGTGAGCAATCATAATGAGAGCAATGAGCCTCTAGATTGGGAACATTTCAGACTTCAACAATTGAATGAATTGAATTGAATGCTATTTATTGTCATTCAAGCCTAGGCTTGAACGAAATATCATTACTACAGTTTTTTAACACATTACAAAAAAAAACCAAGACCCACACTTAACACAGTTTACATAAACATCCATCACAGTGAGTCTCCAACTCCTCCTCACTGTGATGGAAGGCAAAGTCTTATCTCTTCCCTTTATTCTTCACCCGCGGTCCAGCAGTCCAACTGCAGCGTCTAGGCGAACTGGGGCTCCGGTGTTAAAGCCCCCGGCGGACGATGGCAAGTCCCGTGGCCATTCAGCCACGCCGGGCGATGTTAGGCCCCGGCTCCGCGCCCTTCAAACCCCGCGGTTCAAGCAGTCCAACCCGCAGTCCAACTGCAGTGTCTAGGCGAACTGGGGCTCCAATGTTAGAGCCCCCGGCAGGCGATAGTAAGTCCTTTGAACCTCGCGATTCCAGCGGGAGAAGTTGCCGTTGCGGGAGCTCCGAAAAGCCGTCTCCCACCAGGGACCTGGAGCTCCCGATAACCTGTCCACCGGGCCCGCAGCCGGAGCCTCCGAAACTCCAAAATCGGGTCGCAGCCACGCGCCACCACAGCTCTCCCTGCTCCAAAGTCGGCCAGCTCCGCGATGTCAGGTCCCAGGCTCCGCGACTGGAGCCCTCAGGTTAGTCCCGGCCAGAGGCCGCCGCTGGCTCCACAATGTTAGGCCCAATGACATCGGTGATCCGACAGGGAAAAGTCGGGTCCCCGTACAGGGAAGAGATTAACGGTTTCCCCAACATCCACCCCTCCACCCCCCACATATACACAGCTAAAAAATAATAAAAACGAAGCTCCAGACATACATTTAACAAGACAAAAAATAAAAAAAAGACGGACGACTGTAGTTGAGCCGCTGCCGTTAGGCGCCGCCACTCCGACAATAGACAAAGACAATAGACAAAGACAATAGGTGCAGGAATAGGCCATTCGGCCCTTCAATCCAGCACCGTCATTCGATGTGATCATGGCTGATCATCCCCAATCAGTACCCCGTTCCTGCCTTCTCCCCATATCCCCTGACTCCGCTATCTTTCAGAGCCCTATCTAGCTCACCCTTGAACGTATCCAGAGAACCGGCCTCTGAGGCAGAGAATTCCAGACTATCAACTCTCTGTGAGAAAAAATGTTTCCTCGTCTCCGTTCTAAATGGCTTACCCCTTATTCTTAAACTGTGGCACCTGGTTCTAGACTCCCCCAACATCGGGAACATGTTTCCTGCCTCTAGCGTGTCCAAACCCTTAATAATCTTATATGTGTCAATAAGATGCCCTCTCATCCTTCTAATCTCCAGAGTAAACAAACCCAGCCGCTCCATTCTCTCAGCATAGGACAGTCCCGCCATCCGGAATTAACCTTGTAAACCTACGCTGCACTCCTTCAATAGCAAGAATGTCCTTCCTCAAATTAGGGGACCAAAACTGCACACAATACTCCAGGTGTGGTCTCACTAGGGCCCTATACAACTGCAGAAGGACCCTCTTTGCTCTATACTCAACTCCTCTTGTTATAAAGGCCAACATGCTATTCGTTTTCTTCACTGCCTGCTGTAAAGAAGAAGCATAAAGGATATTGAAAGTGAATACAAGGGTATCTGGCAAGATATAGTCTGTGAAAGCTGCTATGTAAAAAAGGGTTAACCCAACATAATCACTGCTGTTTGAAGGTCCATGAACAATGCACACTGATATTTACTGTCACCAGATGCTTTCTAGCTCCAGCAAACCGATTCTCCTTCTTCACTTTACAATATTCAAAGAGGCCATTCCCTTCACAGCACTCTGGTCTGCTCTTCCGTCCCAATCAAACTCTCCCAATTTTACAAAATTTTCATGCAAATGTAGGAAATGGAACACCTCCCCAGCTCTTCTCACAGATATTTTCTCCCACCCTATTCCATACTCTCTGATGCATGTTTTCTATTGTTCCCACTTCTAATGAAAGTTCTTCAACCAAAGGCATTAGCTATGTTTCTATTTCCACTGGTACAGCCTGACCTGATGAATCTTTCCAATATTTTCTGTTTCCACTTGAGATTTTCATCATCTCATTTAATAATGATGTGCAGGCAGGTCAAGCCAGCTCATGGCAAATAAAAGAGATTCTAAGTCATTGTTAATAATAACAACATCTTTAAACGTGGCTCATTCTGCCAGGTGGAACCTTGCCAACCTGACACAGGAGTATTATTTTAAAAGCCACATGACTATGTTGTTGCATAAATCAAACCTTCCGAATGTTTAAGGTGCAATTTGGATGCCTAGGTAATTCTAAAGGTATGCTTCAGGCCTGACCAACAATAGGATAGCTTTAAAGTCGTCTTGTTGAGTCTCATTGTTTGTAACTCATTTTCAGCTAGGCCTCAGCTAACAATGGCCTGATTCCTTTATCATCGTTACTTTTTTGCTTATCTTCCATTCATTTGTTTAATATCAACGTCTATATCTCTCATTTCCGCTTCCCCTGACTCTCAGTCTGAAGAAGGGTCTCGACATGAAATGTCACCTATTCCTTTTCTCCAGAGATGCTGCCTGACCCACTGAGTTACTCCAGCTTTTTGTGTCTATCTTCGGTTTAAACCAGCATCTGCAGTTCCTTCGTATACAACAATAGGATAAATTGGTCATGATTATATTACACAGCAGAGAGGCTAGCAGAAGAAAGAGAAAAACACGGCTCTCAATCATTTTTGTAAGCAAAGAATATAAAAGAGGAAGAGGAAATTCATCAGCCATGATTGAATGGCAGGGTACACTCGATGGGCCTAATGGCCCAATTCTGCTCCTATGACATGAAAATGGTGAGAAACTCATGATCACAATGGTAATTTAAATTGCTGCCCAAGATGCTATGATATTGCAAAAGCACCCCCAGTGTGAAACACTAAATACCAGAAAACCTCCAGACATTAATTCGATCAGGCAGCATCTGTGGAAAGAGAAACAGTCATCTTTTTAGGTTGAAGGGCTCTTCATCTGAACTGAAGCAGAGTAATGCAAGTTAGATACACATTATAGAGCGAGTGAGGAAGTGATGGACAGGATAGTGGCATTATCTCTGGTAGTATGAGACCAGCGTCATGGGGATAAGCCATTGTTGAAACCATATGATTCAAAAGTTAATGAGTGAAGTTAAAGCAAAAAACAAAAAGCATGCAAAGTCTGTGACATGAGGGTCAGAGATGTATGAATTGCCAGGAGATCTGACAATGTTAATGGAAAGTTAAAAAACTAAGTTAATATTACATTTGGATAACTGGCCAGTTCTGACAGAAGCAGAGAAAATGACTCGCCTTGTTAACATATTAAGTCCACACCCAGGGAGGACGGAGTGGGATTAAGAAGCAAAGTGCCAGGTAATTGGAAAATCAGTGTTGCTTCTGCAGACTGAATGCAGGTGTTTCTCAAAATAGTCTCACAATCTAATTTTGGTCAAAGCATTGATCCTTGAAATATAGTCAATACAATTCTGAGAGGCATATTTGTATTTATGTCAATTGGTACTTATAAGCTCCTTATTTCTCGTTCTACTAATAGGAAGAACTGATATCTACGACATAAGACACACCAGGTACTTTTCAGCCATCACTGGTGCTTGCAGTCCTACATTGGTTTCTGGTAAAGCAAACCCTCAATTTTAAATTTTCACGCTTGTTTTCAAATCCTCACACGGTGTCAACTTCCTTATCTCTATGATGTTCCCAAGCCTTCTAAATCTTAAAAATTTCTGAAAGACAGCAGTTTTGGACTCTTGTGCACCCATGATTTTAATTGCTTTCCAATGGCTGACTCTACTTTCTGCAGACTGAGCCCTGAACTTGGGAATTCATTGTTCATCTGACTACCATCCAAATGGACCATACTGTCTACTCTCCTTTCTTAAAAACACTTCTTAAATATATAACTTTATTTTCATACAAAAACATATTGATATCTATTGTATTTTGCCTATATATGGCTCAGTACCAAATGTTGCCTTATTTAGTTGCCTCTAAGTACCTTGGGATGTGACATTATACAAATGCTACTTGTCATTGAATATAATTGATGGCTGCCTTGCATTTCAGATGAATTGCTTTGAATCACACTGAATGGTAAAGCAGATGTATGTATGCTTGCCTTCATCAGTGGTGGTGAATCTGTGGATTTCTTTGCCACAGAAGGCTGTGGAGGCCAAGTCAATGGATATTTTTAAGGCAGAGATAGATACATTCTTGATTAGTATGGCTGTTAGGGGAGAAGGCAGGAAAATGGGGTTAGGATGGAGAGATAGATCAGCTATGATTGAATATATATATGAGTAGACTTGATAGGCCGAATGGCCTAATTCTGCTTCTTTTATGACCTTACGATCAGGAAGTGATGATGTAGCTCTATAAGACTTTGGTTTGGCCACATTTGAAGTACTGTGTGGAGTTCTGGTTGCAGGAAAGCTGTACAGGAAAGCTTTGAAGAGGGCATAGAAGAGGTGTACCAAAATGCTGTCTGGATTATGGGGTATTAGATACAAGGAGCATTAGGACAGACTTGGATTGTTTTCTATGGAGAGCTGTAGGTTAAGGGAGAATTGATAGAAGCAGAAAAAGTAATGGGAAGCATGGGGAGGGTAGACGGAACCCTTTCTCCAGGATGGAAATGTCAAAGACTAGTGGGCATAGCTTTAAGGTGAGAGTTACAAAATGAAAAGGAGATGTGCAAGGCAACTTTCTTTTACACAGAGAATGGTGGATGCCTGGAGCACCTGCAAGTTGGTAGAGGCAGATATGATGGTGGTGTTTAAAAGGCTTTTAGATATACACCAGGATAGATGAGATTAGTTGATCTTGGCACAAACATGTGGGCCTGTTTCTGTACTACTATTCTACGTTTCATTGTTTTGGGATTGGGGTGAGCAGCAATAGTGGATGGAGAAATCTGAAGAAAACTTAGCATCAGGAATTTAGTTTAGTTTAGAGATTCAGTATAGAAACAGGCCCTTCGGCCCTCCGAGTCCGCACCGACCAGCGATCCCTGCACATTAACACTCCTACACACACCAGGGACAAGTTACATTCATACCAAGCCAATTAACCTACAAACCTGTAGGTCTTTGGTGTGTGTGGGAAAACCAAAGATCTCGGAGAAAACCCATGTGGTCACGGGGAGAACATACAAACTCCATACAGACAGTTCCTGTAGCTGGGATCGAACTCGGGTCTCCGGCGCTGCAATGTTACAAAATTTTGAGATTTAAAAAATAAAGTCTGCAATTTATCCCATCAGTTAAAGCATAGAAAGAAGTTTAATTTGACACCTAATTCACTTTCATATCTTCAGTATTAAAGAAGTTATGGCCATTTTCATACTTGGAAATTAGCATCTTGTTCCCTATTGCTTTTCCATTGACTTAACACAAAAGCTGTGATCGAGGACAGTTAAAAGCCCATAACTTTCTTAAAAATTAAGATAACTGAAATAAATGTTCAGTTATTATAGATTGAAGCATTCTGAAACAAATATGAAACAATCTTACTTAGAAGACGTGAAAGTAAAGCATATAATTAGTTAGTTACCTAATTGTAGCTAATTACAAAATTCAATTACTAGATCTAAACATCTATCAATTTCTTAAGAATAGATTAACATTTGTAAATAGCCTAAGTGTCCAAATAACATTCACACAATAATTCACAATATAACATAATTTTTTAATCTCATTTTCTTGAATTTAGAGGCCAAATGGAAGGAATTGAATGTTTAATACCTGTAAATTAATGGGCATTTAAATCACCTTGTGAGTGAGGATTTCTGGAATGCGATCTTTTGGAACGTTCATTTGCGGTGAATTTAACCCCGTATTGGCATGAAAAATACTGCCGTTAGTTCGGGGAATAAAATCACCGTTTCACATGAAAAATGTGAATTAAAGGCTTCTTAAGAAGCACTTTTATACATTTAAAGAAACCACTTTCGTTTACCTGTCCCGTGTGTGAAATCCGTCCCCGTTATCGGCGTTGACGCTTCAGGAGCTGCTTTTAAAATTACTCCAGCGCTGACATTGACGATTTAATAAAAATAAAAAATTCACAAAACGCCCCTAGGAACGATTTTTCAGCAAACGCTTGTACTCCAACGAAATATAATTCAGGACAAGGTAGGAGAAACCCGCATTTTAACCCCGCCCCCCCCTTAAAGGCGCCAAAACCGCGCACACGGCCAGTGGCAGAATTGCAGCGCGACTGAAGGTAAGTTTTGTAACATACCTACTGTAAGGCAGCAACTGTGCTGCTGCTCATTGTTGGCTGAAAGCTGAATTGTTGGCTTAAAGCTGATGGGCTGTGCATAGTTCTATAATGTAGAACATTTTTCAAACTTGAATGAATAGGGTGGGAATAGTGTGGAATAGCTTAATCCACAGGAAGTAAGCTTAATCCACAGGAAGTAAATAAATCAGGAAATGTACTCGCTATTCCTGGTTAAATATCGAACTGCTTCTAACATTGTGCCCCTGACTGGGACAAAATGTTACCCGAATCCCAGAATTATTTGGTGCAGATGGAAGCCATTCAGCTAACTGAGGCCATTGTTCCCGTGAAACAATCTACTTTTTCTAATTCGTATCTTCCTTTGAAGACCTATAAATTATTTTCCCTTGTGCATTTCTAATTCCCTTTTACGCCTTTCCTGCTTCCAACTGCTCTCAGGAGTAATTCCAGTGACGCTTGATACTGTTTTGGTGCTGCCCTTTCTCTTTGTCTACCCTCCATCCTGGGCTTTTACTAATTCCTTCAAATGCCACTGAGATTGTCTCACCTGTGCTTCCCCTTCTAGATAATAAAAGGGCTATGCATTGTAAAAGATTTTAAATGTAGAGATGTACAATCCTGATGCTTTTAACATAATAATGATTATAATAGATTTTATGTATATAGCGCTTTTCAGGACTCAAAGTCGCTTAGACTTGACTAACAGGAAAGTCGCTTGATAAAAACTCCCACAGTTACAATGATTATTGCCTGTGAAGTGCATTTCTAGACAAATAATAGTAACATCCCTGTTTAATGAAAATGTGAGTCAAAAACATACCTTCTAAGGCACTGGAAAATACAAGGACAGAACTGGAAATGCTACCATTGTCGATAAATAGTTTCACTTTCTTCTCATCCACTGAACATGTATATGGTAATAAACACCACTCAGTATCAGCCGCCACACAGATCTCCTGCGGAGTAAAAAGTACAAAAATGCATTCAAAGCAATGATACAGAATCTTGAATCAAAATGGGGCCATGCCGATTACCAGAACGTGCATCATGATTTAAAGTGCACAAGGCAGTCAAGAATAGAGCAACAGAAAGGGTTGCCGTGGAGGTGGAAATACACAAGGAAAACGGGAATCTTTGCACTCACGGGTGTGCCTCGTTATTTACACATGATGGTCTGCCCTGATTGAGATGTGTGACATGAGTGAGCTCAGACCAAGTGGTTTGTGGGCTGATAAAAGACCAGTGATCACAACGGGCAGTGTGGAGGTGATTTGGGCTAACACTTCTGATGCAGTTTTCATAATCCTGAGCATTGGAAACAAGAGATTGTAGTTTAGTTTAGTTTAGAGATACAGCGCGTAAACAGGCCATTGAGTCTGCATCGACGAGCGATCCCCACTCATTAACACTATCCTACACACACTAGGGACAATTTACACTTATACCAAGCCAATTAACCTCCAAACCTGTATGTTTTTGGAATGTGCGAGGAAACCGGAGCACCAGGAGAAAATCCATGCAGGTCACGGGAGAATGTACAAACTCCATACAGACTAGCACCCACAGTCGGGATCGAACCCGGGTTTTCAACACTGCAAGCACTGTAAGGCAGCAACTCTACTGCTGCGCCACCGTGCCACTCACAAATGTAAATGAAAGTGTACTGAGTTCTGAATATGATAAATTCTTTATGGTTCAATTTTAACTGGAACTTATCACGAGTATGATCTAAACTGAGTTAGGTTTGCGCAAAAAAAATTACCAAATGTTGGCTCAGGTATTTTAATCTTGGGTTAAACAGGCAAAGCTGCTCTATTCTATCTCACATGGAAATAAAGAAGGAAACTCGAACTTTGGCATACTCTTTGAGTGATATTTATTTAAGCATTTGAAATTGAATAGTTTGTAAGTTATAAATGACTGAAAAATAATGAAGGTCTTTGATGTGAAACATTAAGTCTGTTTCTCTCTCCACAGATGTTGTCTGACCTCCTGAGTAGTCCCAGCCTTTTCTGCTTTTAGGAACCACTTCCAACATCTGAAGTTGTTTTTTACTCTTAATTGACTGAAAAACATACTGTTTGTTTAATACCAATTATTCTGGAGCAATCACTTTAATTAGAGAGTGCAATGAAATAATATTGCTGAATGATTGTTCAACAATGTGCAATTTATCATTTGCAAACATTTTGTGACAAATGTGTTCAATTGGGAATTGAGAATGACTTAGATTTTCAATTTTGAAAAAATGTTGATTGAGTATTAATGTCTCTTATCCAGTTGCTGCTTTAGAGATGCTCAAGCATGAGGGATAATTTCATGAAAATTATTCCTTTGTAATTTACTTCTGACGGAATAAGTAGGAGTTTTCAGTTCTGCACTTTTTGCAGTCATGGATAATATCTATCACAAGCAAAGTTGTCCTTTAATGCACATTCTCAAATGCTCTTGACGAAGTCTAGGCTAATTGCCATTTTTGAACTACTGAAATCCTTCCAGTAAAGTTATGGCCACACTGCTGTAGATAGAGAGTGAAAGATTGATTTTAATGGACCACTGGTAATGGGATGATGAAATATTCCCACGTTAGGGTGGTGTAAACCTGACGGTGTGAAATGAATGGATGAGATCCCCGGCCACGACAAGTATTCTGCTTTTTGATAATAAACTTCATGACTCTGGGAGGTCCTGTTGAGGAAGCTTTGGTGAATTGCTGTATATCTTTTGAATTGCACATACTTCAGTCATGGTGCACCAGTGTTGAAGGAAATGAGTGATGCGAGGTGAATGTGATCAAATCAAGCCAATTGTATTGCCCTATGTTGCCAAGCTCTTGAATATTATCGAGGCAAGTGAGTGTCCTTGATTGAACTCTCAACATGTGCCTTGTAAGTGGTGGACAGGCTATGGGAAATACACAGGGTGCCTGTAATGGAATATATGTCTAGTTTAGTTGAATTTCTGATCAATGGTAACACACTATATCTTGTTAAAAACCTGCAGGTAGATGCTGGGAGAGTTGCCAATGATAATGCCATTGAATGTCTAGTGGAAGTGATGCTGACCTGCTGAGAATTTTGAGCATTTTCTGATATTATTTCAAATTGCTAGCGTGTGTTTTGGTTCACAAGCTAGAAATCTAGTTGAATGTTCATAAAAACAGCATTGGCCATTTGAGCTTTATCTGCTGATCAGCAAGATAATTTCTGATCATTTTTAATTTATTATATTATTATAAACTACAGCAACACTTTTAATGAATCTGTCAATTTACATGAGACTTTTATATGAAAGTGTATTAAAAAAAAGGCAGCTATCTGAAGATAAGTGTTCTTCAGTTTTGTTATTTAAGATATCTGCAATACTTAATATATATTGGAAGAGTGGTAATATTGGCATCTTTGATGAGGTCCTGATACATGCAGATCTTTCCAATGAGCAATGCCTTCCCAGTGCCTTAATCTGTCAGAATATTGAGTATAGAAGTTGGAAGGTCCTGTTGCAGTTGTATAAGACATTGGTGAGACAGCACTTGAAATATTGTGTTCAGTTCTGGGCACCATGTTATAGGAAAGATATTGTCAAGCTTGAAAGGGTTCAGAAAAGATTTACGAGGATGTTGCCAAGACTAGAGGGTGATGAAGAAGAAGATTGAGGGGGGATCTTATAGAAACTTACAAGATTCTTAAGGGGTTGGACAGGCTAGATGCAGGAAGATTGTTCCCAATGTTGGGGAAGTCCAGAACAAGGGGTCACGGTTTAAGGATAAGGGGGAAGTCTTTTAGGACCGAGATGAGAAAATCATTTTTCACACAGAGAGTGGTGAATCTGTGGAATTCTCTGCCACAGAACGTAGTTGAGGCCAGTTCATTGGCTATATTTAAGAGGGAGTTAGATGTGGCCCTTGTGGCTAAAGGGATCAGGGGGTATGGAGAGAAGGCAGGTACAGGATACTGAGTTGGATGATCTGCCATGATCATATTGAATGGCGGTGCAGGCTCGAAGGGCCGAATGGCCTACTCCTGCACCTATTTTCTATGTTTCTATGTGTGAACTATAGGGAGAGGTTAAGTAGGCTGGGTCTATATTCCATGGAGCGTAGGAGGATGAGGGGAGATCTTATAGAGGTATATAAAATCATGAGAGCAATAGATCAGGTAGATGCACACTTTTACCCAGAGTAGGGGAATCGGGGACCAGAGGACATAGGTTCAAGGTGAAGGGGAAAAGATTTAATAGGAATCCAAGGGGTAACTTTTTCACACAAAGGGTGGTGGGTGCATGGAACAAGCTGCCAGAGGAGGTAGTTGAGGCTGGGACTATCCCATTGTTTCAGAAACAGTTGGACAGGTACATGGAGGGATATGGACCAAGCACAGGCAAGTGGGACAAGGGTAGTTGGGACATGTTGGCTGGTGTGGGCGAGTTGGGCCGAAGGGCCTGTTTCCACGCTGTATTACTCTTTGACTCTATGAGCAGGGGGATCAGGAAACAAAGACTTCCATAGCGTTATCCTAATTATTCTGCCAGTCTTGCTGCCAGTGACTCTGTCATGGGACTAAAGTGCCAGTAGATGGGTCTTATTTTCCACAGAAAATTGTGGAGGGACTCACCAGGTCAGAGAGCATCTGTGTAGTTGACAGACAGACAACGTTTCAAGTCATGATTATCCTTCAGAAGTCTGAAGAAGGGTCCCGACCCAAAACATCATCTGTCCATCATCTCCACAGAAGCTGGCTGACCCACTGAGTTCCTCCGGTACTTTGTGTTTTACTCATGACTCCAGCATCTTGTGTCTTTCTTATTGACCATGCATGTTTTTGCAATTGTAATGTATCAGGTGCAGTAAGTAATATTATGCACTTGAAGAAAGGATGTGTCAAGCAACAATTATACAACAGAGAATATTGAGTAAGTGCTGTGAGAACATTGTTAGTAGTGTGGCACTGAGCTTCATACACAGTGATATAAAGAATATTTCCCCTTGCATTTAATTTTCTATACTTTGACTACCGTTGACCTCATTAAAATGAATATCGTGCAATGGTTCAGTGGTGCTTTCATTGTTACATATGTGGTGCTAGCACAGTGAAATTATTTTCTTAAAAACAGTGGAGTAGAGTACTGCCATACCCCCGATCCCCAATTAGCAAGTGTACAGAAATAGTCTACTGAACCCGCATGAAAGAGGTGACATGTGTTGGTGCCATTTTCAAAGTCCAGTCCACACTCCAGTTCTTATATGCGGTGCCCGATCCAGGCAAGCCCCAGGCTGCTCCGGGCCTCCAGCCATCGCCTACCTTGGGTGTGACGTCCCTCTCCTTGCCCGCCACCTTAGTGCCCTGGGGCTACCTCCTGCAGCTGACCTTGAAGGCGCAGTAGGCCAGACTCTGGTTCCCTCTCCTCTCCTACCGACCTATTATCTGTTCTCTCAATGCCTCATCTGACTACACATAAAATACCATAGCTTAGATGTAGAATTAACTTGGGGTTTTTTTTGCTCCATAGGTGCTTCATTCCAAATATGTATGCAGCTCTTGCTGCAGCAGCTCTGATGCCTTTATTATGCCTTGTGGGAGTCCTTGTGATTTTTATCTACATCTATCAGATTGTGCACCAGTGGAAGTCCTATGATGATATTTTCAGGGGGAAGGCAAATGGAAAAGGTAAGGATTTTCTTTTGATATTTTTACTCATATTCTATCCTTTTGCCATTGACTGATAAAGTATTACTCAAAATAAGCTGAACTACATATGTCTGATTAAAACAAAATCAAGGGTTCATTTTTTATGATCATTTCAGAGGGGATTGTGCACAATACTGCAAAACAGTGGGGAAATATGGTTACATATTGCAACTGCCTCAGCCTTTGATATTCTTCACTGAGGATCCAAGTAAATGCCAAGATGGAATTATGAGTTTCATCAAACAGCAGTTTTGGAATAATTATGCGTTAGTCCCTTCCATTGGTCTTTTACAAAATCTGGATCCAATAAGATGATGTTATTGACCTTAAAGTATTTGAATATTCTTTTTTCAGGCAAAGATTTTGAGCCATGTCATTCAACCAAGTTTATCATATTGTTTTAACTGTACTGTTATTTTCAGCACCTGTGATAAGACCCTGACAATGACAAAATACTTTGTAGTCAGTAGAGTAGCTTGTATGCAACACAGGAACCAAACCATACTCAGTTTTCAATGCAATAAATACCAGGTTATGTGTTTCATATCAGATGATTCAATACCAATACTGTGGAATTATTTTATGTGCAATTTATGGTGCAGATGAGGCTTTAGTTTAATGACATGAGTGGATTCGTCCATAATATATTCACTAATACACAAATTGCTAATTTGATGTGCTATACAGTATTAACCTAAAGATACGCATATACATTGAAGGCAGTAGCAAGTTTCATCATTGATATTTGCCTTCATTGAGGGATGTTAAATGAGAGGTAGTTCATATTTTCCTGGGTATGGCCATCAACCTTTATGGTTGCGAGGAAATATTGAACAGGAGAGGCAGGTTGGGCCTTTATCTCTGAGTGTAGGAACAGGAAGTTTGAAGAAAAGGAGCTTGGCCCTTGGCGCAAAACTAACGGGCAGCAGTGAACACTGCCCTTCTCTGTGTTTCTGAGACTTGGATTACCTTCGGAGACAAGGAATGGGTAAAGTTTGGGGTCAAGACTCTTCTTCAGAACTAGTCTGAAGAACGGTCTCGATCCGAAATGTCACCCATTCCTTCTCTCCAGCGATGTTGCCTGTCCCGCTGAGTTACTCCAGCATTTTGTATCTCTCTTCGGTTTAAACCAACATCTGCAGTTCCTTTCTACATACTTGATTACCTACATCAGGCATCTCAACGGTTTAAACAAAACATCAATGCTGTATTTGCAAAATCCTCCAAATTTATCAGGAGAATAAGAATGAGTTAACTGTAAAGAAGCTGAGTCTGACTCACTTGTAGCTTTACTTAACGTTTAATGATAAGACAGGTTAAACACTTTCCAGCACTGACTGCACCCAGTCTGTCATCATGCTGGAACCAAGGGAGGAGCACACGGGAGATAGAGTTCTTATACTTGATAACTAAGGCGTGGTTAGTGGTACTGGGGTAGCTATATTATTGGTTGCATGCATAAACCATCTACATCCTTCCCCTTAGAATCAAATGCACATGGAGGCAATCAGGATAGTGCTATTACAATAAACGTGCGAATTTAGACAAAGTCGCCGTAGCGGACAGGCGGCTTAACAATGCGACACGAACGCGTACGTACAGCACCTTCCCCCCCCCCCCCCCATCAGAAAGAAGAGAAGCCGTAGCGGAGGCAGGCAGGAAAGTCAAGGGAGGGGGAGATGCAGGCGGAGCGGGAGAGATAGGAGGGGGAGGACGTGCAGGAGGTGAAAGCGACCGGCCAAGACCAGGAGGCAACGAAACAGGAGACCGCACTAAGCGAGGGGAATGGGGCATGCATGGAGCAGCAGGGTGATCAGCGGCAGCAGGTGGAAACGACAACGGAGGAGCATAAGGAGCCGCAGGAGGAGGCTTTGGCCCGTTCACGGCCAACAGGTGCTGACGGCTTCGTCGGTAGGTAATCCCCTCGTAATCCACCAGGTAAGATCTTGGAGAGTCGTCCACGCCAGTCACCGTCGCGAGGCGGGAATATCCGGTGGTGGTCTGCATCCGAATGACCTGCCCGGGTAGCAGAGGCAGCAGAGGGCGGCAGGACCTGTCATGGGAACGCCGTTGAACTTCATGTTTATGATCGATCCGCCGTTGGACAGTGGTAGGATCGAGCACTTTGGGTAGCAGGGACTGCTGGGCGATGGGCATAGGTGGTCTTGTCACCCTGGACATCAGACGTTGGGCAGGGGAACCCATAAGCGGGTCCCGTGAAACGTTACGTAGGTTAAGTAAGTCCAGGTAAAAATCGCTGTTAGACAGGCGGGACTGCTCCAACAGGCCCTTAGCACTCCGCACGGCCCGTTCGGCCAGGCCGTTACTCTGAGGGTACTCAGGGCTGCTGGTGTAGTGATGGAAGTTCCACCTTGCAGCGAAAGCTTTGAACTCGGCACTTGTGAATTGCGGACCATTGTCGGTCTGTAAGCGGACAGGGACGCCGTGGGCGGCGAAATGCTCACGCATCTTTGCGATGACCCTCCCGGAGGTGGCGGACGGAAGGTGGTCAATCTCGAACCGATTGGAGAATGAGTCCACCAGGACGAGAAAGTGCTTACCCCGCCATTCGAATATGTCAGCAGCCAGCGATGTCCAAGCCATGGCTGGCGCTGGCTGCTGCAGAAGAGGTTGACGCTGCTGGTGTGGGGTAAGGTTGTTGCAGGAGGCACAGGAGGACACCCGGTTCCTGATGTAGTTGGCCATGCCAGGCCAGTAGAACTGTCCTTGGGCATGAGAAACAGTGGCCTCGATTCCAGGATGACCACTGTGGGCTGCGTTGTAGTATAGATCGTTTTGAGAGGCTGGGACCACAACTTTGTGGCCTTTGACGATAACCCCATCCTGGATCACCAGCTCGTCGCGGACCAGGAAGAACGGTTGTGCGCCCGATGGCAAATTGGTACGTTTGACGGGCCACCCACGCTTGATGATGGCAGCCAGCTGCTGCAGTGCGGGGTCCGCGGCGGTGTGCTCGACCAGGCTCTGTAGCTGCTTGGTTGGAACAAAGTTGACATTCAGTACGAGTAGGTTTTCCTGCTCGTAAGGGTGGCGGTCACAGGATGCCCGTGGGGCACGAGAGTGTGTGTCAGCAACATGCATCTCTGTTCCCTTCTTATATGTGATTTCAAAATCAAAACGCTGGAGTTGCAGCATCATACGTTGTAGTCTGGCAGGGGCAACATGTATAGGTTTGTTAAGAATGGTTACCAGTGGCTGGTGGTCAGTCTCGACTGTGAATCTACAGCCAAAGAGAAAGTCTTTGAATTTGGAACAAGCAAACACCACAGCCAGGAGCTCCTTCTCGATCTGAGCATATCGTTGCTCCGTGTCGGTCATGGTCCGAGAGGCATACGAGACGAGTAGCAGGGAGCCGTCGCCGTAGAGCTGCAGGTAAGCAGCACCCAGTCCGAAACGAGAGGCATCACAGGTCACAACAATGGGACGGCGCAGGTCGAAGAATTTGAGTGTTGGGGTGCTGATCAGCTTAGACTTCAGACATTCGAAAGCCTGCTGGTGTTGTGGAAACCAGGACCAGGCGATGCCTTTCTTAGTTAGTTGTCTCAGGGATGAGCTCAGCTCACCGAGATTCGGTATAAACTTCCCGAGGTAGTTGACCATGCCCAGAAATCGTTGTAGACCAAGCACGTCAGTTGGGGCTGGCATCTCGGATATTGCAATAGTCTTTTGCGGGTCGGGTTTCAGTCCATTGGAAGTGAAGATGTGCCCGACGTACGGCACCTCTGAGACACGGAACCGGCATTTATTCTTGTTCAGTTTTAAGTTGATCTGCCGGGCACGGTCCAGGACTCTGCGGAGGTTCTTATCATGTTCGGCGGCATTCTCCCCGTAAACTAGGATGTCGTCAACGATGATGGCGCATGGCATGCCAGCGAACAGCTGTTCCATGGATCGCTGAAACACTTCACTGGCAAAGTTAATACCGAATGGCATCCGTAGAAACTTATATCTGCCATAAGGAGTGGAAAAAGTTGTCAGGTCGGAGGAGCGCTTATCGAGTGGTATTTGCCAGAAAGAGCTCTTTGCATCAAGGACAGAAAACACCGTAGCCTGAACGACCTGAGCTGCGACGTCCTCTACGGTTCTCATGGGGTAGTGTGGCCGCCTGATCGCGAGGTTCAGGTCTTTGGGGTTAATACACACCCATATCTCGTTTTTGTCCTTTTTCAGGGTTGCAACCATGGTGGAGACCCACTCGGTGGGCTCGCTCACTGCTTCCAGCACCCCCATTGTAACCATGCTCTTCAGCATCGCTACCACTTTATCCTTTAAAGCAAGGGATACTCTGTGTGGTGCACGGACCACTGGCACCACTTTGGGGTCGGTGACAATTTTGTAGACAAGAGGCAGTTTGCCCAGCTCATTATCAAACAGGTCCGGGTACTCGGATAACGGATCCATCGGCAACTGTATTTCGTGGACAGTACGGTCGAAGGACACTAGTCCCAGGTCTTGGCACGCCTGGTTGCCCAACAGAGTCACACAATCAGAATCCAGAACATAAAACATGAGGGGCCGCGATAACTTTTGCAGCACACAATTAAAAGTTGCCTTTCCCACAGGTTTCAGCACCTCGCCCCCATAAGCACGTAAAGTCGAACGGTCTGAAGTCAGTGGCTCATTATGTCTAATCTTTCTGAACAGGTTTGTTGACATAACATTGACTTTTGCCCCCGTGTCGAGCTTGGCTGTGAACGGACAGTTGTTGACGGTAACGAGGACCGATGGATCGGGGAGGCGAGCAGGTGCGTGTAGGAGTGTGAATACACTAGCATCTCCTTGAGAACTAATTACCTCAGAGTCGTGGGCAGTGTCGAGAGAGGTCTGGGAACCAAAATCGCTATCAACTTGTGCCAGGTTGTTTAATACTTGTCTAGGAACCGGTGGCAAGTTCCCACGGGAACGGCAAACTGCCGAGAAGTGATTCAATCTCTTGCAGAAATTGCATGATTTACCATAAGCCGGACACTGCGATTGCATTGAATGTACATAATTGCAATTAGGGCACCTTTTAACCACCCGTCCTCCGGGGATATAACCTGCCCGCGGCGCGGGTCTAGCGTTGTCTATTTTGGGACGTGGTCTGTTGAGACCAGTTAAATTGACCGATCGACCAACAGTGCCCCTTTGTCCGAACAACGGGTCAACGACTTCAGCCAACCTGCATGCATGCATTGCGTCGGTCAGAGTAAGATCCGGCCTCCTTAGTAGCTCGGATCGCAGTTTCTGATCCAGCATACCTGTCACTAAAATGTCCCTGGTAAGCTGGTCAGTCATGTTTTCAAATCGGCACCTCTGTGCGAGATAGCGCAGATCCGCAATAAAGCATTCAACAGGTTCATCGGGCTGTTGCTTTCTCGTGAAAAACTTTGCTCGCTCTAAAATACGGTTCGAGGGCAAGTCGCCAATTTCGGCAAATTTTCGCAACTGGGTCGTTTGCAGACTCCGCAGGTACCTGAATCAGGTCGTTTGCATCCCGGACCTCGGGATCATAGGCAAAGGCTCGTGCTCTCCTCATAGCATCTGGACCCGCAAGGCTCAGTAGGAGAGAAGCTTTAACAATATCAGGATCGTTGCGATGAACGATATTGATGTAATGAGTGAAGTCCATTTCAAAAGTCGCCCAGCGTTCAGCTATGTCAGCATCAAAGACCAGGGGCGAGGGTTTGCGGCACGAGGATGCCATGGCCAAAAGTCACAAAACTCCGATAAAGCAACACTTTTAAAGAAAAAAACACGATACACAGGAGGCGCGCATTTAAACTTGCTAACACCATGTAAAGAAGCTGAGTCTGACTCACTTGTAGCTTTACTTAACGTTTGATGATAAGACAGGTTGAACACTTTCCAGCACTGACTGCACCCAGTCTGTCATCATGCTGGAACCAAGGGAGGAGCACACTGGAGATAGAGTTCTTATACTTGATAACTAAGGCGTGGTTAGTGGTACTGAGGTAGCTATATTATTGGTTGCATGCATAAACCATCTACATTAACCAACTTCAGTGTCCATCCCCGGCTCGCATCCCTGGCATGGCGACTCTAGTATTGCATATTTGGCTCTGTTTCAAAGGCCACATTAACTGTGTGCCCAACATCAGATCCAACATTGTCTCCCAATTCTGAATTCTGCTATGGGAAAAGATTACGAGACAAACAAAAAAAACAACAAGCAAGGGTATGCCCAAAGCTTCCTTGAGAAAACACAATATTCCCACTGACTCGTGGGGATCTCTGGCCCTCAACTGTTCAAATAGAGAATTTGGGATAATAGTGGAAACCTTAAGTCTCTGCAGCAGGAGCACAAAGAAGCTCCATGTAAGTGGTGACAAGAGGAGAACATCCCACAGACTACTCATACATCAGGCTTACCCTGCCTCATCTGTGGGAAAAATTGTCAGTCCTCACACTGGCCTCATCAGTAACCTCAGAACCCACATAAAGGAGTGGATGTAAATCATCCTCAATCCCAAGGGACTTTTCAAAAAGAAGAGAATTAAAATTCCATGTTAGGAATACATTGAATGCAGTCATTTAACCCTGCAATACTCAGCATGCAAGAAGATATATACACAGTGGCATAGTGGTAGAGTTGCTGCCTTACAGCATCAGAGACCCAGGTTCGATCCTGACTATGGGTGTTGTTTGTACAGAGTTTGTACGTTCTCCATGTGACCGTGTGGGTTTTGTCTGGGTACCTTGGTTTCTTCCCAAAATCCAAAGGCGTGCAGGCTTGAAGTTAACCGGCTTCTGTAAATTGTCCCTAGTGTGTAGGATAGAATTAGTGTAGAGGTGATCGCAGACTAGATGGGCCAAAAGACCTGTTTACATGCCATATCTCTAAACTAAGACATTTGACAAGGTTCCGCATGATAGGCTGCTCAGGAAGGTTATATCCCATGCAGAGACGGAATCCGCTGTCAAAACATGGAGGGGACCCGGGACAGGAGGGGCACAATTTCTTGATGGCCGCGCGCGCATGCGCACACTCACACACACAAGCGATGAATCGGAAGCTTCAGCCGTGCGCCCTGTGAACGGTAATCAGCTCGGGATTCTTCCAGTTTCCAGCCCCGCGACGTGGATGCCTCTACTACGGGGCCGTTACCGTTAGAATGCGTCAATTAGTGCAGATCTGTACCACAGATTTAAAAAACACTGGACATCATAATATAGGACAGGACACTTTCAAGCAGCTTGTCCTGTCCTATATTATGTTGTCCACTGTCCAGCATGATGTCCAGTGTTTAAAAAAAATCTGTGGTAGCTCTAGTATTGAAATTACAGTATGAGCTATTAAAACCAAGCAATATATAAATGATCTGCATTATATGCAACCTAAAACTTTGTATTCTTTGTATTCTTGGATGTATTAAACATTTTTTTCCCCAATTGCCAGCTGTAAAAATAGAGGGTGTCAATTAGTTAATAAAATTGCTTTATAATCTGCAGAAGCATTTGGTCTCTGTAATTGTGTGTTTTGTTGCCTTTGGCTCGAAGGGTCGAATGGCCTCCTCCTGCACCTATTTTCTATGTTTCTATGCAACTGTCATCCACAAAATGTTGTTCAGACTTGTTTGAATAACAATAAAGGAAATTCAATTCAATTCAATTCAATCTACAGGTGGAGATTCCCTCCCTCTATTTGGAAATGATTCATGATGGAAATCATACATTCATAACTTCAAGACACAATCTGAATTCAATTGTATTTAATTTTTGTCAATTACTTCATGTAATGCCAATATCTGATTACAACATTCATGAACATAAATGAGACCCAAGTAAAAAAAATAAAATGTATGGATTTCTCTAATAAAGAACTTAGAAATGTAGTTCATACGAATTCAAATTCCCTCATAAAATGTTAGAAATTTGTAAAAAGGGTTGCAATGAAAGTTTGATTCACAAGAATTGGTATTTAGCAACACTTTATTAGTATCATTAACACTTAGTTATAATATTTTATTAGTATTATTAACACCTAGTTATATTCATTTAGACAAGTGAAAACTTCCAAATACACGCCGTCTGGAATCTGACCGCCGACCACCAACATCGAGCAGCCGCAGTCTGCGGTCTGCGGTCTGCAGTCTCCCGTTAATTTAATTCAAAGGAACGCATCATACTTGAAGCAAGGTCAGTTCAAACAATTATATTATGAGGATTAATGAATGGATTTCGATGCAACAATGGCAGACAGTTAACACATCATTTTCGTGAAGGGACCTTGCTTCAAGTATTTCGCGTTCCTTTGAATAAAATTAATGGGAGATAGACAATAGACAATGTCATTAAAACTCAGATGATTCGAGGCATTTAACACTCCATTCCATTCCTCTGACACGAAATCAATGTGACACAATTATAATTACTAAGGATGCAGGAATGGGATCGATGGCAGTTAACAGTCACAAAGACAGTTAGCACATCGTTTTTTTTGTCAGAGGAATGCAGTGATGATCGAACGACTCAAATCGAACGTCTCGACTCGAACGACTTTAAACGAACGAAAAACCGAACATACCTTATAAAGCTTGTAACATACCTTACAAAGCTTGTAACCTCTGAAAACATGGAGGGGACATGTCCTCTCTGGCCCCCCCGGGTTTTCCGCCGTTGATCCCATGGGATTCAAGGAGAGAAAATTGAATGGAGAGAAAATTGGATTCATGGAAGGAAGCAGAGGGTGATGGTGAAAGGTTGCTTCTTGAACTGGAGGCCTGTGACTAGTGGTGCACTCAGGGTTCCGTGCTGGGCCCATGGCTGTTTGTCATCGATATCAATGATTGGGATGAGAACATACGCGGCAAGATCAGCAAGTTTGGAGATGACACAAAAGTGGGTGGCATTGTAGATAATGAAAATGGTTGTCAAAAATTGCAGCACGATCTTGATTGGTTGGGCAGGTGGGCTGAGGAATGGTTGATGGAATTTAATACAGAGAAATATGAGGTCTTGCATTTTTGGAGCACTAAGACACTGGGGAATGTTGTAGAGCAGAGGGATCTAAGAATACAGGTACCCAGTTCATTGGAAGTGGCATCACAGGTTGATAGGGTGGTCAAAAGGGCTTTTGGCACATTAGCCTTCATCAGTCAGAACATTGAGTATAGAAGTTGGGAGCTCATGTTGCAGTTGTAAAACATTGGTGAGGCCACATTTAGAATATTGTGTTCAGTTTTGGGCACCATGTTATAGGAAAGACGTCAAGTTGGAAAGCATGCAGAGAAGATTTACGAGGATGTTGCCAGGACTTGAGGGCCTGAGCTATGGGGAGAGGTTGAGCAAGGTCTCTATTCCTTGGAGCACAAGAGAAAGAGGTGATCTTATAGAGGTGCATATAATCATGAGAGGAATAGATCCGGTAGACACACAGAGTCTCTTGCCTAGAGTAAGAGAATCAAGAACCACAGGACAGAGGTTTAAGGTGAGGGGGGGAAAGATTTAGTAAGAATCTGAGGGGTAACCTTTTCACACAAAGGGTGGTGGGTGTATGAAACAAGCTGCCAGATGAGGTAGTTAAGGTAGAGACTATCCCAACATTTAAGAAACAGTTAGACAGGTAAGAAACATAGAAACATAGAAAATAGGTGCAGGAGGAGGCCATTTGGCCCTTCGAGCCAGCACCGCCATTCATTGCGATCATGGCTGATCATCCCCTATCAATAACCCGTGCCTGCCTTCTCCCCATATCCCTAGACTCCACTAGCCCCTAGAGCTCTATCTAACTCTCTCTTAAATCCATCCAGTGATTTGGCCTCCACTGACCTCTGTGGCAGGGAATTCCATAAATTCACAACTCTCTGGGTGTAAACGTTTTTTCTCACCTCAGTCTCAAATGACCTCCTCTTAATTCTAAGACTGTGGCCCCTGGTTCTGGACTCGCCCAACATTGGGAACATTTTTCCTGCATCTAGCTTGTCCAGTCCTTTTATAATGTTATATGTTTCTATAAGATACCCCCTCATCCTTCTAAACTCCAGTGAATACAAGCCGAGTCTTTTCAATCTTACCTCATATGACAGTCCTGCCATCCCAGGGATCAATCTCGTGAACCTACGCTGCACTGCCTCAATCACAAGGATGGCCTTCCTCAAATTAGGAGACCAAAACTGTACAAAATACTCCAGATGTGGTCTCACCAGAGCCCTATACAACTGCAGAAGAACCTCTTTATTCCTATACTGACATCCTCTTGTTATGAAGGCCAACATTCCATTAGCTTTCTTAACTGCCTGCTGTACCTGCACGCCAACCTTCAGTGACTGGTGTACAAGGACACCCAGGTCTCGCTGTACCACCCCCTTACCTGACCTAACCCCATTGAGATAATAATCTGCCCCCTTGTTTTTGCCGCCAAAGTGGATAACCTCACATTTATCTATATTATACTGCATCTGCCACGCAACTGCCCACTCACTCAACCTGTCCAGGTCACCCTGCAACCACCTAACATCCTCTTCACAGTTCACACTGCCACCCAGCTTTGTGTTATCCGCAAACTTGCAAGTGTTGCTCCTAATTCCCTCTTCCAAATCATTAATATATATGGTAAACAGTTGCGGCTCCAACACCGAACCTTGCGGCACTCCACTCGCCACTGCCTGCCATTTTGAAAAGGACCCATTCACTCCTACTCTTTGCTTCCGGTCTGCCAACCAATTTTCTATCCATGTCAACACCCTACCCACAATACCATGTGCTCTAATTTTAGTCACCAGTCTCCCGTGCGGGACCTTATCAAAGGCTTTCTGAAAGTCTAGATACACTACATCCACTGGCACCCCTTCATCCAGTTTTCTTGTCACATCCTCAAAAAATTCCAGAAGATTAGTCAAGCATGATTTCCCTTTCATAAATCCATGCTGACTTGGACTAATCCTTTTACTGCTATCCAAATGCCCCATTATTACCGCTTTAATAATTGACTCCAGCATCTTTCCCACCACCGAAGTCAGGCTAACTGGTCTGTAATTCCCCGTTTTCTCTCTCGCTCCTTTCTTGAAAAGTGGGATAACATTAGCTATCCTCCAATCCACAGGAACTGAAGCTGAATCTATTGAACATTGGAAAATGATCACCAATGCGTCCACTATTTCTAGAGCCACCTCCCTGAGGACCCTGGGATGCAGACCATCAGGCCCAGGGGATTTATCATCCTTCAGTCCCATTAGCCTACCCAATACTATTTCTCGCCTAATGAAAATTTCATTCAGTTCCTCTACCCCCTCAGATCCTCTGTCCGGCAGTACATCTGGGAGATTGTTTGTGTCTTCCTAAGTGAAGACAGATCCGAAGTACCTATTCAACTCTTCTGCCATTTCCTTGTTGCCCATAATAATGTCACCCGTGTCTGCCTTCAAGGGACCCACATTTGACTTTGCTACTCTTTTTCCCTTAACATATCTAAAGAAGCTTTTACTGTCCTTCTTTATATTCCTGGCCAGCTTCCCCTCGTACTTCATCTTTTCAGCCCGTATTGCCCGTTTTGTTTCCTTCTGTTGTCTTATGAAAGTTTCCCAATCCTCTGGCTTCCGGCTACTCTTTGCTGTGTTATACATCTTTTCTTTTAGTTTTATTCTATCCCTAACTTCTCTTGTCAGCCACGGTTGCCTCCTACTCCCCTTAGAATCTTTCTTCCTTTTTGGAATGAAATGATCCTACGTCTCCCGGATTATGCCCAGAAAATCCTGCCATTGCTGTTCCACCGTCATTCCTGCTAGGATCCCTTTCCAGTCTACTTTGGCCAGCTCCCCTCTCATGCCTTCATAGTCCCCTTTGTTCAACTGCATCACTGCCACTTCTGATTTAACGTTCTCCTTCTCAAATTGCAGGTTAAAACTAATCATATTATGATCACTACCTCCAAGCGGTTCCTTTACCTCGAGTTCTCTTATCATATCTGGTTCATTGGACAACACTAAATCCAGAATTGCCTTTTCTCTGGTCGGCTCCATTACAAGCTGCTCTAAGAATCCATCTCAGAGGCATTCTACAAACTCTCTTTCTTGGGGTCCTGAACCAACCTGATTTTTCCAGTCTACCTGCATATTGAAATCCCCCATCACCACAGTGGCATTACCTTTGTTACATGCTAATTTTAACTCCTGCTGCAACTTACACCCTACATCCGGGCTACTATTTGGGGGTCTGTAAATAACACCAATTAGTGTCTTCTTGCCTTTACAATTCCTCAACTCAATCCACAGTGACTCTACCTCGTCAGTCCCTATGTCTTCCCTCGCAACGGACTGAATTCCATCCCTCACCAGCAGAGCTACCCCCCCCCCCTCCTCTGCCCACCTGCCTGTCCTTTCTATAGGATGTATAACCCTGAATATTAAGTTCCCAGGCCCGATCCTCCTGCAGCCACGTCCCAGTAATCCCCATAATGTCATATCTACCAACCTGTAACTGAGCCTCAAGCTCATCTACTTTACTTCTTATACTTCGCGCATTCATATACAATAATTTTAATTCCTTACGCATCTCACCTTTCACATCGATCCCTATTACACTTGGCCATACTCTCCTATCCCTTTGTGAGCTTCCTTTCCCGTTAATTCTGGGGGTCATTAACCCTCCCTTTACTCTCTTTCCCTTTAACTCCATCCTCGACTATCCCATTTGACCCCCCACCCCCCTTATTCAGTTAAAAACCACCCGTGTAGCAGTGGCAAACCTGCCTGCCAGAATGCTGGTCCCCCACCTGTTTTTTTTTTTTTTTTTAAATTTTAATTTTTATTTATTAGAAGTACATTACATTACAACCACATACATTAATACTCGTCATTTATATCTTCTTACAATTAATGTACTCCCTTTATTTATTTTTTTACACTAGAAAAGGAAAAGATTGAAAGAGAGAAGAAAGTGAAGGAAAAAGTGAAAGTGTAGAAAATGTAACAACAAAAAAGGACGAAGACCCTATAAGAGCGAAATTAAAAACAAAAGAAAAAGAGTTAAGAAATAGGCCCTAGGAAAAAAAAGAGAAAGAGAGAGAGGAAAAAAAAAAAAAAGTTTTTTTTAAAAATGTTTTTTTGAGCATTACGTAAATAGGACATACCAACTCTTCAACTATCATCCCCCCTTACCTGACCTCAATTTTTTTATTTTTTTAAAAGTACTTTTGCACCCTATGTTTGTAATAATTCTATAAATGCAGACCACGTCAGGTGGAAGTGATCTGGTTTACCTGCTAGGAGGAGTCTTATCTCTTCTAGGTGTAATGTTTCAAACATATTTGAAATCCACATATTTATAGTTGGTATTGGAGCCTTCTTCCAAAATTTTAGAATTAGCTTTTTTCCAGTTATTAACCCATAGTCCATTAATTTCTTTTGAAACACATTTAGTTCTGGATCATCTTCCGTTATTCCGAAGATAATCCATTCTGCTTTGGGTATCAGTCTTGTTTTAAATAACTTTGTAAAGATTTCAAAAATTTCATTCCAAAATTTTTGAATTTTTGTACAGAAGACGAATGAGTGCGCTATAGTAGCTTCTTGGGATTGACATTTATCACAAATAGATGATACGTTTGGGAAAATTTTATGAAGGTCCCCCACCTGTTAAGATGCAATCCGTCCCTTTTGTACAGTTCCTTACTCCAAAACAGATCCCAGTGATCTAAGAATCAAAATCCCTGCCCCTTGCACCAGTCCCTCAGCCACACATTCAGGTCCCGTATCTCCCTGTTCCTGCTCTCGCCTGCACGAGGAACTGGAAGCAAACCGGAGTTAACAACCCTGGAGGTCCTGCTTTTCAGCATTTTTCTGAGCTCTCTAAAGTCACGCTGCAGAATATTCATCCCCTTCTTTCCGACATCGTTTGCGCCGACATGCACTACCACTTCCGGCTGTTCACCTTCGCCCTTGAGGATTTTCTGCACTCTGTCCGTGACATCCTGGATCCTGGCACCAGGAAGGCAGCACACCATCCTCGAATGCCGTCTGTTGCCGCAGAAACCCCTGTCCATACCTCTCACAATGGAGTCTCCAACTACAATGGCGTTGCCTGACGTTGGTCTCTTTGGTTTCGGCTCAACAGCCCTTTTTGCTTCGCAAGCCAGTCCGCCGTTCAGTTTGATAACGTCTTCTGTCCCGACGACTTCTAAGTGGGCGAACCTGTTCACAAGAGGTACAACACCCGGGGACCTTTGCATTCCATGTTTCCCTCCCTTTCTCACCATCACCCACTTTCTCTCTTCCAGTACGTTAGGTGTAACAATCTTACATGGATAGGACAGGGTTGGAGGGATATGGCAAAAGCAGGCAGGTGGGACTATTGTAGACTGGACATGCTGGCAGGTGTGGGCAAGTTGGGCCGAAGGCCCTGTTCCCACGCTGTAAGACTCTGTGACTCTAAACTAAACTAAATATAACAGTTAATTATCAGATTAGGTAGTGTAATTTATACACAGAAAAAAGAAATAACCTATGATGATCCATTAAATGACATGACTGTTAATGCAGTAATTGCCTAATCAATTTCAAGAGCTAAAATCAATGTCAACATAATTTGCTTAATGCTGTCGTCTGTATCATTATACCAGG
Source organism: Malacoraja senta (assembly GCA_038087875.1). Classification (NCBI taxonomy): domain Eukaryota; kingdom Metazoa; phylum Chordata; class Chondrichthyes; order Rajiformes; family Rajidae; genus Malacoraja; species Malacoraja senta. Next base: position 203,972,476 of record CM075977.1, on the reverse strand, counting down.
CAGCAGAAACCTGGAAAACCTGAGAAACATCTATCAATTTCCTGTTCTGCTATAAGCATTGCTATAGTATTTTTGTTTACTATATCATGGATACAGTCAAACTATTTATTTCCTAATGCTATAAATACCAGGTTCAGTAAGGTCAAAAGAAGTAGGGTTGGTCCTAAAGACTAACTAGACCATGTTGGAAATAGTCATTCTCTCTTTGCTCTGCAATATTCATGATTAATGAGGAGGTACGACATACATTTAGAAGAAAGATACCTGACCTTAAATTACAAGGTGGCATCATCTGGAATACAGAGGTTCTGTGCTGATTTGATCATATTTTTTCAGGATATTAAATGGAAACTGAGGGAGTGTATTTGGAAACTATTCCTGTCGGATGAAGGGGAATGCAGTCTAAAGGTTTCCTTCCTTCTACTGGTAAAGCTGGTAAACATAACTATACAAAAATAGTCAGAGAAATTTTAAAACTTCCTTCCATTAACTCAATTGAAGCTTGCTTAATTTTTCATTTTAATTGTGAGATTGATAAATAAAGGGAAAAGGCTAACACATAGAGTTAGCTTAACGCTTTGTCTATTTTTCACTTAATGGTGAAAAAGGTTCAAATGATGAAATAGCCAAATATTGTTTCCAATATAGAACTGCTTTAGGGGCACTGCATTATAATGTGTGAGGCTCATAGAAAATTGGATGCAAACCCTTTCAAAATTAGGCACGTGGCAACTGTTTTCTCTCTCTCTTATATTGTGAGTATTGAACTGGTTCGAGACTTTAGAGATACAGCGTAGATACATGCCCTTCGGCTCAACGAATACTCGCCAACCAACAATCTAACATTAACACTGTCCTACACACTAGGGACAATTTACAATTTTGCCATAGCCATTTAACCTACAATCATGTACGTCTATGGAGTATGAGAGGAAACTAGAGAAAACCCATGTGGTCACAGAGAGAGCATACAAACTCCGTACGGGCAGCACCCGTAGTCAGGATCAAACCCAGGTCTCTGGCGCTGTAAGGCAGCATCTCTAAAACTGTGCCAGGGTGCCACCCTTAACTCATTTACATGTCTCTCTGCAGGCACTCAGAAAAGTAACTTCTTGAATGCCTTCTATATATTCTTCATTGTAGACTAAAAAGATGTCAGGCTTGAACCTGGAAACATCACATCATAGCAGGAGGGTTTGCCAAAGGTACACCATTGCAGACCATATTTATTTTTGAGGTACAGATGGGAAAGAATATCATTTTGCATAAGCACAACACCAGGAGAATTATAGCAAAACTTGCATGTGCCACTTTAAAGTTTCACTGCTGTCACAAGCACAGTGGATGGCATATTAACCTTTGCAGATGAGGCAGCAGTGAACAAGACAAGGTGCTAGTCAGGCCACATTTGGAGTATTATGAGCAATTTTGAGCCCCACATCTGAGGAAGGATGTGCTGGCTCTGGAGAGGATCCAGAGGAGGTTTACAAGAAGGATTCCAGGAATTAGTGGGTTAACATATGATGAGCGTTTGACGGCACTATAGTGAAAGGCTTGGATAGAGTGAATGTGGAGATGATGTTTCCACTCGTGGGAGAGTCTAGGACCAGAGGTCATAGTCTCAGTATTAATGGATGTTTCTGGATGCTTTTAACAGAGAGTTAGATAGAGCTCTTAAAGACAGTGGAGTCAAGGGATATGGGGAGAAGGCAGGAACGGGGTACTGATTGTGGATGATCAGCCATGATCACAGTGAATGGCGGTACTGGCTCGAAGGGCCGAATGTTCTACTCCTGCACATATTGATTATTGTCGATTGTCCTTTAAGAAGAAGAGGAGGAAGAATTTCTTGTCAGACGGTGGTGAATCTGTGGAATTTTTTGCCACAGAAGGCTGTGAAGGCCAAGCAATGGATGTTTCTAAGGCTGAGATAGATAGATTCTTGATTAGTACGTGTGTCAGGCATTATGGGGAGAAGGCAGGAGAATAGGGTGAGGAGGGAATGATGGATCAGCCATGATTGAATGACAGAGTAGACTCGATGTGCCGATTGCCTAATTCTGCTCCTATTCCTTATGACCTTATGACATGTACAAATAGGCATAGCTTGGATGGGACACCTTGGTTGGCATGGATGAGTTGGACCAAAAGGCTTGTTTCTGTGCAGTATAACTCGATGAAGCTATGAGTGCCACTTTCCTGCACTAATTCCATGTTGCTTGATTCCTTTAATATCCCAATAATAGGACATCTGAAATAGTCAACAAAAAGCAGATAAATGCTATGTGAGGAGTGCCAAAATCCTGCCACTTGGACACAAATGGAGGAATAATCCCTACAGGATACATTGCAAAAGGCAATGGTAACCTGGCATACATTGGTATCCAGATCATACGTTACAGTGGATAAGGACAATCTGTATCAAAGGATCAGGCGCCATCTCAGAGAGACCACTGAGGTGGTTGAGGAGATTGTGCTAATCCTGCAGTGCAAGAACACAATTCAACTACAGGCCTTGGAAGGACCACATAAGGACCCTCGCTTCATCCCCCCATAAAATTATAATTCACTGTGGAAACCTTTCTCTCAATTGTATTCAGTGTTTCTGTTTCCAAAGTAATTCTTATCAGACAGGAAGTGACGTTCTTATCAGACAGATACAGCTGACGCATTGTGTGCTGTTTTGAGCGTACAATTTATGCAAACTTTTTTTGAAGGATTTTCTGGTCTATGGGAGAGCAGTTACTTGGAGACACTTCAGAAAAAAGAACTATTTCCACAAGAACACTAAAGGATACAAACAGATTTAAAAGAAATTTTGGTTTAATCATAAAGGGATTGATGCAAAATAAAGATTTCCTTTGTTGGGGGTGAGCAAGAATTATACCAGTTTGAAACGGATTGAAGATAAAAACGAGGGGAAATTTCTTTAGGTAGAAATTTGTTAAAATACAGAATTGTTTGCCACAGAAAATAGCTGAGACCAGTATCATTGCGTCTCTTAAAAGAAAATGGATAAATATTTAACCAGATGTAATTCAAGGCCACAGCAAGGGAGCATGTGAAGTCCTCTATGAAAAGCAAAGATGGGCCAGATCGCTTACTTCTCAACAATAAACTTTGACAATTCCAGAATCAATTTCTCTTTTCATTTATTTGCAATGCTACAATTTTATTTTATTTCGTGATACTGACATCTGCATTAACTTATTTACCAATTGCAAAAATATATTGATATTAATTATTTTCTGATTAAAAGTATCAGAGGCAAAAGAACTGAAAGCATTGGACCATGTTAGATTACTTTTGTCCTAACTATGAGAGAAGAATTGACGAGGTCTTGAAGTGGAACCCTTATGAAGTTTCAAAAATCACAGCCCCAGAGATAGTTTTGTGTGGACAATTTAAATCTTTAGCAATACATTCAAAAGTTATTTTTCATAAATTTGTACAACAGTCAACAGAGTAGGTGATTTCAGAAATTATCAGTGGTATAGGTTTAACTATGAGCACTATAATTGAAAGAGAGTTAAAGGGCTGTCCCACTTGGGCGACCTAAGCTGCGAGTTTAGAAGAGTTTGCCCTGGACTCAAACTCGCAGAATGGTCAACACGAGGTCCTAGGAGGTCGTATGAGGTGGCTGGAACTCTTCTTCATGCTCGAGGGAGGTTCCCGCCTACTCGCGGCCTCAGATAGGTCGCGGAGAAATTTTCAGCATATTGAAAATTTTTCCGCAAGTAAAATTTGGTCGGCATGGGCCTTTTTCACTCGTAGTGCAGTGGAGTGGGGTCGCTATTTACATACAGGCACTTGAGGGCAGCCATAGGCCATCTCCTTCGCTGACTGGGCATTTTGATTGGCTCATTGGAGTTTCACGACCTAGTAAGACCTACCGGTAGGTAAAATGCCCGCTAAACTTTATTAAACTTCTTAAAAATGTCTCCACTCCTTCTCCCCCCCCCTTCTCTCCGCTTCTCTTCCCTTCTCTTCCCTTCTCCTCCCCTTCTCCTCCCCTTCTCCTCCCCTTCTCTCCCCCCCCCCCCCCCCGCGCTCTCTAAAGGACTTACGGTACTCTGTGGCAGGTGTCCCTGGCCCCCACCTTAGCAATGTGCTTGTATGTGTGTGTGGTCGGTCCAGCTCGCGGTTTCAACGCGGCCGGTCGATCCAGCCCGAGGCTTTCCAGGCGAGTGCCCTCGAGCTTGAAGGTCAAAGGCACTATTCTGGACTCGCGGCTTAGGTCGCCCAAGTGGGACAGGCCCCTTACCAACAACATCCTGTCAGCAGCTGATTGTCTTCCTGTGTGTCTTCTTTGCTGTACTTTCTGGTTCTTTCCATATCTTTGTCACATCTGTAAAACTGGGTTAGTTGTTTATAGAATGTACTGAAAATAAACATACATAATCAGAAACATACTCGTAAATGCTAATACTGCTCAGACAGCTCAGAATAAATTAATTTTGCATTGCATTATCCACCTACTTTGGAAAGACAAAAAATCCAATAACCTTCACGTGCTTAAAGTTAATAGCCCAGCTAGTATGAGATTGTACAGTATACAACACGTAAACAAGCCCTTTGGCCCAATTCATTCATGCCAACCAAGATGCCCAATCCCATTTGCCTGTTTTATAGCCATTATCCCTCTAAATCAATGTCCTATATAAATAGCATATCAATGTCCCTCTCTGTGTACCTGAATGACCATAACAACTGCAGATAGACAAAATGCTGGAGAAACTCAGCGGGTGGAGCGAAGGAATAGGTGACGTTTTGGGTCGAGACCCTTCTTCAGACTGACGTGGGGGGGGTGGGCAGGAAGAAGAAAGGAAGAGGTGGAGACAGTGGGCTGTGGGAGTGCTGGGAAGGGGAGGGGAAGGAGGGAGAAAGCAAGGACTACCTGAAATTGGAGGTCAATGTTCATACTGCTGGGGTGTAAACTACCCAAGCGAAATATGAGGTGCTGCTCCTCCAATCTGCTCCTCCAATCTCCTCCACTGCAAATTGGAGGAGCAGCACCTCATATTTCGCTTGGGTAGTTTACACCCCAGCGGTATGAACATTGACTTCTACAATTTCAGGTAGTCCTTGCTTTCTCCGTACAGATAGCACCCAAGGTCAGCTTTAACCCGAGTCTCTGACACTGTAAGGCAGCAACTCAACCACTGTGCTCTTTACAGAGGCAAGGGATATGAGATAAGTGCAAGTGCTGCTGAAGCAAAAAGGTCAGCCATGGTCTTTTTGAATGAAGCATGCAATGTGAGCATCTAAATGGCCTATTTCTGCTGCTTGTTAATTTCGTACTTTTTTGATGGATTGTACAGGCACAGATGCCAGGAGGAAGTTGACCTTGCATTGCAGTTGGCTAGCGAGTCTTGGTGATCTGGCCTGTGGCATTGAGAGAACATTTCAAAGTGTAGATGAAAATTGGAAACTGTTTTCATTTGACATGTATCTTCTATTTTAATGTTGACAGTAGGCTGCTTACAATAAACATGTTAATGCTTGTGTTAAAATAACACTGGAAGGAAGGGAAGACACAAGTGTGTTAAACAATTGCTTGTTGATGACACACTGATTTCAAGTCTTCACGTAATTGTAATAAACTGCAGACATGCAGATCATAAATTATCTCACACAAGGAATTGAGAGTAATATATCGATCCATGCTGCCAACACTGATGGCCAAATAAAATTTGTACTTAGCTGATGAAATCCTTTGAGCAATCTTGTGAGAGGAAGTTGACCTGATAACTTAGTGATTAAGACATGCAGATCATCTTGGCTTATTGAAATGCAGCAGTATCATAAAGGTGAGTTAGTACAACCATATGAATAAATCAAGTGGGCAGCACGGTGGCGCAGCGGTAGAGTTGCTGCCTTACAGCGCCAGAGACCCGGGTTCGATTATGACTATGGCTGCTGCCTGTCCGGAGTTTGTACGTTCTCCCTGTGACCTGCATGGGTTTTCTCCAAGATCTTCAGTTTCCTCCCACATTCCAAAGACATACATGTTTGTAGGTTAATTCGCTTGGTATAAATGTAATTTGACCCTAGTGTGTGTAGGATAGTGTTAATGTGCGGGGATCGCTGGTCGGTTTGGACTCGGCAGGGCCTGTTTCCACGCTGTATCTCTAAAACTAAAAAAAGAAACACCCTACCCCCCACAATTGTGCATGCACTCACAGACACACACCTGATGCCCAAGCACAAAGTGTCACTCCACACCCATCACGATATCCCCACCCCTTTCCAAATCACCAGCCAAGTTGAGGCCTGATCAGACCGATCCAATGAGCTCCAAACCTAATCACACATCACGATGACTAGCCAATATATTTTCAGGTTTATAAATCAGCAGCTGAAGCTTCCTACCTAGAAGCATATTGATCATTTGGTTAATGGGGCCCATCTGCTGTTCGATCCTTGTGTAGCCTTGTGTTGCACTGGACCTTCTTGGTTTCTAAAGCTACAGCAGACAAGCAGGTCATTGTCCCTCAAGTTGGTGCAACTGGATACCCTCCAAGTGAATGAATAGATTCAATATATCCTTCTACAATATACTTGGTTCACCTTCCCCATTTATGGGCATCTAGTGTAACCCTCTCCTTTCTGTGCCTGATTGCTCAACAGAGTAAAGATTAAATGTTCACCCCAGGTTTAAACATATTTTATGTTTCCAACTTGTGATGCCTATAGCATGATACGGTCTTTTGTAAAAAAAAATGAAGCTCATATTTTCTTATATTGTAGTTTAAGGGTCAAGAACACTGCTTATAAAAAAAATTAAAGCAGTCACCCAACTTGGCATAAACCAAGAAGGAGACCTGGGTCAACTTGACCAGAAAAAAGCAGCTGAACTTCCAATGCACATTGTTCAATATATTTAATCTGGAGAAGGCAAGGACAACTAACTTGATTCTAAAATGGTAACAGATTTTCATACATATTTGATAGGTTTACAAAACATACCAAGGTTAAAATCCCTTGAAATACACTTGTTTTCACTTAATGAGCTTACTTTCTTAAATTTAAAAAAAGCTTTATCAAAATTGAAGGATTTGATTTCTGCAATTAACTTCGATCTTCTCCACTTTTGGACACAGCAAATACAATTTTTGTTGCCTGTTATCTATACATAACTAAAGCTCTGATCTTGTTATCGTCCGGTTTGCACGGTCATTCTATTTGCGCAAAAACGGTATGCAATAGCGCTACGATTTTCACCAGCTTACTCACCGTTCTCCTGTGCTGCGATTGCACTAAGTTTTGTTCCGATAGGTGGTCTAATGTAAAAGTTAGCGAGGTGTAAAAAAAATTGCGCGTGCATTGTGGTTCGATCTCCTGCCATTCAGCGTGGATTGGTCTTTTCTCCTGTCACACCCAGACTCCCCCCTCGCCCACACACCCCCACCTCGCCCACACCCCCCCGCTCGCCCCCACATCCCCTCTCCTCTCCCCTCTCCCCTCTCCCCTCTCCCCCACACGCCTATGCCCGCCCCTCCAGCCCACGACGTTTCCCTCCCCGGCACCCGACAGCCCCCTCCAGAAGCCGTCCCCCTCCCCCGCTGCAGGATGCTTCCCACCGGTCCCTGCCTGAAGCCGGTGGGGAGCGGCAGCAGTAGGCCACGACAGCGATAGGCCATGACAGCTGTAGGCAGCAACAGGGGTAGGCAGTGGTAGGCCATGGCAGTGGTAGGCCCGGCAGCGGTAGGCCACGGCAGCGGTAGGCAAAGGCAGCACTCCCCTCCCCCCCTTCTCCCCACCGGCCCCCGACAGGCCTCGCCTGAAACCGTCCCCCTCCCCGGCTGCAGGTCGCTCCCCCCACTGGCCAGCGACAGCCCCCGCCTGAAGCCGTGCCCCTCCCCTGGCTGCAGAATGCAATGAGAGACGCAACAAGAAAGAATGGACTGGATAAATCTCATCTTTAACGTTTAAATTATTGTTATATTGTAAGAGTTATTCACATTTTATGCTTTAATAAATCCCTTTTCCACTTGCCGTGCCCGTCAGCTGCGCCTGCGCAGTAATACCTGCGTGTTCTACATCACAATGGGAACCCAATGGGAGGGAATGGCTGCGCCGAAAGAGAGCCGCGAAGAGTGGATGGGGGGAATGAGGAGGATGGAGTGAGTGCAGGACGCTCCCACCCCCCCCACCCCCACCGGATCCGATAGCACCCGCCTGAAGCCGCCCCCCTCCCCGGCTGCAGGACACTTCCCCCCCCACCGGCCCCCGACAGCCTCCGCCGGAAGCCGTCCCCCTCCCCCGGCTGCGGAACACAACAAGAGACGCAACAAGAAAGAATGGACTGAATAAATCTCATTTTTAATGTTTAAATTGTTATATTTTAAGTTATTCACGTTTTAAGCTTTAATAAATCCCTTATCCACTTGCCATGCCCGTCAGCTGCGCCTGCAGCTGGGGAATTTATTTACTTAATTTTCAAAATGTTCTCATTTCTTTCCCTCAATGTGTGTGTGTGTGTGTGTATATGTGTGTGTGTGTGTGTGTGTATATATATATATATATATATACATATATATAATATACATAAGTATAAATCTGAGAGTTTTTGAAGGCAGGGCCTCAGAATACACCTCTTAAAGTCTATTTAATAGTAACTCTGCATCTCACCAACAACATTTCTGGTGCAGTGGGTAAGTTGCATGAATCCTCTTATAATGGTCCAGATCATCTAACATGCTGCTGTAATTAGAGAAATAAATGTTGCATCTTACCAACAATAGGATCTCTGCACCAACACCATACCCACCACAGAGCTTGGTAACCCGTTGCCATTTCCCTGCTCCTGCATTGAAAAATGATCTCTGCTACCACCAGTTCTAGCATGATGAATTGGCACACCTGAATTGCCGGAATGTGCAAGGTACCTTGAAGTCTTCTAGCCAAGAATGATAAAGGGCTAAATGCGACTGAACAACTGCTTGCAATCTCTCTGGTGTCTGGGTTATAACTGTCTGTCTCTGGCCACGCATCTATGTTCCTGCTTGCAGTCTCTCCCTGCCCATGTGTCTGAACTCTTTCTCACAAGCTCTCCCAGACTGTGTGCCTGTACTACAGCTCGCAGTTCCTCCTATGCTGGCTTATGTGGAGGATAAACTGGTCTTTCCAAGAGATGTTTGTCAACCAAGGAGGTCGGGCTGAAGGAGAAGATGGAGGTGTGTTGAATGTCCTTCTCCCTGCCTCTATGCTCACTGCCGTATTGTCACACTTGGCTCCAGACTTTCTGAGCTGCTGGCTTAACCTGTTCAGTGCCACTCCCGAGTATACTTGGGCCAGAGTACAAAAGTACACAGAGTACAGAGTGAAAAAATATCTTGGCAGTGAACAGGTTAAGCCAATGTGGATGAGAAAGTTGTGATGGGACAAGGTGCTGGATGAACTGCCCATTGGATCTGACCAAGGCCTTTTGAAAACTTGACAAAATAATTTGACATAGAAGCCTAAAGCCCAGCATTCAGGCTTATCCCCTATCAACGAGCTGGAGATTGTTTGTAGATATTAGATTAAAAAATCATAAGATCAGACAAAAAAGCTCATAAGGTTATGTTTTATGAATTTGTTTTCCAAGCACATACATTTTGTTCCACTGGTACCTTTTACTAGTATTCCAACAGGTCCTGGTTGAATTTCCTATTCATGAAATGTGCTCTGAAATAGCCTGATATGTTCTTTCACCATATTTACAGAAGTTCCTCTTGTGCTGTACCTTTTCACTCTGATATCATTGACATGGCTGTGGGGAGGCCTGTACATGGCCTACAGATACTTCTGGATGCTGGTCCTGTACGTTATCTTCAACATCCTGCAGGTAAGTGTAGTACACCTGGATGTAAACTTATTAGCCTCAAACATAGAGATAACAAAATCTGAAAAACCTTCAATACAACCTAATTCTTTCTTTGCTCTATTACCCGATGAAGAATATTAATAATCTACATCCACCCACTGAGTGTAGGCTCCCCCATATTTTGCCTCCTCCAATTTTCTGTCTGAATTGAGTCGTAATGTGAGGAACATGAAATGCAGGAATAGGTCTCATCCTGCTCCACTTCAGCCAGATACAGTCTAAGCCTCACGTGTACATTCCTGCCTGACCCCCAGATATCTTGACTCCCCTGTTGTCCAAAATGTTATCTTATAAATACAGTAATATGAAAAGTCTTGATTAGTATATTTTAAATTAGTAGTTCAGTTTTACGCTACGTATATTAGTGTTTTCTAAAACTTAAAATGCAATTGAATAAGTTTGGAAAGGAAACAGTCCTACTCACATTAATCTTCCACATGAAACTCGACTGGTAAATCCTTGCAAGAAGCCGTCCTAAATTCAGCCCATCGGGATTACTCTGACATTCAATCATGGCTGATCTATCTTTCACTTTCAACCACATTCTCCTGCCTTCGCCCCGTAACATTTTGATACCCTTACTAATCAAGAACCTGTCAATCCCTGCTTTAAAAACACCCAAAGGCTTGGCCTCCCCAACCCACTGTAGCTACGAATATCCGTTAAAAAGATGAATATTTACTTTTAAATTTTTTCTAAGCTTTCAACAGATTTGTTCATTTTTCCTCAAAATATGTACTCTCTTTACTGCATTCTTTATAATATATTTGGTTTTGTTTTGCAGGGCCTGTATGTTTTTGTGGTCTACGTTATCTTGCACAACCAACTCTGCTGGCCAGTGAAAGCCAGCTACAGTATGGAAATCAATGGTCATCCCAGTCCTGGGTCAACCTATCTGACAACAGGCAGTGGTGCACCATCCGTAGGAGGGGAGATCAGCAAGTCCACTCAGAACCTAATCACTGCAATGGAGGAGGTAACATTTAGCAGAACTGCACTCCCATCCACGTTTTATCTCAAGGTTGCTTTTATACTTCAGATTGTTCGGGCAGCACATAATTTCTTGTCCAGGTGGGCGAACTTATCAGCACAAAATATGTGGTTAGTCAAATCTTACAAGTGAAATAGATGAAAAATTATGAACATGATTGGTGTCTCTATAATTCTTAGGCCCCCTTCGGTCATGGCTGACCATGGGTGTCTCCAGGGTGCTATTCCCTATATGGAGGACGCCTGTACGTGACTTTGTTTAACGTGGGGAGACTGGTGCACAGACAGCCACCCCACGGTCCTTGACAGATCTGGGTCAGGATCCAGTGGCATGGAGTCCAAGACGACCGGAGACCCTTTTCTGCTGCTGCAACCTTCATCCGCCTTCCCATCTGTTGTGATACTCCACTGAGGTCAGCCATCGTCCTCCGCCTGTTCCACCATTGAGGTCTTGGTTGGATTGCTCTTTGTCAAAGACCTCCCCTTCAACCTTACTGCCACGGGTGGCCCTACCAGGAGCATAGCTCCAGACGGCATCGATCTCAGGTCCACACAAGCTTCTCCACCACCACAAGGTGACAATCCACTGAGAAGAATAACAAATATGTAGTTAACCATAGAAGGATTACTTGCCCCTCAGATAGCTGTTCTGGAGAAAATGTGGTGCTGGATGACTGTCATTTCCACCATTATGGTCTGGTCAAACTTTAGCAACATGGTGTTAAATAATAGAGGGAGGGACAGGGTAAGTAAGTTTGGCTAGGAGACGGATGGGAAGGGAGGTGTACTATTTTGCTTTTATAGAGATTTTCTCTTGACTCATTTAAGACAAAAAACTACTTTGCAGCCAATGAAATACTGTGAACATAGTTACTTTAGTGAACAGCAGTGTGATAACTCTTTGGTTTAGTTTAATTTAGCGATATAGTTTAGAAACGGGCCCTCTGGCCCACCAAGTCAGTGCCAACCAACGATCCCCGCACACTAACACTATCCTACACACACTAGGAACAATGTTTCAGTTGTATCATGCCAATTAGCCTACAAATCTGTACGTCTTTGGAATGTGGGAGGAAACCAGAGCACCTGGAGGAAACCCACGCAGGTCATGGGGAGAATGTACAAACTCCATACAGACAGCACCCGTACTCAGGTTCGAACCTGGGTCTCTGGCATTGTAAGGCAGCAACTCTACCGCTGTGCCACTGTGCCGCCCTTATTGTTGGAGGATACTTGTTGGACAGGTTAACAAAATCAGTCTCGATATTTATTCTGGAATCTCTGCCGTTGTTTCCACAACTTTCTGACTCAGATCCAGTAATCCAAGCAGCTGAGCCACAGCTGATTTAAAGCGATATCCTGTTTTGATGTGCATCACTCATAAACACAGCTGTCTCTTTCCGTGCCGGACCAAGTCTTTGTTTTTACATAACCTCTGCCGTTGACAGCACAAACCACCCTTAAAATGGCATATTCTAAACTTTCATCCTTCAGACTAAGCAGCCAATTGGCAACTGCAATACTGTAAAGCAGAACTGACTTCAGATGCTTGAATCTAGAGCAAAAAAACAAACTGCTGGAGGAACGCAGCGGGTCAGGCAGCACTTGCAGAGGGAATAGACGGACAATATTTCAGACCTAATTCTGAAGAAGGGTCTCGACCCGAAACGTCACCTATTAATTTTCTCCAGAGATGCTGTCTGACTCACTGAGTTACTCCAGCTTTTTGTGTCCATCTTTGGTTTAAACCGGCATCTGCAGTTCCTTCCTATGCATGGACAATATTTTGGGTCAGGAGCGTTCTTCAGATTGATGGAGTAGGGGAGAAAGCTAGAAAAGAGAGGTGGAAGTGTTTTGCACGGAATCGCCTGAATGCTGCTGAGTTGCCAAGCAAGGGACTCTATCCTGCTAATTTTGTTGACATTGGCTTCCCTTTAACATGTGTAGACTTAAGGGATGAAGAGTCAGCCTGCCACATAGATATCTGTTAAGAGGATGTGGTAAGAACACAATGGAAAAGTACTAGGATTATTGCTGTTACTTTGTCTTCAGGGCTGATAAGAACAATAAAAATCCTCTCAAGCAAATTGTGGTGTCAAACATTAGTCCCTGGATTTTAAGTAAAAGCCATATCATTATCGGCTACAACCGTAACAGTTGCGAATTACACAGCCATATCGCCTTAACCTGATCCCACCTGCTACATGTCTTCATTTTGGCAGGGAAATTCCCTTGATTCCACCCACATTTCCCTGCTGCCGGACCCCAGCATCTCTTCCCCAGCTTCTCTCCCACTGAAAATTAACTTGCATCCCTCTCTTTCCCAGTTGTAACAAAGGGTCACCTGTACTGGGGGTAATGTACATTAACCTCCCAATCAGCATGTCTTTGCACATGGAAGGACACTGGAGCACCCAAAGGAAACCCATGCAGTCAAAGGAAGAATATGCAAACTCCACACAGACACAATGCCAAAAATATCAAATATGAAAAGGTCAAGCAGCAAGTATGGAGGGAGAAACAGCAAACATGTTTTAAATTGGTGAATCTTCAGAGTATCCTCCTTATTACCCTTGGTTCCTTTTCTAATTAATATTAATCATTGTTCCTTTTTTAATTACTTCTGCTGATGAGAAGTGTCTCTATATTCATTTTGTCTTGCCCTCCCATGATTTTGAACATATTCAGTAGCTTTCAAAGCAAACCTGGTCATAAAAGGTTCGCAAGCGAGACGGTTTTTGAGCAAGGTCACAGCACAACATCTTCCATTAGCAGGAACCCCACATTGGAGAGAAAACAGCAGAATATGGCTGGCTGAAGTAATGTGCAAAATGTTTTAAACATTTTCATTTTGACAGACAAGACTCAGATAAGCAGTTATCCAGCGATCCTATTCAATAAGTTTACAGGACAAAATATAAAATATAAAGCCGCCTTTTGCTTCCTTGACAATGTTGGGGAACATCACTGCACATTGTTGCTAAGTAGTAATGAAGTAAAATGCATTGGATGACATATTTTCCTCATTAACATGCAATCTGAGATCTTCTAAAACACTATTATCATGCATTAAGGAAACACCCTTGCTTTAAATATCCGGTTTTCTCACAGAAGTTTAATGTAGGAACAAGCTGGCTGAGGAGGCTTTGTTATGTGCCAGATTTCACATGTTGGTAATTCTCATTATCTCATCGGTTTCGGAGAAAGATCCTCAAAATGGTAGTAAAAGTAGAAAGCTGTGCGGCTCCCTGCCAATTTCCCCTTGCAACTCTCCTCACTGCCCACAGAAGCTGGAGGTAGCATCTAGCCTGCCTTTCTAAAGTAAGAATCAATTAGAAATGTAAACTACATCAATAATGAATAAATAGCTGACTCGTACTTTATAACTTTCATGAAGTATCAATACAATCAAGTCGTACAATGACAGTAACTCGCATTATTCCCTGAAATAGTGGGGGTTACAGCACAACCACTGAACATGAAGGTCTTTCTTTTACAATGACTAAATGGTTTGCAATCTTTTAGTAGAATGAAAAAAAAACTCACGATGTACTATTAAGGTAGTTCTTGTTTGTTATGCAGTTTAAGTGTGTGCAGAATATGTCAGCCAATCTAAATTGTTAACCAATAATTAACTATTGTTGGGTTTTTTATTTGAACTTTTCCTGCAGGTGATTATCATGTATTTGGCCAGAGAAAATGTGCTTCCCACGTATAAAATAAACAGAGGCTAATTGATGTGGTTAATTAGTTACAGAATCATATTGCAGTTACATATTGTTGAGGATCTAATGGTTCCTTTTCATGCCTGGTCTCAAAGCATTAAGAGATGGCTCGCGTTTGGCCAGTCTTCCTGTATTATTAAAAGGCCATTCATAGATGGAATTAGTTCATATTGAGTGTAAATTTGGTCACAAATTTGTGAATCCATCTAGCACAAACTTCAATTAGCACTTCTCTATGTATGACACAAATATACATGAAATGGTGTCATCAATACATATTTAACACCAAATTGCAGGCTCTTTGCTGGCACTCCTCTGAGACTGAACCAGGATATGTAAATAACACCAGTGTGGACTGCACACAGGAGAGCAGGAACATGCCCTGCACCTGTGTTATGTAAAGGGTGCAACAATTATATGCAGGTTTGTCAGGAAGTCATTTGATGCTGAGCTGATTTATTTCCAAAGGGTGGGTTGGCTGCAGCCGTGAGTCTGAGTTTAACTTTGCCTTTCATTGCTACTTTAGTTTAATTTAGAGATACAGCATGGAAACAGGCCCTTCAGCCTACCTAGCCTGCACAGACCAGTGATGACCCATACACTAGCTCGATCCTACGCACTTGGGACAGTCTTTGGAGTGTGGGAGGAAAGCGGCGCACCCGAAGAAAACCCAAGTGGTCACAGGGAGAATGTACAAACTCCATACAGACAGCAGTCATAGTCAGGATCGAACCCGAGTTTCTGGTGTCGTAAGGCAGCAACTCTACCGCTGTGCCACTGTGCCACTCTTATGATGGCAGCTTTGATTGCTGGTCCACTCAGCTGCCAGAACAGACAAGCCTACTTACCAAATGTGTAGGATGGAACTGCAGATGCTGGTTTAAACTGAAGATAGACACAAAATGCTGGCATAATTCAGCAGGACAGGCAGCATCTCTGGATGGAATGGATGGGTGACGTTTCAGGTCAAGACCCTTCTTCAGACTACTTACCAAACTTGTTTTACAGCTGTTTTAATTGGCGTTAGCCAGATGTGAGAGGTCATTAAAGTGTTTGGATAAAGTCTTTGGAGCATTACAGTTGGCATTATTCACTCTTGTTACCTCTCTTAGTCACAAAGTCATACAGCACGGAAACAAGCCATTCTGCACAACTTGCCCATGTGACCAAAATGCTTTATCTACACTGGTCTCACCTGCCTTTCCTATCCATGTACCAGTCCAAGAGTTACCTCTCCTTGAGCATTTCATTCCATGGGGGGGTTTCTCGGATCCTTAGTGTACAGGACCACTTCTTCTCACTGAATTGTTGTGTAAGTCATGATGGCTACTCTCCCTCCATTACAGGTCTGACAGGTCTAAGTCATGATGGCTACTCTCCCTCCATTACAGCTGTTCAGTTCCGCACTCAGCACCTTCTGCATTGCATCCTCCCCATCCCCCCCCCCCCTCCCCTCCCCTCCCCTCCCCCCCCCAAACATCTATAGACAGCATGCTGATTCATTGATTCCAGCAGTTGTTTTGCCCAGTTTGTTTGGTCCCGCAGCAATTTGATTCAGCAGCCACCGCCAATTTAAAAGGTACATTGACCTGTAGCTCTTAGATTTATTTGTCGTTAACTCTTACAAATGAGGCAAACAACACGAGTGGTTAATTAAATGTGCACAGAGTAATAGACACTAGACAATTGGTGCAGGCGTAGGTCATTTGGCCCTTCGAGCCAGCACCACCATTCAAAGTGATCATGGCTGATTATCCACAATCAGTACCCCGTTCCTGCCTTCTCCCCATATCCCCTGACTCCACTATCTTTAAGAGCCCTATCTAGATCTCTCTTAAAAGTATCCAGAGAACCGGCCTCCACTGCCCTCAGGCAGAGGCAAAGAGTTCCACAGACTCACAACTCTGTGAGAAAAGGTGTTTCCTCGTCTCCATTCTAAATGGCTTACCCTTATTCTTAAGCTGTTCTGGTTCTGGACTCCCCCAAGATCAGGAACATGTTTCCTGCCTCTAGCATGTCCAAGCCCTTAACAATCTTATATGTTTCAATGACATCCCCTCTCATCCTTCTAAACTCCAGAGTGTACAAGCCCAGCTGCTCCATTCTCTCAGCATATGACAGTCCCGCCATCCCGGGAATTAACCTTGTAAACCTACGCTGAACTCCCTCTATGGCAAGAATGTCCTTCCTCAAATTAGGGGACCAAATCTGCACACAATACTCCAGGTGTGGTTACACTAGGGCCCTATACAACTGCAGAAGGACCTCTTTGCTCCTATACTTAACTCCTCTTGTTATGAAGGCCAACATGCCATTCACTTTCTTCACTGCCTGCTGTACCTGCATGCTTACTTTCATTGACTGATGAACAAGGACCCCCAGATCCCGTTGTACTTCCCCATTTCCCAACTTGACACCATTTAGATAGTAATCTGCCTTCCTGTTTTTGCTACCAAAGTGGATAACCTCACATTTATTCACATTAAACTGCATCTGCCATGCATCTGCCCACTCACCCAACCTGTCCAAGTCACCCTGCATTCTCATAGCATGCTCCTCACAGTTCACACTGCAACCCAGCTATGTCAAATTTGCTAATGTTACTTTGAATCCCTTCATCTAAATCATTGATATATATTGTAAATAGCTGCAGTCCCAGCACCGAGCCTTGCGGTACCCACTATTCACTGCCAGTCATTCTGAAAGGGACCCGTTAATCCCTACTCTTTGTTTCCTGTCTGCCAACTAATTTTCTATCCATGTCAGCACACTACCCCCAATACCATGTGCTCTAATCTTGCCCACTAATCTCCTATGTGGGACCTTATCAAATGCTTTCTGAAAGTCCAGGTACCACTGGCTCTCCCTTGTCCATTTTCCTAGTTACATCCTCAAAAAATTCCAGACTAGTTAAGCATGATTTCCCCTTCATAAATCCATGCTGACTCAGACCGATCCTGTTACTGCTATCCAAATGTGCGGCTATCTCATGTTTTATAATTGACTACAGCATCTTCCCCACCACCGGTGTCAGGCTAACTGATCTATAATTCCCTGTTTTCTCTCTCCCGCCTTTCTTAAAAAGTGGGATAACATTAGCTACCCTCCAATTCACAGGAACTGATCCTGAATCTATAGAACTTTGGAAAATTATCACCAATGCGTCCACGATTTCTGGAGTCACTTCCTTAAGTACCCTGGGATGCAGATCATCAGACCCTGGGGATTTATCAGCCTTCAGTCCCATCAGTCTACCCAACACCATTTCCTGCCTAATGTGGATTTCCTTCAGTTCTTCCATCACCCCAGATCCTCTGGCCACTAGTACATCAGGAAGATTGATTATGTCCTCCTTATTGAAGATGGATCCAAAGTACCTCTTCAACTCATCTGCCATTTCCTTGTTCCCCATAATAAATTCACCTTTTTCAATCTTTAAGGGTCCAACTTTGGTCTTAACTAATTTTTTTCCTCTTCACATACCCAAAGAAGCTTTTACTATCCTCCTTTATATTCTTGGCTAGCTTACCTTCATACCTCATCTTTTCTCCCCGTATTGCCTTTTTAGTTATCTTCTGTTGCTCTTTAGAGCTGAAGAATCACACATTGTTGGTAATAGATCAAATTGGGTCTCCTGTATTTAAAGTAGGGTTTGCTAGGATCATGAATTTCAAAGCTGATATTTTGTACTTTGACTACGGAATTTACCGTCCCAAGGATAATAACCACTGAGGACATTCACCAGACTAGAGAGGTGAATCTCTGGAGCATCCATAGGCATGAAATTATAGTCAGCTGCTACGCTTTGGAAACACCCCCAGGAACACAGCATTAAATCAACTCGCTGAAACATTAGAGGTATCAAAGCATTGAAAGAGGTAAAAGATCAATAAAGAGTAGAGAAGAAAATAATGTTTGTGAAGAAGAATGATCATCTATGCCCATTGGATGTGTCCCATGAACCTGCTTCTCTTCTTTTAACAGTGATTAATTAAGAAAAAGGTGTCACTCTCACTAACCTGGTAGCTTCTTGTGCGGAGAGTGACTGGGAAGGAAATGGAAACTGACCATTATCTCTCTGAAGAAGGGTCTCGACCCGAAACGTCGCCTATTTCCTTCGTTCCATAGATGCTGCCTCACCCGCTGAGTTTCTCCAGCATTTTTGTCTACGTTCGATTCACCAGCATCTGCAGTTCCTGCTTAAACATTATCTCTGAAATTATATTTGCATAACTAAGAAGTGGGGCAAGGGGTAACTGGCATAGAAACATAGAAAATAGGTGCAGGAGGAGGCCATTCAGCCCTTCGAGCCAGCACCGCCATTCATTGTGATCATGGCTGATCGTCCCCAATCAATAACCCGAGACTCCCCATATCCCTTGATTCCACAAGCCCCTTGAGCTCTATCTAACTCTCTCTTAAATCCATCCAGTGATTTGGCCTCCACTGCTCTCTGTGGCAGGGAATTCCACAAATTCACAACTCTCTGGGTGAAAAAGGTTTTTCTCACCTCAGTCTTAAATGGCCTCCCCTTTATTCGAAGACTGTGGCCCCTGGTTCTGGACTCGCCCAACATTGGGAACATTTTTCCTGCATCTAGCTTGTTTATATGTTTCTATAAGATCCCCCTCATCCTTCAAAACTCCAGTGAATACAAGCCTAGTCTTTTCAATCTTTCCTCATATGACAGTCCCGCCATCCCAGGGATCAATCTCGTGAACCTAAGCTGCACTGCGTCAATCACAAGGATAAACTAGAATGGTTGGGGGGAGGGACTCAAATAGAGAATGCTATTAGACAGTGTGTGAGGCAGGAGGCAGAGAAGGAAAGCACTCAGACCCAACATGTAGGGGGGAAAGAAGAAAACAATAATAAACAGAGAATAAGAGGTGGTGGGGTTCTTAAATGGGTGAGCAGAGAAACAGAGGGGTGTAAAATGCGGGCGGAAGCAATAGGTAGCAAGGTGAAAGGTAAAAGTGGCAGGCAGACAAATCCAGGACAAAAATCAAAAAGAGCCACTTTTCAACATAATTGTATAAGGGGTAAGAGCGTTGTAAAAACAAGTCTGAAGGCTTTGTGTCTCAATGCAAGGAGCATTCGTAATAAGGTGGATGAGTTGAACGTGCAGATAGCAATTAATGATTATGATATAGTTGGGATCACGGAGACATGGCTCCAAGGTGACCAAGGCTGGGAGCTGAACATCCAGGGATATTCAATATTCAGGAGGGATAGAGAGAAAGGAAAAGGAGGTGGGGTGGCGTTGCTGGTTAGAGAGGAGATTAACGCAGTGGAAAGGAAGGACATTAGCTTGGAGGATGTGGAATCGGTATGGGTAGAGCTGCGAAACACTAAGGGGCAGAAAACGCTGGTGGGCGTTGTGTACAGGCCACCTAGCAGTAGTAGTGAAGTTGGGGATGGCATCAAACAGGAAATTAGAAATGCGTGCAACAAAGGCAAAACAGTTATAATGGGTGACTTCAATCTACATATAGATTGGGTGAATCAAATTGGCAGGGGTGCTGAGGAAGAGGATTTCTTGGAATGTATGAGGGATAGTTATCTAAACCAACATGTAGAGGAACCAATGAGAGAGCAGGCTATTCTAGACTGGGTATTGAGTAATGAGGAAGGGTTAGTTAGCAGACTTGTTGTGCGTGCCCCCTTGGGCAAGAGTGATCATAATATGGTTGAGTTCTTCATTAGGATGGAGAGTGACATTGTTAATTCAGAAACAACGGTTCTGAACTTAAAGAAAGGTAACTTTGAGGGTATGAGACATGAATTGGCCAAGATTGACTGGCAATTAGTTCTAAAAGGGTTGACGGTGGATATGCAATGGAAGGCATTTAAAGACTGCATGGATGAACTACAAAAATTGTTCATCCCAGTTTGGCAAAAGAATAAATCAAGGAAGGTAGTGCATCCGTGGATAACAAGGGAAATCAGGGATAGTATCAAAGCAAAAGATGATGCGTACAAATTAGCCAGAAAAAGCAGCATACCAGAGGACTGGGAGAAATTCAGAGACCAGCAGAGGAGGACAAAGGGCTTAATTAGGAAAGGGAAAATAGATTATGAAAGGAAACTGGCAGGGAACATAAAAACTGACTGCAAAAGTTTTTATAGATATGTGAAGAGAAAGAGATTAGTTAAATCAAATGTAGGTCCCTTGCAGTCAGAAACAGGTGAATTGATCATGGGGAACAAGGATATGGCAGACCAATTGAATAACTACTTTGGTTCCGTCTTCACTAAGGAAGACATAAATAATCTGCCGGAAATAGCAGGGGGCCGCGGGTCAAAGGAGATGGAGGAACTGAGTGAAATCCAGGTTAGTCGGGAAGTGGTGTTGGGTAAATTGAATGGATTAAAGGCCGATAAATCACCAGGGCCAGATAGGCTGCATCCCAGAGTACTTAAGGAAGTAGCTCCAGAAATAGTGGATGCATTAGTGATAATTTTTCAAAACTCTTTAGATTCTGGAGTAGTTCCTGAGGATTGGAGGGTAGCAAACGTAACCCCACTTTTTAAGAAGGGAGGGAGAGAGAAAACGGGGAATTACAGACCAGTTAGTCTAACATCGGTAGTGGGGAAACTGCTAGAGTCAGTTATTAAAGATGGGATAGCAGCACATTTGGAAAGTGGTGAAATCATTGGACAAAGTCAGCATGGATTTACGAAAGGTAAATCGTGTCTGACGAATCTTATAGAATTTTTCGAGGATGTAACTAGTAGAGTGGATAGGGGAGAACCAGTGGATGTGTTGTATCTGGACTTTCAGAAGGCTTTCGACAAGGTACCACATAAGAGATTAGGATACAAACTTAAATCACACGGTATTGGGGGTTCAGTATTGATGTGGATAGAGAACTGGCTGGCAAACAGGAAGCAAAGAGTAGGAGTAAACGGGTCCTTTTCACAATGGCAGGCAGTGACTAGTGGGGTACCACAAGGCTCAGTGCTGGGACCCCAGCTATTTACAATTTATATTAATGATCTGGACGAGGGAATTGAAAGCAACATCTCCAAGTTTGCGGATGACACTAAGCTGGGGGGCAGTGTTAGCTGTGAGGAGGATGCTAGGAGACTGCAAGGTGACTTGGATAGGCTGGGTGAGTGGGCAAATGTTTGGCAGATGCAGTATAATGTGGATAAATGTGAGGTTATCCACTTTGGTAGCAAAAACGGGAAGGCAGACTATTATCTAAATGGTGGCCGATTAGGAAATGGGGAGATGCAGCGAGACCTGGGTGTCATGGTACACCAGTCATTGAAAGTAGGCATGCAGGTGCAGCAGGCAGTGAAGAAAGCGAATGGTATGTTGGCCTTCATAGCAAGAGGATTTGAGTATAGGAGCAGTGAGGTTCTACTGCAGTTGTACAGGGTCTTGGTGAGACCACACCTGGAGTATTGCGTACAGTTTTGGTCTCCAAATCTGAGGAAGGACATTATAGCCATAGAGGGAGTGCAGAGAAGGTTCACCAGACTGATTCCTGGGATGTCAGGACTTTCATATGAAGAAAGACTGGATAGACTTGGCTTATACTCGCTAGAATTTAGGAGATTGAGAGGGGATCTTATAGAAACGTACAAGATTCTTATGGGGTTGGACAGGCTAGATGCAGGAAGATTGTTCCCGATGTTGGGGAAGTCCAGGACAAGGGGTCACAGCTTAAGGATAAGGGGAAAATCCTTTAAGACCGAGATGAGGAAAAACTTTTTCACACAGAGAGTGGTGAATCTCTGGAACTCTCTGCCACAGAGGGTAGTTGAGGCCAGTTCATTGGCTATATTTAAGAGGGAATTAGATGTGGCCCTTGTGGCTAAAGGGATCAGGGGGTATGGAGAGAAGGCAGGTACGGGATACTGAGTTGGATGATCAGCCATGATCGTATTGAATGGCGGTGCAGGCTCGAAGGGCCGAATGGCCTACTCCTGCACCTAATTTCTATGTATCTATGTATCTATGTCCTTCCTCAAATCAAGAGACCAAAACTGTACACAATACTCCAGATGTGGTCTTACCAGTGCCCTATACAACTGCAGAAGAAGTTATTGTAGGGACACCAGGGTCTGCAGATGCTGAAATCTTGAGCAGAAAACAAGTTGCTGGAGAAACTCACTGGGTCAGGCTGCATCTGTGGAGGGAATTGACTGATAACATTTCGCATCAGGATTCTTCCTCAGACTGATGGTGTAGGGAGGAGAAAACTAGATATGGGAAATGGCAAACAGGCAGAGCCTGGCAAATGACAGTTTGATGCAGGAGAGATGGGGGGGGGGTTGGCAGAAGGGTGACAAAGACATGGAAAAGAGACATAAGGCTGTGAGATCAGGAAATAACTGAAATGTAATGGCGGAGAAAGGGATATGGATGGAACATTATAACTCTCTGGCATTACGTTTCACTTTTCCTCTTCTTACCTTAACTCACACCACAGATGCTACCTCACCAACTGAGTTCCTCAAGCATTGCTTTTTTACCTATTGGCATGTTATAAGTGTGCACTGTAGAAGTGAATTTGATGATGCTACCTGTGGTAATATTGAGATAATGTTTGAGGCAGCAGCATGCCTTGCATGGTTCTATCCAACGTGTTTTGATTTACATAGACACAAAATGCTGGAATAACTCAGCGGGACAGGAAATAGACAATAGACAATAGGTGCAGGAGTAGGCCATTCGGCCCTTCGAGCCAGCATCGCCATTCAATGTGATCATGGCTGATCATCCACAATCAGTACCCCGTTCCTGCCTTCTCCCCATATCCCTTGACTCCACTATCTTCAAGATCTCTCTCTAACTCTCTCTTGAAAGTATCCAGAGAACCGGCCTTCACTGTCCTCTGAGGCAGACAATTCCACAGACTCACAACTCTCTGTGTGAAAAAGTATTTACTCATCTCCGGGGCCTAGCATCGCCCGGCGTGGCTGAATGGCCACGGGACTTGCCATCGTCCGCCGGGGGCTTTAACACCGGAGCCCCACTTCGCCTAGACGCTGCAGTTGGACTGCTGGACCGCGGGTGAAGAATAAAGGGAAGAGATAAGACTTTGCCTTCCATCACAGTGAGGAGGTGTTGGAGACTCACTGTGATGGATGTTTATGTAAACTGTGTTAAGTGTGGGTCTTGGTTTTTTTTGTAATGTGTTAAAAAACTGTAGTAATGATATTTCGTTCAAGCCTAGGCTTGAATGACAATAAATAGCATTCAATAAATGGCTTACCCTTTATTCTTAAACTGTGGCCCCTGGTTCTGGCAGCATCTCTGGAGAGAAGGAATGGGTCATGTTTCGGGTTGAGACCCTTCTTCAGACTAGTCAGGGGAAAGGGAAACAAGAGATATAGGATTTTGCTTTCCCTCAGCTGAGTTGAACTAACTAAGATCTAGCTAGGATTTAATTGGAAAAAACATTCATCCTGTTGGTAAAGAGTAAGAGACACTGTTGAAAGCTGATTGTAGGAACAACAATAATTATGTATGATATTAAATTATGCTTGGATTTAATTTCCATTTAATTTGCAAGTATTTTGTTTACTTATAACTTTGTGCAATGTGATTCGTTACTTTCAACACAGTTGTTTCCCTCATTTAGAACAAAGTGCAGGTGAAAGATTAGCAGCCTTCACTGAACATGTTTCCGTAAAGTGGGTGTGAATGTTTTCTACCACCTTCTGCAGGCATTCAGATAGTCAGTCAATTCATGCAAGCACTAAAATTGCTTGGATTTTGGGGGGGGAAATAGACTCTGTTCTTTGCTAAATGACAGATAAATATTTGAGTATTTCACTTAGAACCAATGACGATTAAAAAGTATTCAATTTAATTTGTAATTTCTAGGTTAAATATACCTATTGAGATTTAAATAATGAAAAATTGATTGCATTGTTAAAACATGAATATTGTACAGCTGCAATTGATGAGGATGCTGCTTGAATGCATTGGAAGGCACAAAACAAAAATGGAAAAGGAAACAGATAGTGAAGGGAGCACCATTTTGATATACTTTTTTACTCTCTTATCATGTATGTGGATGGCTCGATTAGTTTATTTTAGTTTAGTTTAGAGATTGTAATGATGTATTGTCTTTCCACTGACTGGTTAGCACACAACAAAAGCTTTCCACTGTAGTCTAGTTTAGTTTAGAGACATAGCACGAAACCAGGCCCTTCGGCCCACTGAGCCACCATGCCCGCAGCCCCACCTTGGTACACGTGACAATAAACTAAATTCAACTGAACTGAAATGAACGTTTATCTGCATAATAAGACACCCTGGCAGCAGGTCACTAACATTATCTTTGAAGAATTAAGATATGCACATGAAGCTCTAGAAGTGGAAGGAGAAAAATGATACATTTAAAAAAAATGTTTTTGCATGTCTGGAATTCTGATTTTAGATACCTGCTGACTGGGAACAAGCCTCTTTAAGAACCAGCAGTCAAGCAAGCAGTATCTTCAAGCAAAGTCCACTGAATGGCAACACTTATGGCACTAAAGGAGATTATGGTACTGGAAACTTGGTGGGGGATGAAGAGTCACAAGAGTTTGATGATTTGATATTTGCCTTAAAAACTGGTGAGTAGTGACAACATTATCTGCTAGCGTGAACATAGTTTATGCAAAGATACCTATACAAAGGGGCACTGCAGGAGGAATTCTGTTATCACCACAAAAAAGCAAGGAATAACAGTTAGTTTCTTGGTAGCAAGGGCAGCACACCTTTGCGTTCAGTATCAAAAAATTAAAAAAGGTAACAATTGGCATCATTGGATTTCCAGTTGAAACCCTGAATAATATCAGCCATTCTTTCAAGCTCTCAGAACCTTGGTAGTTTAATTCATACATTTTCTTTCAGAGCTTTAAGACCAAATGAACTTATGAATTATGCAAAAATGTTCACTCCTAGCTTGTCAATGATTTATGCAGCAGGCAATCCATCTAAGAATGGTGGTAGGTGTCTTAAACAACTAGACAATTTCCCATCCTAAATAGAAAGTGCAACACAGCCCAAGCCACTTTGTGCAAGGTCAAATGTTGAGGCAGTGTATAGTCTGCACACATGGGATGTGAGCAACCTACATTTTTCTTTCTCAGGAAGATTAAAAAAAATATATTTTTCACTATGAATGAAAGATACTTTATTGTAGGTACACAAAAATGCTGGAGAAACTCAGCGGGTGCAGCAGCATCTATGGAGCGAAGGAAATAGGCAACGTTTCGGGCCGAAACCCTTCTTCAGACTGATAGGGGGCGGGGAGAAGAAAGGAAAAAAGGAAAAAGGCGGAGGAGGAGCCTGAGGGCTGGGGGAGGGGAGGAGACAACCAGAGGGCTGATGAAAGGGAGGGGACAGCAAGGGCTAGCAGAATTGGAGAATTCAATGTTCAAGCCCCCAGGATGTAGACTGCCCAAGCGGAATATGAGGTGCATTTCCTCCAATTTACGGTGTTGCTCGCTGTGGCCATGGAGGAGACCCAGGACAGAGAGGTCAGATACGGAATGGGAGGGGGAGTTGAAGTGCTGAGCCACCGGGAGGTCAAGTTGGTTATTGCGGACCGACCGGAGGTGTTCGGCGAAACGATCGCCAAGCCTCCGCTTTATTGTATCCCACCACATGTTACATACTTTATTGTATCCCACCACAGGTCCTCCTTTGTTCTCCCCCCCCCCCCCCCCCCCCCCCCCTTACGGTGGTTCCCCCGCGGATCGGGTTCTCCTTTGTTTTCCCCACTAGCCTATTTTAAAAGAAACAGTTAAACTTGTTGTCTTTAAAATAGACCATCCAGGACTCAAGAAGGCATCATTTATGTTTGCCTTGATGTTGACATCAGTTGGGTATTTATCATGGAATATCACCTCATCCTGACCACTCAGTATCACCGTGCTGAGAGGAAATTTCATACCAAGCAGGCCCTTGTATAAATGTATAGGAAGGAACTGCAGATGCTGGTTTAAACCAAAGATAAACACAAAAAGCAGGAGTAACTCAGCGGGACAGGCAGCATCTCTCTGGAGAGAAGGATTGGTGACGTTTCAGGTCGAGACACTTCAGACTAGTTAGGGAAAAGGGAAATGAGAGATATAGACGATGATGTAGAGAGATACAGAACAACGAATGAAAGATATGCAAAAAAGCAACGATGATAAAGGAACCAAGCTGTTTGTTGGGTGAAAAGGAGAAGCTGGTGCGACTTGGGTGGGGGAGGGATAGAGAGAGAGGGAATGCCGGGATTACTTGAAGTTAGAGAAACTGTGTAAATAACAGGTTAAGTTGTTAGTGGAGGCCTGGAATCACAGGAGCATTGTTGGTACAACAGAAAGTTGGTTTCCATATCTGTGAGACCTGTAGTTTAAAGCATTGATAAGATGTATAATGTTCTTAAATGCTTGGATAGATTCTGTTTACCACTGCAATCAGCAAGCCGCGGTTGCATTTAGATAACAATGGTAACATGATAAGCATCAGAAATTGTACAATGTGTCCCAAATTAAGCAACAAAGTCCTTCAGCTAAGATAGGGCTGTAAACGATAAATTATACTGATAAAATGATTTTGAATCTAACTGGATCTATGTATTAAAAGATGCATGTAGGATGGAACATTGTTGAAAGTCAAATCTCTATGGAGAAAATAAATGGATGAATATGTATTCTGCAGAAGGCAATATTACATTATATTTTTATCTCACTGCTTGCAAGATCAGCTTATGTGCCCCAAAATAGAATATTTGAATGTCTCATGTTGACATGCAATAATTCTGAAACATTTTAATAATTTTGTTGTTGTGCTGACGTATTTATTTACTTAAAATTGCAAAAAATATCTAACAGCTTCCTTCCTTTCTTCCTTCCTTAACAGGGTGGGGAATCTGTGGAATTCATTGCCACAGAAGGCTGCGGAAGCCAAATCAGTGGATATTTTTAAGGCAGAGATAGATATATTCTTGATTAGTACGGGTGTCAGAGGTTATGAGAAGGCAGGAGAATGGGGCTAGGAGGGAGAGATAGATCAGCCATGATTGAATGGCAGTGTAGATTTGATGGGCCAAATGGCCTAATTCTACTCCTATTCCTTATGACCTTATGTCAAGAAGCAATGGTTTATGTAGTGTGGGACTTTGCCATGTCATGGGTGAGGAACATACACTTGTTGTGATCACAAATATAAACTCTAGTATAAACTTGCTTTCCTTTTACCTTCCCTCCCAGTGACCTTGCCACATGCCAAGTCATGGTAGTGTGAGCCTGGTGAGTCAAACAAGATCTATTCTTTATGTATAAACATGGGTCTGCGTTGGCCAGTGCATTGAGAAAGAGCTGCTAAACACATTGTCAAAATTAAGTTTGTTTATGCAGGTGAGGTGAGATGGAACAGCAGAGTGATTTAGAGAAAATGTTCCAAATTCCAAAACCATTGGGTTTCAGGATGTGGTTGGATTCAGGATGAGGAAAAAAAATGGTTACAAATATAGGAAGAGGCAATATATGCAGCAAATACAGGAAAGTTGGCGGCATCGTAGATAACAAAGGTGGTTACCACAAATTGCAGCAGGATCTTGATCAGGTGGACAGGTGGGCTGAGAAGTGGTTAATGGAGTTTAATACAGATAAGTGTGAGGTGTTGCATTTTGGGCAGTCAAACCAGGGCAGGACCTTCACAGTGCATGGTAGGGCCCTGGAAAGTATTGTAGAGCACTAGGATCTAGGAGTGCAGGTACATTTTTGTCATGAAAGTGGTGTCACATGTAGATAAGGTGGTCAAGAAGGCTATTGGCACATTGGCGTTCGTTCGTTAAGGTTGTGAGTATAGAATTTGGAATGTTATGCTACAGCTATATTAGGCGTTGGTGAGGCCACAGTTGGAGTATAGTTTCCAGGAGGGGAATCGAGAACCAGAGGACATAGGTTTAAGGTGAAGGGGTAAATATTTAATAGGAACCTGAGGGGCAACTTTTTTTACACAAAAGGTGTCAGGCTGGGGCAAGCTGCCAGAGGATGTAGTTGAGGCAGGTACTATCACTGTCACATTTGGATAGGTACCCAGATCGGATAGGTTAGAAGGATATGAGCCAAATGCAGGCAAGTGGGACTAGAGTACATGGGGTATGTTGGTCGGTGTGGGCAAGTTGGGGCAAAGGCCCTTTATCCATCTAAAAAGAGACCAGTCAGGCCTAATGATCATACTGGTAAAACTTGGACAATCAAGACCAAGATTAATTGACATTTTGAAATTTAAGGGTTAATAAATGAACGGCAACACAGCTTTGCTGAAGTCAAATCACATTTGGTTAACTTCACTAAATTCTTTGAAGCTTAATAAAATTCATGGGAACATGGGTGTCAAACAGTCAGCTAAAAGAAATGAAAATGAGGAAAGCTCGTATGAACTAAATGTTAAGATATTAAAGAGACCAGAAATAGAGTGATCGAGGAGTGTTTACAAGACCTTATTGTAGCTGGACAAACTGAAGAAAAAACTGTTAAAATCATCTTGGTTTATGGTTTCTGTCTATGCTGGAATAAGATGTGAAGGAAGGGAAATTATATTAAATCTTTATAAAACATTTGTTAGGCCTCTGCTGCAGAACTGTGCTGATCTCATTTCAGGAAGGATATCAAGGCCTTTGAGAAGGCAGGTAGAATTTTACTGGAATACTGCCAATGCTCATGAGCTCTGATGAACTGAGAAGCTAGCGTTTTCTCCCTCGAACAGAATAATCAAGAAATTTAATGAAGGCTTTCAAATGGAATGGTTTTAATAAATGTAAATGAGGCAAAACTGCTTCTAATGGCAAATGACAACAGCCAGAGGGTCTGAAGAAGGGTCTCGACCTGAAACATCACCTATTCTTTTTCTCCAGAGCTGCTGCCTGACCCGTTGAGTTTCTCCAGTATTTTGTGTTTATCTTCATTGTGAACCAGCATCTGCAGTTCCTTCCTACACGAGAGGAAGCATTTGTTGCGTCATTGTGATCTGGTATACACTGCCAGAAGGAGCAGTAGAAGCAATGGTATTGCTCAAAATAGAATTGAGTAAATAATCAAAGCAAAACAGTATAAAGGCTTCAAGGAAAGAGCAGTGGAGTGAGATTGGTATGTAAGTAGCACTTTATGGGTAAGAAGGAACTGCAAATGCGGGATAAGACCTAAGATAGATACAAAATGCTGGAGTATTGATTTGACCAGCAAATCTCTGTTGACTTTCAATAAAAGGGTCACAACCTGAAACATCACCTGTTTCTTTTCTCCAGAGAAGCTGCTTGACCCGCTGAGTTATTCCACGATATTGTGTCTATCTAAGCAAGACTGTGGTGTTTTGTTTCTTTATAGCAGATGCATATAATTCTATGTAGAAAGATTAGAACTGGAAACAATCATGCAGGCGACAAGGAGTGAGAAGGAACTATATTTTGTAAATAGGTATAACGATATTAAAGACAGAGCATTGTAGGGAGAGTAGCAAATGAATTTAATTAACATTCCTCAAAAAAGCTATTAATTATAATTCCACAACATAGATGAACAAATGAGTGCATAATGTGGTTCAGCATCGAATCATGTAGTCATTTAGCCGTCACGTCGTTGGCAGAATATCTATGCTGATGTGTTCAAATCTTTGACACACATGGAACTGCAGATGCTGGTGAACTAAAAAAAACACAGAGCGCTGGTGTGATTCGGCAAGTCAGGCAGCTTTGCTGGGGAAAGACACAAAAAGCTGAAGTTACTCAGGGGGTCAAGCAGTATCTGTGGAATTCTCTGCCTCAGAGGGCAGTGGAGGCAGGTTCTCTGGATACTTTCAAGAGAGAGCTAGATAGGGCTCTTAAAGATAGCGGAGTCAGGGGATATGGGGAGAAGGCAGGAACGGGGTACTATTCAGGGATGATCAGCCATGATCACATTGAATGGCGTTGCTGGCTCAAAAGGCCGAATGGCCTACTCCTGCACCTATTGTCTATTGTCTATTGTTTCTCTGGAGAAAAGGAATAGGTGACGTTTCGGGTCGAAACCCTTCTTCAGACTGAGAGTCAGGGGAAAGGGAAACGAGAGATATAGACGGAGATATAGAAAGATATAGAACAAATGAATGAAAGATATGAATAAAAGTAATGATCAAGGAAACAGTCCATTGTTGGCTGGAGAACATGGGTAAGCTGAGTCGGGAGAACGTTTTGGGTCGGAACCCTTCTTCGACCTGAAATGTCACGTGACAGATGCTGTCTGATCTGCTGAGTTACTCCAGCACTTTGTTTTTATTTCATTCAGGTCTTTGATGCTTTTGAATTATTTCAAGGTCACAAACTTAGTGCTATCTATTGCAAGAGCAAATAAGACTTTCCCAAAGATTCTAACTGACAGTTTTTAATCCTGCAGGTGCCGGCCTCAGTGCCAGTGATAATGAATCGTATCACGGAAGCCAAGATGGTAGAAGCATTGCTAATTCACAGATTGTGGAGCTCCGAAGAATACCAATAGCAGACACTCACCTTTAACAGCCTTCCCCGCTTTGCAATCAAAATTTGTTCATATTTTTATACTTTTTGGATGTCCTTCTTTTGCACTAAACTTTTGCATTTAAATATTTAGAGCAGTGTTATACTTTACAATGCTTGTACAACATTTTGTAATGTTCAACTGATTATAACCTTAGACTTCAATGTAACCCGTTGAAAAGTGTTTTCTGTAGTTTTTTTAAACGTGAGTAAAAAAAAGTAAATTTTAATTAACTAATATGAATGATCGATTTCTGTAGAACCTAGATACAAATTGAAAAAAATAGCAATAAATTACTGATGTAAAACATTTACATCTTTCCTTAGAAGCAATACAATAAAAATAGTTTTGTGATCATTTCTGATTATGAATATGAAAAGAAAACTTGTATGAAGTTTTATTTTATATATTTGACAGCAATGGCTAAGCTGGAATTCATTGTCCATTCTTAATTGCATTGAGAAATTGGAGGCAAACCACTGCAGTCCTTCAGCTAATGATGTTCCCTGATGAACCAGTGCAGCTGTTCAGGGTATGGTATTCCCTTATGAGGAGGGAATCACAGGATTAAGACGTGGTTATAATGAAGTGCCTATCATGCTTGTCCAGATCAATATTTTAGTTTAGCTTAGTTTAGAGACACAGCATAGAAACAGGCCCTTCGGCCCACCGGGTCCGTGCCGACCAGCGATCCCAGCATATTAACACTACCCTACACACACTGGGGACAATTTTTACATTTTACCACGCCAATTTACCTACAAACCTGTACATCTTCGGAGTGTGGGAGGAAACCGAAGATCTCAGAGAAAACCCGTGCAGGTCACGGGGAGAACGTACAAGCTCCATACAGACAGCACCCGTAGTCAGGATCGAACCCGGGTCTCTGGTGCTGTGAGGGCTGTAAGGCAGCAACTCTACCGCTGCGCCACTGTGCCACCCTATGGTGCGAGATTTGGAGGGGACTGCATGTGCTCACTGCCTCATCCTTCAGGTCATGGGTTGCAAAGTGCTACAGATGTAGCAAGATTAACTATATGTTTTGGATTTCGTCATGGAAGCTATTCAAGCTACTGTGTGCCAGTGGTGAATGGAATGAATGCTTAGAGTGGTTAGTGGGATATCATTCAAGTGAGTTTCTTTGTTCTGGATGGTGTTGAGGTTCTTGAATGTTGTTGACACTGCACTCATCCTGCCAAGCAGAGAATATTTCATCACGCTCTTAATTTGTGCTTTGTAAACAATGGAAATTCATAAAGGGCCTGTCCCACTTGGGCGGTTTTTCAGCAGACTGCAGGCGACAGTCAAGATCGCGGCACTCGCTGAAAAACCGGGAACTGGAACGACGAGTGTCAGAGTGGAACACACACGCACAAACACATCGCAAAGGCGGGGGCCAGGGAAAGCAGGGGAGTGCTGTCTGAAATTCACACGGTGCAAAGCCAAGGTGACACAGACACACACCGCGATGAACAGGAAGCACAGTGTACGGTAAGTCCTTTAAAATAAAGAGGGGGAGAGAAGGGGTGGAGACACTTTTAAGAAGCCAGAGATACACATCTGTGAAGTGTGGCGGACATTTAACATTACCGGTCGGTTCTCCTTGGTTCTGAAAACTACTGCTTACCTTTTTTTTCCCCAATGAGCCAATGAAAATGCCCGGTCAGCAAAGGTGATTAACTAAAACAACCTATGACTAGCTTGACTACCTATAACTACATGGCGACCCCACTACAACTGCAACTAGACTACAAAAGTATAGATTTTCTCCATGACGACCAATTTTTGGTTGCAGAAAAATTTTCAACATGTTGAAAAAATTGCGGCGACCATACTGAGGCCGCGACTAGTTCCCAGAATGCAGGAACTCCTCGCGACCATGAAGGAGACTCACCAGACCACCAGCGA
Source organism: Malacoraja senta (assembly GCA_038087875.1). Taxonomy (NCBI): domain Eukaryota; kingdom Metazoa; phylum Chordata; class Chondrichthyes; order Rajiformes; family Rajidae; genus Malacoraja; species Malacoraja senta. Next base: position 203,939,485 of record CM075977.1, on the reverse strand, counting down.
ACATGTGGCGACCATATGGCGAGCGTAGAGTCTCCTGCACTCGCCTAAAAAGTCGCCTAAGTGGGACAGGCCCTTTACGGTTTTACAACATGAATCACTTGCCATAAAATATCTTGTCTCTGACCTGCTCTTGCACTTATAGTATTTGTATCATTGGTCTAGTTTAATTTATTGGTGACTACCAAGATATTGAAAGTAGTCAACATTGCGATTAAATGTCAAGGATAGGGGTTTAGATTCTCTTTTGGAGATGATCATCGCCATATTGTTGTGATGGGAAGTTACTTGCCACTTAAAAGCACATGTCTGAATGTTATCTAGGTGCTGCTGCTTTCAGGCATAGGCTGCTTCATTTTCTGAGGCATTGTGAATGGAACTAACTATGTGCAATCATCAGTGAACATTTACACTTCTGATTCATGAGAGAAAGAAATTCATTGGAAAAGCATTTGAAGATCGTTGAGCTTGGGGCACTTCACTGTGGAACTGCTGTAGCCTTCATCTGGAGCCGGGCTGATTGATCTTCAACAGCCATAAACATCTTCACTTGTGCAAGAAATGATTCATATTCCACAGAAACAGGCTCCGTGGTTTAATACATGCATGACAACAATTGTACTCATTGACACTCATCACATTTACCAGCATGTGGCCATAGCATTCTTTGCTTTGGCAATTCACGAACTTGTTTGGATACTTTTCAAACGTTGCGAGTGTCTCTGTCGCAATTACCCCCTCAAGCATTCCAAACTAGCGGTGAAAGAAAATTCTTCCTCAGATCCCCTTTAACCTCTTACTTTAAACCCATTCCCTCTAGCTTTTTACACCTCTGCTGTGGGAAAAGTTTCCTATTGCTTAATATTTCCATGCCCTTCATAATTTATTTAATTCATAGGATTTGTCTGAATTATCAGTGTTCTGGTTTCGGATTTGCTGGGACACCTTGTCCACATTTGTTCCAATCTGCTTTGAAGTCGAGAGTCACTCACTTCACATCCTGTATTCAACTCTTTTGTCCATGTTTCGACTAAGGCTGCAATGAGATCTGATTATCCCAATGGTCTTGGCAAAAGCTGTTCTGGGCATCAATAAATTATTAATGGTCAATTGTCTCTTGCTAGTACTGTCGAGGATGGCTTCCATGAGTTTGCTGACAATTGGGAATAGACTCAATTTAGAATGGAAGGTAAGTAGCTGGATAGGATTTGTCCTGCTTTTTGTTAACAGGATATACCTGAGAAATGTTTCCTATTGTTGGACAGATACTACTTATAGTTGTAACAATATTGAAGCATCTTGAGTTGACTGCAGAATTGTCATTTGTCAGTTTGTATATCATGTGCTATTTTAGCATGTGCTGTTACTCTTCTTAAGTGATGTCTAAGGATTGAAGATGTATCTCCCACCAGTTCTGGGACCTCGGGTTTCACAGTGCTATCTCAAATGCTTCTTCCCAACTTTGAGTGGTCATTAGACTTTAGAGATACAGTGCGGAAACCGGCCCTTTAGCCCGCCAAATCTGCACCAACCAGCGATCACCCCATACACTAGCACTATCCTACACAGAAGGGACAATTTACCTTTTTTCAAAACCAATTAACCTACAAATCTGTATGTCTTAGGGGTGTGGGAGGAAACCGAAGCACCCAGAGAAAACCCACGAGGTCACTGGGAGAACATATAAACTCCATACAGACAGCACCTGTAATCAGGATCGAACCCGGGTCTCTGGCACTGTAAGGCAACAACTCTACCGCTGCGCCACCATGCCGCCCCCTAACCGTTGTGTCGCTGCGCCCTCTGCAGTCATGGACTAGGGTCTCAGGAAGGGTGTTTAAGTTTTACGAATATTCTTGTATCTTTTCCTCTATTCACCTTGGTAATCTCTTCCCATGATGGACTAGAGAATCTGTATCACAAGTCTGGTATTGGCAAGTGAGTAATATGGCCTGCCCAACTGAGGCAACAGAGCATAATCAGGGCATCAGAGGTGGAGTTATTACCCCGAGAGAGAATGCTGATGTTCTGCAGTGGATTTGGAGAGTATTATAGAGACAGTGTTAGTCTATCAAACCTGTGTGCCTTAAGGCAGCTGTTATACAATAGGTACAAAAAAGTGTTTAATTCTCACATGTACCAGGAATGGAACAATGACATTTGTCCTTGTGGCAGCTTTTATTGGCAAATCAACACAACACCACAACACCATTTGTGTCCAAGTCTTAAAAGTATGTTCAATGTCAGTGATCAGTGCCGCCTGGTAAAGCATGAATGTTATGTCTGGTTTGTCCTCTTTATCTTCAAAGATTATTTTCCTCAGACTACCCAAGACTGTGCTATTTCACTGAAGGCAACTGTGAATTTCATTGTCAATGTCTACCTTCATTAAGGGGTGGTTCCTGAGATATGGGAAGTTAATTCCTTATGCCATTACTCTAACAATTGCAAATGCTTGTTTTTATGTAGTGCTCTTCACAGAATGTGTTCTGAATTAACTCTGCCAGTTAATCTGGTTTCATTTGTCCTATATTTTTTTCTGTTCCAGTCAAGTCAAGTTGTGTTAATGTCAAATGCACAATGTAGGGTGAGGTACAATGAAAGATCTCACTTCCAGCAGCATCACAGGCACATAGACTCAGACAAACGCAACAAATAATAATGACATGTAAATTACACAATATTTTCTGAAAGAAAGAAGGCTTCAAAAGACAAGACATGGCGTCAAAGCATAATCCAGAATACAAGTCCATATAATGCAAGATGTAGACGGGTGTTCTGTTACCAGGGTAGAATTTGTTCAAGAACCTGATAGTTATGGGACCTAGCTGTGCCCGAACCTGGTAATGTGGGACTTCATGCTTCTCTACTTCCTGAGCATTTCAAGGCTGCACTGGGTATCTCTGCAAAGCCATGCAGGGAGTGGTCGGCAGGTGCATTTGAGAGACCCTGATGAATTTCATGAAAGAGCTGAAGAGCCCACAAAAAGTAAGACAGAAACACAAAAAGACCAACGTTGCTTGATAGTTTGGGTACACACAGAATTGTAAAGTTTGGCAATCAGTATTCTGAAGTTAGTATCAATTAGTATTCAGAAAAAAGTGCGAGGCTTCACAGATACAGCGTGGAAACAGGCCCTTTGGCCCACCAAGTCCATGCTGACCAGTGATCACCCCGTACACTAGAACTATACTACCTACACATTACGGAAAATTTATAGTTTTACCGAAGCCAATACATCTTTGGAGCGTGGGAGGAAACCCACACAGTCAATGGGAGAATGTACAAACTCCGTACAGACAGCACCCATATTCAGAATTGAACCCAGGTCTCTGGCGCTGTAAGGCAGCAGCTCTACCGCTGCCCCACTGTGCTGCGCCTGTATAAATGGGAGTTACACAGTTAACCAAATAAATCACAACAGAAAATGCTGGAAAAACTCAATAGGTTGTCAGCATCTGTTGATAGACGTTGAGATAATGTTTCAAGTCAAACATCTTGTGCTTTTCTTTCCATAGATACTGTTGAGTGATTTCTGTATTTCCTGTTTTGATTTCAGTTGCAGTTCTACATTTCAAATAAATCGCAATGTATGTTCAGTTTCGGTTAAGTATATCTATCTATCTATCTATCTATCTATATTTAAAACTCTGTGTGTGTGTGTGTGTTTCTGTGTGTGTTTCTGCCTGTCTTGTGGGTGCCAGCCTTCCTTTGATTCCTTGCTACGCCAACACCACACGCAGAAACGCCGAGATTTTTTCCATTTCGGTAGAGATTTCACTTTTCATTCCAAGTATCCACTCCTGATTAAATTTTGTCGTGTTTATGTACACATTTTAAATAAAATCCTTCTCCCCCCCCCACTCACTCATTTTGTCTCCTCCTGCTGGCCAGCCACCATAACGGCTGCTGCCGACCGGCTCTGCTCCAAAAACGACGCCATTTTTTTTCTTTCGCTAGCGATTTTCGCCCCCGGGGTCTGAAGCACGTTCGGGGTCCAGACCCAACGGGTCTGCACTTGGTCTAGTTGTCATATAAATTAGGGTACAATGAAATTCCTTGTTTGTTTGAAGCTCACAGAGCAAACAGTGCACATGGTAATTATAAATATGACAATAAATATAATGTTGAGAGCAAAACAACAGAATGGTGCAAAGACTGTAGTGCAGTCCAAAGTGGGGCATGGCAGCACAGTGGCACAGGTGATAGAGCTGTTGCATACAAGCACCAGAGACCCGGGTTCAATCCTGACCTCAGGTGTTGTCTGTGTGGAGACTGCATGTTCTTTCCATCACCTGGTGGTTTGCTCGGGTGCTCCGGTTTCCCTGCACATCTCAGACATGCTGGTTTGTTGATTAATTGGCCTTTCTAAAATTGCCCAAATGTGTAGGGAGTGGATGATAGAGTGGGATAACAGTGGGATAGAGTTGTGCGCAGGTGACGATGGTGGGCATGGATTTGATGGGCCAAAGGGCCTGTTTCCCTGCTGCATCTCTAAACTAAACTATTGATAAAAAAGCTATGACGCAATAGCGGAATAACCAAATTAGAGGTCGGTACCTTGTCTCTAGTTGGAATTTAAAATAAGCCAAAAGACGCACGTGTCAAACAAAAGGGAATATCTCTGATGAGCGAAACCAAATTAGTTAATCTAGCAGTTAGAAGCAGATTTTGTTGCTGTATGTGTGTTATATGTTGCTCATTGCAGGGCAGTGGGACATATCCAACAGGCTAGACATGACTCATGGATCGAGAAAAACAAAATTAAACTCACGGATATTTGACTGTTAGAAATGGCCATTTTGATAAAGAGATAAAGAAAGACTGAGTAACTTTAAGTTGATGTATATGATATTGAGTCTGGATGCTGCAGAAGTGCTGCTACTAAAACTTACATTGGGCCTTGCGATATCAATGCAGGATATCACATATAAGAAACATAGAAACATAGAAAATAGGTGCATTAGGAGGCCATTCGGCCCTTCAAGCCAGCACAGCCATTCATTGTGATCATGGCTGATCATCCACAATCAGTAACCCGTGCCTAACTTCTCCCCATATCCCTTGAATCCGGTATATCTATTTATATCTATATCTATCTATCTATCTATCTATATCTATCTATATACTTGTAAAACTCTCTGGCTGCCGTACGTCTGTACGTCTGTACGTCTGTACGTCTGTACGTCTGTACGTCTGTACGTCTGTACGTACAACGTTCTGCTTGACCTGTCCCGCCTTTGATACCGCCCCGCGCCCGCGCGGCGCGCGGAAACGCCGATATTTTTTACCGTTTCTAAAGAGGTTACATTTATCTTTACGAATAGCCACTCCTGATTAAATTTGGTCGTGTTTATGTACACTTTTTAAAATAAAATACTTCTCCCCCCCCCCACCAAACATTACAAAATGTTTAAAAAAACAGCTCAGCCATAGAATGTTAGTAAAGATTCCATTGTGTGATGTCACAATGCCCGATGCTCACAGATGTCCAATCGGAATGGACCAATTTACATATGCCTTGGCAGCAGCCCCAGCCCCTCCCCCCCCACCCCCGCAGTCCAGGACAAGGGGTCACAGCTTAAGGATAAGGGGGAAATCCTTTAGGACCGAGATGAGGAAAAACTTTTTCACACAGAGAGTGGTGAATCTCTGGAACTCTCTGCCACAGAGGGTAGTTGAGGCCAGTTCATTGGCTATATTTAAGAAGGAATTAGATGTGGCCCTTGTGGCTAAAGGGATCAGGGGGTATGGAGAGAAGGCAGGTACGGGATACTGAGTTGGATGATCAGCCATGATCGTATTGAATGGCGGTGCAGGCTCGAAGGGCTGAATGGCCTACTCCTGCACCTATTTTCTATGTATCTATGTATCTATGCAGCCTGTGTCGAAGGGCATCGCCACGTGTGTGGGAATAGAGAAAGATGATTGGGGGTGATAGGGAATGGGGAACAGATGGACTGTCCCTACCCCTCTTACTTCCACTCTCCCTCCCCCTCCTCTCTCCTCTCCCCCTCCCTCCCCTCCCTCTCTTCCCCCTACTCCTCTCCCCTTCCCCTCATCCCCTCTCTCCACCTCTAACATCCTCTCCCCCCTTCCTGCCCTCCCCGCTCTCCTTCCACTCCCCACTCTCCTCCCCCTCCCTCTCCCCCACCCTGCTCTCTTCTCACTCACCAATCTCTCTCCCTTTCCTCCTCCCCCTCTCCTCTTCCCTCCCCACCCCGACTGTCCCTACCCCTCCTACTTCCACTCTCCCTCCCCACTCTACCCCCTCTCTCCTCTCCCCCTCACTCCCCTCCCACACCCTCTCTTACCCCTCCACCCCCCCTCTTCACCCCCATCTCCCCCCGCACCCCCTTCCACTCTCTCTTGCACCACTCCCCGCAACCACTCACTCCCAACTCTTCCCTGCTCCCTCCCCCACCGCTCTCCCTAACCCTCCCTCTCTCCCTCTCTTCCACCTACTCCTCTCCTCTTCCCCTCATCCCCCCCCTCCACCTCTAACATCCCCTCCCCCCCTCTCCCCCCTTCCTGCCCTCCATGCTCTCCTCCTAACTCACCACTCATCTCCCCATCCCTCTCCCCACCCTACTCTCTTCAACCTCACCAATCTCTCCCCTTTCCTCCTCGCCCTCTACCCTCCCTCCCCCTCTCCTCTTCTCTCCACACCCCGTCTTCCTCTCCCCCTTCCCCCCGAGTGTGTTTGCGGGGTGGTTAGTGTGTGTGATGCCGCAGCACCCCCCCCCCCCCTCCCGCAAACGCGCGTTGGGAAAACAGCCCACCAACAGTCTCTCTGTCTTTAACACGGAACTGCAGATGCTGGAAAATCAAAGATACACAAAAAAAAGCTGGAGAAACACTGCGGGTGCAGCAGCATCTATGGAGCAAATGAAATAGGCAAAGCTTTGGCCGAAGCCCATCATCAGGTTTTTTTTAACCTGAAACGTTTCCTATTTCCTTCGGCCCAGTCTCTCTGTCTCTCCCATCTCTCTCTCTCTCTCTCTCTGCCCTTCTCTCTTCACAGCCCGCGGCTCGACTCATGCACGCCCGTTCCAAACACCCCCTTCACCTTTCTCCCCCATCGTCTCCTTCCTCTCTCCACCACTCTCCTCTCCCCCTCCTCTCTCCCCACCTTTCTCTCCCCCTCCTCCATCCCTCTTCAAATTTTTAACATTAAATTTTGTCTCTCTGCCACCCCCCTCTAGAAGCACCTGAGAGGTGAGGGCTATTCATCAGTGGATAGGGTGGGAGATGGGATAAAAGAATCAAATTTAAAAATTAATGTAATATCAAGGGGTGTGATGAGTGTGTGTGTTTGTGGATGCAAGATTCCGTGCTTTGGAGGAAAGGGGGTGGTTAGTGTGACGCAACAGCCCCTCCCCCCCCGCAAACGCACGTTCGGTGTCCAGACCCAACGGGTCTGCACTTGGTCTAGTTATTATATAAAACTCTCTGGCTGTCGTCCGTCTGTACGTCTGTACGTCCAACGTTCTGCTTGACTTGTCCCGCCTTTGATACCGCCCCGCGCCCGCGCGGCGCGCGGAAACGCCGATATTTTTTACCGTTTCTAAAGAGGTTACGTTTATCTTTACGAATAGACGATCCCGATTAAATTCGGTCGTGTTTATGTACGCTTTTTGAAATAAAATAACTCTCCCCCCCCCCAAACCAAACATTTCAAAATGTTTTATAAAAACAGCTCAGCCGTAGAATGTTAGTAAAGATTCTGTTGTGTGATGTCACAATGCACAATGGTCACAGATGTCCAATCAGAATGGATCCATTTACATATGCCTTGGCAGCAGCCCTAGCCCCTCCCCCCCCAACCCCCGCAGCATTGGGCATTGTGACATCACAAAACGGAACCTTCATTTACATTCTATTGCTGAGAGCTGTTTGTTTAACATTTTGAAATGTCCCCATTCCCTATCACCCCCACACACGTGGCGACGCCCTGCGACACGTGTGACAAATCGGAATGAATCCGTTTACATATGTCTTTGCAGCACCCACAGCCCAAGCCCCTCCCCCCCACCCCTGCAGCCTGTGTCGAAGGGCGTTGTCACGTGTGTGGCAATAGAGAAAGAGGATTGGGGGTGATAGGGAATGGGAAACAGATGGACTGTCCCTACCCCTCCTACTTCAACTCTCCCTCCCCACTCTTCCCCCTCTCTCCTCTCCCCCTCCCCCCCTCCCTTCCCCCTTCACCACCCCTATTCACCCCCATCTCCCACCCACCCCCTTCACCTCTCTCTTGCACCACTCCCTGCTACCCCTCTGCCCCTCACTCCCCACTGTTCCCACCTCTCTCCCTCCCCCTCCCTCTCTCCCTCTCTTCCCCCTACTCCTCTCCCCTTCCCCTCATCCTCTCCCCCCTTTCTGCCCTCCCCTCTCTCCTCCCACTCCAAACTCTTCTCCCCCTCCCTCTCACCCACCCTGATATCCTCTCCCTCCCCAATCTCTCCCGTTTCCTCTTCCCCCTCTCCCCTCCCTCCCCCTGTCCTCTTCTCTCCCCACCCCATCTCCCTCTCCCCTCTTCTCTCCCCCTCCCCCCGAGTGTGTTTGGGGGTGGTTAGTGTGAGTTTGGGGGTGGTTAGTGTGAGTGTGATGCCGCAGCCCACCCCCCCTCCCGCAAACGAGCGTTGGGAAAACAGTCCGCCAACAGTCTCTCTGTCTTTAAGACGGAACTGCAGATGCTGGAAAATCGAAGGTACACAAAAAAAACCTATATCATCAGCGGGTGCAGCAGCATCTATGGATCGAAGGAAATAGGCAACGTTTCGGTAGAAAACCAGTCTGAGGATGGGCTTCGACCCAAAGCGTTGCCTATTTCCTTCGCTCCATAGATGCTGCTGCACCCGCTGAGTTGCACCAGCTTTTTTTGGTGTACCAGTCTCTCTGTCTCTCCCCTCTTTCTCTCTCTCTGCCCTTCTCTCTTCACAGCCCGCAGCTCAACTCATGAACACCCGCTCAAAACCCCCCCCTTCACCTATCTCCCACATCCTCTCCTTCCTCTCTCCACACCCTCCTCTCTCTCCCCCTTCCTCTCCCCCCTTCCTCTCCCCCCTTCCTCTCTCCCCCTTCCTCTCCCCCCTTCCTCCTCCCCCTCTTCACATTTTTTTAATTCTAACATTAAATTTTCTCTCTCTGCCCCCCCCCCCCTCTAGACGCACCTGAGAGCTGAGGGCTATTCGTCAATGGATAGGGTGGAGATGGGATAAAAGAAGCAAATTAAAAGGGTTGTGATGAGTGTGTGTGTTTGTGGGTGCCAGATTCCCACCCCGCAACCGTGCTTTGGAGGAAAGGGGGTGGTTAGTGTGACGCCACAGCACCCCCCCCCACCCGCAAACGCACGTTCGGTGTCCAGACCCAACGGGTCTGCACTTGGTCTCTCTCTCTCTCTCTCCCCATTCTCTCTCTCCCCATTCTCTCCCTCACCTTTCTCTCTCTCCCTTCTCTCTCTCTCCCTTCTCTCTCTCCTTCTCTCTCTCCCTTATCTCTCTCTCTCCATTCTCCCTCCCTTCTCTCTCTCTCTCTCTCTCCCTTCTCTCTCTCCCACTTCTCTCTCTCCTTTCACTCTCTCCCTTCTCTCTCTCCCTTCTCTCCCTCACAGCCCGCGACTCGACTCATGCACGCCCGCTCCAACCCCCCCCCCTTCACCTCTCTCCCCCATCCTCTCTTTCCTCTCTCCACCCCTCTCCTCTCTCCCCCTTCCTCTCCACCCTCCCTCTCCCTCTCCTCTTCTCTCCCCACCCCGTCTCCCTCTCCCCTCTTCTCTCCCCACCCCATCTTCCTTCCCCCCCATCCCCCCGAGTGTGTTTGGGGGTGGTTAGTGTGAGTTTGGGGGGTGGTTAGTGTGAGTGTGATGCCGCAGCCCACCCCCCCTCCCGCAAACGCGCGTTGGGAAAACAGCCCGCCAACAGTCTCTCTGTCTTTAAAATATTAATATAATATCAAGGGGTGTGATGAGTGTGTGTGTTTGTGGGTGCCAGATTCACATCCCGCAACCCTGCTTTGGAGGTACAGACCCAACGGGTGGTTAGTGTGACGTCACAGCCCCCCGCCCCAAACACACGTTCGGTGTCCAGACCCAACGGGTCTGCACTTGGTCTGCACTCCCCACTCTTCCCCTCTCCCTCCCCACCTCTCTCCCTCCACCCTCCCTCTCTCCCTCTCTTCCCCCTACTCCTCTCCCCTTCCCCTCATCCCCTCCCAACCTCTCCCCCCTTCCTGCCCTCCCCGCTCTCCTCCCACTCCAAACTCTCCTCACCCTCCCTCTCACCCACCCTGATCTCCTCTCCCTCCCCAATCTCTCCCCTTTCCTCCTCCCCCTCTCCCCTCCGTCCCCCTCTTCCCTCCCCTCCCTCCCCTCTTCTCTCCCCACCCCGTCTCCTTCTCTCCCCCTCCCCTCCTCTCCCCAACCCCGTCTCCCTCTCCCCCACTCCCCCCGCCTGTGTGTTTGGGCGGTGGTTAGTGTGAGTGTGATGCCGCAGCCGCAGCCCCCCCCCCCCCACCAAACGCAAGGTAAACAAAAAAATGAAGTATAAACTCAGCGGATGCAGCAGCATCTTTGGATCGAAGGAAATAGGCAATGTTTCATAACAAAACACGTCTGAAGATGGGTTTCGGCCACAAACATTGCCTATTTCCTTCGCTCCATAGATGCTGCTGCACCCGCTGAATTTCACCACCTTTTTTGGGGGTACCAGTCTCTCTGTCTCTCCCCTCTCTCTCTCTCTCTGCCCTTCTCTCTTCACAGCCCACAGCTTAACTCATGAACACCAGCTCAAAACACCACCCTTCACCTATCTCCAACATCCTCTCCTTACTCTCTCCACACCCTCCTCTCTATCCCCCTTCCTCGCACCCCTTCCTCTCTCCCCCTTCCTCTCCCCCCTTCCTCTCCACCCTCCTCCTCCCCCTCTTCAAATTTTTTTAATTCTAACATTACATTTTCACTCTCTGCCCCCCCCCTCTAGACGCACCTGAGAGGTGAGGGCTATTCGTCAGTGGATAGGGTGGAGATGGGATAAAAGAAGCAAATTAAAAAATTAAGATAATATCAAGGGTTGTTATGAGTGTGTGTGTTCGTGGGTGCCAGATTCCCACCCCGCAACCGTGCTTTGGAGCAAAGGGGGTGGTTACTGTGACGCCACAGCACCCCCCCCCCCCCACCCGCAAACGCGCGTTCGGTGTCCAGACCCAACGTGTCTGCACTTGGTCTAGTATACTTTTAAAACTCTCTGGCTGTCGTCCGTCTGTACGTCTGTACGTCTGTACGTCTGTACGTCTGTACGTCTGTACGTCTGTACGTCTGTACGTCTGTACGTCCGTACGCCGCCTTTGATACCGCCCCTGGCCCACACAGCGCCCATATTTTTTACCATTTCCAAAGAGATGATATTTATCTTTACGAATAGCCACTCCTGATTAAATTCGGTCCTGTTTATGTACACGTTTTTTTAATAAAATCCATCCCCCCCCCCACCCCCATGTGATTTTCTCCGATTGTCTCCGATTTTCTCCGAAAACGACGCCATCTTTTTTTCGCCGATTTTCTCCGATTTTTTCCGAAAACGACGACATCTTTTTTTCCACGAATTTCACCCCGGGGTCTGAAGCACGTTCGGGAACAATTACCCCGGGGTGTCAAGCACTTTCGGGGACCAGACCCAACGGGTCTGCACTTGGTCTAGTCTATATACTTTTAAACTCTCTGGCTGCCGTCCGTCTGTACGTCTGTACGTCTGTACGTCTGTACGTCTGTACGTCTGTACGTACAACGTTCTGCTTGACCTGTCCCACCTTTGATACCGCCCCGCGCCCGCGCGGCGCGCGGAAACGCCGATATTTTTTACCGTTTCTAAAGAGGTTACGTTTATCTTTACGAATAGACGATCCTGATTAAATTTGGTCGTGTTTAGGTACGCTTTTTAAAATAAAATATCTCTCCCCCCCCCAAACCAAACATTTCAAAATGTTTAAAAAAACAGCTCAGCCATAGAATGTTAGTAAAGATTCGATTGTGTGATGTCACAATGCCCGATGCTCACAGATGTCCAATCGGAATGGACCAATTTACATATGCCTTGGCCCCCCCCACCCCCGCAGCCTGTGTCGAAGGGCGTCGCCACGTGTGTGGAATAGAGAAAGATGATTGGGGTGATAGGGAATGGGGAACAGATGGACTGTCCCTACCCCTCTTACTTCCACTCTCCCTCCCCCTCCTCTCTCCTCTCCCCCTCCCTCCCCTCCCTCTCTTCCCTACCTACTTCCCTCCCCTTCCCCTCATCCCCTCTCTGCACCTCTAACATCCTCTCCCCCTTCCTGCCCTCCCCGCTCTCCTACCACTCCCCACTCTCCACCCCCTCCCTCTCCCCCACCCTGCTCTCTTCTCACTCACCAATCTCCTCCCCTTTCCTCTCCCCCTCTCCTCTTCTCTCCCCACCCCGACTGTCCCTACCCCTCCTACTTCCCACTCTCCCTCGCCACTCTACCCCCGCTCTCCTCACCCCCTCCCTCCCCTCCCACACCCTCTCTTACTCCTCCACCCCCCCTCTTCACCCCCTCTTCACCCCCATCTCCCCCCCACCCCCTTCCACTCTCTCTTGCACCACTCCACCGCAACCACTCACTCCCAACTCTTCCCCTCTCCCTCCCCCACCTCTCTCCCCTCCCCCTCCCTCTCTCCCTCTCTTCCACCTACTCCTCTCCCCTTCCCCTCATCCCCCCCTCTCCACCTCTAACATCCCCTCCCCCCCCTCTCCCCCCCTTTCTGCCCTCCACGCTCTCCTCCTAACTCACCACTCTCCTCCCCATCCCTCTCCCCCCACCCTACTCTCTTCAACCTCACCAATCTCTCCCCTTTCCTCCTCGCCCTCTACCCTCCCCCTCTCCTCTTCTCTCCACACACCCCGTCTTCCTCTCCCCTTCCCCCCCGAGTGTGTTTGCGGGGTGGTTAGTGTGTGTGATGCCGCAGCACCCCCCCCCCCCTCCCGCAAAGCGCGTTGGGAAAACAGCCCACCAACAGTCTCTCTGTCTTTAACACGGAACTGCAGATGCTGGAAAATCAAAGATACACAAAAAAAAGCTGAGAGAAACACAGCGGGTGCAGCAGCATCTATGGAGCGAATGAAATAGGCAAAGCTTTGGGCCGAAGCCCATCATCAGTTTTTTTTTTAACCTGAAACGTTTCCTATTTCCTTCGGCCCAGTCCTCTCTGTCTCTCCCATCTCTCTCTCTCTCTCTCTGCCCTTCTCTCTTCACAGCCCGCGGCTCGACCTCATGCATGCCCCGTTCTAAACACCCCCTTCACCTTTCTCCCCCATCGTCTCCTTCCTCTCTCCACCACTCTCCTCTCTCCCCCTCCTCTCTCCCCACCTTTCTCTCCCCCCTCCTCCATCCCTCTTCAAATTTATAACATTAAATTTTGTCTCTCTGCCACCCCCCTCTAGAAGCACCTGAGAGGTGAGGGCTATTCATCAGTGGATAGGGTGGAGATGGGATAAAAGAATCAAATTTAAAAAATTAATGTAATATCAAGGGGTGTGATGAGTGTGTGTGTTTGTGGATGCAGGATCCCGTGCTTTGGAGGAAAGGGGGTGGTTAGTGTGACGCAACAGCCCCCCCCCCCCCGCAAACGCACGTTCGGTGTCCAGACCCAACGGGTCTGCACTTGGTCTAGTATACTTTTAAAACTCTCTGGCTGTCGTCCGTCTGTACGTCTGTACGTCTGTACGTCCGTACGTCCAACGTTCTGCTTGACCTGTGCCGCCTTTGATACCGCCCCTGGCCCACACAGCGCGCGGAAAGGCCCATATTTTTTACCATTTCAAAGAGATGACATTTATCTTTACGAATAGCCACTCCTGATTAAATTCGGTCTGTTTATGTACACGTTTTTTATTAAAATCCACCCCCCCCCCACCCCCATGTGATTTTCTCCGATTGTCTCCGATTTTCTCCGAAAACGACGCCATCTTTTTTTCGCCGATTTTCTCCGATTTTTTCCCGAAAACGACGCCATATTTTTTTCGACGATTTTCACCCCCGGGGTCTGAAGCACGTTCGGGGAAAAACACCCCGGGGTGTCAAGCACTTTCGGGGACCAGACCCAACGGGTCTGCACTTGGTCTAGTATAATATTAAAACTCTCTTTGTGTGTGTCTGCTTGACCTTGTGCCAGCCAGCCCTTTGATACCACGCTACGCCAACACCGCAGCAGAAACGGCGAGATTTTTTCCATTTCGGTAGAGATTTCATTTTTCTTTACGATTAGCCACTCCTCATTACATTTCCTCGTATTTATGTACACATTTTAAAATAAAATCCTCACCCCCCCCCCCCCCAACTCACTCATTTTGTCTCCTCCTGCTGGTTAGCCACCATAACGGCTGCTGTCGACCGCCTCTGCTCCGAAAACGACGCCATCTTTTTTTCCCTAGCGATTTTCACGTATGAATCACGTTCGGACTCTAAAACCCACGGGTTCTGAAGCACGTTCAGTGTCCAGAGGTCTGAAGCACGTTCTGAATTTTCATCCCGGGGTCTGAAACATGTTCTGGTTTTTTTTCGCTAATGATTTTCACCCCGGGATATCTGAAGCACGTTCGGTGTCCAGACCCAACGGGTCTGCACTTGGTCTAGTAACTCTATATAACTCTTTTAAATTCATCCAGTGAATTGGCCTCTGTGACAGAAAATTCCACAAATTCACAACTCTCTGGGTAAAAACGTTTTTTCTCATCTCAGTTTTAAATGACCTCCTCTTTATTCTTAGACTGTGGCCCCTGGTTCTGGACTCCCCCAACATTGTGAACATTGTTTCCTGCATCTAGCTTGTCCAGACCTTTTATACTTTTATACGTTTCTATAAGAGGCCCTCTCATCCTTCTAAATTCCAATAAATACAAGCCCACTCTTTCCTCACATAACAGTCCCGCCATCCTGAGAATTAACCTCGTGAACCTACGCTGCATTACCTCAATAGCACGGATGTCCTTCCTCAAATTAGGAGACTAAAACTGCACACAATACTCCAGATGTGGTTTCACCAGGGCCTTGTACAATTGCAGAAGGACCTCTTTACTCCTATACTCAAATCCTCTCGTTATGAAGGCCAACATGCCATTAGCTTTCTTCATTGACTGCTATACCCGCATGTTTACTTTCAGTGACTGATGTACAAGGACACCCAGGTCTCATTGCACTTCCCTTTTTCCTAACCTGACACCATTGAGATAATAATTTTCAGTCCGAAACGTTGCCTATTTCCTTCACTCCATAGATGCTGCCGCTGAGTTTCTCCAGCATTTTTGTCTACCTTTAATAATCTACTTCCTTGTTCTTGCCTCCAAAGTAGATAACCTCACATTTATCTACATTATGCTGCATCTGCCATGCATCTGCCCACTCACTCCACCTGTCCAAGTCACCCTGCATCCTCCTAGCATCCTCTTCGCAGTTCACACTGCCACCCAGCTTTGTGTCATCTGCAAATTTGCCAGTGTTACTTTTAATTCCATCATTTAAATCATAAATATATATTGTAAATAGTTGCGGCCCCAGCACCGAGCCATGTGGCACTTCACTCGCCACTGCCTGCCATTCTGACAAGGATCCGTTTATTCGTACTCTTTGTTTCCTGTCTGCCAACCAATCCTCTATCCATGTCAATACTCTACCCCCCAATATCATGTGCTCTAATTTTGCCCACTAATCTCCTGCGTAGGACCTTATCAAAGGCTTTCTGAAAGTCCAGATACACTACATCCACTGGCTCCCCTTCATCCATTTTGTTTGTCACACTGAAAAAATTCCAGAAGATTAGTCAAGCATGATTTCCCCTTCATAAATCCATGCTGACTTGGACCAATCCTTTTACTGCTATCCAAATGGAGTCCTTCTGCAGTTGTACAGGGCCCTGGTGAGACCACATCGGGAGTATTGTGTGCAGTTTTGGTCTCCTAATTTGAGGAAGGACATCCAAGCTATTCAGTCAATTATTAAAGAATTAAATGATTTAATAATTGACTCCAGCATCTTCCCCACCACCGATGTCATGTTGGCGCCGTGGTAGAGTTGCTGCCTTACAGTAAATGCAGCGCCGGAGACCCGTGTTCGATCCCGACTATGGGTTCTGTCTGTATGGTGTTTGTACGTTCTCCCCATGACCTGCTGGGGGTTTTCTCCGAGATCTTAGGTTTCCTCCCACAATCCAAAGACGTACATGTTTGTTGGTTATTTGGCTTGGTAAATGTAAACATTGTCCCTAGTGGATGTAGGATGGAGTTAATTTGTGGGGATCGCTGGTCTGCGTGGACCCGGTGGGCCGAAGGGCCTGTTTCCACGCTGTATCTCTAAACTGATCTATAATTCCCCGTTTTCTCTCTGGCTCCTTTCTTGAAAAGTGGGATAACATTAGCTACCCTCCAATCCACAGGAACTGATCCTGAATCTATAGAACATTGGAAAATGATCACCAATGCATCCACGATTTCAGAGCCACCTCCTTGAATGCCCTGGGATGCAGACCATCAGGCTCTGGGGATTGATCAGCCTTCAGTCCCATCAATCTACTCAATACTATTTCTCGCCTAATTTCTTTCAGTTCCTCTGTCTCCCTAGATACTCTGTCTCTAGTACATCTGGGAGATTGTTTGTATCTTCCTTAGTGAAGACAGAATCAAAGTACCTGTTCAACTCTTCTGCCATTTCCTTGTTCCCCATAATAATTTTACCTGTTTCTGCCTTCAAGGGACCCACATTTGTCTTTACTAATCTTTTTCTCTTAACGAAGCTTTTACTATCCTTTATATTCTTTGCCAGCTTATCGTCGTATTTCATCTTTTCACCCCGTATTGCCCTTTTTGTTACCTTCTGTTTCCTTTGAAAGTTTCCCAATCCTCTGGCTTCCCGCTATTCTTTGCTATGTTATACACCTTTTCTTTTAGTTTTATTCCATCGCTAACTTCCCTTGTCAGCCATGGTTGCCTCTTACTCGCCTTAGAATCTTTCTTCCTCTGGAATGAAATGATCCTGCATCTTCTGGATTATGCCCAGAAATTCCTGCCATTGCTGTTCCACTGTCATTCCTACTTGGATCCATTTCCAGTCGCCCTTGGCCAGCTCCTCTCGCATGCGAGACAGGTTTGGAGAATTAAAACGGCAAGCACATCAGGGTTTTTAGAGATTGTAACATAATAAAGGAATCCCTAGCCTAATTGATATAAAATGAGTGTAAATGGGCGGTTGTTGGTTAGGCATTGGTCAGGCTGAAAGTCTTGTTTCGGTGTTGTATCTCTCTCTATGAATGTGTGACTCTAATCAATGAAGAAGCTTGCTACTACTGCTTTCAGAGTTTTCAGGATGTTTCTTGTGAGGACTCAAAATGTATTTCTGCTTTGCTCAAAATGAGCTCATGCCTGGAGTCGTGTTGGTAATGTATGAAGGAAAACAATGCTGGGCTCACAGCCAGTTACCATCGAGATTTAATTTGTGGAATAATTTGACATTTTGTTCTTTCTGGGAAAGTAAACTTTGGCAAGGACACAATGAGTTTGCAATAGGATGTGGACAACTTCCGTGACTGGACAAGAATAAACATGATGTGGAAAGTAAGCAGTTACACGTCTCAGGTGAGCCTACATTGAGAGGAACACTTTTTTTGAGCCATGGAGGGTGTGTAGGGTGAATTTTCTTATTTAGTTCTTGCAATGAGGGGTTGTCGAGTGAACTGTCAAATTCCTGAGTGAGATTCACCTAGATATACTCATTGGATGTGCAGGAAGGAACTGCAGATGTTGGTTTACACTGAAGATAGACACAAAATGCTGGAGTAACTATGCAGGTCAGGTAGCATCTCTGGAGAAAAGGAATAGGTGACATTTTGGGTCGAGACCCTTCTTCAGACTCCAGTCTAAAGAAGGGTCTTGACCCAAAAGGTCTCCTATCCTTATACTCATTAGAGTTTGGTAGAATGAAAAGAGATTCCTTAAAGAGTAGAAAATCCTGAACAAAATTGGGGTGATAGATTATTTTTGGCTGGAGGATCTTGAACTTGGGGGCAGTCTCAGGGCAAAGGGCTAACAAAGAGGTGAGCAAGTTTTCCCCCAAATGGCAAGTAAATCTTTGGAAATTCATTATCTAGTGAGCTGTTAAAGCTGGGGTTATGCCTATTTATATGATTGAGATCCAAGATTTTGGAATCAAGGGATAAAGGGATCTGGCAAGAAAGTCCCAGATCATTAATGGGATGATCAGTGATCTTATCGAATGGCGTAGTAGGCTAAGGGACAATATGGCCCGTTCCTGCTCCTAATACTTGTATTCCAATTAGTGCTCATGCCATCAAATGTTTTTACCTCTTTTGATGTTTCCAATGTTGTCCAGTGGTGATGTGCAGAAATATCCTCTAATCTTTTTATCATGGTAGCTTATCGAAAACAAGAGGGCATAGATTTAAGATGAGATGTAGGAGTTTTAAAGGTGTTTGGGTTTTACACAGAGTCTGTCATCCTGTCAGGACAATCACCTAGCTTATAACGTCTGCAAGATGAAAGAGCTGGCTGTTGACTTAAGGAAATGAGTGATGAGCACAGCCCTGTCCTCATCAATGTAGATGCTGGAGAGATGGTTGACGGCTTTAAGTTCCTTAGCCTTCATTTCACCAGCAAACTAACTTTGTCCCTACACACTTATGCACGATCACAAAAGTGCATCAGTGTATTTACTTTCTTTGGCATCTGAGATGATTCAGCATGTTCGTAAGGAATCCCTTGAACCTCTAAGAATGTGCTATAAAAAGTATTCTGATGCATCTCAGCCTGGAATGGCAACTGCTCTGTTCTCGCCCAGTCCATCAGTCCTTCCATCCTGTCCACCTTCACGGTGTAGTCCATCAGGAAGGCTGGAAGTATCGTCAAGGATACCTGTCACCCTGCACCTTTTCCCCCTTCTACCTTGTGGGAAAAGATACAGGACCTTGAAAGCTCAGACATCTGACTTAAGAACAAGGATAAACACAAAGTGCAGGTTGAGCAAGCATCTCTCGAGAAAATGGATAGATGACTTTTCGGGTCGGGACCCTTCTCCCAAAAGGGCACCTATACTTTTTCAACAAAGATGCTGCCCATCCCGCTGAGTTACTTCGGCACATTGTGTCTATTTTGATATAAACCAGCAGCTACAGTTCTTTGTTTCTACATTTTGTCTTAAGAACAGCTCTTTCCCCACTGCCATCCAACTCCTGAACCAATAACCACATTCACACCCCATTCCTCTACCATATTATTGTATTATATTGTTATATTGTATTGTATTATATTCCATTCTTGCACTTTAATATTTTTTTGCACTACTAGGATTTTCCACTACAATAGACAATAGGTGCAGGAGTAGGCCATTCGGCCCTTATTCAATGTGATCATGGCTGATCATCCCCATTCAGTACCCCGTTCCTGCCTTTTCCCCATATCCCCTGACTCCGCTATCTTTTAGAGCCCATTCTGTCTCTCACTCTTGTATATATTGTTGTATTTATCATAACTGAATGTACACTTTTTAATTTTTGAGCTTCATGTGAGCAAGGAATTTCATTGCACCTCAGTGTATATGGCAATAAACTCATCTGAAACGGAATTAGGTTGATATCTGGAACACACTGCCAGTGGAGGTGGTGAAATCAGATATAATGACTATGTTTAAGAGGCATTCATACAGAAAGTTAATAAACCAAGGCCTTTTTGACCTATTGTGGGCAAATAGGATAGGTATAACAGAGCAAAATATCAGCATAGATGTGATAGTCAGAAGAGCCCTTTCTGTTCTGTACAACTTAATGACCATCTAAATATTTAGAAACCTGATGCCATCAAGTGCAATTTCACCCCAATCTCAGTTCCCTAGTCATCAAATTCATTCCACCCAGGCAACTTTCTAACTCCAGACTATACTATTCACCACCTCAGAGGATTTGACTCTGAACTGAGTTAAATGGTCCCAACTGCAAATCCACTGAATAAGATACAAAGTGCTGAACTAACTCAGCGGCTCAGGCAGCAACTCTGGTGAACATGTATAAGCGACGTTTCAGGTCAGGACCCTTCTTCAGAAGAAGGAGTTATGCTGCAGAGTTACTCCAGCACTTTGTGCCTTTATTGTTAAATCAGCACCTGCAGTTTCTGGTGTCTAGTAAATCCACTGATTTTTACTTCCATAATTGTAGGATTTTATCCCTTCGACTCATCTCATTTCCTCCTGCTGGAACCCTTGCCTGTGCCTTCGTTATGTCTTGGCTTGACCACTGAACTTTCTCCTGCCTGTAGTCTGTCCTACCTGCCATATGTTGAAGAGCCAGTGAAATGACAAGCCAATAGTAATAATTGAGAAAATAGAGACTAAGCTGAGATCAAAATATCTACTGTGAGCCACATATTTAGCAACTCAAAGATGTGGCATTATTCTCCGCTGAAGCACAACGAGGTGAGGATTGTATGAAGAAGGCAGGTCGTGCTGTCTCTTTACCAGTTCAAATAGCACAACAGAATGTACAGGTTTTGATGGCTATGCACTTCTCAAAGAAAATATGAGGGAGACAAAACAAACCCATCAGTCTGAAGAAGGGTCTCGACCCGAAACGTCACCTATTCCTTTTCTCAAGTGATGCCGCCTGACCCGCTGAGTTACACAAGCTTTTTGTTTGTCCATCTTCGGTTATACATAAAAACATAGAAACATAATAAATAGGTGCAGGAGTAGGCCATTCGGCCCTTCGAGCCAGCACCGCCATTCAATATGATAATGGCTGATCATCCAAAATTAGTACCTCGTTTGTGTTTTCTCCCCATATCCTTTGATTCAGTTAGCCCTAAGAGCTATATCTAACTCTCTCTTGAATACATCCAGTTAATTGGCCTCCAATGCCTTCTGTGGCAGAGAATTCCACAGATTCACAACTCTCTGTCTGAAAAAGATTTTCCTCATCTCAGTCTAAATGGCTTACCCCTTATTCTCAAACTGTGACCCCTGGTTCTGGACTCCCTCAACATGGGGAACATATTTCCTGCATCTAGCCTGTCCAATCCCATAAGAATTTAATATGTTTCTATAAGATCTCCTCACATCCTTCTAAATTCCAGTGAATATAAACCCAGTCGATCCAGTCTTTAAACCAGCATCTGGAGTTTCTTCATGGACAAACACATTAATGGCTTTCACTGCCTTTGTATTTATAATGCTATCCCTGAGATTTGGAGTAGAATGATGACCAGAAGACTCACACGTCCATCATTACAAATACTTGACATGAATTTCACTGCTTAATATCCCATGCAGTTAGCATTTCTGTCCCCGGGTGCCATATTCACAAACGAGATTAAATAGTTTCTTAATTCAATATTATCATTCCCACTCAGGATATATATATTTTTTTAACTGGAGAAACAGTGATCTATGAAAAAAAAAGATAACTTCGACGTTCTGAAAGAGGGCAGATTTCCTGTGCTGCATTTTCTTCTGCAGTTAATTATTTTTAGACTGTATTAGAAATGATCAGTTTTCTTGCTGCAATAGCCTGAAACCAAATATTTACTTATTAAATTAGTAATACTCTAATCATATCAAACAATGTACATAACTACTGGAAAAACATACAAAGATCATTCACAGACTTAAGCATAGTCCCAAAAATAATAACACACCACCCATTTTATCTAATAGCCGCAGTTACTTCTCAAAGTAGGGTGGAGTAGCTTTTATAAATAGCTGGACAATGGAAGGAAAAGTAAAATAGCCTCTTTATCAAACTGTCGAGTATTTTCAGTGGAGTGAGAAGGACTGAAGGTTTTTTTGGGTCTATATCGTCAACATGCCTCCTGTTCAAGTTATAATGCACACACGAGCCCGACATTCAGGTCATTTGAAGAAATCAGCTCTCAATCTTTGGCAAAAGCGCCACACATAGGGCTGTTTCTTTCCTGCTTTGCCAACTGGCGAACCTTCATACTGTTGCCACCTGTCCTCTGCCCCTCCATGCCTCCGATGATCAGAGATCACAGGGATAAAGTCTGAAGAAGGGTCTCGACCCAAAACGTCACCCATTCCTTCTCTCCAGAGATGCTGCTTGTTACTCCAGCATTTTGTGTCTATCTAGAATCATTAGGGACTAGTTCATTACTTGCCCTGGTCTCATTTCAAGGACTATCTAATTCAGTCCCAGTTTCTTTGAATGTATTGACAAAGTGTTTGTAAACAACATTAGTCTACAACGTAAACTATTACTGCGTTGCGAGAAGAACGCTCATTTTTTACAGTGTATTATAAAAATGGCCTTTGCCTATACTTGATGTGAAGCAACATCCAGCTTTTTGTGTCTATCTTCACCGTTGCTGGATCAAAATCTCAAACAGCATCTGCAGTTCCCTCCTACACAGTGATAATTTTTGAGTTGAATGAACACTATCCATGTTGCAATGCTTCCAGTGCTTGAAGTCAATGAACAATAGAATAATACTAACAATGAGTGACACAGTGACGCAGCTAAGTAGAGATGCTACCTCACAGCCCCAGTGACCCAGCTTTGATCCTGACCTTTGCTACTGTCTATGGGGAGTTTGCTCATTGTATGTCTCCCTTTGACTGTGGTTTCCTCCCACAACTTAAAGGCATGGGGGTTGGTAGGTAGATTGACCATTATAAGTTCCCCATAGTACATTGGTGAGTAGTAGAATCTGTGGCAGGGCAGGAAGGGGGTGGGGGGCAGAGATAATAATAATAATAATAGATTGTTGTATTAGTCTGAAGAAGGGTCCCAACCCAAAACGTTGTCTCCCTCCGCAGATGGTGCCGAACAGCAGAGTTCCTCCAGTACTTTGTGTTTTAATTGGGAATCTGGTGCCACTTGGTTGAATTTTCCACTCTGCAGAAATGACCAACATGTTTTGGGTCTCAGCCATTGGCAGCTAGTGCACTGACATTTAGAGTAGTCAGTAAATGTGGGGCCATTTCTCTGGTTTAATTCAACAAACATTAAACTCACACAGCCAATTAAGTCACAAACTGCTCCAGTAGCTTAGATCTGCCAGTTTGCTATCTTAGGTTGCTGATTAACTTTGGAACATTTATTGGCTTTTTCACCGTTCAACAATTCTGAAGTGTCATTGACCAGGTGAAATCAATGTCAAATGTAAAGAGAAATTAATGGAGGGAAATATATTAAGATTGAGAAAAAATTAAAAATCTGACATTTAATTTTAAAAAATAAGTAAATCTAAAGGAATGAAACTTCAAGTTTGTTATAATCAATTGCAAATGGCACAGAGGCTGGTAATCAGTACGTAACTGCTGAGAAATGTAATTGCATAACGTGTTACAGCAATATTTAACAGATGACTAATATTTTCCAGAAACAAAGGTAATAAGAAATGCTAATCACACCAGAATTTTGACCAGGAATTTCCTGTATTAAGGGACCCTTGCAAACTTGACGAGCAGATGGGTGAATTCTTTCATCAAGCAATGTTTCTTTTGAAGTTTCACAGAGTTACTTGGACATGATGTCCTAGCAGCTCACATTCTCAGGACTGCTTGGATCTTCCACCCTAGCACTGAATCAAGGTGCTTTCCTGGTCATTTATTTACTTTAATCTTTGGATCACCCCACCACCTTCTTACTTCTTGGCCTGCTACCAAATCACTAATTTGCTCAACTTCATAACTCTATTATTCCCTTATTGAAAATGTTGTTGTCCAATTTCTCGTCATCCCAAATTGTCTGATTAAACTTTTTGTGCTGAGCTCGGTTCCTATCCACTGCCCTAGAATGGAAACAGCATTAACACATTTAGAATGGAGATAAGGAGGAATAACTTTGGCCAGAGGGTGGTAAATCTGTAGAATCCATTGGCACGGATTCATGTGGGAAGTCATTGGTTATAAGGTTACAGGGAGAAGGCAGGAGAATGGGGTTGAAATGGAAAGATAGATCAGCCATGATCGAATGGGGGAGCAGACTCGATGGGCCGGGTGGCCTAATTCTGCTCCTATGTCTTATAATCTTATCAATTCAGCAATAAGACTGTTAAGCTGGTAGGATAGCAAGGAAGATAGCGTGGGTTTTCTCCAGGTGCTCCGGTTTCTTCCCACACTCCAAAGACGTACAGGGTTGTAGGTTAATTGGTTTCAGTAAAATTGTCCCTCGTGTGCAGGATAGTGCCAGTCGGCACGAACTTAGTGGGCTGAAGGGCCTGTTTCCGTGTTGTATCTGTGTCTCTAAAGTCTAAATAAGCTGTTATTTTAATTAAGGTAATGGTGGAGCAGAGAAGTCAGAGCAGTAGATTTTTGGTATTGGTATTGATTTATTGTTGTCACATGTACTGAAATACAATGAAAAGCTGTGTGTGTTATCCATCAAGTCATAATATAATAAGTACAATCAAGCCATACACAAGTACAACTTTGGTCCAGCGCTTTTCTTGAAAACTCATGCAGTCCTGAGTGTATGCAATGACAAGGACATCATGTACACAAACATTATAACAATACACTTACAGAGAAAAAGTGTGAAGCCCGCAGTCAGGTAGCTTGGAAGATTGGGGCTCACATTAGTTTTTGGGAGGACCATTCATTAGTCTGATAATAGCAAGGAAGAAGCTGTTCCTGAAACTGGTGGGATGTGCTTTCAAGCTTTTGTATATTCTGCCTGACAGTAGAGGGGCGAAGAGGGAATGACCAGGAATGAAGAAGGAATGCTTGGGATAAAGACAGTCCTTGGTTATGTTGCTGCTTTTACAAGGCAGCGTGAAGTGTAAATAGAGTCGACTGGTGGGGGGGGGGGGGGGGAGACAGATCTGTGTGATGGACTGGGCTACATCCACAACTATCTGCAATTTATTGCAGTCAATATTTTTTAATTTTTGGATGTTTAATTGCACATACGCCCTTTGGCTGAAGTGCTGTACGAAAACCATACAAAGCTCTATCCATGTTCTCCAGAGATGCTGCCTGACATGCTGAGTTACTCCAGCACTTTGTGTCTTTTGTTTTGAAAACACTATTAGTTTGCCCAACATCCTCATTGCAAATTCTGTGCCATTGTTGCTGTTTGAATTGGGCAATTTTCAATCGGATGCTTACAAAGAGGAGTAACATTCACAAAGAGCATCGGTGTGAAATTGTAGGTTTTCAGCTCATGACTTTACAAACATTAATTTTGATGTTATTCCTTGAAGTGTATTTAATGCCATTCTACTCCCCACTGGGAAAATTTTATCTCAAAACCAGCTTTTTTGCAGTGAAAACCCTTTACTTGGCTTTAAATGGCTGTAAGACATTGTCGGAGGCCTTGACAGGTGTTGTATAACTGAAAGTCTATATTTCAGATATGAAATGAAAAGCTTCTTTTAAAAAAATCTCAAAGGAAAGGTGGAATGAACATTTATTAAACGTGCATAAATGTTCGATTAATGTAAGGCACACTTTAATACAATTTAAAATTTTACATAGATTATATTATTCAAAAACTAAAATTAATAAAATTTTCCCCAATGTATCATCCATTTGTGATAAATGTCAATCTCAAGAAGCTACTATAGCACACTCATTTGTTTTTTGTACAAAAATTCAAAAATTTTGGATTTAAATTTTTGAAATCTTTACAAAATTATTTAAAATAAAACTGATACCAAAAGCAGAATGGATTATCTATGGAACAACGGAAGATAGTCCTGAACTAAATGTGTTTCAAAAGAAATTAATAGATTACAGGTTAATAACTGGAAAAAAGTTAATCCTAAAATTCTGGAAAAACGCTCCAATACCAACTATAAACATGTGGATTTCAAATATGTTTGAAACATTACACCTAGAAGAGATAAGACTCCTCCTGGCAGGTAAACCAGATAACTTCCACCTGACGTGGTCTGCATTTATAGGATTATTACAAGTATAGGGCGCAAAAGTACTTAAAAAAAAAACTGAGGTCAGGTAAAGGGGGATGAAAGCTGGAGAGTTGGTATATCCCATTTGCGTGATGCTTATAACAAAGTATTTGTTTTTCTCTTTTTTCCTCTTTCTCTTTTCTTTCTTCTTTAGGGTCTATCTCTTAATCCTTTCTTTTTAATTTCTTTTCTACAGGGTCTCTGTTCTTTCTTGTTGTCACGTTTTTACACCTTCACTATTTTCCTTCACTTTCTCTTTTTTCTTAATCTCAACCTTTCCTTTATATCAGTGTAAAAAATGACGGAGTACATTAATTGTAATAAGATATACGTGATGAGTACTAATGTAATTGGTTGTAATGTAATGTACTTCTAATAACTAAAAATTTAAAAAAATTAAAATTAAAAAAATTAAAACTATCTCGGTTCAGGAGATTTGACTTCCCTTCGAGCTGCTGACAGAACAGGAGAAATGCAACATTGATCAATACCTTTCAAATCAATGAAATCAATATTTATTCAGTGAAAAATTGAAATGGATAAACAAAGTGAATATGATGCGTGCAAGAAGACATTGTTAAATATTCTGTTAAACAAAGTGACCCTTGGATTGCTTTACATCTCTTCCAGAATAGCAACTGATCAAATCTTGCAAAGTAAAGGATGCAAGATTACAATATTTAACTTTTCCCCCATTTGAGGTTGGGTAGGAATTTGAAAACCTCATTTCTCAATAAATGAGTTAGACAAAGATGGATACTGTAAATGCTGGATGTTGCAATGTCTGGAAGGAGTGATTTAAAGAAAAAGTTACATCATTTTATTGTTTCCTAATTCTTTAGGTACTTAAACCATGTGTACTTCATTGTGATTAGCAGCAATTTTACAGTTTAGCGCAGCTACATGCAGAATTATGGTCAAATATGTGACGAGCAAGAGTGGTAGATTATTGATTTTGTTTTGATTCTGAGATATGGTGTCAGATTAACAAAACCTTTAGAATAATTACTTATCAAGACACTCACAGACCAGGTATCGATTAGAACCTGGAAAAGATATTTAAAATTATACTTCAGATGAAGGGTTCCTCCTAAAAGCATTTCTTTCTGAGCATCAGGTGCGTTAAAGTAGTGCTCTAATTCAACCACATATTGCAGATTTTGCAAAACCCAGTAAGAGATTGGTATGCAGGAAATGGTTTGAGTGCCATGTTGCACAAACATGGATGTGAATCACTATTCACTCACTATAATGCCTCACCTCCTCTCTGATAATGTGTCAGACATTGTTTCAGTAAGTTTGTGAGTTTGCCTGTCAGGGGGCCCCGAAATGGAAAGGACTCGAATGCAGGTTCACCAAGAAGTACTGAAGGAAACCCAAAATCCAGACACGAATGGAACCAAAAGATATAGACCAGGAACCGACAGAACTCAGAACTACTATTGAACCGACAGAATGCAGAACTGATTAGTTGGCACCCAATTGGTGATGATCTCAGGTATTTTTACCAAGTGATTGATTAGCGGAGCAGATTAAATGCCGGTGTAACTCCTAATAACTTAGGGGAGGAGTGTGGATAGAGTCTCAAGTGTCTGGAGGCGTGGCAAGTGTGACAGGAGCCCCCCGCCCACGAACGCCTCCTGGCGTCCTCTTTGGCTGGTCCAGATATTGCTGATGAAAGTCACGGATCAAGGAGGGGTCCAGGATATCGCGGGCAGGAATCCAGCTCCTCTCCTCAGGACCGTAGCCCTCCCAGTCAACCAGCTACTGGATCCCTCTGCCACGGCGCCGGGACTTCAGCAGTTGCTTCACCGTGTACACCGGGCCACCGTCAATGATGCAGGATGGCAGAGGTAGCAGAGGAGCGGGAGACATGGAGCTGGAGGATTAACCCGGGATGCGTGGAAGATGGGGTGAATCCGCATAGACCGGGGCAGTCTAAGGCGGACAGCAGAGTGGTTAATGATCTTAAGAATCGAGAATGGGCCAGTAAACTTACGGGACTCCACACGGAGGGGGAGGTCGCCCTGGTCAGCCATACCCTCTGTCCAGGGTGATAGCGAGGGGCAGGGGTCCGGTGATGATCCGCCTGTTTTTTGTACCTGGAATCGGTGCGGAGCAGGGCAGCATGGGCCTCCTTCCAGGTCCGGTGACCACAGCACACAAACTCCTGGGAATGGAGACATCCTCCTCTTGGTCTGGGAACAGAGGTGGCTGATAACCAAGGGAGCAGTGGAATGGAGACAGACCGGTGGCAGAACTGGGCAGAGAATTGTGGGCAGATTCGATCCATACCAATTTGCTAGACCAGGTGGTAGGGTTGGCGGACACCAGGCAACGTAGTGTGGTCTCCGGGGCCTGGTTGGCTCTCTCCGACTGACCATTAGATTGTGGATGGAACCCTGATGAGAGGCTGGCGGAGGAGCCAACCAGGGAGCAGAAAGCCTTCCAAAATTGTGAGGTGAACTGCGGACCCCTGTCAGCGATGATGTCTCGAGGGAAACCATGGAGTCTGATGATCTGGTTTACGATGAGGTGAGCGAGTTCTACAGCAGATGGGAGCTCAGGAAGAGGAAGGAAATGAGCAGCCTGGGAGAAACGGTCCACAATGGTAAGAATAACCGTATTACCCTTGGATGGAGGCAAGCCGGTGATGAAGTCCAGGGCGATATGGGACCAGGGACGACGGGGAACAGGCAGGGGATGAAGGAGACCAGAGGGAGGCTGATGGGACATTTTACTCTTTCTGTGCACAGGCAGAGACAAAAGACTGGGTGTCGGCCTCCACGGTGGGGCCACCAGAACCACTGGCGCAGCAGAGAGACGGCCAACGCCAGGTTGACAGGCGAGATTAGAGAAATGGGCCCACTGGAGCACTTCAGAGTGGGCAGAGACCGGGACAAATAACATATTGGGGGGTCCAGAAGCAGGATCAGGGTGATGACGCTGGGCATTGCAAACTGTGGTCTCGGTCGCCCAGGTGATGGAGCCCACCAAGCAGGTGGGAGGCAGAATGGGTTTGTGGGAATGGTGGTCCTGATTGGAATTGAACTGTCCAGAGAGGGAATCGGGCTTGACATTCTTGGACACAGGAAGGTATGACAAGGTGAAGTAAAACCGGGTGAAAAACAGGGCCCACCGGGCTTGACAGGGGTTGATCCGCTTCGCCGAACACAGGTACTCCAGCTTCTTGTTGTCCATCCAGACTTGGAATGGCTGCTCAGTGCCCTCCAACCAATGCCTCCACTCTGCCAATGCCAGCTTCACAGCCAGCAGCTCTCTGTTGCCGATATCATCGTTCCTCTCAGCTGGGGAGAGGCGGCGAGAGAAGAAGGCACAGGGGTGCATCTTCTGGTCCTAGGAGAGTTGGGAAAGCACCGCCCCAACGTCAACATCAGAGGCGTCAACCTCCACCACAAACTGACGGGCCGGGTCAGAATGCTCCAGGATGGGGGCGGTAGTGAAGCGTTGCTTTAAGATCCAGGAATGCCCCCTCAGCAGCAGGGGACCAGGCAAACTTGAAGGAGGTAGACGTGAGAGCAGTGAGAGGAGTAGCCAGGATGCTGTAGTTGCGGATAAAGCGGCAGTAAAAATTGGCAAAGCCAAGGAAGCGTTGTAGCACCCTCCGACTAGTAGGCTCAGGCCAATATACCACCGCTCTCACCTTTCCTGGATCCATCACGACATGGCCAGCAGAGAGGATGTTTCCCAGGAAGGACACCGTGGGCTGGTGGAACTCACACTTCTCCACCTTGACGAACAGCTAGTTCTCCCATAGCCGCTGCAGGACGAGACGGACATGGCGGGTATGTTCTAATGCAGAGGCAGAGTAGACGAGGATGTCATCCAGGTAAATGAAGACAAACTGGTTCAGCATGTCCCGGAGCACATCATTGACCAGAGCCTGGAAGACAGCTGGGGCGTTGGTCAGGCCAAAGAGAATTACGAGGAACTCATAATGCCCGCTGAGTGTGTTGAAAGCTGTCTTCCACTCATCTCCATCCTTGATGTGAACCAAACGGTAGGCATTGCATTGATCCAGCTTGGTAAACATGGTGAAGACAGAGGAGATGAGTGGCAAGGGGTAACGGTTTTTGACACTGATGTCATTCAGGCCTCGATAGACAATAGACAATAGACAATAGGTGCAGGAGTAGGCCATTTGGCCCTTCGAGCCAGCACCGCCATTCAATGTGATCGTGGCTGATCATCCCTAATCAGTACCCCATTCCTGCCTTCTCCCCATATCCCCTGACACCGCTATCTTTCAGAGCCCTATCTAGCTCTCTCTTGAAAGTCAATGCAAGGGCGAAGGTCGCCATCCTTCTTACTCACAAAGAAAAATCCCGTCCCGGTGGGAGAGGAGGATGGACGAATTAAACCAGCTACCAGAGACTCTGAAATGTATCCCTCCATGGCGTTGGTCTCAGGAGCAGAGAGCGAGTACAGACCACCGCGGGGTGGAGAAGTACCAGATAATAAGTCAATGGCACAATCATAAGGGTGGTGAGGAGGTAAAGAGGTCGCTCGGAACCTGCAGAAGACCTCTTTCAGGTCATGATACTCGGATGGTACTTTGGACAGGTCAGGATTGTCACTAGGAGCAACAGACACAGAGGTGAGGGGAAGACAATTAATGTGACAATCCTCCCCCCATGTGGAGATCTTGCCCGTGGACCAGTCTACGGTGGGGTTGCGAGTAGTCAGCCAAGGCCGACCCAGAACACAAAGTTCTAGAGGGAGAGTAGAGAGTGAAGCCATACCAATTATTCTTCCATCAAGTGCACTGGCTTGGCAGAGCCCTTCTACTTTAACGGTGGGAATCAGAAATCTCCGAGCTACAGTGATATCAATGAAGCTATCATCTGCCCCTGAGTCAATCAGAGCCTTAAGTTTCAATAGCGTGTCTCCAAAGCGTACCATAATCGGAGTGAGTCTGGTGGAAGTAAACCTTGCTCACCCATAATCCCTCTCTTGCTGGGGAGCATTGGCTTTTACTGGGCAAGCAGCGTTGAAGTGTCCGGGACCTCCACAGTAGAGACAACACCTCTCCTGTATGCGTCTCTGGCGCTCGGCCTCGCTCAGCCTGGTGCGGCCAATCTGCATAGGCTCCCCCTCCACTGGATCAGAACCAGGATGCGTGGGGCTTCTTCTTCCTAAAACCCCTGTCTCACGGTGCGAGCTGACCCACGAGGTACCCCGAGCTTAAAACAAATTTAACTCGTGGTAATCACTTACGATTAACGTAGTGGGAACGTCGGAACTCGTGGACGCAACTTAGCGACTCGTGGCGCTAACGGCAGGTACCCGTGAAACTTGTTAACTCTTGAAAAAGTTCAAACATGTTTAAAGTTTTCCACGAGTAAAATTTACTCTTGAGGTTAAAAATGGAAACATTTAAACTCGTTGTAAGAACTTGGTGGCCCTTGAGTTAAACTTAGTGACCCTTGAGTCTACCGTGTTGGATTAACGTTTCGAGTGCGATCTTTCATCAGAGCCCCGTTTAATTAATAAATCCAGCCACGGTATTTTGAAATCAATTAGAATTTCATCCGGAATATGATCTATTTTGCTTTAATTCATAAAATGAGTGAGGAAGAGTCACTGGAGTTTGAAGAAGCGGGGAGAAACCACAGCCAGTCCGCCACGGAGAACATGCCAGATTATAAACCAGACCAAGCCACCACTCCAGAACCCAGGACTCAGCCACCAACGGCAGCGGTGGCACCCAGGAGAAGAACCAGTGGCGGCGGGAGGTCCCGAGCTCGCTGGTGGGACGTTGAAGCAGCCCAGAAAAGTTGATCCCAAGCATTGGGCTGAGTATCTGGAAAGAGCCAGGAAGAACGCCGTAGCCAAGCCAACAACAACAACGCGAGGAATCTCAGATAAACCTCAGGGGGGTTCCCAGGCATCTGTGGAGGGAAGGGAAGCGTCGGGAGACGACCAGGATAGCCCAGTGGACGAGGAATTCATCGCGGTGACCACCAGGCGGCCACGAGAGGTTCCAATCACATTGGTATCTCCTGGCATAAGGCCAAAGGATCCCCATGCGAATGGAGCACCAGTGGTGGCACAGTCTCCAATGCTGGTACAGACCACACCACCTAACAAAAGGGAGACAACGTTTCCAATGAGCCAGGTGTCCACATACCCAAGTCTGCATCCTGTGCCTACAGATTCCATTGATAAAAGGAGACCGGGAGGTGTCAAAGCCCCAACTATTACTCCCCAACAACCCAATGCTGAAGGGCAAATGACGTTTTCCGATGATATTTTGGATCTTCATGTTACCCATGCACCTACCCCAACCACAATGCGGATGCCCACGCCAGAGGCAGATATAATCCCACCAGGAGAACATACAACACAAGTGGAGGTCTCTAAAGGCAGGAGGGAGCGTGACCATCAGTGGCGGCCACCATCACCCTATGACCACCAAAGACCATGGTCATCAAGTCCCCCGCTTGAGCCCAGCAGAAAGCCACCGACTCTCCACCCCCCTTGCTATCCACCACTGTCAGCCAGCGGAGCCACACTGTCACCGACGCCTCAGTTTCCAAACCAAGGCTTTGGGGACGAAGACGGAAACAGCCATACAGGCGTCGATACGGCCGGCCAGGTGTTAACAAACACTGGTATAGCATTGTGAGACCGGGTTGGCGGAGACAAGGCGGGTCGGCACTGACACAGTCACATCGCAACTCAGCTATAACCGAGGTCCCACTGCGACTCCCGTTCCCACTGTCCCTTCCCACACAGACTGAGATAGCACCAATGGAGAACGCCGGAGTTCCCCCTCAGCCACAGATCCAGTTTGACAGAGGTCCCTTGGAGGAAGACGATCGGGCAATCAGTCCCGATAGCAACACACAAGCCCCCACTTGGAAAACCACGACACAACCCCCGGCGACCCAGTCCAGGCACCAGACCGAACCCTACCTTACTAGCTATCAAGAGACCTACAGAAAGTCCACCCCAAATTATCTACTCTTCAACATATACTCCAACCACTATCCAGCCTACCAGCCAGCCCCACAAGACTGTTCGTGGAAAGATCCCTTGGGATAGGCTTTTCGGGTTCAATAGTCAAAGGGATGTACTCCGGAGGCTTCGGAAACCCATGAAGGGTACCGGGCCTATAATTGTTACTCAAAGGACGTTCGTTCTGACCAAGCCGACTCTCCAAGATGTGGTGACCTCGGTGCCAATGGTAGAACCCACGGTATTCCCTCTCACCACCCCACGTATCCAAGACACCACCACCGGACAAACCACGCAGATTCCCGTTACCTCTGCCGGCGAGATTACAAGGACCATCCTCCCATCTACCGTTGAAATGGCGGCGGTCTCTACAGAGACCACCCCTATCACAGTCACCACTACCCGGGCAACTCTCACCACCAGACAACGGGCGTTCTTCCGGCGCAGGAGACCGGGAAAGCCCTTCGGTAGAACGAAGAGCCGAGCGTTCTTTTCGAGGCCCACCTCCGGACGGAATCGCTCGGTGGCGTCGGCGGCTGAGAACAGGAAGACAATACTAGACACGACGAAAACTAGATTGGCCGTGACTCCGACTGTCCCAGTAACCACCAAAGCGCATCTTCTTGTTGCAGTAGAGACCAGCACTTGGAACATTGGTGCGCACTGGAGACGTTACCCTTACTCCAGCTTAAATTTATTATGTCGTTATTAACGGCCAGTATTTGAAAGGTTATCCTTTAAATGAAATAGTTATTGCCATTCCTAAAGGCTTTTGCGAAAACTTAAACCGTGGTTTATTATTAAGATACTTGAGAATGTTGTTTCATTAACAAATGCTCCTGCAGTTACTGAGATCAATTTAAAAACACAACAGTGCCTTCAGTAGATTTATTTCTAAAAAAAAAACGTTATTCATAAAAAGATGTACAGGATATGCAATACACCAATGCCATGTGTAATTTCAAAAATAATCTTTCTCCTGAATAAAAATATGTATAAAACAAAACCCTGCTAAATCTTTTCATAGATTCTCAGCGGTTAATGCCTTCGGTGTTTTTCTAAAATAAACTTTACTCAGAATAAGAAATGTGCACAAAACAAAGAGTGCAATGCATTATCAGTGTCTATACATTCAATAGTGTCATACTTAGGACTCTTTCGATCTATATTTAAACTAAACTCTCTTGTCGCTATGTGCCCCTTGGGGTGATATCCCTACCCTTGTCTGACGGGTGTCCCCATTTCAATATCCTGCAGCGGAAGGGCCATAGACTGTGGTCCAAATGAATTGCACGTAAATGCAATGCAGATACAAATATTCTGTGTCTGTGTCTGCCATTTCCGTCTTTAAGGCTTCCATGTCATGATTGCCAGTTCAATGAGTAATTCGGCTTAATTCAGATTTCATATGCGGATGCGAATAGTTTAATTATAAAGTTTAAATTCTATTAAATATGTTACAGGGAAAAACGTCCAGCAATGAAAAGACATCCCTGTATTAAAATAGCGCCCATCACAAACTCAGGAGGTTCCAACGTCTATTACAGTAAAGGAAGTACAGTGAACGTACTTGGATAAACATAATGTTTATGTTTGGGCAGTCTACATCCTGGTGGCCTGAACGTTGAATTCTCCCAATTCTGCTAGCCCTGGCTGTCCCCTCCCCTTCATCAGCCATCTGGTTGTCTCCTCCCCTCCCCCAGCCCTCGGGCTCCTCCTCCGCCTTTTCCTTTTTTCCTTTCTTCTCCCCACCCCCTATCAGTCTGAAGAAGGGTTTCGGCCCGAAACGTTACCTATTTCCTTCGCTCCATAGATGCTGCTGCACCCGCTGAGTTTCTCCAGCATTTTTGTGTACCTTCGATTTTCCAGCATCTGCAGTTCCTTCTTTAACAACATGTTGAGCATGAATATTGTTTTGTTTAAAAACGATGGTAACGAGGCTTGTAAATATGCAAAGGCAGACAAAAAATGCTGGAGAATCTCAGCGGGTGAGGCAGCACCTACGGAGAGAAGAGATATGCGACGTTTCGGGTCGAAACCCTTCTTCAGTCACTTTTGCTTATTAAAACAGACCTTCATTCACGTTTGGCTCAAGAGTAACTCGGGAGAGGAACTTGGTAACTCGGGAGACGAACTTGGAACATCGCAGAAATGACAAGTTAACGGCAAACGTAGTCATACCCGTGGGAACTCGGTTAAACTCTTGATCATAAACTTGGAATCTCGTATACAACCACGAGTCTTTCACTCGGGGTACCTCGTGGGTCAACTCGCAACGTGAGACAGGGCTTTAAGGAAGTGAGACAATCGGCTCACTATCACGAGAGGGGTGTGATGGGAAGGACACTGTTTGAGAGCTGTTGATACCTTGTCTCTCTTTCGCTCTTGGAGCCGGTTATTTATCCGGATGGTTAAATCAATCAGTGCGTCCAAATCCGAGGGAAGGTCCCGAGAGGCCAACTCATCCTTCAGGTTCTCATTGAGGCCATGGATGAAGATACTGAGCAGAGCGGTATCACACCAACAGCTCTCTAAAGCAGTGATCTGAAAATCAATTGCGTAATCAGCAACAGAGCGTGCCCCCTGGCGGAGATGCAGCATCCTCTGGGCTGCCTCTCTTCTGACCAAAGGGTGGTCGAATATCTTTCTTGAAAAACGGGCAAAGTCCTGTCAGAAGTCTAGCTGTCTCTCCCAGGCAGCTGTACCCCAGGCTGAAGCACGTCCTGAGAGCAGGGAGATGGCATAGGCTACTTTGGAGCGTTCTGCGCTGCAGCGGGACGGTTGTAGCTCAAAAACCAGGGAACATTCAAGAAACTCAATACCATCCAGAGCAAAGAAACTCACTTGAATGATATCCCACTGACCAATCTAAGCATTCATTCCATTCACCACTGGCACACAGTTGCTTTAATA
Source organism: Malacoraja senta (assembly GCA_038087875.1). Classification (NCBI taxonomy): domain Eukaryota; kingdom Metazoa; phylum Chordata; class Chondrichthyes; order Rajiformes; family Rajidae; genus Malacoraja; species Malacoraja senta. The sequence continues at coordinate 203,903,660 of CM075977.1, read as the reverse complement.
GCTTCCATGACGAAATCCACAGCATATAGTTAATCTTGCTACATCTGTAGCACTTTGTGACCTCCACAAACAAGAAGCATGAGGACAGTAAACACAAGGGAACACTACTATCTGCAGTCCCCTCCAAGTCTTGTACCATAGGGCGGCACGGTGGAGCAGTGGTAGAGTTGCTGTCTTATAGCGCTTGCAGCACCGGAGACCCGGGTTTCGATCCCGACTACGGGTGCTATCTGTACGGAGTTTGTACATTCTCCCCGTGACCTGCATGGGTTTTCTCCGAAATCTTCGGTTCCCTCCCACACTCCAAAGGCGCACAGGTTTGTAGGTTAATTGGCTTGGTATGAATGTAGAAATGTAGAAATTGTCCCCAGTGTTTGCAGGATAGTGTTATTGTGCGGGGATCGCTGGTCGGTGCGGACTCGGTGGGCCAAACTATGCGCGTTTCCTTGCTGTATCTCTAAACTAAACTAAACTAAACTAAACTGTGCCTGTATCCACCACAGATTTGAAGAATGAGAGGAGTTCTCATTGAAGCACACAAAATTCTGAGAGGGCTGTATGTGTGTGTGTGTGGGGGTGGGTTGGGTGCTGACATGGATAGAAAATTGGTTGGCAGACAGGAAACAAAGGGTAGGAATTAACGGGTCCCTTTTAGAATGGCAGGCAGTGACTAGTGGGGTACCGCAAGGCTCGATGCTAGGACCGCAGCTTTTTACAATATATATTAATGATTTGGATGAAGGGATTAAAGATAACATTAGCAAATTTGCAGATTTGGGTGGCAGTGTGAACTGTGAGGAGGATGCTATGAGGATGCAGGGTGACTTGGACAGGTTGGGTGAGTGGGCAGATGCATGGGAGATGCAGTTTAATGTGGATAAATGTGAGGTTATCCACTTTGGTGGCAAAAACAGGAAGGCAGATTATTATGTAAATGGTGTCGTTGGGAAAAGGGGAAGTAGAATGGGATCTGGGGGGTCCTTGTTCATCAGTCACTGAAAGTAAGTATGCAGGTACAGCAGGCAGTGAAGAAAGCCTTCATAACATGAGGAGTTTAGTATAGGACCAAAGAGGTCCTCCTGCAGGTGTACAGGGCCCTACTGAGACCACACTTGGAGTATTGTGTGCAGTTTTGGTCTCCAACTTGAGGAAGGACATTCTTGCTATTGAGGGAGTGCAGCGTAGGTTCACAATGTTAATTCCCGGGATGGCGGGACTGTCATATGTTGATAGATTGGAGCGGCTGGGCTTGTATACTCTGGAATTTAGAAGGATGAGAGGGAATCTTATTGAAACATATAAGATTATTGAGGGTTTGGGCACGCTAGAGGCAGGAAACATGTTCCCAATGTTGGGGGAGTCCAGAACCAGGGGCCATAGATTAAGAATAAGTGGGAAGCCATTTAGAACGAAGATGAGGAAAAACTTTTTCACACAGAGAGTTGTGATTGTGTGGAATTCTCTGCCTCAGAGGGCGGTGGAGGCTGGTTCTCTGGATACTTTCAAGAGAGAGTTAGATAGAGCTCTTAGGGATAGCAGAGTTAAGGGATATGGAGAGAAGGCAGGAATGGGGTACTGATTGTGGATGATCAGCCATGACCACATTGAATGGCGGTGCTGGCTCGAAGGGCCGAATGGTCTACCCCTGCACCGAATGGCCTACTCCTGCACGTAACCCTCCCGCGTAACTTGCACTCGGCCGGCCAGCCGGAGCGCCCCGTCCTCCCGCCCCCACCCCCCCCAGGGGCTCTGGATGATGTAACCCCCCCCGCTGAACACGCAGTAATTTGGTTGGGCTTCCGAGGGCTTCAGAGGTCCCGCAAGGTTCAGAGAGGTCAGGCGAGTTCCCCCGAGGTCCCGCAAGGTCCAGAAAGGTCCAGAAACGTCCCGAGAGGTCCCGAGAGCTGCCGAGGTCCACCGCCCATTCGCAGTCGGCGCCGTCCACACCGCCCAGCTCGCCGAGTTCAAGTCCGCCCTCTCCCTCTCTCTCCCCCTCCCCCTTCCTCTCCCCTCCCCCTCCCCTCTCCTCCCTCCTCTCCCCACTCCCCCCTCTCCCCCTCCTCCGCCCCCTCCTTCCCCCCTCCTCTCCCCCTCACCTCCCCCTCTCCTCCCCCTCTCCTCCCCCTCCTCCCCCCTCTACCCACTTCTCCCCTCTCTCCCTCCCCCTCTCCTCCCGCTCTCCTCCCCCTCTCCTCCCCCCTCTCCATCTCCCCCTCTCACCCCCTCTCCTCCCCCTCTCCCCCCTCTCCTCTCCCCCTCTCCTCTCCTCTCCTCTCCTCTCCTCTCTTCTCCCCCCTCCCACCCTCTCCAGTCCCTCTCCCCCTCCCTTCATTCCCTCTTTCTCCCCCCCTCTCCCTCCCCCCCTCCCTCTCTCTCTTTCTCTGCCACACTCTCTCTGCCCCTCGAGATAGGGCGGGGGTGGGGTTAAAGGAGCCAATGAACACTATTAATATAATATCGGGCGGTGGTTAGTGTGTGTGTGTTTGGGGGGGGTGGTTAGTGTGTGTGGGGGGGGGTTGTTAGTGTGTGTGTGACACCGCGGACCAGCCCCCCCCCCACCCCCGCAACCGGGTGTTGAGGGGACGGGACCCAACGCGTCCCCCTTGGTCTAGTTGTCTATAAATGCATCACCTGACTTTGTTGCAGCAAACAAGGTGGCACATTCTCATGATATAGGGTTAGTAAGACATTTAGATCTGAGATGAAGATACACGTTTTCATTCAGGGAGTAGTGAACTACTGGAATAGTCAATTACAGAATTCTATGAAGGTGAGTAAATAAGTAATTAGAAACATAGAAACATAGAAAATAGGTGCAGGAGTAGGCCATTCGGCCCTTCAAGCCTGCACCGCCATTCAATATGATCATGGCTGATCATCCAACTCAGTATCCTGTACCTGCTTTCTCTCCATACCCCAATTAGAAGGAGATGGATAGATTTCAAGACACAAAGGGAATCAAGGGGTGTGAAAATGCAATATGGCATTGAGATCAATGATTGTTTTGAATGGTGGAGCAAATTCAAATGCCAAATGGCCTATCCATGGTTTAGTTTTCCATCGTTCCTCCTATGTTTCCTTCATTTCCTGGGAGATTAAAGATTCCAATGCTCATCATCTTCCTTGGACGTCCAGTTCTTCTTCAACCCATAATGCCATAGGGGAACCCTGGAACAAGTGTAGGCCATTTAGCCTCTTGAGCTTGTTCTATTGTTCAATTTCATCATAGCTGATATGTGCCACATTCATCTCCCTTTGATAGACACAAAAAGCTGGAGTAACTCAGCGGGACAGGTAGCATCCCTGGAGAGAAGGAATGGGTGACGTTTCCAGTCAAGACCCTTCTTCAGACTCATCTCCCTTTATTCCATATCCTTTACTGCCCCTACCCAACAGAAAAAAAACATTGATCTCAATGTTGAATTTTTGCAGTTGATAGAGGCTCATCAGCTTTTTCAAGGAGAGGATTCAGATTCAAATAAATGGATGTCAGCAGTTTATGTTAGGACCAAATAAAAGTGTTTATATTATCAGATCACACAGGGGAGTGTGAAATCCTGTTCACAGGCCTTTGCTGTAATGCTGGAATTGGGTTCTAAACGTCTGAAATGACAATGCACTTCTGTGCAGAAAGCTTACAGACTTCTCAATCAGCTATGACACAAAGCTCACATCTTGCAGATTCAGGGGTTGCTTTAACTACTGTACATGGTTCTTCATCCTATGTGGCCTGTGAAAGATATTTCTTAACTTTTCTGCAGCTTTTGCAAGGTTAACCTCAACATCCTCCTGCATGCAGCGTCTCACCACTGTTGTCTTTCCAAATAGGACTATTTCTCCACTAATAAACCACAAGCACACCTCAAAGTAATATATTCTTTTACTGACAAGAAGCCCAGGGTTGAGTCTCCAACACACTGCCATGCAACTGTTCAGATGTTGAACACATGAAACCCATTTCTACCTATGTTTTTAGATGGAAAATTGAAAGGCTTTGCATGCTGTGGGCATAGCGTTCTCTTAATATTTATGCCACATTCTGCAAGTTAGAGAGGTTCTAGGAGGTAATAAGATCATAAGTGATAGGAGCAGAATTAGACAATTTGGTCCATCAAGTCTACTCCGCCATACAATCATGGCTGATCTATTTCTCCCTCCTAACCCCATTCTCCTGCATTCTTTTGTTCCCGATTGTTCCCGATGTTGGGGAAGTCCAGAACAAGGGGTTACAGTTTAAGGATAAGGGGGAAGTCTTTTAGGACCGAGATGAGAAAATCATTTTTCACACAGAGAGTGGTGAATCTGTGGAATTCTCTGCCACAGAAGGTAGTTGAGGCCAGTTAATTGGCTATTTTTAAGAGGGAGCTAGATGTGGCCCTTGTGGCTAAAGGGATCAGGGGGTATGGAGAGAAGGCAGGTACAGGATACTGAGTTGGATGATCAGCCATAATCATATTGAATGGCGCTGCAGGCTCGAAGGCCTACTCCTGCACCTATTTTCTATGTTTCTATGTTTCTATGTTTCTTCCCATAACTCCTGACATCTGTACTAATCAAGAATCTATCTATCTCTGCCTTAAACATACTGAATTGGCATCTACAGCCTTCTGTGGCAAAGAATTCCACAGATTCACCACCCGGGGTGTCTGGAACTTTGGTCAAGCACAGCACTTAATTTTTAAAGCACCCTATTTACTCTGCTGTTGGGCCACAGGACTTCAGCAGTCTGGTATGTAAGTTGGGAAGTTACGTTATGATGTACAAAATGTTTGTGAGGCCACCCATATCAAGATATAGAAGTTTGAAAGCATGTTCCACCAAAATGAGGAACAACTTCTTCCCTTCTATTATCAGGCTACTGACTGCTCCTTCCATAAGCTAGGGTATCTCTACCTCATTGTGCATTTTGGACTTTTGTATGTGGAACTAGTGCACTACAATGTTGAGAACTATATTCTACACTCTGTATCTTCCCCCTTTGCTCTACCTATCGTACTTGAGTTTAGACAATAGTATTCAATGATAGTTTCGTTTAATTCATAAATACAGCACGGAAACAGGTCCTTTGGCCCACCGAGTCCATGCCAACAAACAATTCCCGCACACTAACACTATCTTACATATACTAGGGACAATTTACATTTATACCAAGCCAATTAACCTACAAACCTGTACATCTTTGGGGTGTGGTAGAAAACCAAAGATCTTGGAGAAAACCCACGCGATTACGGGGAGAACGTACAAACTTCTCACTGACGGCACCCTTAGGCGGGATCGAACCTGGGTTTCTGGCTCTGAAAGTGCTGTAAGGCAGCAACTCTATCACTGCACCACCGTGCAAATAGATCTGCCATCAGATAGTATTATCTGATTTGATTGAATTGCATGCAAAACAAAGCTTTTCACTTTGGTGCACGCGACAATAATAAACTTAAGCCTAAACTTAACCTGTGTTCAGACTTGATCACTCTGCTTTTGAAAATTGTCATTAAGTTGTAAAGGATGCAGAGTAGATTTGCGAGGATGTTGCCAAGATGCAAAGGCCTGAGCTAAAGGGAGAGGTTCGGTGGGCTAGGACTTTATCCCTCAGAGTGCTGGAGGCCAGGGGATGATCTCATATAAGTGTATATAATCACAGGGATGGATGCACAGTGTCTCTTTCTCAGGGTAGGGATTCAAGAACTAGAGGTTTAAGGTGAGAGGGAACATTCACACAGAGGAAACAAGTGGCCAGAGGAAGTAATTGAGGCAGGTACTATAACAACATTCAAAGATATTTGGACAGGTGCATGGCTAGTAGAGGTTTAGAAGGATATGAGTCAAACTTGGGCAAATAGGGCTAACTTAGATAGGACATCTTAGTCGGCATGGAAGAACGGGGCTGAAGGTCCTGTTTCCGTGCGGTGTGAATCTGGAACTCTATATATCATTTACCATTCCAATTCCTGCATTATAAAGCATTGTTTTCTTACAATCAATGATGCAGTCAATTTTTGCATCATTTGCAAACTTATTTATTCTGCCATTACATTACCTTAAACTTACATTTAAGTTTAGATCACAAATATATGTCATGACATCAAGGCACGGAGTCCCAGCCTTCATGGAGGAAGTTATTCAGACATGAACTTCCTTAATAAATGCATACTGCTTATGTCTGATTAATCAACATCTTTCTCACTGAATGTTACACTGTCCAATAGAAAGGATTGACATAATTTACCCTGTCAAAGTTAAACAAATTGGCCTGTAGTTGATTATTTTGTATTTTCCTCCCATTTTGAACAAGGATACAATATTAGTATCTCCTAACATCATTCCTGTAGCCCAGGAGGTTTGAAACGTTCTAGTCAATGTGTCTTTAATTTACTCCTTGCTTCTCTCGACAGCAGGAAGGCACATTTCACTTAGGTCTGGTGAGTTACAAGCTCTCGTTATTCACAAGGGAAAGGGGCACAGATTTAATATGGATAACAAAAACATGTGTGATATATTCACAGAAGGGTTTCACTGCAGCATAATAACATATGTAAGTTTCAGTATATGTTTTAGCTTGTCTGTGCATCTCTGCCCTTTTCCTTACCCTTGGTGTCCCTGCTCTGACTCCTGCTCCTGCTCTGGTCCACATTCCAATCCTTTCCTCTGACTCGAAACCTTACCCATGTTCCTGATTCTAGTTCTGGCCACACACCCAGCCCACGCTTCCAACACTAACAGTTGAACTTGGTACATGGATCCGCTCCCAGTAAAGGGCCTGTCCCACTGTACGAGGTAACTCAAGAGCTCTCCCGAGTTTAAAAAAAAATCAAACGTAGAATGTACGTAGCGGGTACGTCGGAGCTCGGGACGTCTCTTAGCGGCTCGTAACGCTAACGGCAGGTACTCGGGAAACGCTTGTGAAGACTAATGAAGATTTTTAACGTTGAAAAATGTCCACGAGAGCCCCGAGTACCTACGAGCGGCTATTACCGTAATTCTCTGAGTTCGAATCAGGGGAAACTCGGGAGAACGCTTGAATTACCTTGTTCAGTGGGACAGGCACTTAAGTCCGCAATAATGTGTATTTATTTTCACAGATGATAAACCCCTGATCTCTCTGACTCTATTTAACCCATCTAACGTTTGTTCATCCTAACTACAATATCAGCTTAATTTGTCTCTATTGTGAACATAATCACAAACAAATTACCCATATCTTTAGCCTCTACCTCTTTCGTCAATAAAATTTTGGTTCTTTAAGTACTGATAAAATATATTTGGATTCTCTTTGGATTTGTTTGCCAGTATTCTTCTCATGATCTCTCTTTATTTTGATAATTTCATTTTTAATTTCACTCCACACTTTAGAGTCATAGAGTCATAGAGTGATACAGAGTGGAAACAGGCCCTTCGGCCCAACTTGCCCACACTGGCCAACATGTCCCAGCTACACTAGCCCCACCTGCCCGTGTTTGGTGCATATCCCTCCAAACCTGTCGTATCCATGTATCTGTCTAGCTGTTTCTTAAATGTTGGGATAGTCCCAGCCTCAACTGCCTCCTCTGGCAGCTTGTTCCATACACCCGCCACCCTTTGTGTGAAAATATGATCCTGCAGATTCCTATTAAATCTTTTCCCCTTCACCTTAAACCTATGTCCTCTGGTCCTCGATTCACCTACTCTGGGCAAGAGGCTTTGTGCATCTACCCGATCTATTCCTCTCATGAATATCTTTAAAGAAGAAATGTGTTCTGTTTCATTAACCACTCAGAGCCTGACTCGGGCTTTGTTTTTCTTTGCCTTAAACTACCCTCAATACACCTTGTCACAAATAAACTGATAAACAAGGATCCAGATTCCTCTTCCTTAGTGAATCAAATTGATTTTTACTACAATTCAGTAGTTTCATGGTCTTCATGATTGGTGCTGTGTTTTTCTATTTTATTTACTTAATTGAATTCAAATCCCATGTCGGGATTTAAATCAGTTTCTCTGGATTATTACTCCAGGTCTCTGGATACTAACTCAGTGATTTAACCATTGTGTTCTTGGGCCCGCTGGGACTTTAGCTACACTCAGTGTGATCAGGGGTAAAATAAATCACAATTGCTGATGGCCTGTTGTTTTTAAGGAAAGGCACAGATGCAGTCCAGCAATCTGCCTTGAAGTGATTACACAATGCACAACACTTATGCGGTAAAATGGTGTGTTCTTGCAAGTCTGGTCCAGTGATACAAGTTATGATTCAGATATACAGGGTTACGTTAAAATGTTGGCATGCCAGCTAGATATTCCAAAAAAAATTGAATAAAAGGAACAATTATGTCAATGGGGAGATTATAACTTGTTTCTTCATGAAGCATTCTGTTGTTAGGAAGTGGTTACTCATTCTATGCTGTTAATTCCCCTCCAGGATAAAATGTAAAGTAGTTAAACCCCTGTTACACTGTGCGATCTGACCCACGAGATACCCCGAGTTTAAAACAAATTTAACTCGTGGTAATAACCATATAACCATATAACAATTACAGCACGGAAACAGGCCATCTCGACCCTTCTAGTCCGTGCCGAACACGTATTCTCCCCTAGTCCCATATACCTGCACTCAGACCATAACCCTCCATTCCTTTCCCGTCCATATAACTATCCAATTTATTTTTAAATGATAAAAACGAACCTGCCTCCACCACCTTCACTGGAAGCTCATTCCACACAGCCACCACTCTCTGAGTAAAGAAGTTCCCCCTCATGTTACCCCTAAACTTCTGTCCCTTAATTCTCAAGTCATGTACCCTTGTTTGAATCTTCCCTACTCTCAGTGGGAAAAGCTTATCCACGTCAACACTGTCTATCCCTCTCATCATTTTAAAGACCTCTATCAAGTCCACCCTTAACCTTCTGCGCTTCAAAGAATAAAGCCCTAACTTGTTCAACCTTTCTCTGTAACTTAGTTGCTGAAACCAAGGCAACATTCTAGTAAATCTGCTCTGTACTCTCTCTATTTTGTTGACATCCTTCCTATAATTAGGCGACCAAAATTGTACACCATACTCCAGAATTGGCCTCACCAATGCCTTGTACAATTTTAACATTACATCCCAACTTCTATACTCAATGCTCTGATTTATAAAAGCCAGCACACCAAAAGCTTTCTTTACCACCCTATCTACATGAGATTCCACTTTCAGGGAACTATGCACAGTTATTCCAAGATCCCTCTGTTCACCTGCATTCTTCAATTCCCTACCATTTACCATGTACGTCCTATTTTGATTTGTCCTGCCAAGATGTAGCACCTCACACTTATCAGCATTAAACTCCATCTGCCATCTTTCAGCCCACTCTTCCAACCGGCATAAATCTCTCTGTAGACTTTGAAAATCTACTTCATTATCCACAGCCCCACCTATCTTAATATCATCTGCATACTTACTAATCCAATTTACCACACCATCATCCAGATCATTGATGTACATGACAAACAACAGTGGACCCAACACAGATCCCTGTGGCACCCCACTAGTGACTGGCCTCCAACCTGACAAACAACCATCCACCATTACTCTCTGGCATCTCCCATTCAGCCACTGTTGAATCCATCATGCTACTCCACCATTAATACCAACCATTGAACCTTCTTAACCAACCTTCCGTGAGGAACCTTGTCAAAGGCCTTACTGAAGTACATATATACAACATCCACGGCTTTACCCTCATCAATTTCCCGAGTAACCTCTTCAAAAAATTCAAGAAGATTAGTCAAACATGACCTTCCAGGCACAAATCCATGTTGACTGTTCCTAATCAGACCCTGTTTATCCAGATGCTTATATATATTATCTCTAAGTATCCTTTCCATTAATTTGCCCACCACTGACGTCAAACTAACAGGTCTATAATTGCTAGGTTTACTCTTAGACCCCTTTTTAAACAATGGAACAACATGCGCAGTACGCCAATCCTCCGGCACTATTGCCGTTTCTAATGACATTTGAAATATTTGTGTCATAGCCCCTGCTATTTCTACACTAACTTCCCTCAATGTCCTAGGGAATATCCTGTCCGGACCTGGAGACTTATCCACTTTTACATTTCTCAAAAGTGTCAGTACTTCCTCTTCTTTGAATCTCATAGTTTCCATAGCTACTCTACTTGTTTCCCTTACCTCACATAATTCAATATCCTTCTCCTTGGTGAATACCGAAGAAAAGAAATTGTTCAATATCTCCCCCATCTCTTTTGGGTCTGCAGATAGCTGTCCACTCTGACTCTCTAATGGACCAATTTTATCCCTCGTTATCCTTTTGCTATTAATATAGCTGTAGAAACCCTTTGGATTTACTTTCACCTTACTTGCCAAAACAACCTCATATCTTCTTTTAGCTTTTCTAATTTCTTTCTTAAGACTCTTTTTACATTTTTTATAGTCCTCAAGCACCTCATTTACTCCATGCTGCCTATAATTATTGTAGATCTCTCTCTTTTTCCGAACCAAGTGTCCAATTTCCCTTGAAAACCATGGCTCTTTCCAATTATTACTATTTCCTTTCAACCGAACAGGGACATAAAGATTCTGTACTCTTAAAATTTCACCTTTAAATGTCCTCCATTTCTCTTCCACATCTTTCCCATAAAACAAACTGTCCCAATTTACTCCTTTTAAATCCTTTCGCATCTCCTCAAAGTTAGCCTTTCTCCAATCAAAAATCTCAACTCCAGACGACAGATGGCGCAATGGGCTAAGTGTTCGGCTGGCAACCGGAAGGTAGCCGGTTCGAATCCCGCTTGGAGTGCATACTGTCGTTGTGTCCTTGGACAAGACACTTCACCCACCTTTGCCTGCGTGTGAATGTGTGTGAATGTGTGTGAATGTGTGTGAATGTGTGTGAGTGATTGGTGGTGGTCGGAGGGGCCGTAGGCGCAGATTAGCAGCCACGCTTCCGTCAGTCTGCCCCAGGGCAGCTGTGGCTACAGAAGTAGCTCACCACCACCGAGTGTGACTGAGGAGTGAATGAATAATGCGATGTAAAGCGCCTTGAGTATTAGAAAGGCGCTATATAAATCCCATCCATTATTATTATCATTATTATTAGTTCTGACCCTCTCCATAATTATATTGTAATCACGTACAATTAACGTAGCGGGAACGTCGGAACTCGTGGACGCAACTTAGCGACTCGTGGCACTAACGGCAGGTACCCGTGAAACTTGTTAACTCTTGAAAAAGTTCAAACATGTTTGAACTTTTCCACGAGTAAAATGTACTCTTGAGGTTAAAATTTGAAACATTTCAACTCGTTGTAAGAACGTAGTGGCCCGTGCGTTTACCTTTGTGACTCGTGATTCTACCGTGGGAACTCTTTTTAGAAACAATAATCAGGGACAGAAATATCAGTTACTTAGACTTTTTAAAGACAAATTCTGCTTAACAAAGTAAAAGTTATTGATAAGGTGACAGAGTGGGTTGAAAAGAAAAAATTGCTTGAAGTTTATATATACATTTTGTGTATTTGGGACTGAGCTCACAAGCTTAAGACAAACCAGTATTGAGGAACAGCGTGAGAACATTTTATGACACTTCATGGCAGCCTAATCTGAGGTTTGCCAGTCACGTCCAGAAGCCATCTCTACCAGTGCTGTTGAAGAAGACAGGGTTGTGTTCACCTCTCCTGCACCCCTGTTCCGTAGGACAACACCAACTCTTTCATTATGCGGATGTTAAAGGCTGGGTTTTATTCTCGAGCCATGATGCCAGATTCCCGATCTCTTTACTGAACTTTACTGAATCAAAGGGTTCTATATGAGGTGCTGCCTCAAAAAGGCAGCCAGCATTGTCATGGACCCACACTACCCTGGCCATGCTCTCATTTCATTCCTGCTGAGCAGAAGGTATAAGAATCTGAAAACCATGACCTCCAGGTTCAAGAACAGCTTCTTCCCAACAACCATCTTGAACGCTACAAATGCTAACTAAACTATGAACTACAAACTGCCTTGGTTGCACTAAGGACTTAAGGATTTTTGCAATAATACTGGATTTTTTAATATATATTTTCTTTGTTTAGTATATTATCTATGAGTATTGTGTTTACTGGCCTGTTATGCTGCTGCAAGTGGGAACTCTTTAACGGCGGGCAGGCAGCATCTCTGGAGAAGGAATGGGTGATGGGATGACATTTCCAAATTGGGGGAGGGGGGTGAGGGGGGTGGGGTGGAGGAGAGGGGGTGGAGAGTGGAGGGAGAGGAGGGGGAGACAGATGGGGGTGTCTTCATTCACTGGCTGCGGGTGCCTGTCACTGAAACAGGTAGGTGAGATTTCACATCCACCTTGTGTGTGTGTCTCTCTCTCCCTCCCTCCCTCTCACACAGGCTGAGAGACTCTGCCTCTGTGAGTGTACGTCCCTTTCTCCCCCTCTCCCTGGGCTCTATACGCTCATTGTTTCCTATGAGAGACTTTGAAAAATATGTACTTCAAACTTATTTTTCAGAGACACCACCCATCACCACTCAGTTATACAGAGCTGCAGCCTGCTGCGTTAGCTGCTTTGCAATCTGAATATGGAGACAGCCGTCTTAGTGGAGCAGAATCACCATTTGATGAAGGGACAGACCTGGGAGATTAGTTCCGTTATCCCTCTGATGTTCATTCTTATCTGTATATGTTGTTTTTTGCCTGTTTGATCATATTTTAGTATCTTTTGGATACTCCCACTTTTACTAATAGCTTAAAGTGTTGAAAAGCTTTTTACTGAACCGTTTGATTCTCACTGTTTGTTTACTTCATTGCACAATAAAAGAGAGTTCTTTGCTATCAAGATCAAATTGATGTCTGGAAGTCTTCATTTTAATATCACTACAAAGTCTCATGACTTGAATGTAATATTCCTTTCATCATAAAACACAAAATAAAGGAAGTCAAAATATATTCACATCTTGATTCTCACAATCATTTGTGAGATTTAAGGACTCAGCTGCCTCATATGCTGTGCTTTTTAAATGTTTAAAATTGTCCCCTCTCAGTAGATCAGAAAATAAGACAAACAGCACGGTGAATGTGAAAGTCTTTATTCATCTTGTTCAATATAAAAAACGTTTTTTTGCACATATTGAGAAAAGGAGCACCACAGCAAACAACACAGTGGTCTGAAAAAGGGCTTCTCAAACATGCAAATCAACAAATGAAGCACAAATAAAAGTATTTCCACTATATACTAATTCAGCTGAGAAACACGTCGATATACATTGTTGCCTCAAGATTAACGGGAGAGGAACTTGGTACACTCGGGAGACGAACTTGGAACATCGCAGAAATGAGAAGTAAACGGCAAACTTAGACATACCCATGGGAACTCGGTTAAACTCTGGATCATAAACTTGTAGTCACGTACGCAACCACGAGTCTTTCACTCGGGGTACCTCGTGGGTCAGCTCGCACAGTGTAATAGGGCTTTTACAGTAAAGGCCAAACTATTGTTGTTGAGTGAGGTAGATGGCATTGCTTTGCTATTGTTCCTTTAATTTCTTGTTGAATCCAGGTAACAGCATTATTTATTGACCTTCCTTGGTTCCCAGAATAGGTTGAGGTTTTTTTTTTTTCTTTGAACTGCTATACATTGATAGGACATGTTGAGAGGGATATGGGCCAAATGCAGGCAGATGAGATGAGTGTAGATGGAACATGTTGGCCGGTTTGGCAAGTTGAGCTGAAGGGCTTATTTCCCTACTGTAAGATTCTATGATCTTCTATGACCCTCTCAAGATTGAGCTGATGACATACTGAACAGTTATAGGCAGAAGTTCCAAAGCAAAAAGCCACATCCAGTGAAGAAGCTGCGATTGATGTTCAGTTTTGTTTTCGTTTAGTTCAAAGATGCAGCATGGAAACAGGCCCTTCAGCCTACAGGGTCCACGCCGACCACCCATTCACACGTTATCCCATTTATGCATCCACTCCCTACACACTAGAGATAATTTGCAGAGGCCAATTAACCTACAAACCCGTACATCTTTGAGATGTGGGTAAACCAGAGCACCCGGAAGAATACCCTCGTGGTCACAGAGAGAATACCACGCAGTCAATACCTGACGTCAGCATCTGTGGCTCTGTGAAACAGCAGCTCTACCATGTTAAATCAGGGTAAATGAAGGATTTAGGAGAATTTAGGCTGTTAAAGTCATAGAATCAAATACTCGGAAAGTCATAGAATCAAACAGCTCGGAAACAGGCCTTTTAGCCCAACTTGTCTATGACAACCATTTTTGGCGTACTATGCCACTCCCATTTTCCTGCATTTAGCCCTTAGTCCACTAAACCCTTGCTAATTAAATATCTATCCAAATGTCTCAATCCAGATATGGACTATCCACTGAGTGAAAAGGTTGCCACTGAGGTCTCTCTTAAATCTCACCTTAAGCCAATGTCCCCTAAATTTAGAACCATCCACCCTAGGAAACAGTGATCCACATTATCTATAACCCTCATGGTCTTGTACATCTCAATAAGGTCAAACTTCAACCTCATATTCTCCAAAGAAAAATGACCCAGTCTATATCTCAAGCCTGCAAGCCCAGGTAACAGCCTGGTGATTCTTTTCCAGACCCTTTCCATTAATAACATTCTTCCTATAGCTCTGTGACGAGAACTGCATACAGTAGTCTCAGTGTAGCCACATCAACAAATTAAAAAATTAATGACTTGAATCCTTTATCCTTGCTAATAGATTTGTGAATTTACAATAACTGTCATTGACAGAAGTGATTTTCCCTGACACCCAAAACCGATATGGTAATTCAGTATCTAGAGAGGTAAAGGAAGTCCAATTGCACAAATGTTTCAACTTAGAGGAAGCAGTTCAGAAACAGTACAGTGATATAGATAATTTAAGTAAGTTGTCTGATGAAATTGGACGTGAAATTGGCTGACCAAAGGAGAGAAAAATAGATCATTCACATAACATGACGGCGTTGAAAGACCTAAAATTAAACCAACAAGTTGCCACTAATTATCCAACCAAATTATATAACAGCAGTCAGCAATGAAAATAAATGTGAAACTGATAATAATTAGAACACTTGAAACAATAAGAGCAAGAATTATTGGAGGAGTAATCTTTCTGACCTGTTGAATTTGCTCCATTCATTGATCACATCTAATCTACCTTAATACAATGTGTAGGAAGGAACTGCAGATGCTGATTTAAACCAAAGATAGACACAAAAAGCTGGAATAACTCAGCGGGACAAGCAGTATCTATGGAGAGAAGGTATGGGTGACGTTTCGGTCGAGACCCTTCTTCAGATGCTGAAAGGGTCTTGACCCGAAACATCACCCATTCCTTATCTCCAGAGAAGCTGCCTGTCCTGCTGAGTTACTCCAGCTTTTAACTAGCGTCTGCAGTTCCTTCCTACACCTTAATACAATGTTATTTGCTGTTCCCATATCCTTTTACTCCCCTAACGTCCAGAAATCTATTCAATTCTGTATTGAACAAACTCAATTTGATTCTCCATGACATTCCAGGGAGAAGAATTCCAATGAGCCACTGCCCTCTGCGATCTAAATGGCCTACCCCATATTCTGAGTGTGGCCCCTGATTTTGGACTCCAGAGAAAGCCTCCTCCCTGTATCCAGTCTGTTGAGCCCTGTATGGATTAGAGATTAGAGATTAGAGATTCCTTTATTTGTCATTCAGACCTTTCGGTCTGAACGAAATTCCGTTGCCTGCAGTCATACATATAATAATAAATAACAAAACACACAATAAACACAAATTAACATCCACCACAGTGAGTTCACCAGGCACCTCCTCACTGTGATGGAGGCAAAAGTCTTAAAGTCTCTGTCTCTTCCCTCCTTGTTCTCCCTCTGCGCTGAGGTGATCCAGGCTTCTGATGTTGTGACCCCACCGGGTGATGGCAAGTAAGGCAATCCCGCGGCTGAATCCGTGCTCCGTCTGCGACGGGCCGGTTCAAACTCCGCGGCCCGGGGTGGCCGAAGCTGCCGCCCTCCAGTCCAGCGGACGCAGCTGTAGTTGCGGGAGCCCCAGAAAAACAGGTCACCCACCTGTGACCTGCGCGCTCCCGAAGATGTCGTCCACTGGGCCCGCGACCGAGCCCCGGATTCAGGTCGCCACCAGTGTCTTTGGTCGCCACCGCCGGAACGCCACCGCAGCCCCGGAACGCCGGAACGCCACCGCAGCCCCGAAGCCGGCCAGCCCCGCGCTGGTAAGTCCTGGCTCTGCCTCCGGAGCCTCGAGGTCGGTCGGTCGGTCGCAGTTGGAGTTGGAGGCCGGCAGCTCCGCCATTAGGCCTCGGCGCAGACGGAGGCAGAGAAGGGGGATACGACAAAAGTCGCATTCCCCCGAAGGAAGAGACAAAAGTCATGTTTCACCCCCCCCCCCCACCCCACCCCACCCCATCCCACCCCACCCCACACATGCACAACCCAATAAACTAAAATGTAACTAAAACAGGACAAAAGAAAACAACAACAAAAAGTAAAAACAGACGGACTGCAGGCGAGCCGCTGCTGTTCGACAGCGCCGCCACTTCCGGAAGTGGCGGCGCTGTCGCTGTCGCTGTCGCTGTCGGATCATATAGATTTCAATGACATCACTTTTCATTCTTCTAGACTCAAAAGAACATAGATGTAACCCACTCTCTTTTCATTCAACAAACCCATCATCCCTACGACTAGTCCGATGAATCCTCACTACATATTAAAATTAAAATTAAACTCTTGAATGAAAAAAAATCAAAACTGTACAAATTTCTCCAGGTGTTGCTACAACATGGTAGAAGTTTTTTTTTAAGTAATGCATCTTTACTCTTGTTTTCAAATCCACTTGTATTCAAATCCAAAGGCCAAGATAGCATTTTCCATCCTAAGTGCTTCCTGGATCTCAATGTTAGCTTTCAGTGGAAGGAGGAATCGGGAAGCAATGCTTTACAAAATTGTAACTTCATTTTTAATTTGTGTAGGAAGATGTTGGTTTACACCGAAGATAGACACAAAACGCTGGAGTAAGTAACTCAGTGGGACAGGCAGCATCTCCGGAGAGAAGGAATGGTGACGTTTTGGATCGAGACCCTACAGACTCAGAGTCAGGGGAGAGGGAGACTAGAGATATGAAAGGGTGAGGTGTGAAAATAACAGATCAAAGCAGACATCGATCAAGGAAATATAGAATGGCTCTTTGTTGGCTGAGAGGAAGGTGACAATGAGGCATACAAATAGAAAAATTAATCAGGAGAATAGTGAAACTAGTCGGAGAACTAAGGTGGCAAATTTGTGATGAGAATTTTCACAGAACTGAAGAATAATTAAACCAGTTTTTGTCATACATATCTGATTTACTATTCTTAGCTGCATCAAGCAACCACATACCCAAGCGAATGAAGGACTCTACTGACCTCTTTACTACAGATAGCAACCTGATGTACTATTTCTACACAGTACTACCCAGATTATCAGTATCTTAGTTCAATTAAATGAAGGCGTCTATGTAACAAATATACATATATTTGTATATATATACAAATAATGCCTCAAACTGGATTGGGACAGGTAAATATGGTTGTGCATTCACTAGTCAATCTGCTTGAATATTTGCCTCAAGCCACACCCTGCTTTACACAAATTAAAACACTGATGACATCACTTTCAATTTTAGTTTTATCTTTCACTATAAGCTGTTGCCTGAAGTGCCATTTTAACCCAACTGTGGCCCTTATCTGTGGAAATTCCACCCACATTCTGAGTCTGATGTCCCCCCACATCTGTACGATGTTTCCAGTGACTGGTGCAGAGCAGATAAAATGAAGGGGATTCGCTCCCATTAGTCTACTGTTCTGCCTCTTTATTTTAAAAGTAAACTCTTCTTCACTGATAGTTTTTGAGCTTATCTTTATCTCCCTACAGCCCCTGCCCGACCCCTCTGTATTTACAGCATTTATTTTTGATCTTCTATTCTTTAAATTTGCAATACAGATTGATATATGCAAATGCTTTGGCTTGTTGAATATTGCAGATTCAACCTCCTTGTTTCCCAAGTGTTTACAGTGAGCAACACAATGGACTACGTCCCATGCCCTGGAGCGGCCCTACTGCTTGTTCATTTTAACAGAAGCCAAATAATTGTTAAGGCAAAGGGAATAGATCATTTGATTGTGGATAGAAGGTTGGCTGGATGGCAGAAGGCAAAGAGTGGCAATAAAGGGGGCTTTTTCTGGTTGGCTGCCAGTGACTAGCGGAGTTCCACAGGGGTCAGTGCTGGGGCAGCTGCTCTTCACGTTGTATTTTAATGATTTGGATGAGGGGATTGAAGGCTTTGTGGCCAGGTTTGTGGATGATACGAAAATAGATGGAGGGGCAGGTAGTGTAGAGAAAGCACAGACTCTGCAGAAGGACTTGGAAAGGTTGGGAGAGTGGGCAGAGGAGTGGCAGATGGAATATAGCGTTGCAAAATGTGGAGTCATGCATTTTGGTAGTAGGAATAATGGTGTAGATTACTTTCTAAATGGGGAGAGAATCCAGAAATCGGAGATGCAAAGGGACTTGGGAGTGTTAGTGCAGGATTCCCAAAATGTTAATCTGCAAGTTGAATCAGTAGTAAAGAAAGCAAACGCAAAGCTAGCATTTATTTTGAGAGGGCTTGTACACAAAAACAGGAATGTAATGCTGAGGCTCTATAAGGTGCTGGTCAGGCCATATTTGGAAAACTGTGAGCAATTTTGGGCACCATTTCTGAGATAGGATGTGCTGGCTCTGGAATGGGTCCAGAGGAGGTTTAGAAGAATGATCCCAGGAATAGAAACATAGAAACATAGAAAATAGGTGCAGGAGGCCATTCGGCCCTTCGAGCCAGCACCGCCATTCATTGTGATCATGGCTGATCATACCCTATCAATAACCCGTGACTGCCTTCTCCCCATATCCCTTGACTCCACTAGCCCCTAGAGCTCTATTTAAATCCATCCAGTGATTTGGCCTCCACTGCCCTCTGTGGCAGGGAATTCCATAAATTCACAACTCTCTGGGTGAAAACGTTTTTTCTCAGTCTTAAATGACCTCCCCTTTATTCTAAGACTGTGGCCCCTGGTTCTGGACTCGCCCAATGGGTAGGTTAACATACGAAGAGCGTTTGACGGCACTGGGCCTATATTCGCTGGAGTTTAAAAGAATGAGGGGAGACCTCATTGACATAGAATAGTAAAAGGCTTGGATAGAGTGGATGTGTAGAGGATGTTTCCACTAGTCTAGGACTAGAGGTTATAGCTTCAGAATTATAGGACGTTCTTTTAGGAAGGAGATGAGGAGGAATTTCTTTAGTCAGAGGGTGGTGAATCTGTGGAATTCTTTGCCACAGAAGGCTGTAGAGGCAAAGTCAGTGGATATATTTAAGGCAGAGACAGATGGATTTGTGATTAGTCCAGGGATCAGAGGGTATAGGGAGAAGGCAGGGGAATGGGGTTAGGAGGGAGATAGATCAGCAATGATTGAATGATGGTGTAGACTTGATGTGCCGAATGGCCTAATTCTACTATTACTTATGATCTTATGATCTTATGATTGAATATAACATTTACAAATTTCTGACAAATCAAGCAACAATTTCAAACCTGCAAAAGCTGATATAAATATAATTCCCCCCAAGGACCGTGAGACAACATTAGTGTCGATTTTCATGATTTTCCTTATACTTGTGATGGTTAAGCTGGATTCCCGTTACAGAAATTGTAATTTCTACATCCAGAAAAGATACTATCTCAAAGTGACAAAGTGGCACACTGGTAGAGCTGCTGCCTCACAACTTCAGCAGCCCAGTTTCAATCTTGACCACCATTGATGTCTGTATGGAGTTTGCATGGCCTCCCTGTGACTATGTAGGTTTTCCCTTGGATTCTCCTGGTTTTCTGCCACATCCCAAAGACGTGGACAGACGGTACATTAGTTGCTCACAGTAAAATTGCACCTATTATATACATGAGTATCTAACTCTGAAGCTAGTTGATAGGACTATGGAAATAATAGATTACAGGGATAAAAGAGTGGGGCTCTATAAATCGGCATCAACCCAATGATTAAATAACCTTTTTTCTATGTTGCAGGGAAAAATATGAAAGAAAATGCCTGATTATTTCCTCTGAGGAAGGGTCTCGACCCAAAACGTTACCCATCCCTTCTCTCCAGAGATGCTGCCTGTCCTGCTGAGTTACTCCAGCATTTTGTGTTTATCACTGATCATTTCCTTTGTCTGGTTAGGGGTCTGCAAACAGTGAGGATGGATATTGAACCACTTCAAATAATGATGGTTTTAGGAAGTTTGCAACATGCTGAGGATACACATATTGCAAAATCACTCCCTGTTTGTCTCATGCCAATGGTGTTCAGCAATGAGTCTGTATGATTAGTCACAGATTGAAGGGTTGGACATTCTAAGTTTACACTGGCCACAAATTTACATTTAAATTTAAATTAGTACTTTAATTGTTTTACAGAATTCTAATATGGTCTGCCTGTGTTCTGTGTGTCAAACAATAAATTCAAATTTCCTGGATACACTCTCAACAATCGGCCTGTCCTGCAACCTTTAGGTATTGGTCGGAAGAAGGGTCTCATCTATTCCTTTTCTCCAGAGATGCTGCCTGACCCGCTGAGTTACTCCAGCATTTTGTGTCTACCTTCAGGTATTGGTGGGCGTGCACACTGAGATTTCTTTATTTCTCCCCATGCTTAGTATCCACCTTTATATATTCCTTGCCTTGTGTACCCTATTCAATTATATTACCTTCCATTTCTCTTACTTAGTGGGCTTCTGAAGAACAACATTTGGCCCCTTTGTACTCATACAACCATTCCATTAATATATTCCTGCTATCTACAACTTACTGCCTCAATTTTAACCACACTGCCAGTTTTGATGTGTCATTGACAAACTTCTTAACAAATCATTTAGATAACCTCAAGATGGTCTGCTGAATTCCTCAAAATACAGCTCTCCAATCGCTAAAAACCCCACGGAGTATTTAACCTTTGCTTCTGCCCATAGTTGGTTGCAGGTCGCCGAAAATTTTCAACATGTTGAAAATCCAGCATCGACCAGAACAAGGTACGACTCTTTAGGCGAGTACTCACGTGGTGTCGCCTGTATGGCCGTGAGTAGTCTCCTCAGTCCCCCAAAGAGTTGTAGAGTATTTCTGGTCGCCGCTGGATTTTCAACATGTTGAAAATTTCGGCGACCTGCAACGACCTATGACAGGTGCCGGCAGTCGCCGAAAAAGTCGCGTAAGTGGGACAGGCCCATAAGGAGACTGTTGGAGAGGCACATGGACATGCAGGGAATGGAGGGATGTAGATTAGGAACAGATAGATAAGAGTTGGTCTTGGCATCATGTTCGGCGTAGACATTGTGGGGCAAGTTGCCTGTTCTTGTGCTATACTGTTCCATGTCAAACGCTGGTGGGTGTTGTATACAGGCCACCTAGCAGTAGTAGTGAAGTTGGGGATGGCATCAAACAGGAAATTAGAAATGCGTGCAAAAAAGGCAAAACAGTTATAATGGGTGACTTCAATCTACATATAGATTGGGTGAATCAAATTGGCAGGGGTGCTGAGGAAGAGGATTTCTTGGAATGTATGCGGGATAGTTATCTAAACCAACATGTAGAGGAACCAACGAGAGAGCAGGCTATTCTAGACTGGGTATTGAGTAATGAGGAAGGGTTAGTTAGCAGTCTTGTTGTGCGTGCCCCCTTGGGCAAGAGTGACCATAATATGGTTGAGTTCTTCATTAGGATGGAGAGTGACATTGTTAATTCAGAAACAGCAGTTCTGAACTTAAAGAAAGGTAACTTTGAGGGTATGAGACGTGAATTGGCCAAGATTGACTGGCAATTAGTTCTAAAAGGGTTGACAGTGGATATGCAATGGAAGGCATTTAAAGACTGCATGGATGAACTACAAAAATTGTTCATCCCAGTTTGGCAAAAGAATAAATCAGGGAAGGTAGTGCATCCGTGGATAACAAGGGAAATCAGGGATAGTATCAAAACAAAAGATGAAGCATACAAATTAGCCAGAAAAAGCAGCATACCAGAGGACTGGGAGAAACTCAGAGACCAGCAGAGGAGGACAAAGGGCTTAATTAGGAAAGGGAAAATAGATTATGAAAGAAAACTGGCAGGGAACATAAAAACTGACTGCAAAAGTTTTTATAGATATGTGAAGAGAAAGAGATTAGTTAAAACAAATGTAGGTCCCTTGCAGTCAGAAACAGGTGAATTGATCATGGGGAACAAGGATATGGCGGACCAATTGAATAACTACTTTGGTTCCGTCTTCACTAAGGAAGACATAAATAGCAGGGGACCGGGGGTCAAAGGAGATAGAGGAACTGAGTGAAATCCAGGTTAGTCGGGAAGTGGTGTTGGGTAAATTGAATGGATTAAAGGCCGATAAATCACCAGGGCCAGATAGGCTGCATCCCAGAGTACTTAAAGAAGTAGCTCCAGAAATAGTGGATGCATTAGTGATAATTTTTCAAAACTCTTTAGATTCTGGAGTAGTTCCTGAGGATTGGAGGGTAGCAAACGTAACCCCACTTTTTAAGAAGGGATGGAGAGAGAAAACGGGGAATTACAGACCAGTTAGTCTAACATCGGTAGTGGGGAAACTGCTAGAGTCAGTTATTAAAGATGGGATAGCAGCACATTTGGAAAGTGGTGAAATCATTGGACAAAGTCAGCATGGATTTATGAAAGGTAAATCATGTCTGACGAATCTTATAGAATTTTTCGAGGATGTAACTAGTAGAGTGGATAGGGGAGAACCAGTGGATGTGTTGTATCTGGACTTTCAGAAGGCTTTCGACAAGGTCCCACATAAGAGATTAGTATACATACTTAAAGCACACGGTATTGGGGGTTCAGTATTGATGTGGATAGATAACTGGCTGGCAAAGAGGAAGCAAAGAGTAGGAGTAAACGGGTCCTTTTCACAATGGCAGGCAGTGACTAGTGGGGTACCGCAAGGCTCAGTGCTGGGACCCCAGCTATTTACAATTTATATTAATGAGCTGGATGAGGGAATTGAAGGCAACATCTCCAAGTTTGTGGATGACACTAAGCTGGGTGGCAGTGTTAGCTGTGAGGAGGATGCTAGGAGACTGCAAGGTGACTTGGATAGGCTGGGTGAGTGGGCAAATGTTTTGCAGATGCAGTATAATGTGGATAAATGTGAGGTTATCCACTTTGGTGGCAAAAACAGGAAAGCGGACTATTATCTAAATGGTGGCCGATTAGGAAAAGGGGAGATGCAGCGAGACCTGGGTGTCATCGTACACCAGTCATTGAAAGTAGGCATGCAGGTGCAGCAGGCAGTGAAGAAAGCGAATGGTATGTTAGCTTTCATAGCAAAAGGATTTGAGTATAGGAGCAGGGAGGTTCTACTGCAGTTGTACAGGGTCTTGGTGAGACCACACCTGGAGTATTGCGTACAGTTTTGGTCTCCAAATCTGAGGAAGGACATTATAGCCATAGAGGGAGTGCAGAGAAGGTTCACCAGATTGATTCCTGGGATGTCAGGACTTTCATATGAAGAAAGATTGGATAGACTTGGCTTATACTCGCTAGAATTTAGGAGATTGAGAGGGGATCTTATAGAAACGTACACAATTCTTATGGGGTTGGACAGGCTAGATGCAGGAAGATGGTTCCTGATGTTGGGGAAGTCCAGGACAAGGGGTCACAGCTTAAGGATAAGGGGGAAATCCTTTAAGACCGAGATGAGAAAAAACTTTTTCACACAGAGAGTGGTGAATCTCTGGAACTCTCTGCCACAGAGGGTAGTTGAGGCCAGTTCATTGGCTATATTTAAGAGGGAGTTAGATGTGGCCCTTGTGGCTAAAGGGATCAGGGGGTATGGAGAGAAGGCAGGTACGGGATACTGAGTTGGATGATCAGCCATGATCATATTGAATGGCGGTGCAGGCTCGAAGGGCCGAATGGCCTACTCCTGCACCTATTCTCTATGTATCTATGTATCTATGTTCTATGATCCTAGCACTGGGCAATATTTAATTCAACATGGATTACAGGGGCTTTTACTTTGTCAATCAATCTGCTCAGTGACTAAACATCTGACAACAAAAGAGAGAATTTCAAATATTTTGATCTTCCAAATATAGAAAAGTATTTTATTTTTGTAATGTCCTTTTCTATTAACTTAAAACTATGCTTCATAGTTATGTATTGATTAGTACGTGTGTCAGGGGTTATGGGGGAAGGCAAGATAATGGGATTTAGGAAGGAGAGATAGATCAGCCATGATTGAATGGTGGAGTAGACTTGATGGGCCAAATGGGCTAATTCTGCTCCTATTACTCATGACCTTTTGATTTTATGACCTTCTCCATCCTCTAACCTATTAATCCCTCTCACAAACTCATGAATTTAAGCCAGATCACCTTCCATTGTTCTCATTTTTTTTAAATTCTAAACTATCCTGATTTTGGAGAGCAGAGAATATATATTAACAGAGACTGAATTTACTGACTTGCACAGAGAGAAAAAGCAAGCCAGTAAATTAGTTTTGGTATATAATTAGAAATAAATTATCTGTTTGGTACTTATAAATAGGTAATGCTGAGACCATTATAAAAAAAATATTTGTCTTGTCATTATTCTCAAAACAAAACCAATGAATATTTCAATAATGATGCAACAAGTTATAGTTGTTGATTTTTCTGTAACCAAATAATCCAAATTCAAATCCTTGGCTTGTCACTGCTTGCTATAATTTCCAGCTGGAATTGCTCATTCTTCATCAGGCCACTAAGTGGCGCTGTTAGTAGTAAATCAATGACTGATCTGGTAAACTGGATAATGTGACAGTTGTACAGCCCAGGCTAAAGTTATGCAATGCAGGCGATATCAGTGGTTGCAAAGAATTTAACTCTCCGACACCGCCCTGCCATTCCGGTTAAAACATGTAGAGGCTCACTCATTGTTCTTGGGATTGGTTTATTCTTGTCCTGTGTACTAAGATATAGGGAAAACTTCATCAGCAATCAGTAGTGCAAAAGGGAAAATAAACAGACTGTGGAATATAGTATTACAGAATCAGGGAAAGTGCAGATTAAAAAAAAAACTGCAATGGCCACAACATGGTATATAGGATGATAGACACAAAAAGCTGGAGTAACTCAGCGGGACAGGCAGCATCTCTAGAGAGAAGGAATGGATAGCGTTTTTGGGTCCAGACCCTTCAGTGAAAGTCACGGGAAAGGGAAATGAGAGATATAGATGATGATATAGAGCGATATAGAACAATGAATGAAAGATATGCAAAAAAGTAGCAAGAATGGGAATTCATCCTTGGCCTTTAAGAGGTTATTTCAGGAGTCTGAGAAAAGTCAAGTCAAGTCAAGTCAAGTTTATTCGTCACATACACATACGAGATGTGCAGTGAAATGAAAAGTGGCAATGCTCGCAGACTTTGTGCAAAAAACAACCAATCAAACAAACTACAAACAGAATGGAACAGGATCACATATTCTTTTACATATTAAATATTGTGGGCGGAAGGAAAAAGGGGGAAAAAACAGGGGGAAAACCCAGCAATTTTTAAAACCAGTAGAGTGGTCCAGTAAAGTTAGTCCCTGGTGAGATAGGAGTTTACAGTCCTAATGGCCTCTGGGAAGAAACTCCTTCTCAACCTCTCTGTTCTCACAGCATGGCAATGGAGGCGTTTGCCTGACCGTAGCAGCTGGAACAGTCCGTTGCAGGGGTGGAAGGGGTCTCCCATGATCTTATTGGCTCTGGAGTTGCACCTCCTGATGTATAGTTCCTGCAGAGGGGCGAGTGTAGTTTCCATTGTGCGTTCGGCCGAACGCACTACTCTCTGCAGAGCCTTCTTGTCCTGGGCAGAATTCTGTCCTGGGCAGAAGTGTGGAAGAATCTGTTCTTGAATGTGATGATAGGTACTTCCAAGCTTTTGTTTCCCCTGCCTAACAAGAGAGGGTAGAAGAGAGAATGAGCGGAGTGTGAGTGGTCCTCGCTTGTGTTGTCTGCTTCCCCAAGGCAGTGTGAAGAATAGATCAGTGATCAGCTACTTCATTTTGCTGTTAAGCTCTCAATCGTTGTTTCATCACTGTTTGAGATCTGGTCACAATGTCATAGAGTCGTGGGAATGTCATACAGCGTGGGAAACAGATTCTTCGGCCCAACTTGCACACACTGGCCAACATGTCCCAGCTACACTAGTCCCACCTGCCTGTACTTTTCTTAAATGTTTCTTAAATGTTGGGATAGTCCCAGCCTCAACTACATCCTCTGGCAGCTTGTTCCATACACTCACCACCCTTTGTATGAAAAAGTTACTCCTCCGATTCCTATTAAATCTTTTCACCTTCCCTTTAAACCTATGTCCTCTGTTCCTCGATTCACGTACTCTGGGCAAGAGACTCTGTGCATCTACCTGATCTATTCCTCTCATGATTTTGTACACCTCTATAAGATCACCCCTCATCCTCCTGTGCTCCAAGGAATAGAGTCCCAGCCTACTCAACCTCTCCCTACAGCTCAGAATCTTTAGTCCTGGCAACACCCTCATAAATCTTCTCCAGCTTGACAACATGTTTCCTATAACATGGTGCCCAGAACTAAACACAATTCTTTAAATGCGGCCACACCAATGTCTTATACAACTGCAACATGACTTCCCAACCTACACTCAATACTCTGACTGATGAAGGCCAATGTGTCAAATGCCTTTTTGCCCACCCTATCTACCTGTGACACCACCTTCAAGGAACCGTGCGCACTTGTACTTCTAGATCCCTCTGGGTCTAGGAGGCAGAGATTGGCCATGATGGAATGGCGGAGTAGACTCGATGGGCCAAATGGCCTAACTCTTCTCCTATAACTTGTGAACTTGTAAACCACTGGACAGTCGTCATTAAGGCAAGCTACCTTGTTGTTCTTTTGCACTGGGATGATAGTGATCTTTTTAAAGCAGGTGGGTAAACTCAGATTAAGAAGGAAGAGGTTAGAGAAGTCCACAGATTCTCCTGACAACTGATCTGCACTTGTTTTGGTAAAGTGATAGAATCCAGGAGAGATGGGAATTATTTATAAAATTATATCTAAAAAAGGAATTTTCAATGCAAAAACATAATATTACAGAATAAAATAGCATTTGTAAAGTGATACAAAAATCTTTCAAATTCATGCAAAGTGATAAATGAAGTGACTGTATTATTTATGTTAATACGATATGTAGCCTGGATTACAAAATATCAAGAATCTATAAAATTGTTTTTTGGACCTAATATTTCACAAGCAGCTTTTAAGTTTAGTTTCATTTCTAAAATATAGCAGAAGTACTTTGCTTTCATAATTTTCACCAATAAATTCAAAATAATGTTTTTTTAGTTCTGAATTTAGCCAGATTAAATGAAAACATGCATTTTCTAGATATTTTTTGCAATTTTTTTAAAAATAAATTTGTACTAAAATGATCTTTTACCTTATTTCTAAATGGTGTGCAAATGGAAAGACTGCTATCATGGGGCATGCTAAGATAAGAAACATTAACAGGATGAATCTGCAATTCTCTGTTTGTTTTATATTATCTTTTGAAATTATATGAAACTATGTTAAGTGTGGTAGTTAATAATGTTAAAGTAAAGCTGGACACATTAACGGTGCCGTTTCGGGTCAGAACCTTTTTGCAGAGATGAGCCTGAAGAAGGGTTCCGACCAAAACGTCATCTATTCCTTTTTTCCCCAGAGATGCTGCCTGACCCACTGAATTACTCCAACATTTTGCGGTTCATTTCCCCAGCATCTGCAGTACATTCCTACACAGGTTAATGGTGCATCAGATTGTAACATCTGAACAAGTTATGCAAAGCCATTTTAAAATAGGACTGGCAGTGAGTTCAGAACATAACATATTTACATGATTCTAATGTGACTTGGCTGAACTCCAAGCATTTTATCTTCCCAATTCATCCACAATAAATTTCATCCATTTTCAATAAACAACAGCCAAAGTGAAACATTGGTTAGAACATAGAACAGTACAACTCAGGGGCAAGTCTTTTGGCCCACAATGTCTGTGCTGTGCATGATACCAAGATAACCTAATCTTATCTATCTGGAAGGTAGACACAAATTGCTGGCGTAACTCAGCGGGACAGGCAGCATCTCTGGAGAGAAGGAACGGGTGACGTTTCGGGTCGAGACCCTTCTTCAGACTGCCTGGATGTCTTCCACATCCCTCAATTCTCTGCATATCCACGTGCCTATGTTAAAGCCTCTTAAATACTGCCATCATATCTTCCTCCTCTTCCACTCCTGGCAATACGTTTAGGCATCTACCACCCCCTGTGTAAAAAACTTGCCCTGCAATCTCCTTTAAACTTTGCCCCTCTCACCTTAAAGCTCTGCCTTCTAGACTTTGACATTTCATCGCTGGGATAAAGGTTCCGACCATCTACCCTATGCATGCCTCATAACTTATTTATACAGATTGTCCAATTGGTTATTGTACACATAAAATCAATTTGAATTTCAACTGTTTCATTCATATTTCTGTGTAGGAAGGAACTGCAGAAGAAATGTGTAGGAAGGGACTGCAGATCCTGGTTTACACCGAAGATAGACACAAAATGCTGGAGTAACTCAGCGGGACAGACAGCATCTCTGGAGAGAAGGAATGGTTGACGTTTTGGGTTGAGACCTTTCTTCAAACTGAGAGTCAGGGGAGAGCGAAACGATATATGGAAGGATACAAAGAACATGTAAGGTGTGAGAAGAACAGATCAAAGCAGATGACGATTAAGGAAATATACAATGGTTCAATGTGATGCTGGTTTACACTGAAGATAGACACAAAATGTTGGAGCAACAGCATCTCTGGAGAAAAGGAAAAAGTGATGTTTCGGGTTGAGACCCTTCTTCATTCATCTTCCTCTTGGATTTGCTGCTCATATTCAAACCATCAGCTTGAAGAAGGGCCTCGACCCGAAACGTCGCCCATTCCTTCTCTCCAGAGATGCTGCCTGTCCCGCTGAGTTACTCGAGCAATTTGTGTCTACCTTCAATTTAAACCAGCATCTGCAGTTCTTTCTTACACAGCTTTCCCTTCTAGTTCTCATTGGTTTTCTTACCTCATTAAAAAGTGACAAAACAAACGATGCAAACATTATCTAATGGCAATGATGAACTGCAGGTCAAAAACAGTTGGTGGGATGTTTTAGCCCCCCTGGGAGAGACACAACACGTTGTTCATGACCTAATTTGTTTTGTCGCGTAGCAGAAGTCACCACCTGCAGGAATTTGTAGTGAACACGTGAGCGCTCGAGTAACACGATCCGTAAAACCAGGTGTATCACTTGAGCATTCCTTATGATGTATATTCCCAGTAAGGCAACTTACGTAATGCAGAATGATATCATTAACTTTTGCATCTAACTTACGTGTACTTTTTCACGACTTCGAAGAGGCACTGTGACAAACATGTTTGTACCTGGCATGAATTAAGTAGGACGAAACCTCAAAAGTATTTATACACCTTTGTTCCTCAATGGTGTATCTTTCAAAATAAACCTTTGACTATATATCCACAGTTAGTCTTTTAAATAATTACCAAATGGTATATATTTTAATATTTATTAATTATGAACTTAAAAGTAGCTGTTGTAATAATAACACTTAGTATGATAAATCCTCTGCAAAATGCCCAGAGTTATATTGGTTATGTTAGCGAAACTAAATGGAAACGTTGTTGTTGTTGATAAAGCTCCAGTGTTGTTTACCTCCATTTATTTATTTAGCAAATGCAAAGTCATTTAGCCAAGCAGTTGCCTCTTGATCTGCTGTATGAAGGGTGACAAGTCCTCCTTTAAGTCTTTTTTGAGGGCATGAGAGTTGGGTCAGCCAGGTTAGAGCTCGGGGGCCCAGGTGTTTCATGAACTCTGGAGAGATGTTATCATAACCTGCTGCCTTTCCACATTTCAGGCCCTGCAGGACCTTCTCCAGTTCAGCCACCTCGAAGGGCTCAGGGTTTCTTTCCTTTCCAGGTGTTCGTCGAAGTGTTAGTATTCGGAGAGCAGGTCCAACTGCTAGGTGCTCTTGAGGCTGGTCGTTGACTGCTTTCGGCTTTGGGATAATGACTAGGATTCTTTTGACTTGGCTCTCAGGCGTCGTCTTGTAGAATTTAATCTGCTGGAAGGATCATTGGCTTCCCCAGGCGAGCCTGGGTACTGACGGGGGGCGCGACGAGAACGCTGATCCATAGTCCCCATAATAGGCTGGCTCTCCACAGCATGGAGTCCGAGAGTTGCACAGCACAGAAACAGGCCCTTAGGCCCATCATGTCCATACCAACCTTTTTGCCTATCTACACTGATCCCATTTTTCCGCATTAGGTCTGTTCCCTTCTATGCCTTGCTTGGTTAAGTGCCTGTCAAAATGCCTCTTAAATGTCACGATTGTATCCACCACTCTCTTTGGCATCGAGCTCTTGATATTAACCCCTCTGTATAAATAAACTTTCCCCTCAGTTTTGGGAAATGGGGAAGCAATAAATTAAAAAATATATTCAATATCTCTAGTTTCCCTTTCCCCTGACTAGTCTGAAGAAGGGTTTGGACCCAAAACGTCACCCATTCCTTCTCTCAAGAGATGCTGCCTGTCCCGTTGAGTTACTCCAGCATTTTTGTGGCTATCTTCAGATTAAACAAGCATCTGCAGTTACCTTCCTACAAATTTAAAAGACATTTCCGTGATGGGGAGCAAAAATAAATCATTTAAGGAAAGAAGTGGTCTCACATTCATTTCACTTGATTGTCCTCATTTGGTATTTAGAATCTAAGGCAAAGGATTAAATTTGCAGGCAGCACGAGTTTGGGGGGAGGAGATAACACTGAGGAAGAAATATATATTTCAAATAGACACAGATGCACTTGCAGTGCAGGTA
Source organism: Malacoraja senta (assembly GCA_038087875.1). Taxonomy (NCBI): domain Eukaryota; kingdom Metazoa; phylum Chordata; class Chondrichthyes; order Rajiformes; family Rajidae; genus Malacoraja; species Malacoraja senta. Next base: position 203,872,696 of record CM075977.1, on the reverse strand, counting down.
AAATAATTTCAGCAGAGGTAAGTGTGATGAATTACAAACCATGTTAAAAATAATGAAGTCATATTTTCCATGGAAAGGAAGATTCTTCAGAGGGTACAAGGGGAAAAAATGTGAGCGCAAAAGTCTAAATTAAGATAGCGTATTGGTTGAGTGATTGCCTCATAGTTGCAGTGTCCTGGGTTCAAACATGACCTTCAATGCTGTTTGGGTGTACTTTGCACATCCCCCCCATTACCATGTGTATTTTCTCCAGGTGCTCTGGTTTTACTCACTTATTCCAAAGACATATGGGTTAGAAGTTAATTGGCCACTAAAAATGGCTTCTAGTACGGAAGATAAATGTGGAAGAACTGGGGGGAACCGTTGGGTGAATAAAATGGGTTCGGTGTAGAACGAGTGAAAATGTTTGATCGTTGGCTTGGACTCAATGGGGCTTATTTCTGTGCTGTATAATTCTGTGAGGCCACACCTACAGTCAACCAAGCACTGGGGTCTATCTCAGCGGCTGTCTGACCCGCTGAGTTACTTCCAGCTTTTTGTGTCTGTTTTCAGATTAAACCAGCATCTGCAGTTCGTCCATACACACTGAAGTTTATCAATTGATTGTTTGACCGATTGAAAGATGCAGCATGGAAACTGGCCCTTTGGCTCACCAAGTCCATGCCGACCAAGTCATGAGAGGAATAGATCAGGTAGATGCAGAGTCTCTTGTCCAGAGTGGGTGAATCAAGGACCATAGGTTTAAGGTGAAGGAGAAAAGATTTAATAGAAATCCAAGGGGTAACTTTTTCCACACAAAGTGTGGTGGGTGTGTGCAACAAGCTGCCAGAGGAAGTAGTCAAAGCAGGGACTATCCCAACATTTCAGAAACAGTTAGACAGGTACATGCATGGGACAGGTTTGGAGGGATATGGATCAAATGTGCACAGGTGGGACTTGTGTAGCTGGGACATGTTGGCAGGTGAGGGCAAGTTGGGCCAAATGGTCTGTTTCCACACTGTATCACTCTATGACTATGACTCCATGACCATCGATCAATCATTGCCACTAGTTCTTATGTTATCCCACTAACACATCCACTCCCTACACACCAGGGGCAATTTACAAAACATAGAAACATAGAAATAGAAAATAGGTGCAGGAGTAGGCCATTCGGCCTTTCAAGCCAGCACCACCATTCAATATGATCATGGCTGATCATCCAAAATCAGCTTTTTCCCCATATCCCTTGATTCCCTTAGCTGTAATAGCTAAGTCTAACTCTCTCTTGAAAACCCTCTCATCCTTGGAAAGTCGAAGCAAAAAGTATCCGACCTTGGTTACTCTTAGAGTTAAATGTACATGTCTTGACAGCATCTGCCTTAAAATGTTGATGTCCTCATCAAAAGTAGGACAAATCCAATCTGACAAATTACTATCCAGTTAGCTCACTGTCCATCGTGAGCATGGCGATGTTGACTGGCTTTGACATTGCCATCAATCGGCTTGTTCTCATCAACATGTCCTCTCTAAGGCCCGGGATCATTCAGCTAAATGTCTCCCCACATTATTGTTCCAACTTCACCATCTTCTATTAATTCTATTAATATTCTATTAATGCTGGCAGTAGGGGCCAGCCCTCTTTATCTTCGAATGCTGAACACGCAGACGGTCTTTCTGCTGCTGCAGGTCATGATTATGTGCCCGCTCCTATGAGTGGGAGGGAGGGAAGTGCATTCCTGTTTGCAATGCATTTGATCATCATGTTTGTTATGGCTGAACAGCTGAGAATGCATGCAAGCAATGGTTTGAGCTTTGGAGTAGTTCTAAGTGCATGAGTGTGTGGAATGGCATATAGGTATGAGGATGGTGTCCTGATTCATAGCGGCTATTGTTAGTTGAGTGATGGAAGTTCACTGATGGATTGGTGTGTTTAGCTAAATTTGCCGTTAGAACATAGAACATAGAAAGGTACAAACAGGCCCTTCAGCCCACAATGTCTGTGCCGAGCATGCCGCCAAGATAGCTAATCACATGATTCATACCCCTCTATTCACTGCAAATCTATGTGCCTATCTAAAAGCCTCTTAAGTGCCACAATCCTATCTGGCTCCATCACCACCACTGGCAACGCATTCCAGGCACTCACCACCCTGTGTGTAAAGAAACTTGCCCTTTAAAACGTTGCCTCTCTCACCTTAAACCTATGCCTTCTGACATTTCCATTCTGGGAAAAAAGATTCTGACTGTCTCCCCTATCCATGCCTCTCATAATTTTAAATATGTCTATCAGGAAATATATATATATATATATATATATATATATATATATATATATATATATCAGTTGCTTGGAGATGGGTCTTTACTAGACTTTCCCTTACAATAATATATGTTTTGGTGCCACCACTGAAATGTTTTCAAGAGAGAGTTAGATATAGCTCCTGGGGCTAATGGAATCAAGGGAAATGGGGAGAAAGCAGGAACAGGGTACCGATTTTGGATGATCAGTCATTACCATATTGAATGGCGGTGCTGGCATGAAGGGCTGAATGGCCTACTCCTGCACCTATTTTCTATGTTTCTATGTTCATGTGGTTGTGTGCTTCATACCCAATGTTGACTGGGTCAGTGACCTCCTCCCAGTTAGGCTTCTTCTTGAATGTGAAGGCTTTCGTCGGCCTTAGCACGCACATCGTCATACTTTGAAATGCAAGTCCTTGGGAATTAAAATATATATGTTTAGGGATAAAGATTTTACTTGGTGTACCAAATATCAACAGAAGATTCTGATAATTCTCAACAGTCAGCAGGTCCCCAGTTCAGGAAATGGTCTTTTGTGAAGATAGATACATGGAACTGCAGGTGCCGGTTTACAAAATAAATACACAAAGTACTGGAGTAACTCTGCACGTCAGGCAGCATCGCTGGAGAACATAGGTAGGTTAGATTTTGGGTCGGGACCTCAGAGTTCAGTCCTGACCTGAAACATCACCTATCCATGTTCTCCAGGGATGCTGCCTGACCCGCTGTGTCACTCCCACACTTTGTGTTGATCTGTCAGAAAACCTGAGGAACTGCAAAGGTAAATGCGTCGTAAGATGCGGAGAATGAAAGAAAATGTTGCAAGAATAAAAGGAATGGAATAAAAGCAAGAGGATGGATGGGGGTGGGGGGGGGGGGGGATAAATAAGTAAAGTGGTTGGTGGTGCAAAGCAGAAGAGGGTGGCGGAGAGACCAAAAGATTTATCTTCCTCGTGTCCGGTCATCTTCCATATCACGTCTTTCCGGTCGGTCAGTGACGGTTGACGGTCGGTGGTTGCAGAATTGGCTACTTCAGTCAGTCACTGTGGTACAGTTGGTACAGTTGGTGCAGCAGCATCTATGGAGCGAAGGAGATAGGCAACCTACAGTCTGAAGAAGGGTTTCGGCCCGAAACATTGCCTATCTCCTTCGCTCCATAGATGCAGCTGCATCTGCTGAGTTTCTCCAGCATTTTTGTGTACCTTCGATTTTCCAGCATCTGCAGTTCCTTCTTTAACACTGTGGTACAGTTTCTGTCGTCAGCATTGCCCAGGATGCGCCGCGTGGAGGCTTCTGCTTGCATCCCAAAAGATTGAAGAGAGGCACAGAATAATTACCGGAAGAAATAAAGACTGAGCATTGGAAATGCTGGCGGTGCAGTGTGTTAAGTCAGAAGATGAGGTGTTTTCCTTTGGAAACGTACAGGAGACTGGGAACATTGACGTCAAGGCAGGAGTGGGATAGGGAACTAAGTCGACTGGCATTGTAAGCTTGGGAAGAGTTTGCCGACTGAACAATAGAGGTCAAGGCAGCGAAGCAGTCATCCATTCTAAATTTGGTTTCTGTCAAATTATGGAGATCCCACCATTGAAACTCCTTTATCAAAGTGTGAGACGTAATCCAGTGGGACCTATTCAAAACTAAACTTACATTTTCATCAAGTCACTTGGCCCCTTTGCTTATGGTGGAAAAGGCATCAAAACAACTAGGCAGGTGTGGATAGTTGAATTGTTGCCCTCAGCTTTGGGGTTCATTTGCTGTGTCGTACACTAGTGGAAATCCTGCAGTTGTTGCTACTTTCATAACACACAAACTGCAAGCCTTGGTAGTTTAGTGGTTATTATAACCACAGCATCTGAGCCAAAAGAACAGAAATTGACTCTTCTTCACCTTACTATCCCCATTTCACATCCCAAGTTGGAGAAATCATGGAATCTTCACTTTCTAAATTGGAGGCAGCTAGTTTTCATAATTTCATGTTCATAAGTTATAGGAGCAGAATTAGGCCATTTGGCCCATCAAGTCTATTCCACCATTCAATCATGGTTGATCTATCTTTCCCTCTCAGCCCCATTCTCCTGCCTTCTCCCCATAATCCCTGACACCCATACTAATCAAGAACCTATCAAACTCCACCTTAAAAATATCCATTCTTGGCCTCCAGAACCTTCTATGGCAATGAATTCCACAGATTCACCACCCTCTGACTAAAGAAATTCCTCCTCGTCATTTCTCAAAGTACGTCCTTTTATTCTGAGGCTACGGCCTCTGGTCCCAGAATCTCTCACTAGTGGAAAGATCCTATCCACATCCACTCTATCCACACCTTTCACTATTTGAACTGCTTTTCCCCTTCACACTGCAGTCTCTCTCTGTCCTATCCCTGAGCCCACACAATGTGATTTGTCCTGCAAACTTCTCATCAAACCCTCACCAAGATTCACCTCTGCCACGTTACAAACTGATCTACCCGAGTGCATCATTTATGCCCGACAGAACAATGATTTGTTGTAGCACTCCCGGGTTCTCCAAATTGAAGACTCACAGGTAAGTACTCCCCTGGTCCTTAAGGAGAGTCATTTGCTCAGACTGTGTACAGCTGAGTCAGGAACCTCCGCTCCCTCCACATCAATGCTGCACGCTGCTGTGCCAAGAGCTTGATGTGAAGCAGCTCTCCCCAGTGCTGCCAGCTGCGTAGCAAGGAATGTTGTGAGAATCCCTCCTTCCACTGATGCTGCCCAGCAATAAATCATTTCATGGTTTAGTTTAGTTCAGTTTTGTTTATTGTCACATGTACCGAGGTACAGTGAAATGACTTTTGTTGCATGCTAACCTGCTAGGGGAAAGACTACACATGATTGCAATCGTGCTGTCCACAGTGTACAGATACTTGATAAAGGGAATAATGTTTAGTGCAATAACGTTTAGCGGTGTAGTGGTGGGTGGATGTGACGACTGGTGTTGGATGGGCTGTGGTGAGTAGCGTGTTTACCCAGTGATAAGTTGTGGGGTTCAAGGCTGCACCCTGCCTGGTGCTGTAAGTGTGGGCAGTCGCCGGGGTCTGGGATATCTGGTCATATTCTTTTGGATGTGATGGAAGATGCTGCCTTCTCCTCTCTTTGGGAGTATGAGCTCAATGGTCAGCCATCACTGGGCTCATAGAAACACAAAAACATACAAAAATAGGTGCAGGGTAAGTTGGGCCAAATGGTCTGTTTCCACACTGTATCACTATATGACTATGACTCCATGACCATTGATCAAGCATTGACATTAGTTCTTATGTTATCCCACTTTCACATCCACTCCCTACACACCAGGGGCAATTTACAAAACATAGAAAAATAGAAATAGAAAATAGGTGCAGGAGTAGGCAATTCGGCCCTTCGAGCCAGCACCGCCATTCAATATGATCATGGCTGATCATCCAAAATCAGTACCCCGTTCCTGCTTTCTCCCCATATCCCTTGATTCCGTTAGCCCTAAGAGCAATATCCAACTCTCTCTTGAAGAGAGTGTAGCCAAATTAAGAAAGAGGAAGATCAAAGATTCCATTTCGTCCATCACACCCTCATCTAATTTGGCTGCCCACAGTAATTTATCTTTGTGTGTATTTGCTCTGTGACAGCTTACAAGCTACGATACTAACTATTAGATATATAACATTAAAGAATATTGTCATCGACGGCCCCAACACTTTTCCTGCTGTACTATTGCACTCCACCTTCAACAAACTTTCTGCAGGAGTGGAGATAATTTTTCAAATTAAAGGGAAACTATTTGACCTACTGCAGCCACACTCCATAACCAAGGTCACCTGAACTTAGGTCATGGAGCTGAACAATGCAGGCAATGCTTGGATTTGCATGCACTCTCAGGCTGAAGTAGCCAGTATCAACACTGTCCCTGAAGCATAGAGAATTCTCACGTTGAATGTCTACAGGTCACAGATCCTCTACTAACATCCCCTATTGTTCCACCCAGCCGTCTAACAACTGTTTTCCAGGTTCATTACCAGACCCTGGAAAACAGTGTACACTCCACTGCTCAAGAACGACCCTATAGCAAAGGCATCAATGCTGAAAATGCACTGCTGCATTCAATGCTCCAGGAGAGCTTTTAGTCAGAAGGTAGACACAAAAAGCTGAAGTAACTCAGTGGGTCAGACAGCATCTCTGGAGAAAAGGAATAGATGACGTTTCAGGTTGAGACCCTACTGCAGACTGAGAGTCAGGGGAAAGGAAAATGTGAGAAATAGATGGTGATATAGAGAGATATAGAACAAATGAATGAAATATATGCAAAAGAGTAACAATGATAAAGGAAACAGGCCATCGTTAGCTGTGGGCTAGGTGAAAACATATTACAGACAATGAGACTCAACAAGATGACTTTGAAGCTAGTACAACAACTTGGGTGAGGGAGGGACGGAGAGAGAGGGGATGTAAGGGTTACTTTAAGTTAGAGAAATCAATATTCATACTGCTGGGTTTAGTCAATTGAGGAAAAGATTACAACTTCTGATGTGGCACATAGTCTAATCTATGCACCAGGTAGACTATTCTGCTGCATAGTCTACCTGGCAGCAATGGTCCTTGCCCTCACCCATGCATCTAAAACCTTCCTTAATTACATCAGCCACCTCGAGCTAACGGTCAGATATCACCCGCTATAGGAAGGATGTCATTACGCTGGAAAGAGTACAGAAAAGGTTTTAAATGAATCGACAACCTTATGTAGTTGTTATGTAGCACAGTTCATTTTGATCAATAAAGAAGACTATATTCTATTCAGCCCCTGCTGGAAGTATTGCACTGCAGTTAGGAACATTGAAACCGACGCCCCTTTACATGAGTCCTGTTCTCCCTCACAATTCCTCAAATTTTTAACCATGTTCAGAATACAGGTCTGGAGATATATTCCTCTAGACTGTAGATAGACCCAAAAAGCTGGAGTAATTCAGCCGGGCAGGCAGCATCTCTGGGGAGTAGGAATGGGAGACGTTTCAATAGACAATAGACAATAGACAATAGGTGCAGGAGTAGGCCATTCGGCCCTTTGAGCCAGCACCGCCATTCAATGTGATCATGGCTGATCATTCCCAATCAGTACCCCATTCCTGCCTTCTCCCCATATCCCCTGACTCCGCTATTTTTAAAGCCCTATCTAGCTCTCTCTTGAAAGCATCCAGAGAACCTGCCTCCACCGCCCTCTGAGGCAGAGAATTCCACAGACTCACAACTCTCTGTGAGAAAAAGTGTTTCCTCGTCTCCGTTCTAAATGGCTTACTCCTTATTCGTAAACTGTGGCCCCTGGTTCTGGACTCCCCCAACATCGGGAACATGTTTCCTGCCTCTAGCGTGTCCAAGCCCTTAACAATCTTATATGTTTCAGGTCCTGATCACCCATTCCTTCTCTCCAGAGATGCTGCCGGTCCTGCTGAGTTACTCCAGCTTTTTGTGTCTATCTACGGTTTAAACCAGCATCTGGCAATTCCTTCCTGCACATTCCTCTAGACTGTATTAGTGACCGCAGTGACTACTCCAGTCATGACAAAATACTTTGCAGCAATCTGAATTTGTTCAAGGCATTACACAAGGTCATATTCTTTTCGCCAAAATTCTTGTTGGTCATTTGTCTGCCATATTTGAACAACACTGCAGAAAATGTTCTCATGGGTGATGGTAGAGGCAGATACGATAGTGCTATTTAAGAGGCTTTTGGATGGGCACATGGATATGGAGGGACATAGATCATGTGCAGTTAGAGGAGATTAGTTTAACTTTGCATCATGCTTGGCACGGACAATACATGCCGAAGGGCCTGCTCCTGTGCTGTACTGGTCTATGTTCCATGAAGTCATTGCAAATAAACTGTGTGGTTGGCGCTTAAGCTAATCTGCTAAATATTACGGTTGCTCATTTGGATAAATGCTGGCATTTATTTCGAGCGGACTAGAATACAAAAACAGGGATGTAATGCTGAGACTCTATAAGATGCTGGTCAAACCTCATTTGTGAGCAATTTTCGGCCCCGATGAGTGTTTGACGGCACTGGGCCACTATTCACTGGAGTTTAGAAGGATGAGGGAGGGCCTCATTGAAACTTACCGAATAGTGAAAGGCTTGGATAGAGTGGATGTGGAGAGAATGTTTCCACTAGTGGGAGATTCTAGGGCTAAAGTTCATAGCCTCAGAATTAAAGGATGTTCTTTTAGCAAGGAAATTAGGAGGAATTGCTTTAGTCAGCGGGTGGTGAATCTGTGGAATTAATGGCCACAAAAGGCTGTGGAAGCCAAGTCAATATATATTTTTAAGGTAGAGATAGGTAGATTCGTGATTAGTATGGATGTCAGGGGTTATGGGGAGACGGCAGGGGAACGGGGTTAAGCTAGAAAGATAGATCAGCCATGATTGAATGGCAGAGTAGACCAGATGGGCCGAATGGCCTAATTCTGCTCATATCACGTATGAACATGAACTTATAACCTGCAAAAAAAAAACAAATTCCCAGTGTGTGAATTTTACAATTATCCTCCCCATAAATATCATCCCAGTTGGTGCCCACTGGGAATGACAGCACTGTGTCTTAGTTTGGTTTTTAAACTTTGTCCTGTATTGTCTAATGTTTACTATCTATTGTATTGGAGATCTTTATGTAAAAATATCTGCAACAGTGGTGGGTGGCACGGTAACGCAGCTGTTGAGTTGCTGCCTTACAGCGCCACAGATCCGGGTTTGATCCTGACTATGGGTGCTGGTGCATGATCACGGGGAGAACGCATGAGTTTGTGCGTTCTCCCCGTGACCTGTGTGGAATTTCTTCTAGAGCTTCAGTTTCCTCCCACACTCCAAAGATCTACAGGTTTTTAGGTTAATTAGCTTTGATAGGATAGTGCTAGTGTATGGGGATCGCTGGTCGGAGCCGAAGGGCCTGTGGGCTGAAGACTTGGTGGGCCGAAGGGCCTGTTTCCATGCTGCATCTCTAAACTGAAATAGTGGTGATCCTGCGCTTTTAATAAACCTGTCCAATGTGATATCTTTCGCCCCTCTTTCATAAATTGACTCAGCATGTTTCTCTTTAACCTTGATTTCCAACTTCTCCTCCAGTGTTTTGACCTTGTCCATCTATGCCTTATTAAGAAATATCTTTGATAGTTTTGTCATTAAATGTACTAGATGTTGTTTCTTACTTTCACACAACTAAATAGATAGGGTTCTTGTGAGAGATAAGAAAACAAATGTGAAATTTGAATACCTTACATACAGTCACCAAATATATCAACTGTTTTGCATTTGTTCTTTTTATTCCAGAATGTTCAGACGATTGATTTGATGCCAATAGATAGAATTTGATCTGATTTCACAGCAAATCTAAACCAGGGTCTGAATCTACTGCCAATCAATTCCGAGAACAGCTAACTATTACGCGAACTATAAAGCAGACAAGTCTGAGCTGAAACATTCTATACTTCTGAACCATCCTCGTTATACGGTGTGGTGCTAGTGAGTCACTATGCAGACGAACTTCCAAAGCCAGATCAAACCGGTTATGTTTACTCAAGCGTTGGGCTTGGGTGTCTGTGTTACAGTGTCTGGTTGCAGCAGCAGCGTTCTTGAAAAACAAAAAAAGTTTGCCTCGCACCCTACTTCACCTCTGTGGGTCATTTTGACCCAGTAAAAAGTATGTTTCAAGTAACAATAAATTGGAGAGACAAAACCCCCCCAATTTTTTTACTTAAATTAAGAAAAGTACCTGCTCTTGAAACAATGTTGTTTCATTTCTATTAAAGGGGTAACGTCTTTGTGGTAAAATGTCTTGAGACTGATGTTGCAACTTCAGATGACGATAATGCAGATTACTTCCCATGGCTGATGACAGAGCAATGACATGTGTCCGGGTCCACAATTTATTGTTTTCATTGCAGTATTAAGGAAGTAGTGGAGTGGGTGTTATTTAATCTGCAATACCATCATGACATTTCATCAGCTAAGAAAGGAATTTGGATATCCTTTCCCTTCAGACAGTAATCGAAGAAGGCAAGTTCCCAGCCAGTAGAGTACATTAACATAACTTGTCCCCCTTGATAATTACATTTTGGTCCTGATCATATTTTGTAAAAGCTGCAAATATCATTATAGAAATAATGTACTTGCATTGAGAGAAAACATGGATAGATTTTATAAAATCAACATCCTGTCTTTTCCTTTGGTACCCAGAGAAATATTCATACATCTTCTGCATATTTTCTCAGTCACACCTTTTCACTTCCAGAGTGGCGACACAAGACACCGTAGATGCTGGAATTATGAGCAAAAAGAAACTGCTGGAGGAGCTCAGATGATCAGACAGCATCTGTAATAGGAAATGGACAGAAAATGTTTCGGGTTGGCACCCTTCTTCAGACTGAAACAAGGTCCGACCTGAAACATTGTCTAATTCCTCCAGTAGTTTGTTTTTCACTTCCAGGATTGTTTATTTCCAATGTCATCCTTTTCAAGTTTGTAGGCTCCCTCATCATAAACTCAAACTCTGTGCCAACTGTTGTTGATTCTTGGCACCCTGCACATTGATTGTATTTGACAGTTTCGGCTCCAAAACTATTCTAATAATGTCATAGAGTCATGGAGTGATACAGCGTGCAAACAGGCTCTTCAGCCCAACTTGTCTACACCGACCAACATGTCTCAGCTACATTAGTCCCACCTGCCCGTGTTTGGTCCATATCCCTCCAAACCTGCCCTATCCATGTTTTGTAAATGTTGGGATAGTTCCTGCATTAAATACCTCCTCTGGCAGCTTGTTTCATACACCCATTGTGTGAAAAGGTTACCCCTCAGATTCCTATTAAATCTTTTCCAATTCCCTAAACCTATGTCCTCTGGTCCTCAAATCACCTACTCTGGTCAAGAGACTGTGCATCTACCTGATCTTTCTCTCTCAAGATTTTATACACCTCAATATGATTGCCCCTCATCCTCCTGTGCTCCAAGGAATAAAGTCCTAGCCTACTCAACCTCTCCCTAGAGCAGGGGTCGGCAACCTTGTTCTGCATAGGGGCCAGGACGCATGTCTGTGAGCAGATGGTGGGCCACATCTATTACGTGTTCACATAGACCCCGCCCCGGATGGCAGGCATCAAATCACATGTTCACATAGATCCCACCCCTTCCAGGACACCACCCAGAGCACTGGCCCCTAGTTACGGGCGCTCACGAACATGGCGTACCTTGGCTCTGTCCTGGCTCAAATACTCACACTCACTCGTCCCCGTCCTATTGACAACCCTGATCCCGACAGTGAAGCCCAGACACAGAAGGTGTGCAGCCGTGCCGGCAGCTTTGCGCAGGATGTGTTACAGCCAGACTCGGCGCTTGGCCCCACTCTGGCGCTCGGCCCTGCTCGGGCGCTCGGCGGCTTGATCCCAGGAGGTACCAGAGATGAAGGAAGTCTGCGGGCCAGATGACTACGGAAAAGCAAATACGCTTGCAGGCCGGGTTACGGGCCGCATTTGGCCCGGGGACCGTAGGTTGCCGACCCCAACTCTAGAGCTCAGACGCTCCAGTCCTGGCAACATCCTTGTAAATCTTCTCTGTACCCTTTCCAGCTTGACAACATCTTTCCTATAACACGGTGCCCAGAACTGAACACAGTACTCTAAATGCGGCCTCAACAACATCTGCAACATGACCTCCCAACTTCTATGCTCAATACTCTGACTGATGACTAATGCTCAATGTAAGTTTAAGGAACAATGCTTCAGTTACCATTTATCCACAAATCAGCCCTAGAGACTCCGTATTGAATTCCATTATTTCAATATTTCATTTTTTCTTTTGCCTTCTGGTTATTTTTATGATGTTAAAACAATTGGCAGTCTTGACAACTGTGGTGTCCACATCACAGACATCCTATCTGTATCCTCCACACTTCTTCATCTCTGCAACATAAAACACATTTGTTTTTTCACTTTTCCAGTTTTTAAGCATGGTCATTGATCTGAACCTGTTAAAATGATTCTATTGTGTTTTTTGGATATAAACTTTGTTCTAGAGTTTGAGAGCTGATTGACACAATTTCTCTCATTGAAGATGGTACCAGACCTGTTAAGTGATTCCAGAATTTCTGTTTCTGTTTTGGTTTCCATCATCTATAGTTTTATACCTCTTATTTCACTCCAACTCTGCAACATCTTCCAGTTCTTCTATCAGCTCTCGAACTTTATTTATATCCTAAAACTATTTTAAAATCATAGGTTCAAAAAGATCCCTGGGCATGCATATCTTTGAAGATCCCTCCTGGGTCCAGTACATTGGTGAAATCACAAAGAAAGCTCATTGAAAAGTCTATTGAACCTCAACTAGTGTACAGTAGAGAGCATACTGACTGGTTGCATCACAGCCTTATTCAATACGTCAAACAGCAAAGAATGAAGGAGGCTGCAAAAGTGGAGGACAACAACTGGTTCCTCGACTTTCTGACCCACAGACCACAGTGATGATAGGTGACAGCACAACAGTTCTCAAACTAGTGCTCCACAAGGATGCGTTCTCAGTTCCTACTATACTCCCTATACACTCACGACTTGGTTCTATCCCCATCTTCAAATATACAAGATGTCACCACTGTGGTGGACTGAATCATGAACAATGATAAGGAGATAGAGAACTAAGTAACATGGTGTCTGGATAGGAACCCCTCCCTCAATGTCAGTAAGATGAAGGAGCTGGTTAAAGATGTCAGGAGGAAAGGTGGAGTACATGGCCCAAATGGCATCAATAGTGTTGAAGTGCAAATGGTTGCGAGCTTCAAGTTCCTTGGTGTAAATAAGACTAACGATCTGTCATGGACCAACCACCTTGATGCAACAGCCAAGACGGAACATCAACACTTCTACATCCTGAGGGGAATTTCCTGTGATTCTCTGCATCTCATGCTGTTTTCTTTGGCTTTGAAACATGTGGATTGGGGCTGATTTACCTTGCAGGGTATCTCCAGAAGATATTAATACATTGGTAGTGCCATAGTTAGTGTCGCTGCAGTATTCCTGTTGCTGGTGCCAATATTCATAGAGACATAGAAAATATGTGCAGGATTAGTCCATTCGGCCCTTCGAGACAGCACCGCCATTCAATATGATCATGGCTGATCATCCAGAATCAGTATCCCATTTCTGCATTTAGCCCTAAGAGCTATATCCAACTCTCTCTTGAACACATCCTTTCATTGTGTAAAAAATGATAGATTTTTGCATCCATAATTTTTGCCTCAGCGTGAGTACTGGGGCTGACGTTGTGTTCCCATAATGTATTCTTTTCTCCATTGTCACAGGGCTGGGAAGATGTTATTTTACAATGTGTGAAATCACAGCAGGCTGTAAACCCTGATATCATTCCTGTCAAACCACAGTCCTCGATCTGACCTCACAGTTTGTAGAATGCCAAACAATGATCAAGCATTCAATGGCAGCTTCCACTGATGTGCAACTAACAATTTCTATCATCACCGAAAACTAAAAGGAACCCGCTATCATCACTGGAAATTAAAAGCAAATGATCGATGTGTGGATCTGTAAAATCAATGCTAATAGTGACCGCCAAGCTTTTTTGGCAGGTTTGAGATTGGGCAGCTTACAACCAGTGGTATGAATATTGATTTTTCTAACTTCAAGTAACCCTTGCATTCCCTCTCTCCGTCCCTCCGCCATTCTAGTCATAGTACTAGTATAACTGTCGTCCTATTGAGTTTCACTGCTTACTTAACTCATTATCACCTACCTCACAGCCAACAATGGAGCATTGTGGGCTCCACCATTCCTTGATCATTGTTGCTTTTTGCATATTTTTCATTCATTTGATCTATGTGCCTTCTGTATCTCTTGTTTCCCTTTCCCCTGACTCTCAGTCTGAAGAAGGGTCTCGACCCGAAACGTCACCAATTCCTTTTCTCCAGAGATGCTGCCTGACTCCAGCTTTTTGTGTCCAACTTTGACATTGGGATTGTTTGACATGATAGACATTTGTTGATATTGTGTCTGACATATACTTTCCCTTCACAATTCTTTCATATTTATGATTTCTTGATAGCTTTTGTGAATAATGCCTGCACCATGTTCCTTTAGTGCTCGCAGGCTGATAATGGAATTAACTCAGGGCAAAAGATTGGAGGTGGTATAATTGTGAAAATGTTGTGATATCTATGAGATGACAAGAGAATGTGTAATTTTCATGAAATATTTCCATCTTATGTTAGTTCTTCTTATACAAAGCATATCTAGCTTTGTTGCTGCTGTGAATTCACTCCAACTGCATGCAATTTGTGCCTCAATGCTGGGAATGTTAGCATTGGAGAGGATGCCGAGCTTGGTTTTATTATCTTTCCACTGAATTTGGAGGACTTTGCAGAGGCTGTGTTGGCATTACATCTCCAGTGCCTTGAGATGCCTGATGCAGGTGTTCGAAGTTTCGGATGTACCCAGGAAATTGGGGATCACAATTGACTGGTGGACCATGGTTCAATAGATAATAGACAATAGGTGCAAGAGTAGCCCATTCGGCCCTTCGAGCCAGCACCGCCATTCAATGTGATCATGGCTGATCATCCCCAATCAGTACCCCGTTCCTGCCTTCTCCCCATATCTCTTGACTCCGCTATCGTTAAGAGCTCTATCTAACTCTCTCTTGAAAGCATCCAGAGAATCGGCCTCCACTGCCTTCTGAGGCAGAGAATTCCACAGATTCACAACTCTCTGTGTGAAAACGTTTTTCCTCATCTCCGTTCCAAATGGCCTACCCCTTATTCTTAAATTGTGGCCCCTGGTTCTGCACGCCCCCAACATCAGGAACATGTTTCCTGCCTCTAGCGTGTCCAATCCCTTAATAATCTTATATGTTTCAATAAGATTCCCTCTCATCCTTCTAAATTCCAGTGTTTACATGGCCAGTCGCTCCATTCTTTCAACATATGACAGTGCGTTGTCCTATTGTCTATTGTCCAGCCATCCCGGGAATTAACCTTGTGAACCTATGCTGCACTCCCTCAATAGCGGCATCTGCTCTGTTGCGTCTGAGGTCTTGATCTACAAATGTCCTTTTCCGCAGAGTGATCATGCATATTTACTTCATACTGATCTACACTGTAAATGGCTCTGCTGTGGGGCCCATTTAATATCATGGCTTTGCATGCCATCATGATGAAGATCACGATGGTGCAGCAGTAGAGATGCTGCCTTACAGCGCCAGAGGTTCCATCCTGACTACAGGTGTTGCTTGTACATGACAATAAACTAAACTGAACTGAACTGAACCGAACTTGTTGACAATCCACTGGAGCAGGCCTTCTTTACTCTCTCCTTGTTTTTCATCTTTCCCTACCCTGGCATTGAATTTGACTGAGCGTTGTCCTGTAACCTTGTGGGATAGAATATATGTTTTTTCCCACGGTCAAAATGGAAGATCTCTATGGCCTCATCCATAGATTCTAGGATTGTGCACGTGCTTATGAACAATAAGTGTGGATTCAGTGTTGGAGTGGCCTGATATGTCGTGACATGACCTTTCCTTATTAACCCATGGGGTTAATTCATTTACAATTCATTTACTCCTTTTCCTATTGTATCCCATGATTTTAGCATAGGTGCATTCAGACAGGATGTTTTTCCCTCATTTTAAGCCAAATTTTCAGGGACGACAGCATTTGTTTCTTTCGCATTTTGTGTTTATCTATTTATTTTTTATCCACATACATTTTTCCATACCTCAAATTTTTGATTGGTGATTTGTGAGCTCCATATGGGTGAATGTCCGTTACCCGATGGGACATAACGTGGGGGTCGTTCTTACTGTAGTCAGGAAATATCCTGACATTTGCTCCCTGGGTTGGCAAACCTGTGTGCTTGTACCTTCCAGCACATTGATTCACAAGTTGCAAATGTTCACATCAACCCATGGCTGTGTGCTCTGACAAATAAAGACGCAAAGTATTTGGGTAACTCAGCGGGTCAGGCAGCATCTCTGGAGAACATGAATAGGTAACGTTTCAGCTCAGGACCCTTTGTCAGAATTATAGTTGCACGGGAAGAAAATTGGAAGAGAGGAGGGCAGGACAAAGCATGTATTAGGTATTAGGTGAACGCAGATGAGAGGGATTTTGGTAGGCAGATTGTGAAACAAAGGCCAGCGATGCATGGGTTCCGACCAAAAATGTCACCTATCCATATTCTCCAGGGAATGCATCCTGACCCGCTGAGTTACTCCAGCACTTTGTGTCTTTTGTTGTAAACCAGCACTGCAGTTCCTTGTTCCTATGTGCTCTGAAGAATGTTGAGTATAACATATATGATGATCTCTGCACTATGTTTACATCTCTGCACATACTTTGCTAAATAACAAACATTTACAAAATGCTAAAATATACCACATGACCTATGTAGTTGCGGCTCAGCAATAGATTGTGTGATAACGCTGTCACAGTAATAGCAACATTTTGTATTCTGCTTTCTCGCTGATATCTTAAAATTGATTAATTTCTCCACTTAGGGGCTATAATTGCACGCTAAGCATTTGTTCCCCACCCATGGTTACCTTTGAAGAGAATGAGGTCAGTCACCATGTTTAACCTATTTATTCATTTTGGTGAAGGTTTAACCACAATGCTACTGTTCTTCCCTTGACATAGAGCCTCACAGTACAAATGAGTAGCTTGCTATGGCTCTTTAAAAGTTGTAGGTTGGGAGTCACATTAGGTCATCCATTTGTGGGTGCCAGATTTCTTCCCTTTAAAGGCATTTACAACCTGATAGATTAGCAGTTATCACTACCAATGCCAAATGTATTCTTATTTTGAAGCTGATATGACAGGATTTGAGTTCAGTTCTATATATTCTTACTTTTGATGTCCTGTCACCAGTAGAGTAAGTTGACCACTGTACCACCATGCTGGCAATTCAACTTTCTGTTGAATATTTTGAGCAACGGTTTCTGCTTTGGTCTTTATTTTCTCTTTTGTCTTTATTCACAGCAGCACCTTATGACTGACTTGAATGACTTGAAATTCACACCAGATTACATATCTGGCATGGCTACCACCCAGCACCTTAACACCCTCTGAATGCATGGGGTTCAAAATTGTTCTGGAAAATCACAATGAATGTTAATGTGCATTTTGACATTGGTTAGCTTGCAAAGATTTGGATTAATCAGAATAGGTGTGTTTACTTATTGTCTCCTCGGCTACTGCAGGTTTAAACAACTGGCTCTCTCAGTTACAGACACAGTTGAAAGAAACACTACATACTGATTCAAAAACCAACAGCAAACGTTGATTTTAGGTGCCACATGCAGGCAGGCACGCACACATTCACACAAACAATAGACAATAGACAATAGACAATAGGTGCAGGAGTAGGCCATTCAGCCCTTCGAGCCAGCAACACCATTCAATGTGATCACTGCTGATCATCCCCAATCAGTACCCCGTTCCTGCCTTCTCCCCATATCCCCTGACTTTAAGTGTCCTATCTAGCACTCTCTTGAAAGTACCCAGAGAACAGGCCTCCACCGCCCTCTGAGGCAGAGAATTCCACACTCACAACTCTGTGTGAGAAACGTACACAACCACATGCATACTTGCAATTACCATGCATACACACAAACACAAAATGTTCAAACTGACAGTTCCTGTCATTTTATCCCCTTGCCTCTGTTGAGCATGATGTAAAACATGGGAGAACAACCTAAACACGTAACACATTCATTTTGTTACACGTGAGATACTGGGTTTTACTCAGAACCTCACAGACTAGGAGGGGAAATGCGCACAGTTGAAAGGAAATTAATTAACAATAAAAGAAATAGCAGCACCACCACAACCTGAATGACAAAGTCTCAGTTTAATATTATGACAACTACAGTATACGTGCGAGAATCCTTTGCTAATTTAGAAATCTTTAGCTCCAACTTTTAAAGAGAGCATCCAAAACTTGATCAGGATCTTGTGTAATCTACTTTTTAGTCAGTCCGTGTGGATCACGGATAACTCACTTCCACTTCCATTACAGTGACTGATGAAGTTAGTGTGGAATCTACAAACTCTTCCACAGATGGTGTGGGGGGAACATGCGGGCTAGTCTGGTCACCAGCTTTTGAGGCATTATTATTTATCTACAGGAGTTATGTATGCTTCTCTTGCCTTTGAGGTTCTTGATACATCCTGTATGATTCCCATCCATTTTGAGCACTCATGGATCACAAGGAGTCGGTAGGGATGTTGCACCTTATCAAGGAAGGTTTGAGGAATGTTTCAAGGTGGTGAATCAGTGGAATTCAATGCCACAGACAGCTGTTGAGGCCAAGACAATGAATATTTTTAGGCAGAGAATGACAGACTGTTGATCAGTACGGGTGTCAGGGGTTATGGGGAGAAGGCAGGAGAATGGGGTTGAGAGGGAAAGATAGATCAGCCGTGATTAAATGGCGGTGCAGGCTTGATGGGCCAAAGGGCCTAATTCTACTCCTAGAATTTATGAATTTATGAGCACGTCCTATTATGCTTCTCTTAGTCCCCCTGGTAATTGAATCCCCTAATTGAGTGCGACAAGGTGGTGCAGCGGTAGAGTTGCTGCCTTACAACGCTTACAGCGCCGGAGACCGAGGTTCAATCCCGAATCCCGGAGACCGCGTGGGTTTTCTCCGAGATCTTCGGTTTCCTCCCACACTCCAAAGACGTACAGGTTTGTAGGTTAATTGGCTTGGTATAAATGTAGCCTGTACCTAGTGTGTATATGGTAGTGTTAATGTGTGGGGATCGTTGGTCGTTTGGACTCGGTGGGCCTAAGGGGCTGTTTCTGTGCTTTATCTCTAAACTAAACCGAACTTAAGAGAAGAATGTTTCAAGAGTCTGATGTTGGGGCATGTATAATGCATGGTTAACCCAATATAACAGAATGAGAATAAACAGGGCCTTGTTGCTACGGGGCGGGGGGGGGGGGGGGGGGTTGTGGTGGCTGGGCGAAGGTGCTAACATTGATTTGCATGACCAACAATACATTTTGAAGAGTTTTGATGAAACATCATTGGTGGTATTTTTCAAATGCCTTGAGCTGCCTGCTGTAGATAGTCCGTGACTCAGTAATGCACGGGAGGACAAAAACCACCAATATCCAGTACACCATGAGTTCAGTCTCCCTGTTGGATTGCAACCTTGTTGTGGTCGGGGAGCTTGTGTGTCTCAGTGACCCCTAGAGCTATGCCAGTGGAAGATTTGTCTCCTGTTGGGGTCTCCCATGCTGGACAGGTCGAAGGGTAGAGGCGAGACGAAGAGCGATCCACTGGTCCTCCAGGTTGGAGGTTGAGCACAAGGCTAACAACCCTGTCTCGTAAAACAAATATGTTATGGAAACAGCAACTGAAGGAATCAACACTACTGAGTGGAGGACCTTCGTTGCTGCCCTACATGCCAGGAGGCATAATAGGCAGTAAGTAAGTAAGTAAGTAAGTAAGTATGATTTCAGTGCCAGGGCTGAAGTCTTCAAAGAACCTCTTGCTCTGTTACCTAAAGGCGGTGCTGATCATCATCATTGTCTGCCTTGCTGACAACTGGCTTTTCAAGTATAAACCGTGGTTCACATTTTCCAGGGTCTTGTGAATCTGTCAGAGGACAGTGTGGGGCATCAGGAGCACGTTGGTTGAGGACCTTTGCCTTCTGGATCATAGTCATAGAGCACTGAAACAGGCCCAGTGTATCTGAACTGACCATCACGCACCCATCTATTTTAATCCCATTTTTCCCCTCTGATATATCCATAATTTCCCAGACTCTCATCCTCCAAAAGCTTCATTGAACCAGTTGATGCTATTTTGGAGCTTTGCCTTGGAGTTTGTGCAAGCACCAGCTTTGTCTGGAAACTACAGCTCAGGTGATCCTAGTTCTGGAGTGTAGTCACCACAGGTTGAACATTTCCCCTGAGTTCTGAAGATTAGTTCCACTGTTTACATAGCTGTCAACATCATCAGGGTCAAGTTTCCACAACATCAATAGTTTCCTTGACCCTAATCCCCTGAGGACAGTTTTGGTGCAGTGGTGGTAAGCTATCAAATGATGCAATGGGGATCAACTGGAGTTCATCTTAGGATCGAACACATATCTTAAAATAGGAGAGAGTTTTGGAAAGATTTTCAATTTTCTTACATACTCAGCATTTATCTTGAAGGGGATCGGAAAAATCTCTCAAATCTAACTGCCAGTACCGCAATTTTTGGACATATAGAGAGAGGCATGAATATATCACTAATGCTGCACACGACTGCTGTCCATTCACTTCATAAGATCTAGGAACAGAATTAGGCCATTCAGCCCATCAGGTCTACTCAACTATCCTATCATGGCTGATCTATCTTTTCCTCTCAATCCCATTCTCCTGCCTTCTCCCCATAACCCTGACACTTGCAAATGAAAGTCTAAACTTATCCATTGATAACTTTCCATTCACAATCTTATATTGCAATTTTGAAGTATCATAAGTAAAGAAAATCTGCTGCTAATTTGCACACAGCAAGTTTCCACAATCAGCAAAATGATAGTAACCAGTTAATCACTTTAAAAAATATGTGTTTTTAATTTCATTATATGTAGTTCAGTTGATTCTGAAGTGAAAGTTGAAACCACAAGTATCGAACTCAAAGGGGAATCTGGTACCCCCTGAGTCATAGTTGACAGAGTCAGCTAAAATCTCCAGCTGCTTTCAGACCAGCACATTTCACCAGGATTACCGTCGGACACATTTTCATGACCAATGCAGAAATGGAAACTGCTGTTAAATTCTTGACACTAGTTGGAGTACGTACACAGAATAAGATCTTGTTCAGGGTTACAATTATGTAACAGTGGTCCTTGGTCAGGGTTACGATTAAGTAACTGTGGTCCTTGAGATCTGGGTGTATCAAAATGCCCAAAGATATGCACATGGAGTCCTTGAAGGTTGGGACGTTATGCTTTTTTGACGTACAAGTTCTATGATTTCAATTTAGCTTTTTTGAAGGTTGACTAGGCTTGCATGGAAGATGCTTAGGGCTTACTGTTTGTCATCTATATCAATGATTTGGATGAGAACATGCCCGGCAAGATTAGCAAGTTTGTAAATGATACAAAAGTGGCTGATTTTGCAGAAGGCATTGATGTTTTTGAAGAATTGCAGCAGGATCTTGATCGATTGGCCAGGTGGCCTGAGGAATGGTTGTGGGAATTTAATACGTGAGAGAAACATGAGGTGTTGCATTTTGGAAAGTCTAACATGGGCAGGACCTACACAGTGAAAGGTAGGGCTCTGAGGAGTGTTATGGAGCAGAGGAATATAAGAGTGCAGGTGCCTGGTTTCTTGAAGGTGGAATTGCATGTAGATAGGGTGGTCAAAAAGGCTTTTGGCACATTGGCCTTCATCAGACATGAGTAGTGAGTATAGAAGTTGGGAGGTCATGTTGCAGTTGTGTAAGACGTTGGTGAGGCCGCATTTAGAGTATTGGGTTTGGTGCTATAGGAAAGATATTGTCAAGCTGGAAAGAGTACAGAGAAGATTCACGAGGATGTTGCCAGGGCTAGAGGGTCTGATCTACAGTATAGGAAGAGATTGAATAGGCTGGGACACTATTGCTTGGAGCGCAGGAGGATGAAGGGTGATCTTATAAAGGAGTATAAAATCATGAGAGGAATAGATCGGGTAGATGCACAGAGTCTCTTGCCCAGAGTAGGTGAATCGAGGACCAGAGGACATGGGTTTAAGGTGAATGAGAAAAGATTTAATAAGAATCAGAGGGGTAGGTTTTTCACACAAAGGGTGGTGAGTGTATGGAACAAGCTGCCAGAGGAGGTAGTTGAGACAGGGACTATCTCAACGTTTAAGAAACAGTTAGATAGATACATGGATAGGACAGGTTTGGTGGGATATGGACCAAACGCGGGCAGGTGGGACTAGTGTAGCTGGAACTTGTGGGCAAGTTGGGCCGCAGGGCCCGTTTCCACACTGTTTCACTCTATGACTCCATGACTCTATGGCATGTGTGACTTTGGGAATGGATGCCTAGTGTTCCACATGTTCTGAATGGCATATATCCTCTCTAAGCTCCATATGTTCCACAGGTGATTAACCTCAATATTTATTGTTGGGAGAATGTATTCTGTGGAGAATGAATCATCCTGACCCCAGCAGTGACAATTGACCAATGTGTGTGCTGCTGGCAAGGTTGTCCTTTGGACACACAAAGATGCTGGTTTACCAAAAAAGAAAGTGCTTCTTCAGAAGAAGGGTCACAACCCAAAATGCCACCTATCCATGTTCTCCTGAGATGCTGCCTGACCTGCTGAGTTAGTCCAGCAGTTTGTGTCTTTTGGACTAGCCTGTGGCCTCAGAATCTATGGGAACTGTGAGTACAGTTCTGCTCTGTGTAGTCTTCCAGTTACAATCAGGGCACCAGCAACATTTATCCATACAGAAGGCTGTCATTGTGTGATACCTTCCTTAGAGCATGGCAAATTGTTCATAAGTCCTGGGAGCTGCATTAGGCCATTTGGCCCATCAAGTCTACTCCGCCATTCAATCATGGCTGATTTATCAACCCCATCCTCCTGCCTTCTCCCCATTACCCCTGACACCCTTCCTAATCAAAAATCTGTCAATCTCTGCCTAAAAAATATCCATTGACTTGGCCTCCACAGCCAACTGTGGCACTTATTTTAACAGATTTCAAAGGTTTCAAAAGTTTCAAAGGTATTTTAATGTCACATGTGCCAATTAAGGTACAGTAATATTCGAATTACCATACAGCCATACTGAAAAAAAAGCAACAAGACACACAACTACATACAAGTTAACATAAACATCCACCACAGTGGATTCCCCACATTCCTCACTGTGATGGAAGGCAATAAAATCCAATCTTATTCCTCTTTATTCTCCCATGGTCAGGGCAGTCCATCCATCCGTCAGGGCAATCGAAGCTCCCGCAGCCGGCAATCAAAGCTCCCGCAGCCAGCGATCGAAGCTCCCGCAGCCGGCGATCGAAGCTCCCGCGTCGGGGCAGCTGAAGCACCTGCTCCCGAAGCCGGCCTCTAACCTGGGATCGCCAGCTCCATGATGGTAAGTCCCGCAGACTCCCGCGGTTGGAGCTCCCGAAGTTGGTCTCCAACAGAGGCCACCAGCTCCTCGACGTTAGGCCGCAGTGCAGACGGAGATACGATACAAAAAAAAATAGCATCTCCGTCGAGGTAAGAGATTGAAAAAAAGTTTCCCACAACCCCACCCCCCACATAAAACAGCTAAAGAACACTAAAACATACATTTAACACATACTATAAAACAACAGAGAAGGAAGGCATTTGTCACCCTCTAAGGAAATTCCTCCTCATCTCCTTTCTAAACTTTTATCCTGAGGCGATCGCCTCTGGTCCTAGACGCTCACTCTCACTCTAAGGAATTGAACCTCAATTACTCTGAGCTCCATTTGATCTAATTCATCAATGAATCAACCCAAGTACAAAGAGAGATTTGGAACACCAAGGTTCAGTTTAGAGATACAGTGCGTTAACAGCACAGAGTCCACAGCGACCAATGATCACCCTTACATTAGTTCTATCCTACGCACTAGTGACAATTGAGAGAAGCCAATTGTCCTAAAACCTCCATGTCTTTGGAGTATGGAAGAAAATGGGAGCACCTGGAGAAAATCCACGTGGTCATAGGAGAATGTATACATCCGTACAGACAGTCCCCATGGTCAGGATCGAATCTGAGTCTCTGGCACTGTAAGGCGGGAACGCAAAACATTGTCTCCGCCCACAAGGGTGGCACGGTAGTGCAGTGGTAGAGTTGCTGCTTTACAATGTCAGAGACCCGGGTTTGATCCTGACTACGGGTGCTGTCTGTACGGAGTTTGTACGTTCTCCCCGTGACCTGCGTGCATTTTTTCCTGGAGCTCCTGTTTCCTTCCACACTCCAAAGACCTGCAGGTTTGTAGGCTAATTGCCTTGGTAAAATTGTAAATTGTCCCTAGTGTGTAGGATAGTGCTAATGTACAAGGATCACTGGTCGGTGTGGACTCAGTGGGCCTGTTTCCGCGCTGTATCTCCACACTAAACTAAATTGCTGCTTGACCATCATTTTATGTTTTTATTTCATATCTCCAGTATTCACAATACCTTAATTTTACTCTTTGAATGCAAGATTAAATTGAATACTTCTTGGACTAATAAGTGATCTCTTTAAGAGCCGTGTGTATACCCAATTTGTGTAATTCCTGCGACTGTTTCATTAAATACAATTAATCACGTTGTGGGATTATGAAATGTACTTTATTGTTTTATGAATAGAGTCTATTCTGTGTTTCTGCCAAGGGCAGTACATACTGATATTTTAATCTTTATCAATGTAGCAGGCACATCTTGCTCACACTGATCCTGCACTATCTACCTTCCATGTTGGAGGCAAAGGAGTTGACCAACTAATAGACACTACACAGCCAAGTTCTGTAGCCGATATGTTTCAATGTTGTGACTTGATGGATAAATATAGAATAAAACACCAATGAGCTTCTCATGTGCCATGTGATGCTGTACACCCACTAGAGATGGCAAATTAGGTCAAGCATTGATGAACCATTCCAAAGATACTGACATGGCCATCTAGAATCACGGAACCGCAGGATGGTTATGCTCAGAAAGTGGCCATTGTCCTCGCTGACTCTATGAAAGATCTGTTTAGCTCGTCTCATTCCCAACTCTCTCTTTACCCCTACATCTTTCTGTTCCAACACATATCCAGTTTGCTTTTGAAAACTCAACCGCACTCTAGCTGGTGAGGGGACAGTTTAATTGCCTGATAACAACTGAGAAGAAACAGTCCCTGAATCTGGAGTATGTGTTTTCGCACTTCTGGACTTCTTGCCTGATGTGAGAGGGAAGATGAGGGATTGACTGCCCTTGATAATGGTACACAAATAACAAATTATTTTCTTTTTTATTGTTCTTTTGCCATTCTCTTTCATTCTATTCACCTTCTTTCTTCGCCACTCTGCTGATGGGAATGCCGAATTCTCTCCTGCTTTTAAGCTGTCTATAAAGTTACGCATTGTGAGCCTGAGATGTCTATTAGTGAACTGAATATTTGAAGAAGTGGGGTGACTCAGTAGCGCAACTGGTGGTGCTGCTGCTTCACAGCATCAGCCACCAGGATTCAATCCTGACCTTGGATGCTGTCTGTGTGGAGTTTGCATGTTCTCCCTGTGACTGCGTGGGTTTCCTCCAGGTGCTCCAGTTTCCTCCCACATCAGACCTGAACATGGTCTGTGTCCTTCCATTTTCTACCTGTTCATGTGTCTCACTCCCATAACTGTGTCCACCAAGCTCCTTGGCAGCGCATCCCAATCAGCCGGCTCTTCCAGTATAAAAAATACTTGCCTCATTAATCTATATAATTAAAAGTCTCATCTTGACCACTTCCTGTTTGCACTGTGCTTTGATTTTAGAAAAACAAACGCTACCACATATGGCTGTGATTTTGTGGCCATCTTACTCAGAATCCTCCTCTGCTGCGTAGGCCCCGAGGATTTTTCCCAATGATGAAAAATAAAGGACTTATTAGTATTTTAAAAATCTTGAGATTCTCTCTCCTGTCAATCACCGCCATGAAGGCCACACCCCTTCCAGTGGGAGGGGGAGGGACTATAAAACCCGGAAGTGTGGACGTGGTTCAGTCTGTCTGTAAGATGGCGAGGGAGAGGCCACGACTCTCTGTCTGAGCTGGGAAACTACAGAACACTGTGAGTATGCAATGTACTTGAATAAATGATTTGTTAGCCCTTAATGAAAATGAAATGAGTTATTTGACCTGTCCTGTGCTTGAAACTGCAATGGCAATGGAAATGTAGTGAAAATGCAATGAGCTGTTTGGCTTGAGCCTGCCCTGTGCTTGAAACTGCAATGGCAAAGGGAATGAAGTGAAAATGCATCAGTTGTTTGGCTTGAGCCTGCCCTGTGCTTGAAAGTGCAATGGCAATGGAAGTGAAGTGAAAATGCAATGAGCTGTTTGACTTGAGCCTGCCCTGTGCTTGAAAGTGCAATGCAATTGGAAATGAATTGAAATGAGTTGTTTGGCCTGCCTGAAACCACTAATTTCGGCCCACAAGGCCCCTATTAGCTGAGAAACCAGTCCCTTTTGGCCAAAATGCCCGTATTAACCCAGGAGGAGCAATTTGGCCAAAAGGCCTGTGCCAGGCCGGGAAAAGTCCAGAAAAAGTGCCTTTCACTGAGATTTCACTCAGATTTTTGATTAAACAGCCCCTTCGGTCCATCAGGCCTGTACTAGGCCAGGAGTCCCTTCGGTCCATCAGTAAGTATTCCCCCTGCAAGTATTAAACCTCACCCCAGTATTTTCTCCCTCCCTTCATTTGCTCCCTGTGAGATCCAGGCCAGGATAGACTTTCCTCCTTCATTGCTGTGATCTGCAGAAAAAGATGAAAAATGTCTAAAATTTATTCTCCACCCTCCCCCTTCTCTCTCACAGAGTCTCTCACCTGCTTTGGGCAGAATTTCTGGCAGTTTCTGAGCTGCCAGCCCACCAGGCCTGAGTGACTGAGCTGCCAGCCCACCAGACCTGAGTGACTGAGCTGCCAGCCCAAGAATCCATTCGACCCACAATGTCCATACTAGCCCCCAGGAAACCAGTCCCTTCGGCCCACAACACCCATACGAGCGCTTCAGAAAGCCTCCCCACCCACTGGCCAGCAATATTGGAATTGGTGGAGAGGTGGAATATTGCGTTGGGGGACCATCCCACTTAGTCCAGTCCCAGTTAAACTTTTCCCCTCTCTTCTTAAAGCTATGCCTCTGGGCATTTGACATTTCTACCCTGGGGGAAAAAAAGATTGTAATCATATATCGTATCTGTGCCTTTCATAATTCTATATGCTTCTATAAGTTTGCCCTTCAGCCTCTGATGTTCCAGGGCAAAGATTTATGCAGCTGCAATGTGACTTTCCAACATTTATCATCAACTCCCAAGCAGGGACTTTCAGGGAGGTATGGCCTTGCATTTCAAAATCCCTTTTGTACATCATTGCTCCTAAGTGTACATTCACTATATACTTTCCTCTTACACTTGACCTCCCAAAGTGCGACACCTCACACATGTCTGGATTAAACTCCACCTGCCATTTCTCTGCACCCATTTTCAGCCGGACTATATCATACTGTATCCCGCGACAAGCTTCGTCACTATCCAGAACTCCTCCAATTTTTTGTAAACTTACTAATCGGTCCACCTATAATGTTGTCCAGCTAATTTATATATTATCACAAACAACAGAGGTACCAACACTGATCCCTATGAAACGATGCTGGTCATAAAGCTTCAGTCAGAATACACCCTTGAACCACTACTTTAAGTCTTCTATAAGCAAGCCAGTTTTGAATCCGATCTACCAAGTCTCCAAGGACTCCATGTGTCCTGATCTTCTGGATCAGCCCACCATGAGGGACCTTATCGAAAGCTTTACCGAATGGGACTTTGGACCTTATTTTGTTTTGCACTAATATTGATTTTTTAATTTATTGAACTTTTTTTGTGTATTTATTATGTTATCTATTGAGTGCTGTATTTACAAACCTGTGTGCTGCTGCAAGTAAGCATTTCATTGTTCCGTATGACAATTAAATGCTCTTGACGACTTTCTTGAAGTCCATGTGTGCAACATCCACTGTGTAACTCTCACCAAACATCTTTGTCACTTGCTCACAAAATTCAATCATATTTGTAAGGCAGGACCTCCCCTGCACAAAGCCTTGCTGACTGACCCAAAATAGTCCACGTTTTTCCTTTGTGAATAAACACAGTCAAGAATCTTCTCCAATAATTCCCTTAGCATTGATGGAAAGCTCACTCATCTATAATTTCCTCGATTATCCGTGCTGTACATCTTAAACAAAAGAAAATGTTGGCTACTCTCCAGTTTTCTTGGACCTCACCTGCACTAAAGAGGAATCAAAGATCTCAGCAAAGGTCCCAGCAATCTCCTCCCATGACTGACCTATTTCCACTCCGACTAAATCTGAAATTATTTGTACAGTGTTTTGGAATAAAGGTCACAGGAGATGCTTCATAAATGTATTTTGCTCATTTTTGAAATCTACACATTGGAAAATACTTATGTATTATATTTATTTCAATGTGCCTCCCTGAGGTAACAGTGGCTTAACCTTGATAACTTTGTTTGTAGTACTGTTACGGTGAGTAATAGAATGGTTCAACTACTTTTCAAAATGAGTCTCAAATTACACAGACTAAATAAGGCTGTATATGAAAAGATAAATAGGTTCTACTTTGTTAGTCTGATTTGTATCTGCTTTGTTAGCTATATTATATACAATGGCTTGCCATCAACATAGCTGCTACTTTTCTGCTCAAGTAGAGAAGGAGGCATTGGCTGCAACGTGGGCATGTGAAAGGTTCAGCTGTTTCATCCTGGGAAGACCATTCGAGCTGGAAACTGACCATAAGCCGTTGGTGAGTCTGCTGGGAAGGAAAGCTTTGGATGACCTCCCACCAAGAATCCAAAGATTTAGGATGAGACTCATGAGGTACAACTATACAGTCAATCATGTCCCTGGCAAAAGCCTGTGGACAGCCGACACCTTATCTCGTGCTCCTCTGAGAGCCGCAAGAGCACACACAGACATAAGCCTATTAGAGGACACCAACATCTATGTAGACTCTGTCATCAGCAACATTCCTGTCAGTGGAGATTATCTGAGCAGCCTACGTGAGCACCTGAAGGCAGACAGCACATGCTCTGCACTGATGGAGTACTGCACAGACGGGTGGCCCAACAAAAGCCAACTGCAGGGAGTGCTGAGACATTACTGGGCTGATAGAGCAGTGCTGACTGTGCACGATGGGCTGCTGCTGCGGGGCACGAGACTCGTCATCCCATCAGCCTTACAAGGTGATGTGCTGCAGAGACTACATGAGGGACACCTGGGGGTGACAAAGTGCAGGGGCCGGGCCAAACAGACGGTATGGTGGCCAGGACTCAGCAGCCAGCTGAATGACATGGTGCTGAAATGTAGAACCTGCATCCAAGAGAGAAGGAACGTCAAAGAGCCGCTGTTGCCAACGGAGATGCCAGACAGGCCTTGGCAAACCTTGGGAGCTGACCTGTTCACGCTGAAAAACAAGACTTATCTACTAGTAGTAGATTATTTCTCAAGGTATGTGGAAGTTGCGCTGCTGACACACACAAGGTCCACAGATGTGGTGGTGCACCTGAAATCCATGTTTTGTCGTCATGGAATTGGGGAATTTCTTAAAAGTGACAATGGGCCCCAGTTCTCAGGTAGCCACTTTAAAGCCTTTGCAGCAGAGTATGGCTTTGTGCACATCACGAGCAGCCCCAAGTTTCCTCAGAGCAATGGGGAGGCGGAACGCGCTGTACAAACCGTGAAAAACCTGCTAACAAAGGCATCAGACCCATATCTTGCATTGCTGGCCTACAGAGCAACCCCTCTACAG
This sequence comes from Malacoraja senta, assembly GCA_038087875.1. Classification (NCBI taxonomy): domain Eukaryota; kingdom Metazoa; phylum Chordata; class Chondrichthyes; order Rajiformes; family Rajidae; genus Malacoraja; species Malacoraja senta. The sequence continues at coordinate 203,842,863 of CM075977.1, read as the reverse complement.
AACGGCTATAGCCCGGCCGAGCTGTTGATGGGGCGCCGCCTCCGCACTACAGTTCCTGCCCTTCCAACCCTGCTGAATCCAGTTTTGCCTGACTACAACGCGCTGGGGGCCAAAGAAAGGGAGAAGAGGAGGAACGACGCAAGATCCTTCGACAAGAGGCACGGAGCGAGAAACCTGGAGCCACTCGTACCTGGGGAGGATGTGTGGATCACCGATGCACGAGTCCAGGGCACAGTGCTATCTACACACAACACCCCTCGCTCTTATATCGTCCAGGTGCCTCAGGGCACACTGAGGAGGAACCGGCATCACTTGGTGCCGCTGCAGACCAACAGTGGGGTAGTCGATGCTGATGAGCCACCGGTGGGAGAAGATTCACCTACACCAGAGCCAGCTCCACCAGTGACAACATCACCCAGCAGAGAGGGCCCCACCACAGAGCCTGTGCGGACCAGGTGTGGGAGAGAGGTTAGAAAGCCGCAGAGACTTGATTGGTGATTTATTGATTTATTTGATCAGGGACAGGTCTTTCAGCAAAAGGGCAGAATAAACCCCTTAAGACCTGCAGAGACAAAGGTAGTCCACCCTTTGTTCTCAAAGAAAGGGAGATGTGGTATTATGGAATAATAGAGTAAGGAATGCCTTTATTCTGCTGCCAGTGGTCAGGCTGCAGTGACGGCATCCGGCCTGAAGGTGGGGCTGTGGGCGTAACCGGGGAGAGGCCTAGCAGCAGGGCCCGGGGATGCAGCACGAGGCAGCTGCTGTAGTGAGTTGCTAAATAAAGACAGACTCCGATTACGTCGTTGTACGAGCCTCATTATAAGAATAATTCGATACTATTGAAAAGATTTCCCTTCTTTGTCCTTCAAGCATGCAAGAGTTATACTAGTTTAAAGATTTAAATAATTGATCCTGTGAATCAAAAAGTGGTAACATCCGCATACACCCTGTTGGAAGGAGGAGAACTTGTAGATTTAATGCAAATAGTCCAGTTAGTCTGAGCTGTAAAAAAGGTTCAACAGGCTAGAAAACTATTTCTGGGAGTGCAGGAGGATGAGGGTTAATTTTAGTAGGGGAATCAAGAACCAGAGGACATACTGTAGGTTTACGATGAGGGGGGAAAGATTTAATAAGAACCTGAGGGGCAGCTTTTTTTACACAAAAGGTGGTAGGTGCACGGAACAAGCTGCCAGAGGAGGTAGTTGAGGCAGATACTATTACAATGTTTAAAAAACATTTGGACATACGTCGATAGGAAAGGTCTGAAGAGATATGGGCCAAATGCAGGGAGGTGGGACAAGAGTCTATCGGGCATATTGATCGGTATGGGCAAGGTGGGCTGAAGAACCTGTTTCCACTCTGTATGACTCTATGACTCTCTATGACTCAGAAGTCAAGAGCAGCCTATGACAAATTGCAATGCAAGAATTAGTCTGCATGAACATGCTTCAGAGTATGTAGGCATAATATTGTTAGATACAAAGGATTCAATAATACATTGGTCTTCATATAGAATATCTGTCCTACAAAAATTTGCACTTTTGTGTTCAACAGAATGTGGTATTAGAAGAGGACATACCCTGAGACCTGGACTGGGATCTACTAGTTCAACAAATGAGTTTTATACTCCTTAATGAGGGTTGAGATTTTTGATTGGAGAAAGGCTAACTTTGAGGAGATGCGAAAGGATTTAAAAGGAGTGAATTGGGACATGTTGTTTTATGGGAAGGATGTAGAAGAGAAATGGAGGACATTTAAGCGTGAAATTTTAAGAGTACAGAATCTTTATGTCCCTGTTCGGTTGAAAGGAAATAGTCAAAATTGGAAAGAGCCATGGTTTTCAAGGGAAATTGGACACTTGGTTCGGAAAAAGAGAGAGATCTACAATAATTATAGGCAGCATGGAGTAAATGAGGTGCTTGAGGAATATGAAGAATGTAAAAAGAATATTAAGAAAGAAATTAGAAAAGCTAAAAGAAGATATGAGGTTGCTTTGGCAAGTAAGGTGAAAGTAAATCCAAAGGGTTTCTACAGCTATATTAATAGCAAAAGGATAACAAGGAATAAAATTGGTCCATTAGAGAGTCAGAGTGGACAACTATCTGCAGAGCCAAAAGAGATGGGGGAGATATTGAACAATTTCTTTTCTTCGGTAAGGAGAAGGATATGGAATTATGTGAGGTAAGGGAAACAAGCAGAGTAGCAATGGAAACTGTGAGATTCAAAGAAAAGGAGGTGCGGACACTTTTGAAAAATATGAAAACGGATAAGTCTCCAGGTCCTGACAGGATATTCCCTAGGACATTGAAGGAAGTTAGTGTAGAAATAGCAGGGGCTATGACAGAAATATTTCAAATGTCATTAGAAACGGGAATAGTGCCGGAGGATTGGCGTACTGCGCATGTTGTTCCGTTGTTTAAAAAGAGTTCAAAGAGTAAACTTAGCAATTATAGACCTGTTAGTTTGACGTCAGTGGTGGGCAAATTAATGGAAAGGATACTTAAAGATAATATATATAAGCATCTGGATAAGCAGGGTCTGATTAGGAACAGTCAACATGGATTTGTGCCTGGAAGGTCATGCTTGACTAAACTTCTTGAATTTTTTGAAGAGGTTACTAGGGAAATTGATGAGGGTAAAGCAGTGGATGTTGTCTATATGGACTTCAGTAAGGCCTTTGACAAGGTTCCTCATGGAAGGTTGGTTAAGAAGATTCAATTGTTGGCTATTAATGGTGGAGTAGCAAGATGGATTCAACAGTGGCTGAATGGGAGATGCCAGAGAGTAATGGTGGATGGTTGTTTGTCAGGTTGGAGGCCGGTGACTAGTGGGGTGCCTCAGGGGTCTGTGTTGTGTCCACTGTTGTTTGTCATGTACATCAATGATCTGGATGATGGTGTGGAAAATTGGATTAGTAAGTATGCAGATGATACTAAGATAGGTGGTGTTGTGGATAATGAAGTAGATTTTTAAAGTCTACAGAGAGATTTAGGCCATTTGGAAAAGTGGGCTGAAAGATGGCAGATGGAGTTTAATGCTGACAAATGTGAGGTGCTACATTTTGGCAGGACAAATCAAAATAGGACATACATGGTAAATGGTAGCGAATTGAGGAATGCAGTTGAACAGAGGGATCTAGGAATAACTGTGCATAGTTCCCTGAAGGTGGAATCTCATGTAGATAGGGTGGTAAAGAAAGCTTTTGGTATGCTGGCCTTTATAAATCAGAGCATTGAATATAGAAGTTGGGATGTAATGTTAAAATTGTACAAGGCATTGGTGAGGCCAATTCTGGAGTATGGAGTACAATTTTGGTCGCCTAATTATAGGAAGTATGTCAACAAAATAGAGAGAGTACAGAGGAGATTTCCTAGAATGTTGCCTGGGTTTCAGCAACTAAGTTACAGAGAAAGGTTGAACAAGTTAGGTCTTTATTCTTTGGAGTGCAGAAGGTTAAGAGGGGACTTGATATAGGTCTTTAAAATTATGAGCGGGTTAGGCAGAGTGGACGTGGATAAGCTTTTCCCATTGAGAAGATTCAAACAAGGGGACATGACTTGAGAATTAAGGGACAGAAGTTTAGGGGTAACATTAGGGGGAACTTCTTTACTCAGAGAGTGGTAGCTGTGTGGAATGAGCTTCCAGTGGAAGTGGTGGAGGCAGGTTCGATGTTATCCTTTAAAAATAGATTGGATGGGTATATGGACGGGAAAGGAATGGATGGTTATGGTCTGAGTGCAGGTAGATGGCACTAGGGAGAAGCTAATAAAAAAAAAAATAAAAAAAAAATAAAAAAAAAAAAATTAAAAAAATTAAAAGTGTTCGGCACGGACTTGAAGGGCCGAGATGGCCTGTTTCCGTGCTGTTATGGTTATATGGTTATATGGTTAATTATGGGAGTGGCAATCCTCTTGCTGGCATGCAAGAAATTAGTCTTCTGGTGCAAGGTGCTTTTGGTGTTGCTGTACATGATACATGATACATGAGTCTGAGGAAGGGTCTTGACCCGAAACACCACCCATTCCTTCCATCAAGAGATGCTGCCTGACCTGCTGAGTTAATCTAGCATTTTGTGTCTATCTTCGGTGTTCACAGAAGGTGCATGGCCGTGCAACATCTGTGAACACGTTTAAGAAAGAACTGCAGATGATGGAAAAATCAAAGGTAAACAAAAATGCTGGCGAAACTCAGCGGGTGAGACATGCAAGGATTGCATGAGGCTGCCTCACCTGCTGAGTTTCTCCAGCATTTTTGTCTATGTTCTGTGAACACATGATCTGATGACTTCCATCCGGAGCGGGATGGGGGCGGGATCCATGTGTACATGTGATAGATATGGCCCACCATTCGCTCACAGACATGCGTCCCGGCCCCTATGCAGAACAAGGTTGCTGACCCTTGATCTAGGGTGACGGAGGAGCTGAAGGAAATTCACATTAGGCAGGAAATGGTGTTGGGTAGACTGATGGGACTGAAGGCTGATAAATCCCTAGGGACTGATGGTCTGTATCCCAGGGTACTTACGGTAGTGGCTCTAGAAATCGTGGACGCATTGATGATAATTTTCCAATGTTCTATAGATTCAGGATCAGTTCCTGTTGATTGGAGGGCAGCTAATGTTATCCCACTTTTTAAGAAAGGCGGGAGAGAGAAATCAGGGAATTATAGACCAGTTAGCCTGACGTCGGTGGTGGGGAAGATGCTGGAGTCAATTATAAAAGATGAAATAGCCACACATTTGGATAGCAGTAACAGGATTGGTCCAAGTCAGCATGAATTTACGAAGGGGAAATCATGCTTGACTAATCTTCTGGAATTTGTTGAGAATGTAACTAGGAAAATGGACAAGAGAGAGCCAGTGGATGTAGTGTACATGAACTTTCAGAAAGCATTTGATAAGGTCCCACATAGGAGATTAGTGGGTAAAATTAGAGCACGTGGTATTGGGGGTAGGGTACTGACATGCATAGAAAATTGGTTGGTAGACAGGAAACAAAGAGTAGGGATTAACGGGTCCCTTTCAGAATGACAGGCAGTGACTAGTGGGGTACCGCAAGCCTCGGTGCTGGGACCGCAGCTATTTACAATATACATCAATGATTTAGATGAAGGGATTCAAAGTAACATTAACAAATTTGCAGATGACATAAAGCTAGGTGTCAGTGTGAACTGTGAAGAGGATGCTATGAGGATGCAGCGTGACTTGGACAGGTTGGGTGAGTGGGCGGATGCATGGCAGATGCAGTTTAATGTGGATAAATGTGAGGTTATACACTTTGGTGGCAAAAACAGGAAGGCAGATTATTATCTGAATAGTGTCAAGTTGGGAAAAGGGGAATTACCGAGAGATCTGGGGGTCCTTGTTCATCAGTCACTGAAAGTAAGCATGCAGGTACAGCTGGCATTGAAGAAAGAAAATGGCATGTTGGCCTTCATAACAAGAGGAGTTGAGTATAGGAGCAAAGAGGTCCTTCTGCAGTTGTATAGGGCCCTCGTGAGACCAAACCTGGAGTATTGTGTGCAGTTTTGGTCTCCAAATTTGAGGAAGGACATTCTTGCTATTTAGGGAGTGCAGCATAGGTTCATGAGGTTAATTCCCGGGATGGCTGGACTGTCATATGCTGAGAGAATGGAGCGGCTGGGCTTGTATACTCTGGAGTTTAGAAGGATGAGAGGGAATCTTATTGAAACATATAAGATTATTAAGGGATTGGACATGCTAGAGGCAGGAAACATGTTCCTGATCTTGGGAGACTCCAGAACCAGGGGCCACAGTTTAAGAATAAGTGGTAGACCATTTAAAACAGAGATGAGGATACATTTTTTCACCCAGGGAGTTGTGAATCTGTGGAATTCTCTGCTTCAGAAGGCATTGGAGGCCAATTCTCTGGATGCTTTCAAGAGAGAGTTAGATAGAGCTCTTAAAGAAAGCGGTATCAGGGGATATGGAGAGAAGGCAGGAACCGGGTACTGAATGTGGATGATCAGCCATGATCACAGTGAATGGCAGTGCTGGCTCGAAGGGCCGAATGGCCTACTCCTGCACCTATTGTCTATTGTCCATTGCCTGAACCTTCCTGATCTCCCGGTTGCTGGACACTTTAATTCTCCTTCCTATTCCTACACAGACCTTTCTGTCCTTGGTCTCCTCCATTATCAGAGTGAGGCTAAATGCAAATTGGAGGAACAGCATCTCATATTTCGCTTGGGCAGCTTACAGCCCTATGGTATGAATATTGATTTATCTCACTTCAAGTAGCCCTGGCATCCCGCTCTCTCTATCCCTCCCCGACTGCTTGTCTGTCCCGCTGAGTTACACCAGCTTTTTGTGTCTATCTGAGGTTTGTAGGTTAATTGGCTTCGGTAAAATTGTAAATTGTCCCTGGTGTGTGGATAGTGTTAGTGTACGGGGTGGTCAGCGCGGACTCCGTGGGCCAAAGGGCCTGTTTACGTGCTGTATCTCTAATGTGTAAAGTAATATCTAAAGTCACTCTGGACACCGGCTCTTGACACCAACCTACCCATGTTTCCGATTATTGGTATTACGAACTGCAGTCTGGGCTCCAGCTGCAAGCCCAACACATAGTACGGCTGTGGCCCTGGCCACTTCCTGAGTCTTGGCTGTGGGGAAAATACCCCATTTGCACTCTAGACTCCTGGCTCACATTCCAAACTAAAGATACTGGGCCATCGGAATTTCCAAGCCATCAGATGCTAGATTATCAGAATTGTATTATAGACCTGCTGGGCTGGATGGCAATATAAAGGCATTGATGGAGAAGTAGTCAGATGTGTAAACCTTGGTTCCAGGTTTCAGTCAAAGAATAATAGGTTCAGGATGTAGAAACAAAGGACGACAGATGCTGGTTTAGGCACAAAAGGACGCAAAGTGCTGGAGTAGCTCACTCAGCAGGTCAGGCAGCATCTCTGGAAACATGGATAGGTGACTTTCCAGGTTGAGATCCATCTTCAGATCAGATTTTTAAATGAACTGTTCTTGCTGCTATATCTGTCACATACCTCTGCAGCATAAGCCTGCCATTTCACTCCCTGAATGGACACAATGATAAACAGATACTGAATCATGTTTTTTTTTGGATCTGGTTTCAAACTGTAAACAATCTCATGCTGTTTTTTTTTTAAAGTACTGTGAAATAGTTTTGTCAAAAACCTTTTGATGCTGACATCATACTTTTTTTTTCTCAAGACTTAAAGCTAATCCATTCTACGCACTGTCATAGTGATATATTTTACATTGCATCATCCAAAGTTGGCAATTGTAATGTTACTATCTGCGTAGGATAAGGAAGCGCAAAGACAACTCTGCCAAAATTCTGGAAGAAGTGACTGTGATAGATCATTTATTATGATCACTTGAATCCTCCTTTTAATCTTTTCTTCATTAAAAATGTGACAAATTAAAATGGAATATTAACAAGTGTGATCCTCTGCCTGACATATTAGACCAATTGGGCCTTAACACCATAAGACATAGCAGAGGAATTAGGCCATTTGGCCTATCGAGTCGGTTCCACCATTCGATCACGGCTGATGTATTTTCCCATCTCAACCCTATTCTCCTGGCACCTTTGACACCCTTACTGATCAAGAACCTGTCGATCTCCACTTTAAAAATATCCACCGTCTGTGATAATGAATTGCACATATTCACATTCACTGGCTATTGAGCTGTATGATGGTAAATAGTGGAGAAATCAAGTTATAGACAATAGACAATAAGTGCAGGAGTAGGCCATTCGGCCCTTTGAGCCAGCACCGCCATTCAATGTAATCATGGCTGATCATCCACAATCAGTACCCCGTTCCTGCCTTCTCCCCATATCCCCTGACTCTGCTATCTTTAAGAGCCCTATCTAGCTCTCTCTTGAAAGTATCCAGAGAACCGGCCTCCACTGCCCTCTGAGGCAGAGAATTCCACTGACTCACAACTCTCTGTGTGAAAAAGTGTTTCCTCATCTCCATTCTAAATGGCTTATCCCTTATTCTTAAACTGTGGCCCCCTGGTTCTGGACTCCCCCAACATTGGGAACATGTTTCCTACCTCTAGTGTGTCCAACCCTTAATAATCTTATATGTCTCAATAAGATACCCTCTCATCCTTCTAAATTCCAGAGTATACAAGCCCAACTGCTCCATTCACTCAGCATATGACAGTCCCGCCATCCCGGGAATTAACCTTGTGAACCTACGCTGCACTCCCTCAATTATCTATTAATACCATTTGCTTTCTGTATAATCTAGAACTCTGTATACAACTCACCCAGGGTCTGAATTTAATTTGACCAAAATCTAGCTCATGAGATGTTTGACGCATTCTGGGTATCATTACATACCCAACTCTGAAGAGAAATGTCAGAGGCTTTCACTTAAATATTTAGAGATGCGCCAAAAGTCTGATGAATCTGAGCAACCTTCAGCATTATACCCAGCTAATGCATCATTCCTGTGTATGTTTATAAAAAGTTAAGAGAGCTCCATCATACATTTTCATAAATTGTGGTAGCAAATAATCTTCATAATAATCATTCAGTAAAATTCCAACTTCCTAACATGCTCACTCAGTGTTAAAATCTTGTGTTTTCTTTGGTTTTAACAAATTATTTATAATTGTAGAACTGGCACTGTAATTGTCCAGTGTATAGCCTAGGTTAATCTACTTTGAATCAATTTGATTCTTATCCTGTCCTTTTTACATCATATTTTTCTCTCTATTGCTGAATGTTACTTTAATGTACTTATTGTACAATATACAATAGGGCCAATATTCCTATATCACTCACACCTGCAAGTACCTTAAAAGTGTCTGAAACATTCAAAACTTTCAAAAGCATTATTAAACATTATGACACAAAGACAAAGACTGTGACACCAGCAGACATTTCTTTTTTTTTGTTTTTTTTATTTCGTTGAGTAAGAAATGCACTAACATGCACATTGACGCTAGTCAGCAGTTTACTATAAAATTGAAAACACATTCAACTGATATAAAGTCAATTATTGTTTTTTTTTAATTTAAATATAGTTTTGAAAAATTATTTATCTTCACTTTCCATTTCCATGTGGGTCAGTGGCCCTGTTCGAATGAGTGGTCATGCTAGATGTGCCACCCACATCGGTTGTGAAGAAAAGGGTCAGATGCTGAAGGAGTCCCATCCTTTCAATTCAGTACCTTGCGGTATCTCATTTGTACTCAGCGGGAGAGTGCAGAGGGGGAGCAAGAGGCAGATGTACAGTGAGCAAACAAAGAAATAAGTAAGCTGCTTTTCTCCCACTTTCTTTTCTCTTTCTTCTTCCTCCTCGTCTGTTATCATCCTTTCCTTTATCATCCTCTATTTGCTGCTTCTAATGGATAGCCCAGCTATCCATAGCCACCATAATCTTGTAGTCTTGAGGGCAAGATCACTAAAGCACCCCATGCTTGGCATCAATATGTGTAGGAAGGAACTGCAGATGCTGGTTTACACCAAAGTTAGACACAAAATGCTGGAGTGCCTCAGCGGGCCACGCAGCATTTATGAATGGGTGACATTTCAGGTTGAGACCCTTCTTCAGACTGAGAGTCAGGGGAGATGGAGACTCAGAGATCTGGAAGGGTAAGGTGTGAAAAGGAGACATCAAATGAGACACTGTTCAAGGAAATGTAGAATAGATAATTATTAACTGGGGAAGGTGACAACAAAGCTGGGGTGTAAGCTGCCCAAGCAAAATATGAGATGTTGTTCCTTCAATTTGTGTTGGACCTTCCTTTGACAGCACCTCATATTTTGCTTGGGCAGCTTACAACCCAGCTGTATGAATATTGAGTTCTCTAACATCAAGTAACCCTTGCTTCCCCTCTCCCTCCATCCCTCCCCCATCCTAGTTCTCTGACCAGTCTGACTGTCCCCCTGATTGAATTTTATCTTTGTATGCTTCTCTGTATCTCCCTCTTCCATGACTCTTGGTCTGAAGAAGGGTCTCGACTGAAACATCACCCATTCCTTCTCTCCAGAGATGCTGTCTGTCCCACTGTGTTACTCCAGCATTTTGTGTCAACCTTGGCATCGATATACGTTTTGCAAAGTTCCTTCAGACATACCATTCCCTGAATATTACTGATTCGCTAAATTACAAACATAACCACTTTTCCACAACCAACTCACCTCCCAAACAATTACCAACAAGCCTGCAAGTGATTTGTAAAAGGCTTCTTCCAGCTTTTAAATGCACGATTCTGTAAATATTTGATATATTCTGCAACGTTGAGATTAAATTGCTTTCAGTGTTTATCGGATCAGCGCCAATAAATACACTGTGAGGTTTACAGGTAAGGGAGGATTTTTTTATATGTGCAGCATTTTTGTAGCCAGTTCTGATTTATTGTTTTGCTTTATCACTTCATTAGGCCATATCCATTGTGGCAACTATCATGGTCTGATAACAAGCAGCATCATATATTTCTTCTTGGAAACATTTCCTGTAGCTTACACATTTTTGGATGACAAGAAAGATGAGTGAAGAGATTCCTAGCAAATCGGGCTGCATTAAGGGCCTGTCCCACTTACGCGACCTTTACAGGCGACTCCTGGTACCCATGATAGGTCGCCGAAATTTTCAACATGTTGAAAATTCAGCGGCGTCCAGAAAGACGCTACGACTCTTTGGAGACCTCTCACGACCATAGGAGACCTTTTACAACCATACAGGCTGTATGGTCGTGATTGGTCACCCGCGACATGTCGCCAGGGGTTGCCTCTATGGTCGTGAGAGGTCTCCTATGGTCGTGAGAGGTCTCCAAAGAGTCGTAGCGTCTTTCAGGTCGCCGCTGAATTTTCAACATGTTGAAAATTTCGGCGACCTATCACGGGTGCCGGCAGTCGCCTATAAAGGTCGCGTAAGTGGGACAGGCCCTTTAGTGTACTTTAGTTTAGATATACAAAGCAGAAACAGGCCCTTCAGCCCACCGGGTCTGCGCCGACCAGCAATCCCCACATGTTAACACTATTCTACACACACGGGACAATTTTTATTTTTTACCAAGCCAAATTACCTACATACCTGTAAGTCTTTGGAGTGTGGGATCGTAGAGAAAACCCACGCAGTTCACGGGAGAACGTACAAACTCCGTACAGACAGCACCCGTAGTCGGGATCGAACCCGGTTCTCCGGCTCTGCAAGCAGCTCTACCGTTGTGCTACCGTGCCGCCCATTACTGGCACTCTGTTTTATATGTCAATACCTTATAACCTGCATTTACAATAATTGTAACTTTTTTTTTCATACAGCACCTTCAAACGGGAAAATGCCTCTGTGCATTTCGTAAGCACGTTGCCTAACAAACTTCAACACTGAATCGTGCAAGGAAATTGGAAAGACAAATTATTAAAAGATTGGCTTTCATGATCTTCTTAAATGTAGCAAGATGTAAATTGATGAGCAGAGTTTTAGGGAGATTCCTAAGTTTATCCTGAAGGCAAGCATGTATACAGTACATAAAAGTAGGATGTGGATGTTTTAACCATTTGTAGCAAGAGGCCTATGAGATATTCAAGCTGACAGCTAGCATAATGTTGCTAACATATTTTTTCCCTTGTAGGCATTAATTTCTCTTGAGCTTTTGTGTTCATTGCATTATTGTAAATGCTTTATATTCCATCCAACATAAAACATATTCCTGCGAAAACTCCTCTGCCTGATTTATTAGGCATAAGAGAATGAGAAGGTGGTTATACGGAGTGAACAATAAATGCTGTTCACCAATTCAACAATGATTCAATGATTCAATGATACTTTATTGTTAAATGCACCTAGGTACAGTGAAATGCTTTGTTTTGCATACAACTCGGTAAAATCATGTAACAGACCTCACCTAGGCAGTAGACAAAAATGCTGGAGAAACTCAGCGGGTGCAGTGGCATCTAAGGAGCGAAGGAAATAGGCAACGTTTCAGGCCGAAACCCTTCTTCAGACACTACACAAGTGTCGCCACATTTTGACATCGACCAAAGTTACAAAAGTTCACCGAACAGTCCTATCTACTGCCACTGCACGTGGCAGCAGCCGCCTCCCTCCCCCACCCTGCCGGATCCCCCTTCGTTCTCGGCGGCCCCCCCACAGGGTTGATCTATTTCATCAAACAGACATCCAGATCTTGCACCCACCAGATCAGTAGTGATGGTGGAGGCTCCTGGTACCACAGATAATCTAACCTCAAGACTGAAATTTCACCGAAAAAGTAACACAATTGTTTTTTCCTGAGAAATATCAAATTCCTTGATGACTAGAACGAATTGTGTCATTGACTGGAAACAGAAATGTTTTATTGTTTTCAACATGCATCACCCAGATGAATCACCGTTCATTAATACGTAGAATAATATGCTCTATGAAGTTTGACTAACTTAGTTATTTGCCGACTTTATACATCTTTATACCACCAGCTGGTGAAAGACTAAAACAGCTGAAGGCAGGAGAAATCCTCGACTGATTGAGAAATCATGAGTCAACATTGAGTCACATTAAATGGAGTGTGAGCAGACAGTATTAGGTATGCTCTGTTACACTCTGGATTATTCTTATCCAGAGCATGTTTGTGCAACGTCTGTGAAAGATCTCCTATTCCTATCAATTTCCCATGAAAGCAATGATTGGAGTATTTTGCAACATGAACAATCTCAGTTCTCGGGTTTATATTTTACAGGCTAAAACCTATGACTGAAGACTCACGCACTTTATTTGCTTGAGTTTAACCAATAAGTATAATCACCTCATTAATCCTTCCACTGTAACTTCAGAAGTGGGGATCTTCTCTGATGATTGCATAATGTTCACTTCCATTTGCAAATACTCAGAAAATGTCATGCCTCAATGCAACAAAGTCCAGATGCCCTCCAGTATCAATTTCATAAGTGGAAAATGTTCATTGGCAGGCATGCTGACTCCCAAAAGTCAAAATCTAAAATCTCACTCAATGCACGTTAACTTGGGTAGCTAATGTAACCCCACTTTTTAAGAAAGGAGGGAGAGAGAAAACAGGGAATTATAGACCAGTTAGCCTGACATGGGTAGTGGGGAAGATGCTTGATTTGATTATTAAAGATGTAATAGCAGCGGCAGAGTGGCGCAGTGATAGAGTTGCTGCCACAAAGCTGGATGGCAGTGTGAGCTACGAGGAGGATGCTATGAGGCTGTAGGGTGAATTGGATAGGTTGGATGAGTGGGCAGGTGCATGGCAGATGCAGTATAATGTGGATCAATGTGAGGTTATCCACTTTGGTGGCAGGAACAAGAAGGCAGATTATTATCTGAATGGTGTCAGATTGGGAAAAGGGGAGGTGCAACGAGACCTGGGTATACTTGTACATCAGTCACTGAAAGTAATCATGCAGGTACAGCAGGCAGTGAAGAAAGCTAATGGCATGTTGGACTTCATTGCGAGAGGATTTGAGTTTATGAGCAAGGGTGTCCTCCTGATGTTATACAGGGCCCTGGTGAGACCACACCTGGAGTATTGTGTGTAGTTTTGGTCTCCTAATTTGAGGAAGGACATTCTTGCTATTGAGGGTATGCAGCGTAGGTTCACCAGGTTAATTCCTGGGATGGCGGGACTGACATATGATGATAGAATGGATCGTCTGGGCTTATATTCACTGGATGAGAGGGGATCTTATAGAAACATATAACATTCTTAAGGGATATGATAGACTAGATGCAGGAAAAATGTTCCCGATGCTGGGGGAGTCCAGAACCAGGGGTCACTGTTTAAGAATAAGGGGTAGGCCATTTAGGAAATGAGATGAGGAAAACCTTTTTCACCCAGAGAGTTGTGAATCTGTGGAATTCTCTGTCACAGGCAATAGAGGCCAATTCACTGGATGTTTTCAAGAGAGAATTAGATATAACTAACAGAATCAAGGGATATGGGAAGAAAGCAGGAACGGGGTTCTGATTCTGGATGATTAGCCATATTGAATGACGGTGCTGGCTCAAAGGGACGAATGGCCTACTCCTGCACCTATTTTCTATTTTATATGTTTCTATGTTTGACACCATCCAAGATGAAGCAATCCACTTGATGAGCACCCCAGTAACAACCCTAAACATACATTCCCTCCAGTGAATGCAAAATTGCTGCTGTGTGTACTATTTACAAAATGCACTGCACCAACATCCCCATCTTCACTTGTCCCACCTGCCTGCATTTGACCTCTATTCCTCTCATGATCACATACTCCTCAACCTCCTGTGCTCCAAGGAATAAAGTCCTAGCCTGCTCAACCTCTCCCTATTGCTTAGGCCCTTGAGTCCTGATAATGTCTTCAGAAATCTTCTTGACACCTTTTCCAGCTTAACAACATATTTCCTATAGCAGGGTGATCAAAACAGGACATAATATTCCAAATGTGACCTCACCAATTCTTTCTACGACTGTAACATAACTTCCCAACTTCTAAACTCAATACTTTGATTTATGAAGGCCAATATGCCCAAAGCCTTCTCGTTCAACCTATCTACCTGTGACGCCGCTTTCAAGGAACTATGTACCTGAATTCCTAGATCCCTCTGCTGTACAACACCCCCCATACCCTGCCATTTACTGTGAAGTTCCTGCCCTGGTTAGACTTCTCAAAATGCAACTTCTCACACTTATCTGTATTAAATTCCATAAAACATTCCTCAGCCCACCTGCCCAACTGATCAAGATCCTGCTGCAATTTTTGACAACCATCTTTGCTATCTACTATACCACCCACTTTAGTGTAATCTGCAAATTTACTGATCATATCTTGTACATTCTTATCCAGATTAATAATATAGGTGACAGCAATGGGCCCAGCACTGGTCCCTGAGGCACACCACTAGTCACAGGCCTCCAGTCCAAAAAACTACCTTGCACCATCAGCCTCTGCTTTCTTCCATGAAGTCAATTTTCTATCTAGTCGGCTAGCACTCCCAGGATCCCAAGCAATCAAACCTTCCAGAGCAGCCTACCATGCAGAACCTTGTCAAAAGCCTGTCTTGTCACATGTTTACCTAATCTTTGCATTTATGCATTCTACAAGAGCTGTCAAAAAGTAATATCTCACACTTTAATTTTATTTTTCTCTTTCTTAATTCTGTTTATAAGGACAATTCTTGTTGCTCGCCTCCGTGAAGTGATTTCAACTTTATTCTGAGAGGATATTTCCCCCACAATAACCTCTTCCTTATCCTTGTTTTCTCTCTCTCTCTCTGCAGTCTATCCCCTATCATTGACCAAACTCCTTAATAGATATGTTTGTATCTATTTAATTACCTGTTTCTTTTAATGTAACCTCCATCAAAAGGCTTATCCAATTCCCAGTAAACCAATTCTGGAGCGTCCCTGATTTTAATCGCTCTGCCATGGTATACACTTCATCAGTGCCAGTCCCCGAAGCTCTGGCATTATCTCCCTAACCCTCTCTACCCCTCAATATTTGGTGTCTCTCTTAAAACATTCCATTAAACCTATTACTTTAATTCCTTATGTTTATAGCCCAGGGACATTTTTATAACATTCCTGCCAAGTATCGTGACATTTTATTACAAATTATACATATACATATATATTCTTCTGGACGGACCTGTTCTCTCTCTCTTTTCTTGCAAATGTGTTTTTCTTATTTTTTCCCTGCATTGCATGATACACCATGGTTTCTTGTAAAGCCTGGAATTTTATTCAAAACAGACAAAGCCCAGTGAACTTGCATATTCGACGCAGAATAATTTTGATATGTCCTTCAAACTTTTTGCTTGGAGTTATGCATAATACCACACAAGAAATCGTCCTTTCTCCTCCTTCACTCAGTCTCTACCCAGCACTGTTGTAGATGAAGCAATTGCAGATGCTGTTGGATTTGCATTTGTTCCCAGAGAAATTCTTTGATATCCAAATGATGCTGTCTTCTGAGAGCCCCAGAGGGAATCCTGCCTCACCATTTTATACGGTCTTATTTAAATACAAGCTGCAACTCAAATAATGAGAAAAGTATTGGAAAATAAATTGCAGTTTACACAGCAAAAGCAAATAACAAAGAGATCAAAATGAATTAAATGATTTTTCCTAAACAAGAAATTTGGCAGGCAGAGTCAATGTCATTGTTACTTTTACTGGAAAATGATGGTTTATAGGACGCTGGGAGAAATGATTCCCAATCCAGCCTTCCATACTGAAAGGTTCTGGTCAAAACATAAAATTAACAATCAAACACTTTTTACGGTGTGGTTGCAGTGGTGTTTTATAACTGGTCATTCTGTGAAATAGGCTGTCTCGGACTTACACATTCACAAGTTCACGTTATCGGAGTAGAATTAGGCCATTTGACCCATCGAGTCTACTCCGCCATTCAGTCATGGCTGATCTCTACCTCCTAATCCCATTTTCCTGGCTTCTCCCCATAACCCTTGACACCCATTCTAATCAAGAATTTGTCTGTCCCAGCCTTAAAAATATCCACTGACTTAGCCTCCACGGCCCTTTGTGGCAATGTTCTGCAGATTATCTCTGACTAAAGAAGTTCCTCCTCACCTCCTTTCTAAAAGAGGGCCCTTTAATTTACTTCTCCAATTGCAGAGTAAAGACAGCAACCATTTTGTTTCTCGCTTAAGCAAATGATTTTAGTTTAGTTTATTACTGTTATGTGTATCAAGCTCCAGTGAAAAACTTTTATTTGCATGCTAGCCAGTCAGACAAAAGACTATACATGAATACAATCAAGCCGTTCGCAGTGTACAGATGAAGGGTAATGGGTACAATATTCATCACAAGATAAAACGCTGAAATCTGCTGATTAAAGATAATTCAGAGGTCTCCAATGAGGTAGATGGGCAGCCAGGGCCACACGCTAACTGATGAAAGAACCATCCAGTTGCCTGATAACAGCTGGGAAAAACTTTTCCTGAATCTGGAAGTATGGGTTTTAAAATTTCTGTACCTCTTCCCTGATAGGAGAGGGGAGAAGATGGAATGACCGGGGTGAGGTTGACCCTTGACTATGCTGGCGGCCTTTCCAAGGCTGGGTGAAGTGCAGATGGAGTCAATGGAAGAGATGCTGGTTTGTGTGATGGTCTGGTCTACGTCCACAACTCTCTGCAATTTCTTGCGGCCTTGGATGGAGCTGTTCCCAAACCAGGGGATGATGCATCTCGATAAGATGCTTCCTACGACACATCTGTAGTAGTTTGTGAGGGTTGTTGGGGATATGCCGAACTTAGTCTTCCAAGGATGTAGAGGCATTGTTGTGCTTTCTTAGTCACAGCTTCGATGTTGCTGTTCCAGGGCAAATTGCTGGTGACATTTATTCCTAGGAACTTGAATCCAATCATCTCTACTTCAGCACCATCTATTAAAATGAAAGAAATGCAGATGCTGGCAATCTAAAATAAGTAAATGTTGGAAGCATTCTTCAGTTTAAGTTGCATCTATGGAAAAAGAAATAGAGATAACATTAAGATTCGCGACTTTGAACTGAACCAGGAATAATAGAAATCAGCATGTTTTAATTTTCAGAAAAGAGGTACTGATGGTCAGAGCAAATTGACTATCTGTCTGAGTGAATGACTCAAATGTGGTGGTGACTGAAAAGTGGGGATGAACCTTCATTGCAGTCATGTCTCTGGAGGAGATATGACTAGCAGGAGATGATGGAGAGGGGAAAGGAAAGTAGTGCTCAGGCTGTGAGATACAGGATAATACAGTTGCTGGAAATCTGAAATAAAAGAGAATGCTGGAAGTAGCCAACTGATCAAGCAGGTTCTGTGGAGAGAGCTAGCTACAGGCTGATGACCCTCTATCGAGACTGGCCAGGGTGGTTATTTGAAGTTGTTGCACTCAGGATTGTGTGCTGAGGGCTGTAATGTGCTTTGACAGAAGATGAGTTTTTTGAAGAAGTAACCAACGTTTGAGGGGGGCCTTTGCTATGGATCCACATGGCAGGTTGCTCTGGGACATTAGATCGCATCGAATCCAGGGAAAGCTAGCTAACTGGATACAGGATAAGCTGTTTGGAATGAAGCAGAGAATGTTTGTGGAAGGTTGTTTTTTGGGCGGGTGGCCTGTGACTAGTGGTGTGCCTCAGGGATTGGTGCTGGGCCCATTGCAGTTTGTTATCTATATCAATGATCTTGATGAGAATGTACAAAGTATAATTAATGTTTGTGGATGGCACTAAAATAAATAGTATAGTGATCAGTGAAGATGGTTATCCGGATTTATAGCAGGATTTTGATCAGCTGGATAAATGGGCTGAGGAATGGCTAATGGGGTTTAAGTGTAAGTTGTTTTCATTTTTGGGTCGGGTGGGGTGGAACTATCATGAAATAATCTGAAGCTGCATCAATATTCGTGTTGACATCTTGATTATTAACTCTTATTCAAATCTTAAAATTGATATGTTTTTTTTTTATCACCATTACCCATTTTTTACTTTTTAAAGTACACTCCTCATACTATTCAATTGCATCATTGCTGCATAAACTTCCCCATTGTGATTTTTTAAAACTATAATTATTTTCTTTCTTTTGAAATATTGTCACTATGTATTAAGACAGAAATGTCAGAAGGTTACAGCATTAAAGGCCATTCAGACCATCAAGTCCATGCAAACATTATGTGAAAGCAATCCGGATTGTGGGTTCAATAACATGTAACATGGCATTCCTCAGTAATACAACTACTAATATCCTCACATATTAATTATCAAGGCCTCCAAATGTATTGTGATGTGCAAATATGGCAGCTGTATTCTATATACATTGCAACAATAGCAGAGCTTTCCCCTAGACTTGTTTTTGTGTCACAGCGGCTCACATGACCCAAACCCAATATCACAGTTTCCACCATAGCCTCTGCCATTAGCTTGTATAACAAGTTTACAGCCAGCTAGCTACAATTCCTTTGGAGCATGTGTGGAGGCCATTTCCATTGAGACAGCTATTTTGCATACTTGTTCAATTGTTAAATCATTTAATGTTAAGTTACCAGACATACTGTAGACATGCTCATTCACTAGTCCATGCTCAATATTGTTTCTCAGCTCACATTTTGGGAGTGCACTGACATGACAGATGTTTCATAGCATCTCTCTGGTCACTGATTATCTCTACTGACCTCTGCTTATGTGTTCCAAACTTTCCATAATCTCTGATGATGCTGGGTTGAAATGTTATTGTAACTTTTTTGTTGCTTTGTTAACTAAAATATTAATGGTCTTTTAAGATGGAAGTAAGTTTGTCAACTTTGCATTAGTATCTGGTCCTATAGAATAATACAGTCACATAGCATGCAAGTATGCCCTTTGGCTCACCAAGTAGAAGTAGAAGCTGCGATCACTGTCGTACATAGCATTGTAAGGAATGATGATAAAACACACACATCAAAAGTTCGCAGGAACTGGAGGACAGAGATGTGCGGTGCGTCTGTCACCATTCCCGTTGGAAACCAGCACCACTGCGTCGCTAATGTTTTCAACGATGATGAATGAATGAACAGTAGGAACAATTCAGAGTGGCATTTAACCTACCAACCTGCAAATCTCTAGATGTGGGACACAACCAGATCATCTGAAGGAAACCCACAAGTCATAGGGAAAATTTGTTATTTTAAGGCTGTCAACCCTTCAGGATTTTATCATGGGTCAGGCTGCCCTCCACATTGTACCAGTGTTTGTGGAATTGGGGCAATCTGTATGAAGATTTTGAATAAACTGCACATACTGTGTTGAGCTTCTCATACACCATGTGTGAACTTTCCGCAATGGACCACTAGAGGTTAAGTAAACACTAAGCACACATACAACTGAAGGATACCCTTCAGTTTGACGATATGATTATATGACTCTGTATGCTGTGGAAATCTGTTAAGCTCATCATTAACGAGATAGTCTAAGATACAGACTCAAGTGCAAGAAATGGTAGCAATTAAAAGTCAAAGTACTAACTGGCAAAGTGGCAGACCAGTCTGAAGAAGGGTCTCGACCCGAAATGTCACCCATTCCTTCTCTCCAGGAATGTTGCCTGTCCCGCTGAGTTACTCCAGCTTTTAGTGTCTATTTTCAGTTTAAACCAGCATCTGCAGTTCCTTCCTACACAATACAATGTGATAGCGCAGTCACCGACTAGTTGTAATAGAATCCTTGGTGGTTTACGGGAAGGTGCGGGGAGCTTCAATATGTTAACAGAAGGATGGAAATGTTTTTTGCGTGAGTAACAATATTGAAGTAGAGAGTTAAGATGAAAATGCCAGTAATGAGGCCATATGCAACCAGGATGACACAGTCGTGCAGTTGCCTCGCTGCTCCAGTGTCCCAGGTTTTAATCCTGCCCCCTGCTGCTGTCTGTGTGGAGACTGTATTTATTGTTCATGACTGATACTATATATGCTATAGCCATCTGGCTGACAATATGGAAAGTTGCCCAGATATGTCTTGTCTACCAGCAGTAGGACCGATCTAATGGGAGTTATTACTGCCCATCTGGTCTACTTTCAATCATCAGAAAGGTTGTTGAAAGATGCTGTTGACTGTGCTATTAAGTGGCACTAATTCATCAGTAATCTGATTGTCGATTGTCGATTAAGAGGCATAGATAGTGCAAACATAGTATATATTTCCCAGGAGGAAAATATTAACTACTAGAGGGCACAGCGTTAAGATGAGAGGAGCAATGTTAAAAGGAGGTTTTATACTCAAAGGGCAATGCGTGCCTGGAATGTGCTGCCTTGTGTGATGCTGGGGGAGGCAGATGCAATAGTGGCATTTAAAATACTTTTAGATAGGCAGATGGATATGCAAGGAATGAAGGGATATATGGAGGGTTGTAGAATATGTGCAGGAAGATAAGGGTTGGTCTTGGCATTATGTTCAGCACAGACATTATAGGCCAAAGGGCCTGTTCCTGCCCTGTACTGTTCTAAGTTTATTATGAGATCTAAATCTTGGCAGTCACCCACATTGTTGGAATACCTTCATTGAAAGGATTGTAATAATTTGAGAAGGCAACTCACCACATTCTTAACGATGATCAGGGTGGGGTAATAAATAGTGGTCTTGTTAGTGAAGCCCACATTCTGTAAATTAATAGATAAAAAATAATTTATTTAAAAAATGACTGGAATTCAAAGGCCTGCTGAACACAGGTGTGGAGATCGCGAATGAGAAAATCACATTGTCACACATATTTGACTAATCCATTCGTGACTGGTGTTTAGAATTCATCACAAAGTGTGATGACCATATGAGAGAGGATTTCTTGATGTCAATGTGCATCATAAACCTATTCTGCATATTTATGTTCTCAAGCATAGTGCACAAGGGAAATGTTGTCTCATTGAAATATTACTGGACTGCTGGCACTCATGGAACTGTTTCCCAGAATGAGTCAACTGCTTTTGAGGCAAAAGAAAGCAAGTGGAACTGAAAGCAAAACAGGGAAAATGAACCTTGTGTCAATGTTTTAACAGCTGCTGCCAGGAGCACGCAATGGAAAATATCAGTTGCAGTAGTTCATGTGTGCTGTCGAACTCAACATAGATACAAAAAATATTTTGCCTTTAAAGCTTGTATTAAAGCAGGAATTAAATCTGGTGATCATTTAAAATGTTGGTCGACTTAATCTGCAAATGTTGCTCTAGCTTGCAACACGCACACTGGCTGTACAGATTGGGTGTGTGAGTATGATAGCAGCTGCTGCTGTCTGCTAATCGAGAAATGGCATGTCAGGAGCAGAGGGACTGAGAGAAATGAAGGAATACATTTGACAGACATGAGTCAGCGTGTGACAATGTAAGGTCCCCTGGCTCTAACCTTATTGGGGTGGTCAACGACTTAAGGCCTGGTTCAGGGCAGCAAGGTGTAGTTGCCACCTTACAGCGCTGGAGACCCAGGTTCGATCCTGACTACGTGTGCTGTCTGTATGGAGTTTGTGCATTCTCACCGTGACCCAAGTGGGTTTAACCCGGGTGCTCCGATTTCCTCCCACACTCCAAAGGTACAGATTTGGAGACTAATTGGCTTGGTAAAATTGTAATTTGTTCCCAGTGTGTGTAGGATAGTGTTAGTGTACGGGGATTGCTGTTTGGCACGGACTTGGTGGGCCGAAGGGCCTATTTCCGCTTTGTATTTCTAAACTAAACTAAACAACTCTACATATTATCTGCTGAAAACCTCAAGTCATGTTGGAAATCCAAAATCCACCTATCCAAATTCAAATCTTTAGATTCTTTACATTTGACTTTAAAAATACCTAATTCTTGAGAAGCTGTTAACTCCTTCCTGTGATGGAGTTTAATGGTGCTTGTAATCTACACCTTCCTTAAGTAGTTCCATCTCACTGTGGGCAGCAAAGGCTAATTATAGAAGTCCCAACTATGGTTCCGAAAGATAAAATCGAGGCCTTTTGGAGTTCTGCTGAGATCATGAAATGCCAGGAATCAGCCAGATTCCTGCAGGATATCAGTAGTAGTGAAAATGTTGGAATCTATTATTAAGGAAGTGCAAATAGGAAAATTGGGGAATAATATTAGGCCACAAAGTGTTGGAGTAACTCAGCAGGCCAGGTGGCAGCTCTGGAGAACATGAACAGGTGACCTTTCGAGTCGCGACCCTTCTTCAGACTCTAACCGAAATGTCACCTGTCCATGTTCTCCACAGATTCTACCTGACCCACTGAGTTACTCCAATACTTCATGTTCTTTTGTGTATTAACCAGCCTCTGCAGTTCTTTGTTTCTACACTTCTAAATAATGATAGAGTTGGGCAGTGTTAACATGACTTATAAAAAGGAAATCATGTTTGACAAATCTGCTGAATGTTTTTGAGGTTGTGACTTGCAAAAGCAGTAAGGCAATTAAATTTAGTTTAGTTTAGTTTATTGTCACGTGTACCGAGGTACAGTGAAAAGCTTTTGTTGCGTGCTAACCAGTCAGCGGAAAGACAATACATGATTGCAATCGAGCCATCCACAGTGTACTGATGTATGATAGAGGGATAAGATGATTAATGTTTAGTGCAAGATAAACTCCAGTAAAGTCGGAACAAAGATAGTCTGAGGGTCTCCCATGAGGTAGATAGTAGCTCTGGACTGCTCTCTAGTTGTTGGTATGATGGTTCAGTTACCTGATAACAGCTGGCAATCTAGCAGAAACATACAATCTCTCTGGACGCTCGTTCTAGCTGCAAACCTAGTCATGCATTGTCAGTCCCAAAACCAATGCCAACCCCAACCCTAACCCAGTCTCCAGATATACACCCAATCACCAGCTACAGCTGTAGACATATACATGTTCCTGAACTCAGTTCCAACTGCACAACAACTATTGAAATATAGCCCGCAGAAGACATCCAATACAATCTGGAATTTCAAGTCAAATCAAGTCAAGAGAGTATATTGTCATGTGTCCCAGATAGGACAATGAAATTCTTGCATAAATACAGATCTGATCAGTGTGTCCATATACCATACAATATATATACCCTATATATATATATATATACACACACACATAAATAAACAGATAAAGTGCAATAGGCTGTTATAGTTCAGAGTTTGTATGAAGTTGTGTTTAATAGTCTGATGGCTGTGGGGACGAAGCTGTTCCTGAACCTGGATGTTGCAGATTTCAGGCTCCTGTACCTTCTACCTGATGGCAGCAGAGAGATGAGTGTGTGGCCAGGATGGTGGAGTCCTTGATGATGCTGGCAGCCTTTTTGAGGCAGCGACTTTGATAGATCCCCTCGATGGTGGGGAGGTCAGAACCGATGATGGACTGGGCAGTGTTTACAACTTTTTGCAGCCTTTTCCGCTCCTGGATGCTCAGGTTGCCGTACCAAGCCCTGATGCAACCGGTCAGCATAGTCTCTACTGTGCACCTGTAGAAGTTCGAGAGAGTCCTCCTTGACATACCGACTCTCTGTAATCTTCTCAGGAAGTAGAGGCGCTGATGCGCTTTCATTATGATGAGAGGGAATCTTATAGAAACATATAAAATTCTTAAGGGATTGGACGGGCTAGATGCGTGAAAAACTGCTCCCGATGTTGGGTGAGTCCAGAACCAGGGGTCATAGTTCAAGAATAAGGGGTAGGCCATTTAGGACTGAGACGAGGAAAAACGTTTTCACCCAGAGAGTAGTGAATCTGTGAAATTCTCTGCCACAGAAGGCAGTGGAGGCCAATTCACTGGATGCATTCAAGAGAGAATTGGATATAACTCTTAGGGCTAACGGAATCAAGGGATATGGGGAGAAAGCAGGAACAGGGTACTGATTCTAGATGATCAGTCATGATCATATTGAATGGCAGTGCTGGCCCGACGGGCCGAATGACCTACTCCTGCAAATATTTTCTATGTTTCTATGTTTCTAATCTATCTCATGGCAAACAGATTTTACTGAACACCACAAAAATGGCTTTGGAGGAACAACCTACACTTACCCACATTACCAGTAACCCATGGCAGACCTAGTGAGTACCTGAATCCATGGGTAAAAGGTCAACAGATAACAAGGACCTGATTGTGTGGGAAGGAACTGCAGATGCCGGTTTAAACCAAAGATTGACACAAAAAGCTGGAGTAACTCAGCGGTTCAGGCAGCATCTCTGGGGAGAAGGAATGGGCGATGTTTCGGATCGAGACCCTTCTTCAGACTGAAAGTCACGGGAAAGAGAAATGAGAGATATAAAAGATGATGCAGAGAGATATAGAACTATGAATGAAAGATATGCAAAAAAGTAACAATGATAAAGGAAACAGGCCATTGTTAGCTGTTTGTTGGGTGAAAACGAGAAGCTGGTATGACTTGGGTGGGGGAGGGATGGAGAGAGAGGGAATGCCGGGGTTACTTGAAGTTAGAAAAATCTATATTAATACAATTGGGCTGTAAGCTTCCCAAGCAAAATATGAGATGCTGAGCCTCCAATTTGCATTTAGCCACACTCTGACAATGGAGGAGACCTAGATCTAGTCAAGAGACAAGAGATATTTATTGTCACATGTACCAATTGGTACAGTGAAATTTGTGGTCACCATACAGCCATACGAATAAAATAAAGAACACATAACACGATAGTCTCTAACATAAACATCCCCATACAGCGGTATCAAAGTTTCCCACTGAGGGAAGGCACCAAAGTTCAGTCATCCTCCTCTTTGATGTTCTTTGATGTTCACCCGTGGTCGGGGCCGTGGAGGGCCTTCTATCTAGGAAAGATTTAATTGTGATTGAAGGAGTACAGGAAAAAACAAGTGAATCTTGGCATGGCTGGTTTTTCATGTGTGGAGAGATTAAGCACTCAGAGTGTGTACTCTCTTCAGTTTTTAAGAATTCAAAGTGATCTCATTGAAATGTACAAAACATTGTCTGGGTTTGACAGGATAGAGGTGAAGTTAATGTCTCCAGGCTTTGACGTCCATAACCAGGGGTTAGTCTCAAACATAGGGTTTAAATGTCCACGATGAGAATAATATCTTCACCCAATTGATGGGAAGTTATCATTATCAAATAGACTCCATTTTCTGAGTAAATTAAAAACATAAGGTTCATAGAATTTTGGTTATTAAAGGGATCAAGGGATAAGGGATTAATGCAGGACAACAGTACTCAGGAAAGATAGCAGTAATTATTTCATTGAATGGTGGAACAAGTATAAGGGATCATATGGGTTGCTCCTGATTCTGTTTCAGTGTTTTATGTTCTTATGGGCAGAAATTTGTGCATGATCTTGGAATGGACGGAATTTCCATCTGCTTCAAACATGGTCATTGGAGATCGAGCCAAAACATTCCAATCTGAGAAATTCCTAGATCTTGGCATCTCAGAAAATAAGTTCCACTTAGCAAATCATTTTTGTTATCCCTGTAATTAATTAGTAGATCGTATAACTTTTTACAACAGATTCATGTTCAATGTTTTTTTTTACTCTTTGCCATTTTTGTGACTGAATATAACACTTTATAATCTAATGTTCTCTAGATTAGCTTGTGTTTGAGGACAATGCATCCAACTGCCAAAGGAACATTGAAAGAACAGTTTCAATGTTTACCAGCACTGTTTTGCTTAAATCTCCCCAGTCAATGCCAAAAATGTGTCTAAAGTAGATTAGGCACCAACCCAATCACAGTTATCATGACATTATTCTAACCCTGAACACCTGGACAGTGTCAGGACATTCAGTCATCTATATCCCCTATACCATTACCTACACCGTCAAATTGGAGTGAAGGAGTTTTAAACTCCAATAATCACAGGAATATCACAAATTAGACCAATTATTTAACTGCACCAGGAGTTATTAAAAATGTTAATCGCATCAGAAAGCAGCTTTGTGTTGATAAAAGGTTACACATGATGGTTCGATTGTAATCATGTATTGTCTTTCTGCTGATTGGTTAACATGCAACAAAAGCTTTTCACTGTACCTCGGTACACATGACAATCAACTAAACTCAAACTCAAAATCTTAACATTTTATGTCTTCGGAGATGCTGTCAGACCAGATGAATGTCTCTAGCATATCCTGTTTTTCCTTCCAATTTTCCAGCATCTGCTTTCTTACCTGCCGTCTACATGCACATATGCTTCTGATATGCAACGGCATTAGGAACAGAAGCAGGGATCTAAGCCAACTTTCCACTCCATAAAAACCACAGAGGCTAGCGCTACATCTTTGACTACATTGTACAGCTGATTGCCAGCTCAATCTGTGAATTGAACCTTCACCATTTGGAATAGTTTAACTGTCTATTGAATAAACTCACTAAGTTTTAGAATTGCAACCAAATAAAACTTCTAACCTTTCATGAGCTAACGTCAATGGAAAATGTCACATTATAATTATATTTACAAGAGAAGTTTGAAAATCTCAAAATGTGAAATATTTGTTTATTATTTCTGGACCATTAAATGAAAATACACAGATTAAACAACGTCACAATGAGCAAACTCTTCCTCGTGTTGCAATCTGGCTGTAATATTTTTAATAAATTTGCAACTGTCATGATACAATGTGCCCTACAACTAGAGTAACAAAGGCCCTAAATAACTTCACAGCTAATTATTTGGTTGTGAACTTCTGTGTTGCCGATAAACATGGAAATCAGCTGCAAAGAAGTTAATGATCATTTTACCTTTCTTTGGTGGGGTTGCTTGAAGGATAAATATTGATCAGGCCGGAACATATGTAATAACTCCAGCATAACTATGATAATCCGCCACGTGACCATTGAGATGTCCCAATCTCTCAGCATCTTTCTCACCAGGTGATGTTTGCATTCTCTATTCATGATGTCTTCAGTTCCCGCACTACCCTCCTGCTCACAGGGGCCCTGTGTCCAGTGCTCTCCTTTCACTTGTTTTCAACCTGGATGTGTTTG
Organism: Malacoraja senta; assembly: GCA_038087875.1. Taxonomy (NCBI): domain Eukaryota; kingdom Metazoa; phylum Chordata; class Chondrichthyes; order Rajiformes; family Rajidae; genus Malacoraja; species Malacoraja senta. The sequence continues at coordinate 203,815,478 of CM075977.1, read as the reverse complement.
CCACCCTCCCATGCAACTTGCTTGGTGCTGCCTGCAACGCTGCCTTGAAACCTATTGAGTTTGCTGAAATGTCAACGCGTAGCATCTGCTGTATGGGTGCATGAATAATATAAATGCAATAGTCTAAAATATTTGCTGGTCTTACACTGCCACGCTTCCCAAGCAGGAATAACTTAGTTTTACAGTATGTTGATGACTTGTTTATGCCATGTCATGTGGTAGTGGTTTATTATTTCACATGTACCAAGAGACAAGGAGAAGCTTTCTTTGTGTGCCATCCAGTCACATCTTGTCCTGGTAATTTTCACTTTGCACTATATTTATCCATGGCTTGATTGTACTCCTGTACTAGTACAACAGGTAGTGCAAAGAAAAAAATAAGAGTGTGCAGAATGTTACAGTGTTAAAAGGGTCACAATGATGTAGGCTGGGAGATTGGGACTACACCTTTAGCTTATGAGAGGTCCATTTAGTCGTAGGGTCATAGGGTGATACAGTGTGGAAACAGGCCCTTTGGCTCAACTTGCCCACACCGGCCAACATGTCCCAGCTACACTAGTCCCCGCCTGCCCATGTTTGGCCCATATCTCTCCAAACCTGTCCTGTCCATGTACCTGTCTAACTGTTTCTTAAATGTTGGGATAGTCCCTGCCTCAACCACCTCCTCTGGCAGTTTGTTCCATCCACCCACCACCCTTTGTGTGAAAAAGTTACCCCTCCAATTCCTATTAAATATTTTCCCCTTCACCTTAAACCTGTCCTCTGGTCCTCGATTCACCTACTCTGGGCAAGAGACTCTGTGCATCTATCCGATCTATTCCTCTCATGATTTTATACACCTCAATAAGATCACCCCTCATCCTCCTGCACTCCAACTCTCTTCCTCTTGTGCTCCATTGTAGTCATTTGACAACAATAGGGAAGAAGCTGTTCCTGAATCTGTTTTTCGTTTTTGTGTCTTCTGCCTGATAGGACAGGGAATGAAGAGGGAATAAATGGTCCTTGATTATGTTGGTTGCTTTCCCAGAGCTACATTGGGAGATGAGATGTGTTGACTCCTAGGAATATCAGTTTGGAGGTGAGTTTGGTTGGGATTATGGTGTTGAAGGCAGAGCAATAGTCACTGTATCTCAGTACACATAACAGTCTGACATAGGTGCATTTATTATCCCGATGATCCAGCAAGGATGTAGGGCCAGGGAGATGGGATCTGCCATGGTCCTTTGTGATGGTTGGCAAACTGCAGTGATAAGGAGGCTTGAGATAATTTGTAGCATGACCAATCTCTCAAAGCACTTCATGATGGTGAATGAAGGTGCCTTAGTAATGATTCATTACAATTAGTTATGGTGGTAAAAAAAGATGCTACAACTTGCATGGGATGCCTCAAACCTTGGAGTTTGTGTGGGTATCACTCATGTATGTGTCACCAAATACAGATGCTTCTTGCATGCTGTTGAAGGGTGAAAGTAGTGTAGTCAGTTCTCTTTGAGATCAACTGGTCCCAGAAGTTTCTTGTGACATGGTCTTTGCAACTGTGACAGATCATAAAGCTTTGCTTATTATCGTGTGGCTCAACGGGCTAAATGGCCTCCTCCTGCACCTATTTTCTATGAAGAAAGTTAGCCATTCCTAACATGGCAACTCCCAGGATGCAAAAATGGGCTATAATGCTTTCCTAGTCTACAAAATATTGACCCTCAAACAAACAATGCAATAGGTGCCATCTCTGGAGTTCCATTGGAGCAAACAAAGGGAGATCTTGGACAATGTATTTCACAGTACAGGCGATCAATAGCTGTTTATTCTTGACAGATAGGAAAGAGCCTTAGTTTAGCCTCTCATCTAAAGGATGCTCCATTATAAAATATAGCACTCATTTATTGAGTCAAAGTTCTGTAGTAACAATAACTCCACAACCTTGAGCATGTTATTGTTCATCCAAGTGTCCACTTCACAATAAACTGTAGAGGAAAACATTAAACATAACAGAGATGTCATGGCTGAATTTATGATGTGATAGTCAGAGTTAACAAGCAATTACATGTAAGGAAAAATAGACACAAAGTGCTGGAGTAACCCAGCGGGCCAGGCAGCATCTCTCAAGAACATAGATAGGTGACATTTTGAGTCGGGATCCTTCTTCAGACTGACGTCTCGGGTGGGAATCCTTCATCAGACGTATATATTAGGCTGTGGCACAACGGTAGAGTTGCTACCCTACAGTACCAGAGACACAGGTTCGATCCTGACTACGGGTGCTTGTCTACGGAGTTTGTACGTTCTCCCCGTGACCTGCGTGGGTTTTCTCCAGGAAGCTCCTGTTTCCTCCCTCATTCCAAAGACGTACAGGTTTGGTAATTGGTTTGGTATAAATGTAAATTGTTCCTAGTGTGTGTAGGATAGTGTTAGTGTGTGGAGATTGTTGGTCGGCACGGATTCGGTGGGCCTGTTTCCGCACTGTATCTCTAAACTAAACTGAAACGGAGAGGTTGAGAAGGAGTTTCTTCCCAAAGGCCATTAGGACTGTAAATTCCTATCTCACCAGGGACTAACTTTACTGGACCACTCTACTGGTTTTATTTGCTGGGTTTTTTTCCACCTTTTTCCTTCCGTCCACAATATTTAATATGTAAAAGAATATGTGATTCTGTTCCATTCTGTTTGTAGTTTGTTTGGTTGTTTGGTTGTTTTTTTTGCACAATGTCCGCGAGCATTGCCCCTTTTCATTTCACTGCACATCTCATATGTGTATGTGATGAATAAACTTGACTTGACTTGACTTGACTTGAATTATATGTTTCAGAATTGCATATATGATAAAGGAACAACCAATTAAACCCCCAAATAATTTTTCTCATTTTTAATATTGTGAAAAATGGCTCTGTAAAAGAAAAGGTAGAATTTACCCAACAAAACTTTGGTCGATTTGTAATTTTTGACTAAACCATAAAACAAAAGGGTCTCCAGATGTATTGAGAGGCACCAGTCCAACATGAAATCAATTTCATTACATTGCAGCCCAGTAGCTGCCGTCTGGGTGATAGCCAGTCAAAATCATGTTTACATTGCTTGTTTCATGCTTGGCTGAACTCTAAATATTATTTAAGTGATTTGTGACCTGGTCTTCCAAGTGCAAACAGATATTAGATTGGGAAACTTTAAATTGGGATACGATCAATTTAAAAGAAATCTCACAATTTTCATGCTGAGGCGATGTCAGATCAAGCTAGATTCCCTGACTTTGACCGAAAGTCCAGCCACTTCCACATCTGACGGCAAGAATATTGACCTGTTCAGGATATTATGTGCCTTTTGAAGAGGGGAGTGTAAAAGATTCTGTGAAAGAACAGGGGAGATGTGTGGGCCAATATTCATCCATCAATCAGAATGGCCCCATAGCAGAAGTTTCCATGTCGTGGGGCTGGAAACTGGAAGTATCCTGAGCTAATTCTACTACCACCATCATCTATTGCAACAAGCGATGGCTTCCACTGATTGTAGCCGGAAGCTTGCGTCCTTTTCAGGATGGACAATGACAGCGAGGTCAACATTTGTAACAAGATGGACATGAAAAGAAGATCAATCAGAATTATTAAAACAGAATGCCTTGTAATTTATCACATGGCATTTGGAAGATCTCACTCTGCAACATTGATCACATATCTTAGACTAAAAACTGCTTTGGTGTAACTCAAATCATAGAATCGTGAATAAACACAATAGAATACAAATTTTACTTCGGAGTCACGTGAGTGACTACGTGAAGAACCCCGCCAGTGCGCCTGCGCGTCATTACGTCAGACGCATTGGCGCAAACGGACGCGAGGAGCAGAGCTCCTCTAGTGGAATTGTAGTTTTCAGCTACAAGGTAAGTATAAATTTTTTGAAGTATTTCTGTGTCCGTTTGCTGTGGGTCTGTGGGGATTTTTCCACAGGCATCATGGAAAAAACGGGCAAGTGGAGGAGGCGAGCGGCACAGCCGGTATAAAGTCGCAATATTGCGGTCGGCGAACAGCCGCCTCTGACCACGGTACAGTCAACAGCATAGCGACTGTGGATATTGGGGCTGAAGTGAATTTAGTCAGCACCAGTGGGACAAGGCAAAGCCGATAAAAAGCTGCGGGCATGCGGTCGGTAAAGGACTGCCTCATACCCTACAACAGTCGCCGGCTGGGAGCGGGGCGAACCGTGGACTTGTGCATTAAAGAAAAGAACGGAGCCAGTGTCAGTTGGGTGCTAGGCAACATACAAGTCAGGGTCATGGAGCAAGAGTCAGTTTAGGATTCACCTCCAAGGTTGGATACCACTTTCTGAAGTGGATATTCCAAATGGAGAACCTGTACACAGGTTGCTCCAACGAAACATACTCCAGGAGGAGTGATGTCAGAACCAGGCTCCAGAAGCCAGGTCAGCAGCACCTAGTATAGGGCTGCTTGATAGCACCCTCATTGATGAGGCGCGTGCACAGGGTCAGCAGAGTTTCCAAAACAAGCGAAGACGGCAGCTGCCAGATGGGCTATTCCTGGCAGTACGATTTGCTGCTCTGTGAGAGTTCTGACCCTGAGTCTGACGGTGAGGCCGATACAAGCGAAGACGGCAGCTGCCAGATGTTTTATACCTGGTAGTACGATTCGCTGCCCCGTCAGAGTCAAGCGAGCCACCGGAAAGGACGTGGTCTCTGTGATCAACTATTGTGTCTACCATCAGCTCTAGTAGTTTACGATGGATGAAAATGCCAAAAAAGCACGAGATCCCAAGGAACTGCGTATTGCTGAAAGTACTAGCAGTGAACCAAGATAAGGGGTCAGATGGGCAAAGGCATGTAAGCCTAAGGAAAGTAAACTGCAGAGAATATTGAAGCTGCTCGGTTAGAAACATAGAAACATAGAAACATAGAAATTAGGTGCAGGAGTAGGCCATTCGGCCCTTCGAGCCTGCACCGCCATTCAATATGATCATGGCTGATCATCCAACTCAGTATCCCGTACCTGCCTTCTCTCCATACCCTCTGATCCCTTTAGCCACAAGGGCCACATCTAGCTCCCTCTTAAATATAGCCAATGAACTGGCCTCGACTACCCTCTGTGGCAGAGAGTTCCAGAGATTCACCACTCTCTGTGTGAAAAAAGTTCTTCTCATCTCGGTTTTAAAGGATTTCCCCCTTATCCTTAAGCTGTGACCCCTTGTCCTGGACTTCCCCAATATCGGGAGCAATCTTCCTGCATCTAGCCTGTCCAACCCCTTAAGAATTTTGTAAGTTTCTATAAGATCCCCTCTCAATCTCCTAAATTCTAGAGAGTATAAACCAAGTCTATCCAGTCTTTCTTCATAAGACAGTCCTGACATCCCAGGAATCAGTCTGGTGAACCTTCTCTGCACTCCCTCTAGGGCAATAATGTCCTTCCTCAGATTTGGAGACCAAAACTGTACGCAATACTCCAGGTGTGGTCTCACCAAGACCCTGTACAACTGCAGTAGAACCTCCCTGCTCCTATACTCAAATCCTTTTGCTATGAAAGCCAACATACCATTCGCTTTCTTCACTGCCTGCTGCACCTGCATGCCTACTTTCAATGACTGGTGTACCATGACACCCAGGTCTCGCTGCATCTCCCCTTTTCCTAGTCGGCCACCATTTAGAAAATAGTCTGCTTTCCTGTTTTTGCCACCAAAATGGATAACCTCACATTTATCCACATTATACTGTATCTGCCAAACATTTGCCCACTCACCCAGCCTATCCAAGTCACCTTGCAGTCTCCTAGCATCCTCCTCACAGCTAACACTGCCCCCCAGCTTAGTGTCATCCGCAAACTTGGAGATATTGCCTTCAATTCCCTCATCCAGGTCATTAATATATATTGTAAATAGCTGGGGTCCCAGCACTGAGCCTTGCGGTACCCCACTAGTCACTGCCTGCCATTGTGAAAAGGACCCGTTTACTCCTACTCTTTGCTTCCTGTTTGCCAGCCATTTCTCTATCCACATCAATACTGAACCCCCAATGCCATGTGCTTTAAGTTTGTATACTAATCTCGGTTGATGAACAACTGCAATTTGCAAAACAATGGATGGAGGCCATGGATGGAGATGCATCAAGTGGCACTAAGGTTGCTATGTAGCGCCCACTTCAAGATGAATTGTTTCAGGAAGTATGCCATTCGGTCCAACTCTGTAACTCTGTAAAGCCCAGCAATGTGCAGTCATTCAACTTATTCTTCAGAGAAAAAACCTCATGAATCGTGGGAAAGAGTTGGATAATGAGGCAAAAACAGCAAAGTTGATCACAACATCAATGGTCGTCAAGTCTGCAAAGAGGACGTATCCTTTCAGACATCATACAAAATCCTGGACCGACATCAGGAGCAAATCGACCATTGAAGCAGGTATTCAGTTGATGTCCTGCAGCAGGAAAATGAAAAAACGTGGGTTTTGCCTGCCAGGAGCCAGGGACCACAGGTCACTCAGATGACAAAGGAGGTAGGTGGACCTGGTTCTTATGGGAACATATTAAGGCAAAAACAGGCAAATATTGGAAGCAAATTACTTCAGTTATTATTCTCAGTATTATAGAAAGGTTTCTAATTGATTCGATTCAAATACTGATTTGCCATCCAGCATGTTCCAAGCAGAACACTCCAATTTCACATAAAAATAATTGATGGAGGTTCAAGCTGAATTGAAAACTTGTTTATAAACAAGTAATTGAAAGGTCGGTTTATCAAAACCACCAAATTGTGTTTAAAATTTCTCAACCTAAAAAGGTGAGGAGTATTTTAGATCTGACAAGTCTTTAAAATTTTGTGAAGTATAGACACTTCAAAATAGAGACTTTGAGACTGCCAAACAATTTATTTCAAAAAAGATGTTTTATGGCACATAGATCTGAAAGATGTATATTACTTAATGTTTGTTCATTTATAAGATAAAATTATCTAAAGGAACAATTATGGCAATTCAAAGTTCTGTCTAACGGGTTGACTTCAGTCCCTAGAAATTCACTAAATTGATAAAACCAATTTTGCGGCTAATTAGAGTCCAAGGACAGATGTGGATGGCTTAACTGGATGATGTCCTAATTAGGACGAACAAGAGAATTTGTGAGTTATCTCTCTCAAATTATTCAAACCATTTTTGAAAGTTGGGTTTCAATTCATCCAGAGAGAAATTAAGTTAACGATACAACAATTGATTATTTGATTCAATTGAAAAGGTAGTAATTTACCCAGGGTAAAGGGTAAAGCTAATTGATGATTGTGTTAAGCAGTTGTAAAAGCAACAATCTTCAATTAAGACAGGTGGCCAGTTTGTTAGGAGAATTAGTGTTATTTCCAGCAATACAATATGGGCCATTGGACTACCAGCAGCTGCAGACTGCAAAAAGAAAAAAACACTAAGATGCATGATGGCCATTTTTTGATAGGCCATGCAATTAAACAATAAATGCTGCTTCTGATTGCAGTAGTGGATTTAACATGTCTTCAGTAGTTCAAGCAAGATGCGGATTGAACAGCCTTCCATGGTCTTAACAGACTGATATCAGTGTACTAGGATTGGTGCCACTAAAAAGGTATCCATCTGTGGACAGATGGAATATGGAAGAAGTATTATTTTACAGACATGGAGAATCAATGTTTTAAAGTCTAATTGAAGGCTTATGAGCTACAAGCTTGTTGTTAAATACAACTAATCTGCATGTTCAGTTTCAAATTAACAACACTACAGCAATGGCATGTATTAATTGTATGGGTGGAAATTCCATGATAACAAAGAATGGATGTTTAACCTTAAGATTTTTTAATGATATAATAGTCAGATTTGGGAAGCCAGATATGACTTGTTTCCATCCAGACTCAATCACCAGTTACGGAGATATGTGTTATGGGACTACATCGGGAGACAGTAGCGATGGATGTTTCTCACTATATTAGGATGGTATGTTGTTATATGCATTTTACTTCATCCTGTCTCATAAATCGGTGTCTGCTTAAAACGAAGCAGTATGCTGCCTCTGGGGTATTCGTGGTACCAGACGGGTCTACTTTGGTTCCCTTTGATATTGAAATTTATGACACAGTTTCTGATAAATGTTCCCAAAAGAAGGAAGTTACTGGTGTATTTGATAATTGGAGAGTATCATCCGTCATATGCCTGTATGGATGCAGGGTTTAAAAAAGAGGATTGTCTGGGCATGCTGTGGACATGCTTACAGCAGTCTGGCAGAAGAGTACTCAAAAGCAGTACATTTGTGAATCTGAGTTGTGACTCTGTAAATACTGCTTTCCCATTAGGTAAAGAATGAGGGGAAACATTTCTGTGTATAAAAGAATATGGAATGTTGTACGGCACATCTCAAATATCTTGGATTGACCTCTATTTAATGGGTTGAGGTATAGTGCGATTTATTCACACAGAAGTATATTATTCCTCGGTTTTATTTGATGAGGTTGGAAAGACATCCTATTGAGTCTCGTTCTTTTATTTCCAGATTAATGAAAGGAATTTTAATTCCAGACCTTCTAAACCCAGGAGGGAATCTGGAATATAGAATTGTTTTAAGCTACTTCAGCAAAGGAGTCTTGGTACGATTCTGATTTGACCAAGTTCAGCATGAAGGTACTCATGTTTATGGCACTTGTAACATTACAAAGTTACAGATTCACAGAAGTACCTCAGGATTATGTTATGTTTTACATTTTATGAACTACTCAAATGAAGTAGGATCAGGTGTGACAGGATTCAAGATTGTTTTATTAACATATTCTATGGATCCATGTCTATATGTTAAGACATATTTATTGCAAAAAATTGAGGCTACAAAGATCTTATGAAATATGAAAACAAGATTGTTTATCATTCACGAAAAATCATACAAGATAGTGTCAGTTTAGACTATTTTAAGATGGTTAAAAACAAGTTTTAGTTGCTGCATGGGTGAACATTGATGGTTTTACATTCCATTCAGTTTAGCAGCAACATTGACGACCAGGGCGAAGGAAGTCCCGTCGATCATATTCTCACAGCCGCCGGGTGATCTAATAAGTTGGTGTTTCAACACTTTTACCATCGGGCTATTGCCAATACGGGGCTGTTTGCAGATACTATATTAAGTTCTGCTTAATTTTCCCTGGGTAAAGGGGATACTATTAATTATTTTATTCAAATAAATGAATTACTGCATTTGTGGTACAAATGTTATTATTAATGCATTATTGAATATTCTCGTTCCGAGTCAATCAATGCAGTGAGAAGCCGGGATTTGTCTGCAGCATGAAATCACAAAAGCTTTAAAATCTTCACGTAGTCACTCAAGTGACTCCGAAGTAAAATAGTAAGATTAAACGAGAACTTACCTAAGTTTGAAGTTTGATCTTTATTTAATGAGGAGTTACGTTGGTGATTACGTGCCCACCACGACCCAACCCTCTATCATAAAGGTCAGATGGAAGTTCTTGTATTACTCGTTTTATTATGATACTATATTACTTCGCTTGTTGTTTTTTGTGATTTCACACCGCTGCTTCGAAGATTGAATCGCACGCGCGCTAGCGGGGTTCTTCACGTAATCACCAACGTAACTCCTCATAAAATAAAGATCAAACTTCAAACTTAGGTAAGTTCTCGTTTAATCTTACTATTAACGTTTGCTTAAAATATGCCCTAATGGTACTAGGCATAGAATGTTTATTCTGGTGGCCTAATGAACATAACTGATGTCATGCATATTTACATATGCTGCTCTGCTTCCCTCCTTTTTTTAAATAGTAAAACATGTTTAACATCGTCCACAATCTCAGATGTGTAATTGATTTACTGATTTTTGAATTCCCTTCCACACATTTAACTGTACTGGTATTGATTTTTGGTATAGTATTAGTTTCTGGTCCCATTGAAAATATTACCATGAATTTCTTCAATTAAGTTCTGTATCAACCTTTCATCAACAATTATAAGATGACCTCAGATGTATATTCAAATTCAGAATCATCCTTATTATATTCTTAGGCATCTCGGACTGAGAAAAAAAAGATTCTAATTGATATTTTCTGAATCTCTCAAGCATTCTTATGAGATAAAACTTGATAACTTATTTTCTAATTTCCGAGCTACAAATCTGAATCAAAAATAGAAAATGTTGGAAAAACTCAGTGGATCTGCAAATGTGGAACGAGAAGCAATCAATGTTTTAAGGGCCTGTCCCACTTTCGCGACCTTTACAGGCGACCAGAAAGACGCTACGACTCTTTGGAGACCTGTCACGACCATAGGAGACCTTTCACGACCATACAGGCGACCCCTGGCAACATGTCGTGGGTGACCTCTCATGACCATAGGAGACCTCTCACGACCATACAGGCTGTATGGTTGTGAGAGGTCTCCTATGGTCGTGAGAGGTCTCCAAAGAGTCGTAGCGTCTTTCTGGTCGCCGCTGAATTTTCAACATGTTGAAAATTTTGGCGACCTATGCCGGGTGCCGGCAGTCACCTGTAAAGGTCGCATAAGTGCGACAGGCCCTTTAGGTCTGCAGCCTTTTTGCCACAAAATGGGAAAGAGCAAACAAATGAAGGTTAAAGGTTGGACATGCATAATGAATGATAGGGTCCTAGGAGGCATCAAGGAACAGAGGGCTGTAGATATGCAAGTCCAAGA
>CM075977.1:203761551-203804625 GCA_038087875.1 Malacoraja senta | reverse complement strand
TAGGCCATTCGGCCCATCAAGTCTACTCTGCCATTCAATCATGGCTGATCTATCTCTCCCTCCTAAACCCCATTCTCCTGCCTTCTTCCCAGAATCCCTCACAATCTTACTAATCAAGAATTCTACACATATCCTATTTTATTCTTTCCATATTCCAATCAACTCCCACCAGATTCTGCTCCTTACCTATGCAACAGGGTCAAATTAGAATGGTCTACTGACCTTCACATGTTTGGGATGCGGGATGAAACTGGAGCATATGGAGAAAACCATAATGGTCAAATGAAGAACACGCAAACTCCACACAGATAGTTGGCATTGAACCATGGTTACTGAGCTGTGAGGTCACTATCTGTGCCACTGCAAAGTTGGCTTTAATTTACCATGTTTTTTAAAAATCATTATTACCTTGGATCTGTGGTTAGTGAGTGGGAGGTCTGGTGAGCAGTCTGGTGGTAAAATAAATCTTCAAACTGCCTATTTTTCATTAAGCTGCTCCCCTTCTATCGCCACCTCTTCTTTCTTCGTCCTGTTGCGAATTATAGTGAAAGTGGAATTATGATGGCAATCTTGTGAAAACCATAGGATATCACATTGCATCTGGTGCTCTCTCTCCCAATTGTTGCAAGGCTTCTCCATAGTAATCCAGGTAGTAGCGATGTAGGTCTGATGCCCCAGTCTTCTTTTCTATCATAGTGGACATGGCAGTATAATATTTGTCAAATACATTTTAGCAGTGTGCATGGATTGCATGTCACATTCAAGAGACGTGTTGTCATATTGTAACTTTAGTCTTTCCTTTTTGTTTGTTATACAGGGCCAAATGCAGCTGGCACAGAGGACTGTTGCATAGTGCAAGCATCTTGACTGAAAACCAGGCATCGACTGCATCATATTCTCCATATAGTCACATAACAGGTGGACACTGAGAAAGTGAAGTCCGACCAGATGTAATATAATATAGAATTGACACATAGCACAAGCAAATGAGCTTTAGGTAGTCAATATGACCTGTGTCAAAAGAAAATACAATCTTTGTTAAGCGTGCATGGTCACTCCAGCTGCCAAATCAGTGCATTCACAATCAAACTGATTCACAATCTACACATCTTATACTATACTAGGTACATCTGCATATTAGGTGCAGATTGTGAATAAATGAATGAATGAATGAATTAATTAATACTTTTATTGTCACTTGTGACAAGCCACAGTGATGTTCTTTGTTTTGCATATCCAACGTCTGCAAAGAGTCGTCCCAAAAGGGTGCCGACAAAGTTACAGAGTATCCCGCGCCAGGTCCTCCTTTCTTCTCCCCCCCTCACAGCAGTTCCCCCATGCCAGGTCCTTTGTTCCCCCCCCCCACACAGCAGTTCCCCCACGCCAGGTCCTTTGTCCCACACACAGCAGTTCCTCCACGCCAGGTCCTTTGTTCCCCCCCCCCCCCCCCACACACAGCAGTTCCCCCATGCCAGGTCCTCCTTAAAAATTACTGCAGATCTTCAAGATAACTCATCTGAATCCAAAATGTTTGGTTTGTATTTATGCAATTTTGGCACTCAACATGGATTTGAGCCACATTAGAGGAGTTGGGCCTTGTATGTTACAAAACTACTGACTAGGAGTGTGCATATGTGATCAATTCTAAGGGTCACGAAAAAACGTCTTGTATCTAACATGCAGGTACAGAAAGAGAAAGATTGTTTACCCCCAAATAAGCCTTCAGCAAACAACGAGCAAAAGGTTGTTGGACCATCCAAGCTCTTGGTTTCAATATCTAGGTAGATTGCACCCTTCTCTTCCCTTCATCGTTTTTTGAGACCCTGCTATGCAAAAAGGTTGGCGGTATCACAGATGAAAGCTTGTGCAGTTTAAGTGTCAGCTTCAGGTGTTATCCACTCCATCCTTCTGTTGAAGGAAATTGTGCTCTGCAATAAACAGTGTAGTTTAATTGGTGTGGAGGTGAAGCAATGTGTGGGCAGAAGGAATAATTCATAAGGTGGTAGTCGGTACACAATCTAAAAATGAGATCAAACTGTTAGACTATATGTCACAGTGGCATCATTAGCATTCTTACAACACCGTGGCCTCATCCTCTGCACAATGCTCTTGGCATTGATGGAATCTGCTACTTCCAGAGAATATATTAATCTGAAAGATATCTCCTTGCATCTCTCTGGATATTAATGACTCTCCAACATGCTAAGCAATGTGATTCTTTTAAAATTGCCGGAGAACTTCAAGATAACTCATCTGAACCCAAGATGTTAAGTTTGTGTTTATGCTATTTTGGCACCATTCAACTTGAACATGGATTTGCCCCGTACTCGAGGAATTCGGCCTTGTATGTTACAAAAGTACTAACGAGGAGTGTTTTCACAAATATCTCACCAAAAAAGTTTAAATATCTCACCAGAAAGTTTGAACGTATGGCCCTGATATGATCTGAATTGCTCAGTGATATTACAGTCCTTATGCAGATCTGGTTATGAAGCAATTTTAGGATAATGGTCTTGAATACATTACGATCATGAAACACAACAAAAAATGCCTTCCTCTTCCCAAAGTCTTTATTGAGAGCTCACTGCTGACATTCAGGATAGTGCAACTATCCTTCTGCAACTGCTTCCAAAAGGATATCTCCAACCTTTAGTAATTTGTCACCAATGGCCACAGGTTGCATTAATGCTCTTCAAATCTACTACAAACATCTGCTTTGCCATTGTCAGTGAAAACACCTCCAGGTTCTCCCACGTTTCAGCATTATTAAAAAAACTTTTTGCTATCGTGCATATTTTTCTAACATTTCCTTATGACAGTGAAATAAACTATTTGCCCATCAAGCTCAAGCCAATTCTCAGATAAATCCTGTCAATCCCATTCCCCCACTTATTTCTCTGCAAACTATTCTCTAACACGTGCAAATTAATACCCACCACAACCTGCTCCTACCACTAGGGGTCAGTTACAGAACCAATATCCCATTGAATGGTGGAGCAGACCCGATGGGCTGAATGGCCTAATTCTGTTCCTGCGTCTTATAATCATGAACAAGGGGTACTGCAGCTCCTCAATTGTCTGTTAAACAGCAGATACAAATAAAGTAGTAGCAAAAGGTAAATTTACCTCCCTCCCAACCTCACTTCTATTAACTCCATTTATACCTCACGCTGCCTCGTCAAGGCCAGCAGCATAATCAAGGATGAGTCACACCCTGGCCACTCCCTCTTCTCTCCTCCCCCATCAGGCAAAAGATATAGAAGTGTCTAAATGCACACCATCAGATTCAGGGACAGTATCTAACCAGCTGGTATCAGGCAACTGAATCATCCTACCACAACCAGAGAGCAGTGCTGAACTACTATCTACCTCTTTTGTCACCCTCGGACTATCCTTGATCGGCTTTTGTTGGCTTTACTTTGCACTAAACGTATCCCCCATATCATGTATTATCATTATTATTCGTTATTATGTCGTTATTCCAAAACTGATACTGAAATTTTGGAAAAACGCTCCCACGCCAACAACAAAAATGTGGACTTCTAATATGTCGGAATTGTTACACCTAGAAGATATGAGATTCCTCCTAGCAGGTAAACAAGACCAATTCCAAAAGATTTGGTCTCCATATATCGACTTATTACAAACATAGGGTGCAACAAAATGTTGATAATAAATGGTTTTAGGACCTGGCGAGGGGTGAGTAAAGATAAGAAGTAGGTACATCCCTCTCATATTGTCCTATCTTGTTTTCTTTTTTCTTTTTTCTTTTTCCTCCTTTTGGTTTTTCTCTTTTTTTTCTTCTTTTTTTAAAACTATTTCTTGTGGTTTAGGTCCATATGGATGTTCCTGGACCACTCTTTCAATCACTCACTGACTATCTTTACTAACTCTTTCTATCTTTTTTTCCTATTAAAGTTTAAAATAAGAAAAATAAAAATAAAAATAAAAAATTATATCGTTATTCCTTTATTATTATACACTGTAAATGGTTCGCTTGGACAGCAGGCAACAAAAGCTTTTCACTCTACCTCGATACACGTGACAATAAACTAAACTGATTGTAAGACAAAATTAATGTTCAAAGGGCCTCTTTGACAAAACTGGACACTAACACAACAGCAAAAAAGTAGAGATCATCCCTGTTCAACTCAAGTGATGTGTAGGAAATAACTGCAGATGCTGGTTTAAATCGAAGGTAGACACAAAATGCTGGAGTAACTCAGCGGGTCAGGCAGCATCACTGGAGAGAAGGAATGGGTGACGTAGAAACATGGACATAGACAATAGGTGCTGGAGGAGGCCATTTGGCCCTTTGAGCTAGCACCGCCATTCATTGTGATCATGGCTGATCAACCATAATCAGTAACCCGTGCCTGTCTTCTCCCCATATCCCTTGATTCCGCTAGCATTGAGAGCTCGATCTAACTCTCTTTTAAATTCATCCAGTGAATTGGCCTCTACTATCTTCGGTGGCAGAGAATTCCACAAATTCACAACTCTCTGGGTGAAAAAGTTTTTTCTCATCTCAGTTTTAAATGGCCCCCCCTTTATTCTTAGACTGTGGCCCCTGGTTCTGGACTCCCCCAATATTGGAAACATTTTTCCTGCATCGAGCTTGTCCAGTCGTTTTATAATTTTATATGTTTCTATACGATCCCCTCTCATCCTTCTAAATTCCAGTGAATACAAGCCCAGTCTTTCCAATCTTTCCTCATATGACAGTCCTGCCATCCCGAGGATTAACCTCGTGAACCTATGCTGCACTGCCTCTATAGCAAGGATGTCCTTCCTCAAATTAGGAGACCAAAACTGCACACAATACTCCAGATGTGGTCTCACCAGGGCCCTGTACAACTGCAGAAGGACCTCTTTACTCCTATACTCAAATCCTCTCGTTATGAAGACCAACATGCCATTAGCGTTCTTCACAGCCTGCTGTACCTGCATGTTTACTTTCAGTGACAGGTGTACAAGGACACCCAGGTCTCGTTGCACTTCCCTTTTTCCTAATCTGACACCATTGAGATAATAATCTGCCTCCTCGTTCTTGCCGCCAAAGTGAATAACCTCACATTTAGCTACATTATACTGCATCTGCCATGCATCTGCCCAGTCCAAGTCAAGTCACCCTGAAACCTCCTAGCATCCTCTTCGTAGTTCACACTGCCACCCAGCTTTGTGTCATCTGCAAATTTGCTGGTGTTACTTTTAATTCCATCATCCAAATCATTAATATATATTGTAAATAATTGCGGCCCCAATACCAAGCCTTGCGGCACTCCACTTGCCACTGCCTGCCATTCTGACAGGGACCCATTTATTCCTACTCTTTGTTTCCTGTCTACCAACCAATTCTCTATCCATGTCAATACCCTATCCCCAATACCATGTGTTCTAATTTTGCCCACTAATCTCCGGTGTGTAACCTTATCAAAGGCTTTCTGAAAGTCCAGATACACTACATCCACTGGCTTTCCTTCATCTATTTTATTTGTCACATCCTCAAAAAATTCCAGAAGATTAGTCAAGCAGGATTTCCCCTTCATAAATTTATGCTGATTTGGACCAATCCTTTTACTGCTGTACAAATGCGCCATTATTACTTCTTTAACAATTGACTCCAGCATCTTCCCCACCACCAATGTCAGGCTAACTGGTCTATAATTCCCCGTATTCACTCTCGCTCCTTTCTTGAAAAATGGGATAACATTAGCTACCCTCCAATCCACAGGAACTGATCCTGGATCTATAGAACATTGGAAAATGATCACCAATGCATCCACGATATCTAGAGTCACCTCCTTGAGTACCCTGTGATGCAGACCATCAAGCCCTGGGAATTTATCAGCTTTCAGTCCCATCAGTTTACCCAATACTATTTTTCGCCTAATGCAAATTTCTTTCAGTTCCTCTGTCTCCCTAGATCCTCTGTCCTATAGTACATCGGGGAGATTGGTTCTGTCTTCACTAAGGAAATCACAAACAAAGTACCTATTCAACTTTTCTGCCACTTCCTTGTTCCCATAATAATTTCACCTGTTTCTGCCTTCAAGGGACCAACATTTGTCTTTACTCATCTTTTTCTCTTAACATACCTGAAGAAGCTTTTACTATCCTTCTTTATATTCTTGGCCAGTTTACCCTTCTACTTCATCTTTTCACCCCGTATTGCCCTTTTTGTTACCTTCTGTTGTCCTGTGAAAGTATCCCAATCCTCTGGCTTCCCACTTCTCTTTGCTATGTGATACACCTTTTCTTTTAGTTTTATACTGTCCCTAACTTCCCTTGTCAGCCACGGTTGCCTCTTACTCCCCTTAGAATCTTACTTCCTCTTTGGAATGAAATGATCCTGCATCTTCTGGATTATGCCCAGAAATACCTGCCATTGCTGTTCCACCATCATTCCAGCTAGGATCCATTTCTAGTCGACCTTGGCCAGCTCCTTTGTTCAACTGCAACACTGACACTTCTGATTTAACCTTCTCCCTCTCAAATTGCAGATTTTATATCGAAGTCATGTGAGTGACTACGTGATGAGCCCGTCAGCCCGCATGCGCGTCAATACGTCGATGCATGACACGGGATTCGGAGCAGTTCGAAACTGCTCTGGCGGGTAAAGAAATTTTTATTCCAGGAACGACCCGCGGTTCCGTTAATTAGGTGCAGCGGGCTTGGAGAAGCTGACGGCCGTGGCCAGTGCAGCTACTCGAGAAGCGGCAGCACAGCTACCACCATGGAGGGTGGTCGAACGCAAAAAGTTGACGGGCGTGGCCCGTGCAGCTACCGCTATTGAAGTTGCGGTCGTACAGTCACCTCCGGTTATGGCTCCACGGGAGCAGGCAGCTGTTCGGAGCATCTGACGGGTGAGGCCTGTTCAGACACATCCTTTGGAGCTCCGAAAGGGAGCCAGCCAGAGTACTGAGGAAGCAACACCTGGTTCAGGGTTGCGTTATATTCCTCCCCTAAGAAACTCTGTTGAGGCTCCAGAAGGGAGCAAGGCCGGACTCGGAGTCACTAGCAGGCGCAACCTGTCTAGTGAGTAAAAACAAATAAATAAATAAATAAATGGACAAACAGAAAAACAAACAAATAAATAAATAAAAATAAATGGATGAATAAATAAATAAATAAAATGAAAAAAGGAAATGAGCTCCTGGCTCAGGAAACACTTACAGGCTATGCCAGTCAGATTGCTGTGGAAGGAACACCTGGTTCAGGGTTGTGTTATAATATCTCCCGCTCAGAAGAAGGGAAGCAACACCTGGCTCAGGGTTGCGTTATAATATTTCCCGCTCAGAAGAGGGGAGTGTTGGAGATTATTACATAGGTGACTCCAACTATGTGAATATCGATAAGGAATTTGAATCCCTTGAACTAATCGGGGATATGCTTCATTTTAATCATATGAAGGAGCTACCGGCTTTTGTCACATATTTTCCATCGCTTTGGGGATAGGAGATTCACTGGAGGAAGATCTGGCTAAGAGCATCAGGGATTTAACTTCTCATTAGCTAAGGAAGGGAATATGCTGGATACGGCTGGGAAATATGCCAGTCCAGATAACTGCCAGACTTTGGATGTTCCATAAGTCAATTTCATCAGTTGGGGTGTCTCAGTGATGATATGTAGGCAAAGAATTATTTCAGCGAGTACAAAAACTGCTCACTGGAGTCATTACGGCCTTTTGTAAGTCAGTAGATGGGTCTCAACTCTCAGAAGTGCAGAAAGCTGCATTAACACTTCTCTGTAATACACAATTGGGGCTATTGCCTTCGCAAAAATGCTATAAGGCATGAGATAATTCCCAAAATGGCTCATTTTTACAGGGCTAGTAACATGCAGCCTGCATAGTATCTCTTCAGAGAGGACTTATATAGCAAGTTGAAAACTTGCAGGGGGAATTTAAGGCGGCTGCGGTGGTGGAGTACCATCCTATGTGGCTAAGCTCCAGTATTCCGGCGGGTTTTCACCCCTGTATACAAGGGGCAGGAAGCACCGTTGAAGCTCTGGAAAGGAGCAGTCGGGAGTCACTAGCTGGCCCGCAAGAGCAGCCTGTTGAACCAGGCTTGCAGTAATGGCAGGCGTGACCTGTCCAGTGAGCCCCGCTGAGGCTCCGAAGGAGCAGCTGGCCAAAGGAGCAGCCTGTCGATCCAGGCTGGGAGAAACTGGCAGCGCGATCTGCACAGTCAGCTCCAGCAAAGGCTCCAAAAAAGGCAGAAGGCCCGCAGGAGCAGCCTGTCGAGGCAGGCTCAGAGTAATGGCAGGCACGGCCTGTTCAGTGAGCTCCGCTAAGGTTCCGAAGGAGCAGAAGGGGCCGAAGGAGTGGCCTGTCAAACCAGGCTGGGAGTAACTGGTAGCGTGACCTGCACAGTCAAGCTCCAGCAAGGCTCCAAAGAGGCTGTAGGCCGAAGAAGCAGTCTGTCCCATTGGGCTTAGAAATGCTGGCAGGCGTGCCTTGCACAGCAATGTCGCTTTTGAGCTCCGGGGAAGAGCTGTTTGGTAAGCGTGGGGCTGAAGATGTGGTCAGACATGGTCTGCAATGGAACTTCGCTGAAGCTCCAACAAGGGGGTCGACCTGTGCTCAGAGACGCTGGCAGGTAAGGTCTCTTTACTAACCTCCGTAAAACTCTGAAATGGAGCAGTCTGTCGCCTCGGGTTTGGATTTACTGGCAGCATTGTCTGTCTAGTACCTTTCACTGTCTCTGGAGAAGAGCAGGTTGATGCAGAAACATTGGCAGGGTGCCTTGCATAGCAACCTCTCTGTAAGTTCCAATTAGGAACAGTTTGGCTACCCTGGTTCAGGGTAGACCAACTTGGAACTGGCTGGCCATATGGAACATATTGACCAGGGAAGCACTGCCTCAACATCTGAAGCTCCAACAAGGGGGTCGACCTGGGCTCAGAGACGCTGGCAGGCTGCTCAGTAGAGTGAGGTAGTTTGAGGTTTCCCTCAACACATGCTTAATTCTTTCAGCTCAGCTAGTAGAGTTGCCAGTTTGTTGGAAACATCATTGCCATCCTCTCTGGGATAGGTAGCTACCAGCAGAAAGCCAGTCTGGCATGTAACATTTTTTTATCTGACCTGCAGGTTCATCTTGTGAATATAAAATATATATATAATAATCTGTAGGCTCTCAATACCAGAATTCCTGATTGAGTGGCTGGTCGAAGAGAGTGTGTTGCACACACTGGCGACTGAGACAGGTGGTTTCAGTCAGAGGACTGTGGAGCAATTCATGGTTCAGGGTTGCATTATGCTATTTTCCACTCTGAGGAAGGAGGCTGAGGATTCGTGGTGACTCTGACGGTGAAGAGTTGACAGGGAACTCGTATTCCCACATCAAGTGAATGTTGCGCTTCAGCTCTAGTCATAAGGATCTGATTATATGCAAAAAAATAAAAAATAAAATAAATAAATACATCCTCCGCGGCAAGAGAAGCCAAAATATCCGTCCGTATGGTCAATAGAGGAAACAATGGTTATCCAAGTGGAAACAGAGACATCTCACAAAGGATGAATAGTCTGCCCAAGAACAAGAGGGGTATATTTCTAATATTTTCTCAAGGTTGAAGAAAAGTGGAGCATGCCAAATCAGGTTAGGATTTGGCTAGTCTGATCATGTGTTTGGTTAACCAGTTTAAGATGGATAATTGTCTTTCAGCAATTGAGCTGATTCAGAGGATTTAGGGCCTCAATCGATCTTGAAGATGCATATTTTTCCATATCTATACACGAGAGGCACAGAGATATCTGTTTTTTTTAATGACAAAGCCAGTGGTGGAAAGTTTAGGCTCTACCTAGGGGTTGTCTTCAGGCCTAGGCTATTTACAAAGATTCTAAAGCTAATGCTGCCCTACTCAGATCAAAAGGGCATTGTGTCATGGAGTTTATAGACAACATGCTTTTGTAGCTGATAAGACTCGGGGATTTTATCAGTAGATGCCTCTTACGATATTAAAGATGAGGCAACATGAATTTTAATAGTGCCAATTTGGCCTACTCATTCAGGATGTCCATTGTAAAAGGCGGCTGAAAGAAGCTCCTATTTACTCGGTCACGAGTGATGGCTAGTTCAGCCTATTTCTCGTGCAGCTAACTCTGCACGGTTGTATGGGAAGTTTGTGAAGAAGACACGTGAGCTACTTTTAAACAGAAGTAGCAGAGGTTTGTGTTTCTTTCAGTTTGGGCTTAGAGAAGTGATTATGTTATAGCACAATTGACACTGCTTGTGCTGCTTTGTCATTCTCTCTAGTACCATTAGTGGGACAATAAATGATTGGTTATGGTCTGAGTGCAGGTAGATGGGACTAGGGGGAAGTATTTATCTTTAATTAAAAAAAAAAAATTGAAAAAATGTTCGGCACGGACTTGAAGGGCCGAGATGGCCTGTTTCCGTGCTGTTATGGTTATATGGTTATATGGTTATATGGTTATATGGTTATTCACCCCCTGTTGACTAACGTTATGCAATGTGTCTTTTATATGAACACTCTAAAGCCTAGACTCATAGTAGTGTGGAATGTGTATCAGTAAATTATTATGCAGATATTCATCTACTGTATTCCTAATGGGAGCAGTATCTTTTAAGTTGATTATGCTTTTAGCAACTGATTTCAGCACAAAGAACACAGTCTTTACTCAATCTCCGGCTCGGTCTCTGGGTCATAACTGACATGAGGGTAGCTTGTTATGGGAATGATCTCATAAAGCAAAACGGGCACGGTTGGGTACAATTTGGAGTTGACAGCATACCCACCAGATCGGAGATTGGGGGTGTTATTATATATACAGGTACACTGAGCTTGCTAGTACCTATGAGATGAAGGATAGTTTCTTCATTGTTATTTAATAGTTTTCTCAAGAGATTGCTGGTGCAGACTATCTCAACATGAATAGAGTGTAAGCAGCTAATAGCGGGTGTGAATTCAAATAATTTCAAGTCTCACTCTTCCAAGGGGGCTGGCTCATTACCAGCCAATAGAATGGATATTCCTTTTTGATCATCTTCTTGCAACAGCAGGAGGCTTACATAGTGCACTTTCAGAAGTTATAAAATTTGGTTGAATATGCCTGGATGATTGCTGATAGAATTCTGAACAGTGTTGCATGAGTTAAACCCCTGTCTCACGGTGCGAGCTGACCCACGAGGTACCCCGAGCTTAAAACAAATTTAAGTCGTGGTAATCACGTACGATTAACATAGCGGGAACGTCGGAACTCGTGGACGCAACTTAGCGACTCTTGGCGCTAACGGCAGGTACCCGTGACACTTGTTAACTCTTGGAAAAATTCAAACATGTTTAAACTATTCCACGAGTAAAATGTACTCTTGAGGTTAAAATTTGAAACATTGAAACACGTTGTAAGAACGTAGTGGCCCGTGCGTTTACCTTAGTGACTCGTGAGTCTACCGTGGGAACTCTTTAACTCAGCGGGCAGGCAGCATCCCTGGAGATAAGGAATGGGTGATGGGATGACATTTCCAAATTGGGGGTGGGGGTGGGATGAGGGAGGAGGGGGTGGAGGAGAGAGGGTGGAGAGTGGAGGGAGAGGAGGGGGAGACAGATGGGGGTGTCTTCATTCACTGGCGGCGGGTGCCGGTCACTGAAACAGGCAGGTGAGATTTCACATCCACCTTGTGTGTGTGTCTCTCTCTCCCTCCCTGCCTCTCACACAGGCTGAGAGACTCTGCCTCTGTGAGTGTACGTCTCTTTCTCCCCCTCCCACACACAGTAAGACCGAGGTAAGTCCATCCGTGTCTCCCACATACACAGTAAACTCTGCTTTGTGTGTGTATATACACGTCTCCCCCCATTTCTCTTTCTCCCCCCCCACCTCTCTCTTTCTCCCCCCCCCCACCTCTCTCTTTCTCCCCCCACACACAATAAGACAGATATATTCTGCTTAGTGTCTCTTCCCTCCCACACACACAGATAGACCGAGGTCCTGTGCGCTCTTTCTCTCTCCCCCACAGTCATGCCGAAGTACACCACACTGCCTCTGTGCCTCTCTCTCTCTCTCTTCCCCTCTCTCCTTCATACAGTCAGAGGTTCACACTGTCTCTGTGTCTCTCTCCCCCCTACACACACACAGAGACTGAGGTACACACTGCCCGTTGTGTGTGTGTGTCTGCCTCTGTCTCTCTCTCCCACACACACAGTTAAAGGTACTCCACGCTGCCTGTGTGTGTGTGTCTCTCTCTCTCTCTCTCTCTGTCCCACCCCCCACACCCACACACAGTCAGTCAGTCAGAGGAACTCCACGCTGTGTGTGTGTGTGTGTGTGCGTGCCTCTGTCTCTCCCTATCACAGTCAGAGTGAGGTACTCCCCCCACAGTCTCTCCGCGGGCTCTCCCCGGGCAGGGCGCATCTGCCTCAGGCTGCCCAGGCCACGACTCTGGTGGCAGGCTCCATGCACAGCTCCTGCTGGCCGGCTGGGAGCGGCGACGGAGGACAGGGGGAAGTTGGCCACCAGCGGGGCAGTCTCGGCTCTCCATGCAATCCGAGTCTCGCTGGATCCTCGTAATCCTCTGCCTCTGTCAAATGGGTGAGTTTAACCTGACCCCCCCCCCCCCCAACCTCCCTCCACCTCAACTCACGCCTGGGCACCAAAGCAGCTCAGGAGGCGAACCCTGAGCTCCGTCTCCCAACAATCTGATGTGCGCATCCATGCACATTCAAAGATTTCATCTCCAGTCTCCCCGCAGTGTGTAGACCTGGCAGTAAATTCAATTAAAATATAGCAAACCTCCGCCTGCTGGTCTTCTAACTACGTGATGTGTGTTTCAAACAAATTATCAGTATAACTGCTCTGGCACTGGACGGTGCGCATTTTCCCTTTGTAGGTCACATCAATAGATGCAGCCTTCAAAGCCGCATGATGGAGATGTTGCTTATTAAAACCGACCTTCATTGAAGGTTGGCTCAAGAGTAACTCGGGAAAGGAACTTGTTAACTCGGGAGACGAACTTGGAACATCGCAGAAATGACAGTTAACGGCAAACTTTAGTCATACCCGTGTGAACTCGGTTAAACTCTTGATCATACACTTGGAATCTCGTGCACAACCACGAGTCTTTCGCTTGGGGTACCTCGTGGGTCAACTCGCACCGTGAGACAGGGCTTTTATTGTCTAACTCAAAGCCAATTGGGACTGTGGTCCGATTAAGGGCAATGGACATGTATGCAAGTTAGCATCATGTTGTTAATAACCCATGTCTTTTCTACCATTTATGGTTTATCTATTTAAGTGTTTCACACACAGATTGGTTTACTGCATGAAACCACAGAGCTTCGAAGGCTTCACGTAGTCACTCACGTGACTTTGATATAAAATAGAAAGATTAAACGAGAACTTACCGTTTGAAGTTTGATCTTTATTTTATGAGAAGTTGAAGTGAGGGACTACGTGCCCTCCACTCCCAACCCTGAATCTCATAAAGATCATTCGGTAAGTCAAGGGTTATTAATCTTTCTATAGTTTAAGTTCGTGCAAGTGGTCTGTGGTTTCATACAGTTGCTCTGAAGAATGACGCGCATGTGGGCTGGCGGGCTCTTCACGTAGTCCCTCACTTCAACTTCTCATAAAATAAAGATCAAACTTCAAACGGTAAGTTTTAATCTTTCTATTAAAACTTATCATATTATTGTAACTACCTCCTAGCGGTTCCTTTATCTTGAGTTCCCTTATTAAATCTGGTTCATTAGAGAACACTAAATCCAGAATTGCCTTCCCTCTGGTAGGCTCCAGTACAAGCTGAATACAAGAATCCATCTCGGAGGAACTCTACAAACTCCCTTTCTTGGGGTCCAGAAACAAACTGATTTTCCCAGTCTACCTGCATATTGAAATCTCCCATAACCACAGTGGCATTACCTTTGTTACATGCCAATTTTAACTCTTGCTGTGACTTGCACCCTATATCCAGGCTACTGTTTGGGGGCCTGTAGATAACTCCCATTAGTGTCTTCTTCCCTTTACAATTCCTCAATTCTATCCACAGCGACTCTACAGCGTCAGTCCCTATGTCACCCCTTGCAAGGGACTGAATTTCATCCCTCACCAACAAAGCTACCCCACCTCCTCTGCCCACCTGGCTGTCCTTTCTATAGGACATATAACCCTGAATATTCAGTTCCCAGTCCCGATCCACCTGCAGCCATGTCTCTGTAATCCCCACAATGGCATATCTACCAATCTATAACTGAGCCTCAAGCTCATCCACTTTACTTCTTATACTTTGCGCATTCATATATAACACTTTTATTCCATTACCTGCCTCACCTTTCACATCGATTCCTATTTCACTTGGCCATGCTCTCCTATCCCTTCGTGAGCTTTCTGTCCCGTTAATTCTGGTGTCTTTCTTCACTTTTCCTATACTCTCTTTCCCTTTAACTCCATCCTTGTATTTCCAATTTGTCCCCCCCCCCCCCCCCCCTAGTATTTAGTTTTGGGTCAAGACGTTTTGGTTCTGAAGAAGGGTCTCGACGTGAAACGTCACCCATTCCTTCTCTCCAGAGATGCTGCCTGACCCGCTGAGTTACTCCACCATTTTGTGTCTACCAATCAAGTGATATTGGGGAAGCGTCTTTATCTTTCTAACAGCTTTTCATTTTGGAACTAATGTCACTGGAAAATAAGAACAATAGACAAAAGACAATCGACAATAGGTGCAGGTGTAGGCCATTCGGCCCTTCGAGCCAGCACTGCCATTCAATGTGACCATGGCTGATCATCCCCAATTAGTACCCCGTTCCTTCCTTCTCCCCATATCCCCTGACTCCACTATTTTTAAGAGCCCTATCTAGCTCTCTCTTGAAAGCATCCAGAGAATCTGCCTCCAACGCCCTCTGAGGCAAAGAATTCCACAGACTCACCACTCTCTGTGAGAAAAAGTGTTTCCTCGTCTCTAAATGGCTTACTCCTTATTCTTAAACTGTGGCCCCTGGTTCTGGGCTCCCCCAACATCGGTAACATGTTTCCTGCCTCTAGAGTGTCCAAACCCTTAACAATCTTATATGTTTCATATGAAAGTTGTTCGGCCCGAGGTGCCTGCTGGGCCGTTCAATACCATCATTGATGATTTTTTAAAATCACATTGCCACTTTCCTGCACTAGACCCATGTTTCAATTACATCTCCTACTTTACATCATAGAAAATAATTGATTTGCTGCTGTTTATTGTTTGCACCTAAAAGAACCATGCACCTTGTATATTTTTTAATTAAACGTATTATTTCTTGCACTGGTGATTTATCTCTCTCAAAATCTTTTTTCAGTTCTACTTTTGCGATTTACATCTCCACATTGATGAGGCTCAGCCCCCATGAACAATAGACTATCTGTTCCTATGTTTCATGCCTAGACCATGACTGAAGGTGAACAATTGCTTTGCAGAAATTCTCGTGGTGTGGCAACAAATAGGAATAAACTTCCCAGCTTCCAACTCTCCAAGTTTGCAGATGACACTAAGGTGTGTGGCAGTGTGAGCTGGGAGAAGGATGCTTTGAGGCTGCAGGGTGACTTGGATAGGTTGGGTGAGTGGGCAGATGCATGGCAGATAGAATAGAATAGAATAGAATGCTATTTATTGTCATTCAAACCTAGGCATGAACGAAATATCATTACTACAGTTTTTTACATTACAAAAAAACCCAAGACCCACACTTAACACAGTTTACATAAACATCCATCACAGTGAGTCTCCAACACCTCCTCACTGTGATGGAAGGCAAAGTCTTATCTCTTCCCTTTATTCTTCACCCGTGGTCCAGCAGTCCAACTGCAGCGTCTAGGCGAACTGGGGCTCCGATGTTAAAGCCCCCGGCGGACGATGGTAAGTCCTGTGGCCATTTAGCCACGCCGGGCGATGTTAGGCCCTGGCTCCGTGTCCTTTAAACCCCGCGGTTCAAGCAGTCCAACCCGCAGTCCAACTGCAGCATCTAGGCGAACTGGGGCTCCGATGTTAGAGCCCCCGGCAGACGATGGTAAGTCCCGTGGCCGCTAACCCGCGCCGGGCGATGTTAGGCCTCGCTCCGTGTCCTTTAAACCTCGCGATTCCAGCGGGAGAAGTTGCCGTTGCGGAAGCTCCGAAAAGCCGTCTCCCACCAGGGACCTGGAGCTCTCGATGTTCCTGTCCACCGGGCCTGCAGCCGGAGCTTCCGAAACTCCAAAGTCGGGTCGCAGCCGAGCACCACCAAAGCTCTTCCCGCTCAAGTCGGCCAGCTCTGCGATGTCAGGTCCCAGGGTCCTCGACTGGAGCCCTCAGGTTGGTCCCGGCTGGAGGCCGCCGCCGGCTCCACGATGTTAGGCCCAACGACATCGGAGACACGACAGGGAAAAAGTCGGGTCCCCGTACAGGGAAGAGATTAACGGTTTCCCCAACATCCCCCCCTCCACCCCCACATATACACAGCTAAAAAATAATAAAAACTAAGCTCAAGACATACATTTAACAAGACAAAACATTTTAAAAAAAGACGGACGACTGTAGTTGACCGCTGCCGTTAGGCGCCGCCACTCCCACCAAATATAATGATGCAGTATAATGTGGATACATGAGAGGTTGTCCACTTTGGTGGCAAGAACAAGAAGGCAGATTATTATTTGAATGATGTCAGATTAGGAAAAGGGGAGGTGCAATGAGACCTGGGTGTCCTTGTACATCAGTCACTGAAAGTAAGCATACAGGTACAGCAGGCAGTGAAGAAAGCAAATGGCATGTTGGCCTTCATACCGAGATAATTTGTGTATAGGTGCAAGGAGGTCCCACTGCAGTTGCACAGGGTCCTGGTGAGACTGCAGTTTTGGTCTCCTGTGTGCAGTTTTTGGTCTTTGTTTTTGTGTGCAGTTTTGGTCTCCTAATTTGAGGAAGGACATTATTGCTATTGAGGGAGTGCAGCGTAGGTTCACAAGATTAATTCCTGGGATGGCGGGACTGACATATGATGAAAGAATGGGTCGGTTGGGCTTGTATTCACTGGAATTTAGAATGATGAGAGGGAATCTTATGGAAATATATAACATTCTTAAGGGATTTTCCACACATAGACTGGGAAACACATTCTGTAAAAGGGCTGGATGGTTTGGAGTTTGTAAAATGTGTGCAAGATAGTTTTTTGCAGCAATACATAGAGGTACCTACTAGAGAAGGGGCAGTGCTGGACCTCCTGTTAGGAAATGAGACAGGGCAAGTGGCGGAGGTATGCGTTGGGGAGCACTTCGGGTCCAGTGATCACAATACCATTAGTTTCAATATAATTATGGAGAGGGTCAGAACTGGACCTAGGGTTGAGATTTTTGTTTGGAGAAAGGCTAACTTTGAGGAGATGCGAAAGGATTTAAAAGGAGTGAATTGGGACATGTTGTTTTATGGGAAGGATGTAGAAGAAAAATGGAGGACATTTAAGGGTGACATTTTAAGAGTACAGAATCTTTATGTCCCTGTTCGGTTGAAAGGAAATAGTAAAAAATGGAAAGAGCCATGGTTTTCAAGGGAAATTGGACACTTGGTTCGGAAAAAGAGAGAGATCTACAATAATTATAGGCAGCATGGAGTAAATGAGGTGCTTGAGGAGTATAAAGAATGTAAAAAGAATATTAAGAAAGAAATTAGAAAAGCTAAAAGAAGATATGAGGTTGCTTTGGCAAGTAAGGTGAAAGTAAATCCAAAGGGTTTCTACAGCTATATTAATAGCAAAAGGATAACAAGGAATAAAATCGGTCCATTAGAGAGTCAGAGTGGACAGCTATCTGCAGAGCCAAAAGAGATGGGGGAGATATTGAACAATTTCTTTTCTTCGGTATTCACCAAGGAGAAGGAAATGGAATTATGTGAGGTAAGGGAAACGAGCAGAGTAGCAATGGAAACTGTGAGATTCAAAGAAGAGGAGGTGCGGACACTTTTGAAAAATATGAAAACGGATAAGTCTCCAGGTCCTGACAGGATATTCCCTAGGACATTGAGGGAAGTTAGTGTAGAAATAGCAGGGGCTATGACAGTAATATTTCAAATGTCATTAGAAACGGGAATAGTGCCGGAGGATTGGCGTACTGCGCATGTTGTTCCGTTGTTTAAAAAGGGTTCGAAGAGTAAACCTAGCAATTATAGACCTGTTAGTTTGACGTCAGTGGTGGGCAAATTAATGGAAAGGATACTTAAAGATAATATATATAAGCATCTGGATAAGCAGGGTCTGATTAGGAACAGTCAACATGGATTTGTGCCTGGAAGGTCATGCTTGACTAATCTTCTTGAATTTTTCAAAGAGGTTACTAGGGAAATTGATGAGGGTAAAGCAGTGGATGTTGTCTATATGGACTTCAGTAAGGCCTTTGACAAGGTTCCTCATGGAAGGTTGGTTAAGAAGATTCAATTGTTGGGTATTAATGGTGGAGTAGCAAGATGGATTCAACAGTGGCTGAATGGGAGATGCCAGAGAGTAATGGTGGATGGCTGTTTGTCAGGTTGGAGGCCGGTGACTAGTGGGGTGCCTCAGGGGTCTGTGTTGGGTCCACTGTTGTTTGTCATGTACATCAATGATCTGGATGAAGGTGTGGAAAATTGGATTAGTAAGTATGCAGATGATACTAAGATAGGTGGTGTTGTGGATAATGAAGTAGATTTTCAAAGTCTACAGAGAGATTTAGGCCATTTGGAAGAGTGGGCTGAAAGATGGCAGATGGAGTTTAATGCTGACAAATGTGAGGTGCTACATCTCGGCAGGACAAATCAAAATAGGACGTACACGGTAAATGGTAGCGAATTGAGGAATGCAGTTGAACAGAGGGATCTAGGAATAACTGTGCATAGTTCCCTGAAGGTGGAATCTCATGTAGATAGGGTGGTAAAGAAAGCTTTTGGTGTGCTGGCCTTTATAAATCAGAGCATTGAATATAGAAGTTGGGATGTAATGTTAAAATTGTACAAGGCATTGGTGAGGCCAATTCTGGAGTATGGAGTACAATTTTGGTCGCCTAATTATAGGAAGGATGTCAACAAAATAGAGAGAGTACAGAGGACATTTACTAGAATGTTGCCTGGGTTTCAGCAACTAAGTTACAGAGAAAGGTTGAACAAGTTAGGTCTTTATTCTTTGGAGCGCAGAAGGTTAAGAGGGGACTTGATAGAGGTCTTTAAAATTATGAGCGGGTTAGACAGAGTGGACGTGGATAAGCTTTTCCCATTGAGAGTAGGGAAGATTCAAACAAGGGGACATGACTTGAGAATTAAGGGACAGAAGTTTAGGGGGAACATTAGGGGGAACTTCTTTACTCAGAGAGTGGTAGCTGTGTGGAATGAGCTTCCAGTGGAAGTGGTGGAGGCAGGTTCGATGTTATCCTTTAAAAATAGATTGGATGGGTATATGGACGGGAAAGGAATGGAGGGTTATGGTCTGAGTGCAGGTAGATGGGACTAGGGGGAAGTATTTTATTTTTAATTAAAAAAAAAAAAATAAAAAAAAATGATAATAATAATAATGTTCGGCACGGACTTGAAGGGCCGAGATGGCCTGTTTCCGTGCTGTTATGGTTATATGGTTATATGGTTATATGATTGGACAGGCTAGATGCAGAAATTTTTTCCCCAATGTTGGGGGAGTCCAGAACCAGGGGTTACAGTTTAAGAATAAGGGGTAGGCCATTTATGTAGGACTGAGATGAGGAAAAACGTTTTCACCCAGAGAGAATCTGTAGAATTCTCTGCCACCGAGGGCAGTGGAGGCCAATTCACTGGATGTTTTCAAGAGTGAGATTTAGCTCTTAGGGCTAACAGAATCAAGGGATATGGGGAAAAAGTAGGAATTTTGGATGATCAGCCATGATCACATTGAATGGCGGTGCTGGCTTGAAGAGCCGAATGGCCTACTCCTGCACTTATTTTCTATGTTTTCTAACTTGAAATTTAACATCTAAAAATGATGAATGGAAAGTGATTTCCTCTGTGTCTGCTGTTACTCTGAACTCTAACCATTTTCTAAATGGATTTATGATTTATAGCTCTCACAAAAAAATTCCCCCTTTTTTCTAAGTATTGAAACTTAGGAGCAAGAGCAGGCCATTCAGCTCATCAGACCCAATCATGGTTGTACCTCTATCTCAATACAGCAAACCCTTGTTGTTACGGACCTCTTTCTAAGGGATTTTGGTTCTGGTAGATGGACCTGCCGGCCTTGTCCGCCAGTTTTCCAGACCGGGTTGCCGATGCCACCCCCAGCCCACACTGCCTTCCAAGCTGTTTCCAGTCTGGACCTACTGCTGCCATCACCGGCCCTCACAGCACCCTCGGCCGCTTCCAGGCCCAGATAGGAGAGGGGAGAAGAGGAAGTGACTGGGGTGAGATCCATTTCCATGCAGTGCAAATCTATGACTGATAGCTACCATCAACAGAGCTTCCAAGAACTGCTTGTCTATTATCTCAGAGGTTTTTGAGGATAGCAATTAGGATCGCCTGGACCAACTTTTTACTTGGACGATTTCAGCATTTACTATTTTTATTATTGACTCTGGCGACTGTGCAATTCTGCTCCTTCTTGACCTCAGCGCAGCATTTGATACTGTCAACAACACCATCCTAATTGACCGTCTCCGGTATGGGGTTGGTATTGATGGCACTGCCCTGAGCTGGTTCATCTCCTACCTCAAAGGTAGGAGTTTCTCGACTAACATAGGCAACTCATTCTCCTCCCCAGCTTATCTCTGCTGTGGGGTTTCACAAGGTTCCATCCTTGGCCCCATTCTCTTCTCCCTGTATATGCTCCCCTTAGGCCAAGTCATTGAAAGGCACGGCATTTCCTTCCATTGCTACGCAGACGATACACAACTCTATCTCCCCTTGAAGCCCAAAAACCAATCAAATCTGTTTAACCTTACCCACTGCCTCGAGGATATAAAGTGTTGGATGGCCCAGAACTTCCTCCAACTAAACGAGAGTAAGTCTGAGGTCATCCTTCTCGGCCCCTCGGACTCAATCAAAATGATAGCAGGCAGCCTTGGAAGCCTTACCCCACTACTCAAACCTCACGTCAAAAACCTTGGCGTGATATTTGACTCAGCACTGAAATTTGACAAACAAGTCAATGCCGTGGTAAAAGCTAGCTTCTTTCAGCTTCGGACGATAGCTAAAATAAAACAATTCCTCCAGTTTGATGACCTCGAAAAGATCATCCACACATTCATCTCCTCCCGCCTAGATTACTGCAACTCCTTTTACACTGGCATCAGCCAATCTTCCCTGTCCCGCCTGCAACTGGTCAAAAACGCCGCAGCGAGACTCCTGACGGGCACCTGAAAAAGGGACCACATCACTCCGATCTGGCCTCTCTCCACTGGCTCCGTGTGGTTCCGTATACATTTCAAGATCCTCCTCTATGTCTACAAAGCCCTCAATGGGCTTGCCCCCACCTACATAAAAAGTCTTCTCACCCACCACTCCACCTCCAGGCCCCTCAGATCGGCCGACTTGGGGTTGCTGAATATCCCACGGTCTAGGCATAAGCTCAGGGGCGACCGCGCCTTTGTGGTTGCAGCCCCTAGACTGTGGAACAGCATCCCCTTTCCCATCAGAACTGCCCCCTCCATCGACTCTTTTAAGTCAAGACTAAAGACTTATCTATACTCCCAAGCCTTTCTGACGTCCTCTGAGTGAGGGCTACATGTATATATGTATGTAGTTTGTTTTGTTGTGCTATTCTTATAACAAATGTAAAGCACTTTGGCCAACGAGAGTTGTTTTTTAAATGTGCTATATAAATAAATGTGACTTGACTTTACTTGACTATTTAAGTTATCTGCGACTTTGACATTAGTTAATTAATCAAGGTCACTTATTAGAGGTCATGTTCTCCATTTGCTCATGTTTACGAGTTCAATCAGATTAAAATTCCCTTCCACAGTACTGTGAACTGAGGAATCTGATTTTTCAGCTGTAGAATAACAGATACCAGTTTGAAGTCACTCCTGCAATTGTGGAGTATTTGTGTGTGTACCTTTCCTGAAGTCTGTGTGAAGTTGAATTGATTTGCAGTGAGTGAAAGGAACCTTTAATAAAGCACGGGATGCATATATTAGAAGGTAAATGGATAACAATAAGTTGATCTATTACAATGTTTTTGCAGTTTTCAGTAAGACAGTAACAGCAAGTTCAGGCTTTCAGTACATACAGTACGCGTCCAAATAGAAAATACCAGAACTTAATGGCAGATCTGCTAGTAAACCCATAAGATAAGATAAGGTACTTTTTTGAGAGATAAAAACAAATAAGAGCTTAAAATATTGGCAATAGTATCTGTGGCAAGAACAACATAATTTACTTTTTAGGTCAATCTGCATCAAAATAGTTTTAAATTATTGATTGTAATTGTTTTATTTATTTAAAACCTAGAGCATAGAAAATAGAACAGTACAGCACAGGAATAGGTGCTTGAGCCCACAACATCTGTGCTGAAAATGATGTCAAGATAAATGAAATTCAACTGCCTGTACATGCTTGTACATGATCCATACCCCTCCATTCCCTGCATATCAAGGTGCCTAACCAAACGCCTCCCAAATCCTACTATTGTATCTGACTCCACTACCACCCCTGGCAGCACGTTCCAGACACCCATTATGTAAAAAATCTTGCTCGCACATTTCTATTAAAGTTTGCCCCTTTCACCTTAAAACTAATCCCTCTAGTCTTTGACATTTCCACCTGGGGAAATATCTTCTGACTGTCTACCCTATCTATGCCTCTCACAACATTATATACTTCCATCAGGTGTCCCCTCAACCTCTGGCATTTGAAAGTAAACATGGCAAGTTTGTCCAGCCTCTCCTTGCAGCTAATAACCCCTAATCCAGGCAACGTTCTGGTAAACCTGTTCTCCACCCTCTCCAAAAGCTGCACATCCTTCCAGCAATGGGGCAACCAAAACAGCACAGAATACTCCAAATGTGGCCTAACCAAAGTCTTGCAGAGCTGCATCATGACTTCTTTACTGTTGCACTCAATGCCCTGATCATTGAAGGCAAGTATACAATATGCCTTCTTTATCACTCTATCTACTTGTGTTACCACTTTCAGAGAGCTATGGATTCCCACCCCAGAATCCTCTGCACACCAATGCTGCAAGGGTCCTGTCATTGATCATTTACTTTTCCTTTACAAGCTCCATCTGCCATTTCCTCACCCATTTCACCCATTGTATACATTGCAGCCTTCCACCACTGTCCACAACTCCAGCAATCTCGGTGTCGTCTGCAAAGTTACTAACCAACACAACTAGATGTATGTCCAAGTCATTATATATACCACAAACAACAGAGGTCCCAGTGCAACTCCACTGGTCACAGGCCTCCAGCCAGAATAATGATTTTCCACCTCAGTGTTCATCTTCTATGAATAAACCAGTTCTGAATCCAAATCAACTCACAGTGTATCCCGTGAACTAAAAAGTTTTAAGTGCATTTGAAAGATTTTTGTTTTAATTTTTCATAAATTCATGTTCATATGTGATAGGAGCAGAATTAGGCCATTCGGTCTATCAATCATGGCTGATCTATCCATTGCTCTCATTCCCATTCTCCTGCCTTCTCCGCATAACCCCAGACACACGAACTAATCAATTTATCTCTGCCTTAAAAATGTCCATTAAACTTTGCCTCCACAGCCTTCAGTGGCAATGAATTCCACAGATTCACCATCCTTTGACCAAAGAAATTCCTCCACGTCTTCCTAAAGGAACGTCCTTTAATTCTGAGACTAATATAATTGTGTGTTCTATTTTCAGTTGCGCTGCAGAGTGTGATAGGAAGGGGTGTAGCTTTGACATTTTTCAGACTTTTCCCCTGATTTCCACAGGCAGGGTTTGTTCAAACTCACCCACATGACCTAATTTTATCATGAAGGGCCTAAGCATTGCTCAAGGCTGTGACGGTCAGGAGGCTTTTGCCCAGTGTATTTTTCAATTCAACAGGCGTCATGTAAGAAGACAACAATTGTATGTCCAAAGGGTGGAAAACACTTTTTCTGCAAAATCGAAGCCTATACCCTCTTCTTGATTTGACTTCGGAGTCACGTGAGTGACTACGTGAAGAACCCCGTCCAGCCGCACGTGCGTCATTACGTCAGATGCATTGGTGCAGGCGGCCGCTTGGAGCAGCAGAGCTCCTCCAGCGCGGTAAGTTTAAACTTCAGGTGAGGTTGTATTTCTTACCTGTTTTGTTTCCTTGCAGGAACCTCTTGTTGCAGGGGTTTTCCTGCCGGATGCTCCGCGAGGGCCGACGAGGGAACCAGCTGTGGGCTGTGTGGTAGCTGTGTAATGTCGGCTTTCGTGAATTCAGTCACTCACAAGGTGTTCAGTCAGTGACTTCCAGGCGCTCCGGGTGCCGGGAGGGTTTCCCTCATTTGGCAGATACATGCTGGGGTTCCCGGGTGGGGACGTCGTGCAGACCGGGTGCCGGGAGGGTTTCCCTCCAATATGAATATAGATGCTGGGGTTCCCGGGTGGGGACGTCGAGCAGACCGGGTGCTGGGAGGGTTTCCCTCCAATATGAATATAGATGCTGGGGATCCCGGGGAGGGGACAGCCAGAAGACCGGGTGTCGGGAGGGTTTTCCCTCCGATATGTTGAAAGACGCTGGGGTTCCCGTGTAGGGGAAATCCACCAGTAATGCGGCTCCCAGACCGCAGGGATCCCCAGGATAGGGGTTAAAAAGACCAGAACGGTCAGCCCTGGTGCCGGTAGGGTTTTTCCTCCGGTATGCAGATAGACGCTGGGATTCCCGGGGAAAATGCAGCAGCAATGCGGTGCCCAGACCGCAGTGGTCTCCAAGATATGGGGTAAACCGACCAAAATGGTTAGCCCTGGTGCCGGGAGGGTTCCTTTCCGGTAATAAGAATAAATTTGCAGGTTGGCCAGGATGGAGCCCTAATGGTAGCAATGTTACAACATTTTGAGATTTAAAAAATAAAGTCTGCAATTTATCCCATCAGATAAAGCATAAAACGAAGTTGAATTTGACACCTAATTCACTTTCATATCTTCAGTATTAAAAATGTTATGGCCATTTTCATCGTCGGAAATTAGCATCTTGTTTTTCCATTGCTTTTCCATTGACCTAACACAAAAGCTGTGATCGAGGACAGTTAAAACCCCATAACTTTCTTAAAAATTAAGAGAACTGAAAGAAATTTTCAGTTATTATAGATTGAAGCATTCTGAAACAAATATGAAACAATCTTATTTAGATGACATGAAATTAAAGCATATAATTAGTTAGTTACCTAATTGTAGCTAATTACAAAATTCAATTACTAGATCTAAACATCTATCAATTTCTTAAGAATAGATTAACATTTTTAAATAGCCTACGTAAGTGTCCAAATAACATTCACACAATAATTCACAATATAACATAATTTTTAAATCTCATTTTCATGGATTTACAGGCCAAATGGAAGGAATTTAATGTTTAATACCTGTAAATTAATGGACATTTAAATCATTTTGCGAGTGAGGATTTCTGGAACGTGATCATTTGGAACGTTGATTTGCGGTGAATTTAACCCCGTATCGGCATGAAAAATGCTGCCATTAGTTTGGGGAATAAAATCACCGTTTCGCATGAAAAAATGTGAATTAAAGGCTTCTTAAGAAGCACTTTTATACATTAAAATAAACCACATTCGTTTACCTGTCCCATACGTGAAATCCGTCCCCGTTGTTGGCATTGACGGCTTCAGAAGCTGATTTTAAAATGACTGCAGCGCTGAAATTGTCGGGAGATTAAAAAAAAAAAAAAACTCAAAACACCCCTCGGAACGATTCTTCCGCAAAAGCTTGTTCTCCAACGAAATATAATACAGGACAAGGTAGGAGAAACCCGCATTTTAACCCCGCCCCCCCCTCAATGGCGCCAAAATCGCGCACACGGCCAGTGGCAGAATTACAGCGCCACTGAAGGTAAGTATTGTAACATACCTACTAATGGAGAGGAGGCTCCATCTAGATACACTCCAACAGTAGGAGTTGGGTCAGCGCCTTGGACAGGGCTGCTTAATGGGGATACCGAGTCTGCGGCAGGTTTGGGCATATGGGAGAGCCCGCGCCAGCAGTGCCTTGGACAGGGCTGCTTAATGGGGATGCCAAGTCTATGGCAGTGCCGGCCTATGGGAGATGCCGCGCCAGCAGCGTCTTGTAACGGGGCTGCTTAATGGGGATGCCGAATCTATGGCAGTGCCGGCCTATGCGAGAGGCCGCGCCAGCAGCGCCTTGTAATAGGGCTGCTTAATGTATGGCAACAGCACCTGTAGAAGGGCTGCATAATGTCTCCCTCAATGGAGGAGGTGAGCTTACCGGGGCAGTTTTGTTCTGAACCTGAAGGGTGGGCCTATTGGAGAGGCCGCGCCAGCAGCGCCTTGTAGCAGGGCTGCTTAATGTCTCTCTTATGGAGGAGGAGAGCATGCCGGGTCAGTGTAAATCTGACGCCGAGTCTGAGGGTTTAGCCGTGGAGCATACCCCAAGGGATAAAGGGCATGTGTCAGAGGTACCATTCCTGGCAGCAAGGTTGCCATCCCAACACAATGCAGTGAACACCGCTATCAGAGGCGTTAGAGCCAGCTGCCGAATCTTCTATTCAGGTAAGACCTATTCAACAGGCAAAACCTAGAGGACGAAGCACAAGCTGTTGGACCAATTAAGGCCAATGACGAGCAAGGCTTCATAGTTTCAGTGACAACGCACCTCACGTCTTCATGGGCAGTAAGCGGTTCACTGAAGCTGGAGGCAGCATGAAAGTTGGCCAGAGGGTCCACGCACTCTACCAGTTCTACTCTACAACTAAGGGACCACTTACAAGTTGGTAAGATTTACACTTGGTTGTACAATACACAAATGATTAAGACATTGTCATCTACTCAGAGGCATTTAACCATGTAAAACTGGACATTACCAGCATTCCAAGCAGGTTGGAATTGGGCCAGAATTGTGTTGAGGCAGGCTCAGTACTTTAGCCAGGATTGCCTTCGAGACAGGCTCGGAAATATGGGCAGAATTGTTTTTCAAGGCAGGTTCAGAATTGATTAGATTTTTATTGATTCGATTTTATTGTCATTTGAACCTCAAAGAGGCTCAAACGAAATTCCATTTCCACAGCCATACAAACAAAACAATTCCTACATGACACACAAACAATTCAATCTACAGAAAAACATCCATCACAGTGAATCTCCTCCTCACTGTGATGGAAGGCAGTCTTTTCTCTCCCCTGCACCATTTTTCTCCCAATGTTGAAACCCCAGGCGGGCAATGTTAAGTCCCACGGCCGTTGATGCCGCGCCGGGCGGTGTACGGCCTCGCTCCGGGCTCAAAAGTCACAAAGTTGGAGCCCCCGGCGGGCGCTGGAATATCCCGCGGCCATTAAAGCCGCGCCGGGCGATGTACGGCCCCGCTCCGGGTCATTCCAACCCCGCGACACGGGCGGGTGAAGTTGCGTTGTGGGAGCTCCGGAAAGCGGTCTCTCACCCGGATCCGCGAGCTCCTGATATCATAGTCCACAGGTCTGCAGCTGGAGCCCCCAGGTCGTCCCGGTCGGAGGCCGCTCCACGGAGCTAGGCCCCAACGACAACGGAGACCCGACAGGGAAAAGGTCAGGGCTCCCGTGCAGGGAAGAGATTTTTTTAAGTTCCCCCCCCCACACCCCACCCCACCCCACCCCACATATACACAGTTAAAAACAATATAAAAAAAACACAAACAACTACATTTAACTAGACGAAGATATTTAAAAAAAAAAAAATGTGGCAAGAATTGTCTTTTGAGTCAGGCTCAGAATTATGGCCAGACTGTTTTGGGACAGGTTAGAATTATCGGACAGACTGAGTATTGTGGCCAGGTTTGTCTTGCAAGACAGGCTCGGGAATCGGGCCAGAGTTGCCATTCAGGACATACATGAAATGATGGCAGGAGTGGCCTGTTCATTATGAAAGATGGCTGATTAACAGCTGATTTCATAGGGTGTTTCCATTTACAGTGATCATCGGAGATATTTGGAGGCATTGCTATGATGAGGCAATATAACAGTATGATGACAATAAATCATTCAAAGAGGAGTACTCAGAGTTCAAAAACACTTGTTATGTATTGACTGGATGATATTTTGATGCTGTATTTTGCTAAAATCCACTGTTTCAGTATCAAACTATATTTGAGAAATTGGGCTCCTTTATACAGTTAAAATTAAGTTGTTATCAAATGGACTAGTTGGTCATTGGGGGTATGCCTTTGGCTATTAGTTGGCCTGTGACTCCGCCATGGGCAACAGATTGGAGTCAATAGAAACCTGGAACAGCCTTGTGGATATAAAGCAGCTTTCTATTCATTAGACTAATTGGCAATGTAATAGATGTGATGCAGCTGTGCAAGTGGGAGAACTGACAGCATGCTTAATGGCAAACTATAAAGGGCCATGAAGTCAAGTCAAGTTACATTTATTTATATAGCACATTTAAAAAACAACTCTCGTTGGCCAAAGTGCTTTACATTTGTTATAAGAATAATATAAACAAACAAACTACATACATATATACATATAGCACTCGCTCAGAGGACGTCAAGAAAGGCTTGGGAGTATAGATAAGTTTTTAGTCTTGACTTAAAGGAGTCGATGGAGGGAGCAGTTCTGATGGGAAGGGGGATGCTGTTCCACAGTCTAGGAGCTGCAACCGCAAAGGCGCGGTCACCCCTGAGCTTATGCCTAGACCGCGGGATATTCAGCAACCCCAAGTTGGCCGATCTGAGGGGCCTGGAGGTGGAGTGGTGGGTGAGAAGACTTTTAATGTAGGTGGGGGCAAGCCCATTGAGGGCTTTGTAGACATAGAGGAGGATCTTGAAATGTATACGGAACCACACAGGGAGCCAGTGGAGAGAGGTCAGATCGGAGTGATGTCCCTTTTTCGGGTGCCCGTCAGGAGTCTTGCTGCAGCGTTTTGGACAAGTTGCAGGCGGGACAGGGAAGATTGGCTGATGCCAGTGTAAAGGGAGTTGCAGTAATCTAGGCTGGTGGAGATAAATGTGTGGATGATCTTTTCGAGGTCATCAAAGTGGAGGAATTGTTTTATTTTAGCTATCGTCCGAAGCTGAAAGAAGCTAGCTTTTACCACGGCATTGACTTGTTTGTCAAATTTCAGTGCTGAGTCAAATATCACGCCAAGGTTTTTGACGTGAGGTTTGAGTAGTGGGGTAAGGCTTCCAAGGCTGCCTGCTATCATTTTGATAGCAGGTCATTGATAACACACCTTTGCTATTACCAGCTGAAGCTACTAAAGTCACTATGATGGACAAACAGTATTCCGCATTGCTCCAGTAGTTGATCAATAAATATCT
Organism: Malacoraja senta; assembly: GCA_038087875.1. Lineage (NCBI taxonomy): Eukaryota > Metazoa > Chordata > Chondrichthyes > Rajiformes > Rajidae > Malacoraja > Malacoraja senta. Next base: position 203,775,252 of record CM075977.1, on the reverse strand, counting down.
CATTATATTGCAAAATGATGCTAATGGCCTAAGGTGGGAAATTGCGAATGTCCCCATGAGGTGGAGGAGATTTGCATGTTATTAACTCTTCAGTTATTGGTATCAACTATCTATAGACCCTACGTGCATTTTATGGGTTAAAGAGTGATTGAGCGAATATGCATATCTGCATGCTCAACTTCATGTTGATACACTATGATGGTGGCATATGATAATCACGGGGGTGCAATCAAGTAAAAGAATCCTGTAATAGGTACATAATCTCATTTGCCACTGGAGTGTCATCAAGTACAGATCAATGACAACACAGAATGGGTGTTGGACCACACCGTATTTATGAAATTCTGATTCAATGCAACACCGAATATAGATATGTTGTTTCATGCTAATTCACAGATTGCAGAAATGTGTGGCATAACACTGGCGAAAGATACATTCTCGCTACAAGCAGGAGGAATGTTTTTTTATGTCTTCTTCCATTTTGCTTCATCAGTCGGGGCTTCAAATTAAGTCATCAACATCCCGCTTTAGGTTCCAGCTGTGTGATTGGCCTATGCAGTTTGATTCCCGATTTGTCGGGAATAATAATAATGCAACCTTATATGGTTATTTTAAACATAACTTGCTGGTTCAGCCTGTGGCTCGGGAAATCAGTCGTTGCATGATAAAAACGATTTATGTTCTGCAGATTCTCAATAGACGGCCTACGGCGTGGGTTGTCACACCTATTCTTGTATGTATTCAGAGTGCTGGGATTGTACCAAAAAGCAGTACTTTGCTTCTTCAGGAGATGGGAAGCGTTTGTTTAATGCTCATGTTACATTTAAAATGGTATAGGGTGCAAAAGTACTTAAAAAAAAGACTGAGGTCAGGTAAAGGGGGATGAAAGCTGGAGAGTTGGTATATCCCATTTGCGTGATGCTTATAACAAAGTATTTGTTTTTCTCTTTTTTCCTCTTTCTCTTTTTTTTCCTTCTTTAGGATCTATCTCTTAATCCTTTCTTGTTGTCACGTTTTTACACCTTCACTATTTTCCTTCACTTTCTCTTTTTTCTTAATCTCAACCTTTCCTTTTTATCAGTGTAAAAAATGACGGAGTACGTTAATTGTAATAAGATATACGTGATGAGTACTAATGTAATTGGTTGTAATGTAATGTACTTCTAATAAATAAAAATAAAAAAATAAAAAATAAAAAACATTTAAATGGTACAGATTTCTGAGCTCTTGGAGTTCAATTTTAATGGTCTTTGACAATAGTGAGTTATAAGGTCGTTAACTGTGCCAAGGTGCTTTCCATCAGATTGCGGCACCAAACGAGATCCACTTTGTTGGGTTCACCCCGGATATCGAATTTGTAAAATATATCTTTAACACAAGTTCTCCCAGTACACGTACAATGCTGTATGCGATGTTGACATTGTGTTAACACTGTTTCACCAGGGGGTTTCTAGCTACATTCTTAGCTTTGGCGGATCTCATTAGGTAGTTATCCTCCTGGCGCTGGTTTAGCGCAACAGGTCAGTCGCTACATAATTGCGACGGGACAGGATGATTACATCTGTAAATAATATGTATAGTATTTTATGTTTATAATGTACTTAAGCAGAGCAGAAGGGGTGTCGGGTCTCAAAATAGGTCAAGGCATACCCAGGGACCTTTCATTATGTGAGGACTCACATACACAACAATACGTCAAGGTCACCAAGAGCCTTCGAGGCTCTTAGCTAGCTATGATTGTTAGTTACAAAAAACTTTATAAGAACGTATATCAGTTCTGACCATTTCCAGGGGATAAAATGGAGTTGAGTTATGCAGGAGTAGATACTGATTCCAGATCTCACTCTACCAGGGCTGCTACAACAGCACCAGCAACGGTTAATTATGTCCCGCTGGACCACATCCTAACGGCTGTAGCATGGTCAAACGAACGAATTTCCAAACATTTTATAATAACCCTTGCCAGATCAGGGTATTTCTCAATTTCATTTTACGTTCTGTTTATAGGTTCCATCCGGATGAAAGATGTGACTATTATGATTACTTCATTTAACAGCATCAGCATGTTTTAAATTTATGTCATGACTGTATGCATTATGAATGTTTTCCCTCATTTGTCAATGAAGCAGTTGTGGTTGTGTAGACTTGTTTCTCGCGGCATGAAATCACAGAGCTTTGAAATCTTCACGTAGTCACTCACGTGACTCCGAAGTAAAATAGTAAGATTAAACGAGCTTACCAGTTTGAAGTTTGATCTTTATTTTATGAGGAGTTACGATGAAGGACTACGTGCCCTCCACTCCCAACCCTCATTAATATCATCTGGTAGTTCTAGTCTTCTCTCGTCTTACTATTATACTTCAGTCACTATTATCTGTGATTTCACACCGCTGCTTTGAAGATTGACGCACGTGCGGCTGTATGGGGTTCTTCACGTAGTCCCTCATCGTAACTCCTCATAAAATAAAGATCAAACTTCAAACTGGTAAGTTCTCATTTAATCTTACTATTAAATGTTATTAAATGTGCAGTGCCCTCCATAATGTTTGGGACAGACCCATCATTTATTTATTTGCCTCTGTACTCCACAATTTGAGATTTGCAATAGAAAAAATCACATGTGGTTAAAGTGCACATTGTCAGATTTTAATAAAGGCCATTTTTATACATTTTGGTTTCACCATGTAGAAATCACAGCAGTGTTTACACATTCCCCTCATTTCAGGGCACCGTAATGTTTTGCTTCACAGGTGTTTGTAATTGCTCAGGTGTGTTTAATTGCCTTCTTAATGCAGGTATAAGAGAGCTCTCAGCACCTAGATTTTCCTCCAGTCTTTCCATCACCTTTGGAAACTTTTATTGCTGTTTGTCAACATGAAGACAAAAGTTGTGGCAATGAAAGTCAAAGAAGCCATTATGAGACTGAGAAACAAGAATACAACTGTTGGAGACATCAGCCAAACCTTAGCCCTACCAAAATCAACTGTTTTGAACATCATTAAGAAGAAAGAGAGCACTGGTGAGCTTACTAATCGCAAAGGGACTGGCAGGCCAAGGAAGACCTCCACAGCTGATGACAGAAGGTTACAGTTTGCCAAGAAGTGCTTAAAAGAGCAACCACAGTTCTGGAAAATGGTCTTGTGGACAGATGAGACGAAGATTAACTTATATCAGAGTGATGGCAAGAGCAAAGTATGGAGGTGAGAAGGAACTGCCCAAGATCTAAAGCATACCATCTCATCTGTGAAACACGGTGGTGAGGATGTTATGGCCTGGGCATGTATGGCTGCTGAGGGTACTGGCTTACTTATCTTCATTGATGATACAACTGCTGATGGTAGTAGCATAATGAATTCTGAAGTGTACAGACACATCCTATCTGCTCAAGTTCAAACAAATGTCTCAAAACTCATTGGCCGACGGTTCATTCTACTGCAAGACAATGATCCCAAACATACTGCTAACGCAACAAATGAGTTTTTCAAAGCTAAAAAATGGTAAATTCTTGAGTGGCCAAGTCAATCGCCCGATCTGAACCCAATTGAGCATGCCTTTGATATGCGGAAGAGAAAACCGAAGGGGACTAGCCCCCAAAACAAGCATAAGCTGAAAATGGCTGCAATACAGGCCTGGCAGAGCATCGCCAGAGAAGACACCCAGCAACTGGTGATGCCCATGAATCGCAGACTTCAAAGCCTGCAAAGGATATGCAACAAAATACTAAACATTACTACTTTCATTTACATGACATTGCTGTGTCCCTAACATTATGGTGCCCTGAAATGGGGGGGACTATGTATAAACACTGTTGTAATTTCTACATGGTGAAACCAAATGTATAAAAATGGCCTTTATTGAAATCTGACAATGTGCACTTTAACCACGTGTCATTTACTCTATTACAAATATCAAATTGTGGAGTACAGAGGGAAATAAATGAATGATGAGTCTTTGTCCCAAACATTATGGAGGGCACTGTAAATATTAATTCAATTACAAAGTATATTTGATTAATTTCAGCTTGCTGCAGTTAATGAACTTGGGGAAAGATGTCCGACATGTCTTATTCCCCTTCTAAGGAGGGAGCTACCAGCCCTCAGACTTCATTGTTTTCGAAATAAGACAATGAAAAGCTTATTTAAATGGGAAAACGTTAAAATAGTGATATTTAGCAATTTCTGAACAGAATTAAATTGGAGTAGTTAATTGATTAAATTCCATGATCTCACAGAAAGAAAGAATTCAGAGAATGCCTGAACCTGTACTCCTTGAAAGTATTTGGTCTTACTTGAGGAGAATACATTTGAAGTGTTGTAGGCAAAAATAAATCTTACGGCATGGAACTACACTTGGAGAAAAATAAGCAGGCTCTTTCTGTACCATAAGTTACTGTCTTTTTTTTTGTTTTATGACCCTGGTGTGACCAGAACTCAAAGTATACAAAGCTTTTGAAAACTGGATTGTAAAATGTCTTGCAACATTGTAACAAATGAAATAGAAATATTATTTATCTCATTGATCTTAAGAAATGAGTGTCACTCAATGTAATATTGCAATGCAGGCGGCTCCCCGGCGTTACAGTTGTTCAAGTAATGGAAATTAACACTCACAGACTTCACATATTACTACCCAGATATTTAAGACATACTAGACCAAGTGCAGACCCGTTGGGTCTGCTCCCCCAACACAATATTCCACCACTCACCCGCTCCCCCAATGCAATATTCAACCACACCCATAGCCCCCAACTGCGTGGGCACAGATAATTTCCCCTCATCCCCCAGCACTCCCTCCCCTCCTCTTCACCCTCCCTCTTCTTTCCTCCTCGTCCTCCCCTCCCAATCCCTACCCTCCCAATCCCTCCCTCCCTCTCCCCTACCCAATCACTCCCTCCCTCCCTCCATAATTCCTCTCCCCTCCCTACCCCTCCTATATCTCTATCCCCCTATTCCCCCCACTATCCCTCCTCACCTCCCCCACTCCCCCCTCCTCTCCCTCTATTCCCCCTCCTCCACTTTCCCCCCCCTCTCCCTCCCTACCCCCTCCCTTAATCCCTCCTTCACCTCTCCCTCTCCTTTCCCCTACCTTCAGACCCTCCCTCCCTCAATAACTCCTCTCCCCTCCTTATCCCCTATCCTTCTATCCCCCACCTCCCCCACTCCTCACCTCCCCCTATCCCCTCCCCCCATATTCCTCCTCACCACCCCCACTTCCCTCCTCTCCCTCTATTCCCCACTCCCTACTTCCCTCACTCCCCCATCCTCTCCCTCTATTCCCCCTCCTCCCCCACCAGACGTGAGACAGGAAAAAAATGAAAAAAGAGGAAGAGACAGATTTCTCCGTGGATTTTGAAATTCGGCCCCATTGCAAGGCCCCACCATCACTGTGGCTTCATCGCCATGAGGCCCCAACGCCGCCGCGGCCCCATCGTCGCGAGGCCTCACCACCGCGGTCTTGATGCCTCCTGGAATGCCGCATAGAACCCCGGCCATGGCCTAGCGGGTCGGACGAAGCGGCCGACGGCGCCTGCAGCTGGGCACCACAGAGGCCGTGAAGTGCGCTCGGCCGTTCACCTGCTCGTCACCCCTGAGGCGCCTGCAGACGCAGCTCCAGCCGGCGGAGTGTTAGTGATGTTCACTCTGCTCCTTCAGCTTTATATTCTCCTTGCCGGGCAGGAGAGGAGACCAATCTCCATGGCAGTGACTGGCAGGAGAGGAGACCAATCTGTGCATGCGTGGTTTATAAGATTTTTAACCTTAATAACTTTTAAAATATACCATAGATTGGAACAAAACTTGTTGCCCTTGTAGCACAGGAGAATGGTGAGTAAGGTGGTGAAAGATCGTAGAGCTATCGTGTACCATTTTTGCACAAATAGAAAAAAAGAAAAATCAGAAGAGCACAAATTAGAGTTTTAGTTATGTATAGAAGATAATACAATCCCCTCTCATGGAATTTATGTGAAAAAAGTAGATGCATGAATGCAACATTAATTTTTTTCACCTTGTGTTTCTTGACGCAGGCACAAAAGACGAGGATTTGCATTACAGAAAATCGCATTGCGGACCATTTTTGAGGAAGGCAACACTGCAATAATGTGGAGATCACTTGTATATTTATCTGCATCTTACATTTCAATGACTGTATCTTTACCCAGTCTCCGTGGATTGTCACCTTGTCATGGTGGAGAAGCTTGTGTGGTCCTGAGATCCTGAGAGCGATGCTGTCTGGGGCTATGCTCCTGGTATGGCCACCCATGGCAGTAAGGTCGAGGGGGAGGACTCTGACAAAGAGTAATCCAACCAAGGCCTCATCGGTGAAACAGGCGGAGGATGATGGCTGACCTTAGTGGACCTTAGTGGCTGGGAAGGCTGCAGCAGAAAAAGGTCCCCAGTCATCTTAGACTCTATGCCACTGGATCCTGACCCAGATCTGTCAAGGACCGTGGGGTGGCTGTCTGTGCACCAGTCTCCCCACGTTAACCAAAGTCATGCGCAGGCGTCCTCCATGAGGACAGTCATACTCATTTCGAGTGACCGCCGATGACCTTTACCCAGCACTTCACAAAATGTGTTTTAGCTGCAAGCACATTATGTCCCTCACCAAATTTCTTACCAGTTACTTGCACTGTAAGTTACTTACATGATGGGAATTAATTATTGAACTTTAGTTTATTATATATTATCTATGTGTTTCCAGGCCTGTAAAGGGCCTGTCCCACTTGGGCGACCTAATCCGGGAGTCCAGAAGAGTGCCTTCGACCTTCAAGCTCGAGGGCACTCGCCTAGAAAGCATCGAGCTGGATCGACCGGCCGCGTTGAAACCGCGAGCTGGATCGACCGAACCGCGAGCTGCATCTACCGACCGCACACACACTCACAAACACATCGCGAAGGTGGGGGCATGGGAAAGCGGAGGAGCACTGTCTGCGCGATGAAGAGGAAGGTAAACGGCTGCCACAGAGTTAGTCCTTTAGAGAACATAAGGGGGGGGAGAGAAGGAGAGAGAATGGGGGGGGGGAGAATGGGGAGGAGAAGGGGAGGGGGAGAAGGAGTGGAGACACTTTTAAGAAGTTTAATAAAGTTCGCGGGCATTTTACCCACCGGTAGGTCTTCCTAGGTTGTGAAACTCCAATGAGACAATCAAAATGGCCGGTCAGCGAAGGAGATAGCCTACGGCTGCCCTCGACTGCCTGTAAGTAAATAGCGACCCTACTCCACTGCACTACGAGTGAAAAAGACCCATGCCGACCAAATTTTACTCGCGGAAAATTTTTCAATATCCTGAAAATTTTTCCACGACCTAGCTGAGGCCGCGAGTAGGCGAGCATGAAGGAGAGTTACAGTCACCTCATACGACCTAGGACCTCGTGTCGACCTTGCTGCGAGTTTGAGTCCAAAGATCCTATAGCGAGCAAGATAGTCCACTGGACGAAAAAGACGTAGTGGTAGTGGTAGACGTAGTGGTCTATCTTGCTCCGCTATAGGATCTTTGTTTGAGTCCAGGGCAAACTCGTCTAAACTCGCAGCTTAGGTCGCCCAAGTGGGACAGGCCCTTAATGCTGCTGTAAGCAAGAATATCATTGTTCCATTGTCAGTGCATATGACAATTAAACACGTATCTTGTCTGGTAAGGCTCAGCTTTAAATTGTGCATTGGCAGCATTTGCTGAAGATGATTTCTTGAAGTGCATTTATTTTGAGCAGATTTGTAATCCTTACAGGAGCTGCCAAGGGCATCGTTGGAGTAGAGAGGGTTTACTCACCAGAAACCTTCCAATGACTAGCACCCTGACCAGGATATCCATTATGGTGCATTTGTTGTTGATTTACAGTCTTGTATCTGAAAGTGCTTCACAAATATCATCATTGTCCCAGGCACAAGTACCAAACATTCAAAGAACAATTTAGTACAAAACTATTATTTGCCAAGCTAAACTGAGAAATGCTAACAAAAAAAATAATGCTAACATTGTTATTAATTTCACCTGTGTTCAATCTTCATGTCACTCGTTTCTTCTGTAAACAATTATAATTTCCACATGCATATGGGACTATGTTAATGGTCATAACAATGAAATCTCTGTTATGGAAACTGACTTCTGTGATATAATGTGTTGTTCATTTTCGGAAAATTAGTTACTCCAATGAAACAAAGGAAATTCAACTCAAAAAGAGAGCGATAGAAGAACTCAAGACACAAAATGCTGGAGTAGCTGGTCAGGCAGCACCTGATTAGTCTGAAGAAGGGTCACGACCCAAAACATCTTCACGATCCTATCCATCTTCTCCAGAGATGCTGCCTGATCTGCTGAGTTAGCCCAGCACTTTAGGCAATAGACAATAGACTATAGGTGCAGGAGTAGGCCATTTGGCCCTTCGATCCAGCACAGCCATTCAATGTGATCATGGCTGATCATCCACAATCAGTACCCCGTTCCTGCCATCTCCCCAGACTCCGCTAACTTTAAGAGCCCAATCAAGCTCTCTCTCGAAAGTATCCTTTAAACTTTAAATTTAACCTAGCTCCCTGTTGTCCAGTTAAATTGTCAATATATATTAGTTCATAAGTTCTAGGAGCAGAATTAAGCCATTCATAAGTGTGTAAGTTCATGTGATAGGAGCAGAATTAGGCCATTCGGCCCATCAAGTCTACTCACAATACAATACAATACAACAATACAATACCTTTATTGTATTGTATTGTGCTTCGCCATTCAATCATGGTTGATCTATGTTTCCCACCTAATCCCATTTTCCTGCCTTCTTCCCATAACCCCTGACACCCTTATTAATCAATAATTTCTCTATCTCTGCTTTGAAAAATATCCATTGACTTGGCTTCCACAGCCATCTGTGGCAATAAATTCCACAGATTCACCATCCTCATCCTCCTTATCTCCTTTCTAACATTATGTTCTTTGATTCTGAGGCTATGGCCTCTGGTCCTAGACTCTCCCACTAGTGAAAACATCCTCTCTACATCCACTCTATCCAGGCCTTTTTCTGTTTGATAAGTTTCAATGAGATCCTCCCTCATCCTTCTAAACTCCAGCGAGTACAGGCCAAGTGTCTTCAAACACTCATAATATGTTAACCCAATCATTCCTGAGATTATTCTTATAAACCTCCTCTGGATCCTCTCCAACGCCAGCACATTCTTCCTCAGATATGGGACCCAAAACTGCTCACAATACTTCAAAGGTGGTCCGACCACTGAATATAAAGCCTCAGCAAAAAAAAAAACCTGAGGTCAGGTAAGGGGGGATGAAAGCTGGAGAGTTGGTATATCCCATTTGCGTGATGCTTATAACAAAGTATTTGTTTTTCTCTTTTCCCTCTTTCTCTTTTTTCTTCTTCTTTAGGGTCTATCTCTTAATTCTTTTTTTTAATTTCTTTCTTACAGGGTCTTTGTTCTTTCTTGTCACGTTTTTACACCTTCACTATTTTCCTTCACTTTCTCCTTTCTCTCAATCTCATCCTTTCCCTTTTATTAGTGTAAAAAATGACGGAGTACATTAATTGTAATAAGATATACGTGACGAGTACTAATGTAATTGGTTGTAATGTAATGTACTTCTAATAAATAAAAATTAAAAAAATATATATTAAAAAAAAATAAAGCCTCAGCATCACATCTGTGTTTTTGTATTCTAGCCCTCTCAAAATATATGTTATTATAGCATTTGCCTTCCTTACTACCAATTCGACTTGCAAATTAACTTTTGGGAAATCCCGCACCAGCACCCACAAGTCCCTTTGCACCTTCGATTTCTGAATTCTCTCCCCATTTAGAAAATAGTCTACACCTTTATTCCTACTATCAAAAATATACCTAACACCTTTAATCTGTAATCATGCCTAACCATGACATTACATGGATGTTCATTTGGACCCTTGCAACACTGAACCCTTTGATCTGCCTTTGTGATATAATTAAATATTATTTTGAGAGAAGTCAGCACGTCACAATTAAATCTATCATTATATCACTCTGAACAACATGGAATTAGCTTGTATTTTATTACAAAGGGGTGAAGAATTCTGCAAACGCACTAAGCAACCTTGCAAGTAATAGCAGTTGTAGTCGATGACGATTCTCTGTATTTCGACCCGAAACGTTGCCTATTTCCTTCGCTCCATAGATGCTGCCTCACCCACTAAGTTTCTCCAGCATTTTTGTCTACCTTTGACTTTCCTGCATCTGCAGTTCCTTCTTCAACACTGTATTTTCTTGTTAGTTCAGATCCTGTGAACTCCTTTTGCCTGTGTTCTTTACAACAATGAAGCACTGAGTGCTGGTGACGCTTTTTTAAAGAGATACAGCATAGAAACAGGCCTCCGTCCCACTGAATCCATGCTAAAAATTGATCACCCATTCACACGTGTCCTATGTTCTCCCATTATCTCATCCACTCCTAGTACACTAGCGGCAATTTACAGAGGCCAATTAATCTACAAACCAGCATGTATTTGGGATTAAAAGACATTTGCACAAGTATATGGATAGGAAAGTTTTAGAGGGAAAACACAAAATGCTGGAGTCACTCAGCAGGACAGGCAGCATCTCTGGAAAGAAGGAATGGGTGACATTTCAGGTCGAGACCCTTCTGAAGGGCCTTGACCCGAAACATCACCCATTCCTTCGCTCCAAAGATGCTGCCTGTCCCGCTGAGTTACTCCAGCATTTTGTGTCCACCTTCTATTTAAACCAGCATCTGCAGTTCTTTCCTACACACGTTTTAGAGGGATATGGGCGAAACTAAAGTAGATCCAAGGGTATACCTCCTATAGAAAAGACAGAGGGGTGGGGGGGGGGGGGTAGCTCTGTTGGTGAGGAATGAAATTCAGTCCCTTGCAAGGGGTGACATTGAAACAGGAGATGTGGAGTCAGTATGGATAGAACTAAGGAATTGTAAGGGTAAAAAGATCGGAATGGGACTTATCTACAGGCCCCCAAACAGTAGCCTGGACATAGGGTGCAAGTTGAATCAGGAGTTAAAATTGGCATGTAGCAAAGGTAATGCTGTGGTTGTTATGGGAGATTTCGACATGCAGGTAGACTGGGAAAATCAGGTTGGTACTGGACCCCAAGAAAGGGACTTTGGAGAGTGCATTCGTGATGGATTCTTAGAGCAGCTTGTATTGGAGCCTACCAGGGAGAAGGCAATTCTGGATTTAGTGTTATGTAATGAACCGGATTTGATAAAGGAACTTGAGGTTAATGAGCCATTAGGAGGTAGTGACCATAATATGGTCAGGTTTAATCTACAATTGGAGAGGAAGAAGTTAGATTGGAGGTGTCAGTGTTACAGTTGAATAAAGGGGACTATGGGGCCATGAGGGAGGAGCTGGCCAAAGATGATTGGAAAGATACCCTAGCAGGGATGACAGTGGAACAACAATGGCAGGTGTTTCTAGGAATAATACAGAAGGTGCAGGATAATTTCTTTCCTTTCAAGGAAATTATAAATGCGTGCAACAAAGGTAAAACAGTTATAATGGGTGACTTCAATCTACATATAGATTGGGTGAATCAAATTGGCAAGGGTGCTGAGGAAGAGGATTTCTTGGAATGTATGCGGGATAGTTTTCTAAACCAACATGTAGAGGAACCAACGAGAGAGCAGGCTATTCTAGATTGGGTATTGAGTAATGAGGAAGGGTTAGTTAGCAGTCTTGTTGTGCGTGGCCCCTTGGGCAAGAGTGACCATAATATGGTTGAGTTCTTCATTAGGATGGAGAGTGACATTGTTAATTCAGAAACAAGGGTCCTGAACTTAAAGAAAGGTAACTTTGAGGGTATGAGAAGTGAATTGGCCAAGATAGACTGGCAATTGATTCTTAATGGGTTGACGGTAGATATGCAATGAAAGGCATTTAAAGACTGCATGGATGAACTACAACAATTGTTCATCCCAGTTTGGCAAAAAAATAAACCAGGGAAGGTAGTGCATCCATGGATAACAAGGGAAATCAGGGATAATATCAAAACAAAAGATGAAGCGAACAAATTAGCCAGAAAAAGCCGCCTACTAGAGGACTGGGAGAAATTCAGAGTCCAGCAGAGGAGGACAAAGGGCTTAATTAGGAAAGGGAAAATATATTATGAAAGAAAACTGGCAGAGAACATAAAAAACTGACTGCAAAAGCTTTTATAGATATGTGAAGAGAAAAAGATTAGTTAAAACAAATGTAGGTCCCTTGCAGTCAGGAACAGGTGAATTGATCATGGGGAACAAGGACATGGCAGACCGATTGAATAACTACTTTGGTTCTGTCTTCACTAAGGAAGACATAAATAATCTGCTGGAAATAGCAGGGGACCGGGGGTCAAATGAGATGGAGGAAGTGAGTGAAATCCAGGTTAGCCGGGAAGTGGTGTTAGGTAAATTGAATGGATTAAAGGTCGATAAATCCCCAGGGCCAGAGAGGCTGCATCCCAGAGTACTTAAGGAAGTAGCCACAGAAATAGTGGATGCATTAGTGATAATTTTTCAAAACTCTTTAGATTCTGGAGTAGTTCCTGAGGATTGGAGGGTAGCTAATGTAACCCCACTTTTTAAAAAGGGAGGGAGATAGAAAACGGGGAATTACAGACCAGTTAGTCTAACGTCGGTAGTGAGGAAACTGCTAGAATCAGTTATTAAAGATGGGATAGCAGCACATTTGGAAAGTGGTGAAATCATTGGACAAAGTCAGCATGGATTTATGAAAGGTAAATCATGTCTGACAAATCTTATAGAATTTTTCGAGGATGTAACTAGTAGAGTGGATAAGGGAGAACAAGTGGATGTGTTATATCTGGACTTTCAGAAGGCTTTCGACAAGGTCCCACATAAGAGATTAGTATACAAACTTAAAGCACACGGTATTGGGGGTTCAGTATTGATGTGGATAGAGAACTGGCTGGCAGACAGGAAGCAAAGAGTAGGAGTAAACGGGTCCTTTTCACAATGGCAGGCAGTGACTAGTGGGGTACCGCAAGGCTCAGTGCTGGGACCCCAGCTATTTACGATATATATTAATGATTTGGACGAGGGAATTGAATGCAACATCTCTAAGTTTGCAGATGACACAAAGCTGGGGGGCAGTGTTAGCTGTGAGGAGGATGCTCGGAGGCTGCAAGGTGACTTGGATAGGCTGGGTGAGTGGGCAAATGCATGGCAGATGCAGTATAATGTGGATAAATGTGAGGTTATCCACTTTGGTGGCAAAAACAGGAAAGTAGACTATTATTTCAATGGTGGCCGATTAGGAAAAGGGGAGATGCAACGAGACCTGGGTGTCATGGTACACCAGTCATTAAAAGTAGGCATGCAGGTGCAGCAGGCAGTGAAGAAGGCAAATGGTATGTTAGCATTCATAGCAAAAGAATTTGAGTATAGGCGCAGGGAGGTTCTACTGCAGTTGTACAGGGTCTTGGTGAGACCACACCTGGAGTATTGCGTACAGTTTTGGTCTCCTAATCTGAGGAAAGACATTCTTGCCATAGAGGGAGTACAGAGAAGGTTCACCAGACTGATTCCTGGGATGTCAGGACTTTCATATGAAGAAAGACTGGATAGACTCGGTTTGTACTCGCTGGAATTTAGAAGATTGAGGGGGAATCTTATAGAAACTTACAAAATTCTTAAGGGGTTGGACAGGCTAGATGCAGGAAGATTGTTCCCAATGTTGGGGAAGTCCAGAACAAGGGGTCA
>CM075977.1:203737738-203761351 GCA_038087875.1 Malacoraja senta | reverse complement strand
CAAATATGTGAATTGATTCACCTGCACAAGAAAAGATACACAGTGCACAATGTAATTTGTGTCACTATGTCTAGAATATGTATTCAGTCTCATTAAAGACAATAATTTAAAGTGCCAACAACATTTATTAATCAACATGTATTATCAACGTAATCATCAGCAGTCTTCTAAATTGATAGTATTTGTGCTTTAACACGGACTACACTGTTTAACAATGGTAATATTAACAGCAATGATCCCAGTACGAGTTATGGAAATCTGAACCCATTTTATTATCTTCATAGTAAAAATGTGATGGAACAAAATATGTAAATATATTTTAATTTACTAAATTAAAAAGAAAAGATTTGGAAAGAAAACAGATTAACTAAATATGTTGCCTATTGTCATTACGAAATAACTCTGTGGATAATCTCTCTGACTTTGACTCTCTGCCTGAGATTGGTGTCTCATTCTGGTATCAGCCATCCTCTGGTATTTGATCAGGCCAAAATCAAATCTTGGTTGGAAGACATATGCTAGCGGGCTATTCGATAAAGGTTAACTGACAACAGTCAAGCCTAATCCTTGCCTCAACAGAATTTAAGACAGCTGTAATTTTCAGTAAGGGCAAGTTGAAGTACGACTGATATGACCAAAATTGGGAACAAAAAAGCCAATTATTTCCCCCTCCCCTCGGCCTTGTCCATTTGTGATGAATACAATTGAAGCACCAATCCAGCTACCTGGCTGATTCATTAATTAATCAAAGACCAAGGATTGAAATAATTTTTCAGTGCTCCAGATTTTTACCTGGTGTGTAGCCCTTGCGTTCGATTTTGGCACTTAGGGATATTGGGCCTGAGGAACAGAACCAGCAACAAAGAGTTTTCTCTTTTGTGCCTGCCTGTGGTGACTGCAAAAAGAACAGAAAGCACAGTAAATACCCCTGCTCCCTTCAGAATAGACAGTCTCTCAGGATGACATATGGTGGTACATTAATAGCAAACTAGCTAACAATCTATGCTATGCACTTTCAAGTGCAAGATATTAATGGTTTATATGGAGCAGTGCACAAGTGGTGCATAATGCCCATCCCCTTAACTGGTGGATAGTAATCTACATGTTGTCTAGACAAGTTAAAATGAATGTGACTTTTATAGATATTATAGAACTTTTGGTTAATTCCCAACATCAGATGTAATTTAAAAAAAATTGTGAGCATTGTTCAAAGGTGACCTCCACTTCATGAATATTTGCACAAATTATCAAGGAAATCAACTCTCCATCCTTTAAGTCTTATCAGATTTTTGGGAATGCAATTTTTAATTGAAGCCTAATATATTTGTTTCAGCCTGCAAAAAAGAGCACTAATTCTCCCAATGTTAAATCGCAAGAACTGCATTATGCGGGCAAGTCAGTGTCTAAATTAAACCATGATGATATCTGTTGTGGCACATTCTTACATTTACACGGTATGTCCAACACTCGAATTTCAAATATATTTTCTAGCCTGATGTGACAAAAGTCACAATATTTCCCATTTATAACTTTGATGTTTCAGTTTATCCATTCTCAATAACATGATTATTTTAGTAATTATATTGCTCAATTTAGAGTTGGACTTTGAATATAAATTGGCAATGGCAAGGTTAGAGGAGTTTACAACTTCTCAGTGTTTTGTTTTAAATCTTGATAAGAGGATTTGTTTAATAGTTATTCCTCATTGGGGAACTTTTATCACTGTCGCGGAGTTAATTCTTTCAAAATCTTGAAATCTATTAAATATTCAATATCAATTGGTCATAACTTTAAATACTATACCAAGCTATTCACAATAATGGAATGTCTATATTTACTCTATGAAGAATTTAATAATTGCTATCTGGTGTTTCAGACATTAGAAATATATTTTTGTTGTAACCACTTGGTTTTAATTACAGGGCCCTACTGTGCATTCTTTAAATCGAGTTAAAAATGGACCTGTATGGAAAGTGTACACAATTTCACAGTGAGAGCTTTCCAAAGCTTTCAAACACTCACCAGCAACAATGGTGTGTTAATGTCAATGTGTTCAAAGACTGTAAATTCTTTCTTCACTTTCATCACCAACATCCACGGCCTGTGCAGTTCAGCTTTTACCCAATAGCGCACACTGCCATATTTGCCTTCAAAGGAGGTAGCTAATGGTCTGTCAGGAAATAAAAAAACAGTCAATGGCAGCAACTAATAGAACAACACAAGTCTACTTCTTTGGGATCAACCAATCCAATAAAGTATTTCAAAATTCAGAGTGGTTGCCCTGTTGAAATTATTGTAATTATATGTGCCCAGGAACCTTCATTGTACAATTGAAGATGTTCAGTTTCTGATATAGTAGGGTGGAAGAGAAGATGATACAAACTAGGAAAGTGAAGCCGTACTGACAAAAGTTCTCCCTCAGCTTCCTTTCCTCTGGTTTTGCAGGGCACAGATGCAAATAAGTTATTTTCACTGGGTTGGAGAGAACGAACCTGCTGATAAATATCCAATTGAAAAATTCAGAGATCAACAAAGTGCCAAAAATGGGAAACTCGCTACCGCAAGGAATAGTTCAGGAGTTCAGCATTTTCGAAGAATTGGATCAACAAAAGTAGAATGGAATTGTCATTCTGATAGGGTTAGAAGAATGAAACAGTAGGACAGACCCTTAGGGCCAAATACCCTGCTTATGTGCTGTACACCTTCTGTAATTTTATGTTGATTTTCACATGGAATGATCACAAAAAAATGGAGCCCAGAATAGACTAATTTGAATTTAAAAATTCAGTAGTGGGAAAACCTTAGAGCTGTTACTTTCAAAGGAGAAGATCATATGGTCTGAACAGGCATCTTCATTAGAATCACAAATAAGTCTCTATGGTCAATAAGGAAAATCACCCAAAACACAGATTTATAACAGAAATGATTTGAAAATATTTATATTTCCAGAAGCACATAGGAAGGAAGCAAAACATTAAAAGTCCAAATCTTACATTTGTGGAAGCTCAAAGCTGAATGGATATTCATGTCTGCCTGAAGGTATTGTGGTGAGGTCTTCTTCAGAATCATCATCATCTAAAAAAATTTACAAAATAATTTAAATTAGCAAACATGTTATTTTACGTACCAAAGGAATCAGGTTTAAAAATAGTTATAGAATAAACAATCAACAGTTGATTTGGAACATACAAGTAAAATAACATTGATTTAAAAAAATTAATAACTGCAGCTCAAAACAAAGGAATAATTTATGCCAGAAATTATTATCACAGGGTGCAGATGTGCTAGAAGTGTATTTACTGTCCATCAACTCCCCCTGATCTGTTAATTATCACCCATTTTAATGAATTTGGTGGAACACGTTACGCCAGATCAGGTAAGGACAGATTCCTTTTCCGAAGGACATTATATATATATATATTTTTTAAACAATAACCTGATCATTTCATTGGTACATGACTGAAGCTGGCTCTACTTCCAGATAGATTTAAGTTTTTGAACTTTAGTTTCTGGTCACCATGGAATCAAATATATAACTAGATCGATAGCTGATGGCCAGTAATTTACATTATACTACAATACCATCCGATGCATAGTTAAACATGTAATGAAAAGCCAACCAGGACATGTTTTAATTGATACTATTTGTGGTTTAATTCACTGTATAAATTCACTGTATCCACAAATGTTAAGGACATATTATTATTTCATGGGCATCAGTGGGAATTCTATATCAGTTGCCCATTCTGGATTGCCCTGAAAAGTCACCTTCATCGCAAACTACTGGTAAAAGCTTTATTCAACTAGCTAATTAAGACAGAGGCCAGTTAAGATATCTCCACAATAATGTGTGGCCAGAGTCAGGCACACGGCATTCCTGCTTGGTTGATTTACTTTCATGGAGGACGTTATTTCACCTTATTTTGCTGAAGCAATAAAGTTTGGAGCATTAGCCAAATGTCAATCAAATAACTTTTGAGTTTGTTTGCAAATTAATAGTGAATGCAGGAAAGACGAGTCACACTCTGGCCCTTCCCCCTTCTCCCCTCTCCCATCTGGCAAAAGGCACACCTGATTCAGGGACAGAATCTTGCCAGCTGTTATCAGGCAACTGAACCATCCCATAATAACAAGGGAGCAGTCCTGAGTCCTGAACTACTATCTATCTCGTTGAAGACCCTCGTACTATCTTTGATGGTTTTATCTTGCACTAAACGTTATTCCCTTATCGTGCATCTGTACACTGTGAATGGCTCGATTGTAACCATGTATTGTCTTTCCACTGATTAGTTTGCACGCAACAAAAGCTTTTCACTGTACCTCGGTACACGCGACAATAAACTAAACTCAACTAAAGACTTTTTTTTAAACTTGCTCTTTTAATTATACTGGTTAGTGTGGAATTAACAACTTCCTTCTGACTCCCAGCTACCGACAGCACCCAGCCTCACTGTACCCCTATTGGAGATGGGGAATGAACAGTGAAGCTTATTGTTTGGAGTTACTAGGCGAACTCCAGCGAGTTGGTCCTATCAGGAACCTCAGTGTCCCAGGAGCTCCACCCCGCACAGCTACCGTTGAGCCTTCGGGGATTTATAATTTTACGATAAACAACTTGACCTTCCCTATTCTCCTCAATGACGCGACCTTAACTCAAACTACTTCATTTCATTTCCATATTAAGCTATATATTTTCTGGCGAACACCACGATTTACAGGGCAAAATAATGTAGACCAATTATGTGACAACCTGATGCTGGTTTCCATTTACTGGTGACCCTTTCCAACAGTGCACCTGTCCCATTTGAAAATCCCTTTTCCACGTTATCTATCACTGAAGAGGGAATTTAAAAGGCGTGGTTTGAATAGGACTCATAAGCTTTAGTAACATTTTTGCAAGGACACCATCACATCCAATTATGAACGATTAGCTACATTTAAGGATTTAAATATATATATATATTATATATATAAAGCAGATATATTTAAGGACTGCGTGCATTTTTGCATTAAATCAGTAAACCCCCTTTGTGCAGTAGCTGCTTTCCAGCGAGATCGTGCTCCAGATTCGTTGCCTTTCTTTTCTCCGCCTTTTCTGCCAGCTCAGCAGACTGAGCTTTTTTTTGCAGTGGAGCGGTAAACAAGTAGCGGGCTGTCAATCAATTCGGCAGAGAGGCTGTGAGCGGAGAGAGCCGGCCTGAACCGGTGCGAACAGCCCAGCGCAGCCGCATCCACATGGTATTCATCAGCGACAGGACACACAGCACAACCCGCCGTGTTGGCTGAGAGGCTGGCGTCGGGGCAATGGGAGGGGCGTGCTTAACTTAGCAGTGAGCAGTCATTGCAAGGCAGCTCTGCTCTGCAAATCCCAACTGCATGTGCAGCTTGTTCAAGTGCCTTGCACAAAATAGCAGCCCCCCCCCCCCAATTAAATGCTCTCAAACGTTAATGCATTTTTTTAAAAAGCTCTCAAATGTCAATGCATTAAAAAAAGCTCAAATGTCAATGCATTTTTTTTTAAAAGCTCACAAATGTTAATGCATTTCCAAAAAAAGCTCTCAAACGACAATGCATTTAAATTCCTACTCATTCCCACCTCCAGTCCAAATATTTAGGAACTGTAATTTGCAAAATTCTTCTATAGTTGCTGTCAGAATTTATGTCATGTTCGTATTTAGAGTGATACGGCCCAACTTGCCCACACAAGCCAACATGTCCCAGCTACACGAGTCCCGCCTGCCTGCGTTTGGCCCATATCCCTCTAAACCTGTCTTATGCTATGGAGAATATAGTCATTGCTTTAACTCACAGGAATAAAATGCATGCAATAAAATTGAATACAATGCAAATTGCATATTTTCTCCCCGATGTATTATTACTAAGTCAGTATTTGGCTGTTGCCCTCCCTGAAACATTTTAAACTCTATTCAGAAAGGTTTTTTTTCCCCCGAATGTGACTTGAGGCAGAAGGAGGGATGTGACTGGCAGCTCCATTGACTAATGAAAAGTTAACAGCGCCTTAGCAACAGTCTAACAAATAGCAGGGCCAATCGGCGCTCTGGGGAGGGGCAAGTGCAACGAATCTTAACTGAGCGACAGAAACTTGAGTAAGATAATAATGAACCAAAGCTCACTTACAAAAAAAAGAAAATGTGAAATTCTTATTGCAAATATTCGAAGACGCTCACTGCCTTCTCTAAGCTACCACATGCGTGTCAATAACTATTTTTTAGAGATTGCAAATAAAATGAATCCATTTACTCAATTGGCACAATACAAATTATTTTCAACTATTTTCTTATATATTAAGTAAAACGCAGCGAGTTCAAAGTAAACGTATATGCAAACGAGACAAAAAATCTGTATTCAATGCATCAGTGCTTTCCTAACATGATTGGCAAAATTGGAATAGAATATCACAATGTAATATCAAAACTTAATATTATGGCACGGCATCAAAATCACAAAAATGTGTGGGGAGAAATTATAATTTAATGAAAAAATGAACATTTTCACTGGCAATGTACCTATCATACGAAGGTGTAAAGTAGCTATTGCAAATTGTTTTTCTGCAAAAAGCATTAAGTCATCCTCACCATCTGACAGTGTGGACCAATGAGCGAAGAGAAGTCTCACAGCAACCTCCCCCCCTCCCCCAATACTTGTCCCAAACAGGATTGAACCGCTTTGAACAAAGGGTGGAAACTTAGGAAAACAACTAATCATTTAACTAACCATTAAAATAAAATGTTACAGTAGCTACATTAGATTTGCAAAAGCATAATGCAAAACTTGCACTGTCAACGTTATTGCGACAAGATATGTTCTTGTATAAATCCACAGAATAAAATTCATTTGCTGTCATAGCACCTCATCGAAGTGATATTCGAATGTTAGGTGTTACTGTATGCTGCTGTACATGATAAATTTAGATTAAATAGTAGCGTCGCATGCAATTGATAGTCACTACATTAGCTGTTTGTATGAAAAAAAAACATGATGTCAAATTATGACAAAGTCACGGATTTAACGTGGAAGCCATTGCATGCAGGCAGGGCATTATATAAAGTACTGCAGTTCTCAGATTTGTTTTACTGTAACATTTCTACATGGTTCTCAAGATCTAAGAAGGAACAAAAAACTGAAAGCTTAGGAAAAACAAAATGCTTGGAGTTTGCTTCGCTGCGATTCTGCAGATGTGAATTTCGGGTTGTATCACAAATTACATAACGATGGGGCTGTTCACAGGGAGAGAAGGGGGTTGAAATCTCAACGAATCGGTGAGATAGAATTGTAAAACAAAATAAGTGAGATATTAACAATTTGTTTCAGTGGGCATGCATTTCCAGCCTGGTCAAAGTCCCACCACTTTTGACAAACAAACTGCCAGTGAAAAGTGATCCGCAGGATGTCGAACTTTTGCATCCATAGTGTCTTTACGGATGGATAATATTATGCATTTTTCTTGTATATGACCAGCGATGTGCTCTCCGAGATTGCTAACACCTTACATTATAGAGTTACAGTGAGATACAAAGACTCGGTACAGCGCAAACTTGCAGGTCATATTTTAAGCCATCCATATATTACATTCCAAGCTTACCTCTCTCGTGTCCGATTAATGGGTCTTTGTGGTTGAAATACTCCACTTCTTCAGTGTAGTTTTGAGTGTAGGCAGTATTAGAACCAGCATTTCGCGATTCTGTCCAGCGCACTTTCGCCTGTCCTCTTCCATGGATTGCAAGAGATCTTACCCTGATTTCGCCAGTAACTTCGATAGTCACTCGTCCGGAGACTGAATCTCCGCTGGCATAGACGGGGATATTGTTCTCATTAGGACAGTCATAGCTTATTGTAAAACTCCTCACCTTTCCCAGCACCATGGTTATATATCTATCTATATATATATATATATATATATATATATATATATATGTATGTATGTATGTGTGTGTGTGTGTGTGTGTGAGTATAAAAATGTACAAAAATGGAGATCTGAAAAATGGGATCTTCACCACTGATCAATGCCTTTGGCTGCAAAAGCTGCAGGCGCGACCAGTGGGATATTAAAAACGAGCATCTGGATCCGGACAGTCGGAGATGCTGTGTCCCGGCTTTTGGTCTGTACAAAAGACGGGGGTATCATACCTACCACCTCACTTAAAACGGGTTTTGTGAAAAACAACCCGAGTGCGCCTGTGCGTGATTCACTGTGCTTCCGCCTTGAGAGTGCAGGGCTGCTGCCAGCTGATCAACAGCTGATTGAGGTCATTCCCAAAAGCTCGCTTTCTCCCTCCCTCCATCCCAGCAAAGCAAGAGACAGGCAGGATCATCAAATGCAACAAAAATCACGCACGTCTTCGCCTATGCACCATCTTTTTTGTTCAAAATTCATCACATCAGCCTTCACTATGCTTTTTTTTTAAATCCCCAGCCTATTTTTTTTTTTTTTGCACCGACGCGCGCACAAAAGGCAATGAATGCAACCAATTCAATGCACACATGGCGCCACACCGCGGCTTGAAGTGACATATTCATCTCACAGGATGCATCCGCAGGGCCTTGAGCATTGCATTTTTGATCCTTTGAATGCGAATGGAACTTTTATTCCGCAAACTAAAATAAACGCGGTGATTACGAAAGGATATTTATTGCAAGACCATAGAAAACTTCCAGCCAGGGTTGCTGCAATTGCTGAACCCAGTGCCGGAGACGCATAATTCTCTTCCAGTTGGTCTTCTGTATCTTCCACCACCTCGTGGTCGTTTCAGGTAATAGTCAATTACAAACTTACATATGAGGTAATCTTACTTTTAGAATCTATTTTATATTCTGCATAACTCACTTCTGAATCACTTGTTTTTAGCCTTTTTTTTCACATTCGAAAATTTCAGTTACCGATTCCAAAATCTCTATTTTCAATGAGCATAATTCAGTTAATTATATAAAGGTTGCAAAATAGAACATTGGAAGATGAAATCTATCCACACAGATGTATTTGGTTTCTCCTTTTAATATTTGACCCAGGAACAGAAGTAGGCATTCAACTTGAATCAATACAACCTTTCAGCCATATTGTGAGTAAATATGTATCTGAATTACATCTACCTAGATTGATTCTATAGCAAGCAATTTTATTTTTCAAAATCTAGCAAACTGTATTTTTGATTTTGTTTAGGTAACCTATCCTTAATATTTGTAATGGGGATTATTCCAGATTCCTATCGCCTTTCGTGCAAATAACTTCTTCCTGACATCACCCTGGTATGCCATAACTTTAAATTTATGTCCATTATTCTGAATTCCTCTACTGGAAAAAAATGGATTTTTTTTCCCTAAACGATCAAACTTTTTGATAACATTACATTTCCATCAGATAAAAATCCAGAAACTAATTCATAAAGATGCAGGAAACATGAATGAAGTAAAACCCGCTGAGTTCCTCCAGCAGTTTGATTTTGCACCTTGAAGCAACATTCAAAGAAATGTCTTTCGAACAGCGGAATTATCATGGTGATTATGTTATTGCAACATGTGTAGGAAAGAACTACAGATGTTGGTTTAAATCAAAGATAGACACAAAATGCTGGAGTAACTCAGCGGGACAGGCAGCATCTCTGGAGAGAAGGAATTGATGATGTTTCGGGTCAAGACTGATCGGGTCGGGTCTGAAGAAAGGTCTGAACCTGAAACGTCACCCATTCCTTCTCTCCAGAGATGCTGCTTGTCCCGCTGACTTACTCCAGCATTTTGTGTGTATGTTATTGAATTAGTTGTTCAGAAGAGAATTCTGGATTTCTAATCTAGAGAAAATTAGTTTAAATTCCTGAAGACAGCTGGTCCTCCATGGTCAGAATGAGTCCCACGGCAAATTGGAGGAGCAGTCTGAAGGAGGGTTTCGGCCCGAAACATTGCCTATTTCCTTCGCTCCATAGATGCTGCCTCACCCACTGAGTTTCTCCAGCATTTTTTGCCACCTTGGAGAATTTAAAATCTCATTTAAGAATTTCTATATAAAAATTAGTGTGTTATCATAACAGTGATCATACAACCTTGTAAGTGCAAGAAATCTTATCTGATCTTGCCTTGAAGGCAAATGCCTTCAGGTGTGGCCTAGCAAGGCTTCCATTCGTTTCAAAGCAGGGGAATGAGGGATGAGGAATGGAAGCTGGCCTTGCCAATAGTACATGTCTTCTGAGGATTATTTAAAACATCTTACTTTCATGGCACCAGAATACATGTGCATTGATGAAAGAATTGGCATTATAGTTCTGTTGAATCTTTCTTGAAAAATCACAAATAAATATGGATGAACAAAGATGTCTGGCCCATCAAAACTTAATAAGTTAACTCAATTCCAAGTTTCTTCCATGATATCATCCAATATTTTGACATTCCAAGAATTTTGCCTTCATTACTAAATTCAATCCTTTGTTCCTTTGTTCCACCCCCCCCCCCCCCCCCAATTTAGTTGGGAGCAATTATCAGGAATAGACCCATGAATCTTATCGTGCCTACAGTACACCACACTATACGTCTTCATTATCTACTTCATTGAATTTTGCTGCCCTTATGTAGTAGAAAAACAATACTTTTTGTTTTACAGGAAGCCCATGCTTTTCCAGTTTATTTTGCACTTCAACTCTATAATGAGCAAATAAGTATTGAGGGTTGTTCCTGAACATTGTACTGGTCTTCAAAAGTCTTCATGTATCCTGTGGACATTGTTGCTTCACCTCTTATTCAAACATGTCCAGACTGATCCTGAATTTGTTATTTTTAATCTGATTTCTCTGCTCTCTACAGTTTAACTCTCCAAAAGTATTTGTTTTTGGATAGGACCTCACTACTGCACTATTTACCTCTTTTCCTAATCAACAATTAAGCATCCCACCTCCCTTTTAGCCCACTTTCAGACAATATAAATGCTGAATATAAGATGTTTCTCATCAGATATTTTCCCAAATTCCTTCCAAACGATCATCACCCCTTTACAAAATACCTGCTTTGACCCCTTTCACCTTGCAAAATATTGTTCCATCTACAATCTTTTTCTTCTCTCAAGTCCATTAATATATAGTATCTCTCAAACCTGTACCACAGTCACCTTTTGTGCCAGCCATAGAATCGAGATGGCCCTGTCCAAAGTCACAAATCAAATCCCCATTGTTTGTGACAGCAATGACAGTTTCTTACTCTCTCATCAATCCTTCAGTGGTTGTTTACTGTATTCCTCCAGTGCCCAATTTTTCAATGGCTCAATGGGATTAGCCTTGACTGTTTTCATTCTCTTGGCAGCACGGTGGCGCAGCGGTAGAGTTGCTGCCTTACCGCACTTTCACCGCATTCAGCGCCAGAGTCCCGGGTTCGATCCCGACAGCGGGTGCTGTCTGTACGGAGTTTGTACATTCTCCCCGTGACCTGCGTGGGTTTTCTCCGAGATCGTTGGTTTCCTCCCACAAAGTCAATGTCAATTTTATTCGTCACATACACCCGAAGGTGCAGTGAAATGAATTTGCCAGCAGCGATACACTTAAAAAGAACACACAATACGCAATAAGATTTAACACAAACATCCACCACAGCATTCTTCACTGTGGTGGAAGGCACAAAGTTCAGCCAGTCCTCCTTTGTTCACCCGTGGTCGGGGCCATAAACCCTCTTTAGTCGCCGCTGCGGATGGCCGGATGTACAGGCCCTCTCGTCGGGATGATTTGAAACTCCGACGTCGGGACGGTCAAACGCACTCCGCGGCTTGGAGGGCCCGAATCGGCGCTTTCTTACCAGAGTCCGCGGCTTCAGGATGTTATAGGCCGCAAGCCGACGGTCGGAGCTCTTCTTTGGCGATCCTCGGCGAGGAATCCCAGGCTCCGGATGGTAAGTCCATGCCATGCCCGCGGCTAGAAGCTCCGCAGACCACAGCCTCATGATGCCAAAGTCACCAGGCCAGCGATCGGAGCACTCCTCTCTGGCGACCCCCAGTAAGGGTTCGTCTGCTCCGCGATGGAAAGTCCACGCTGCGCCCGCTGCTGTAGCTCTGGGCCCGACTCTGGGAAAGGCCGACCCAATCCATGGTGTTAGGCCGCGAGGGAGGCGACATGGAAGAGGCGGCGATCAAAAGCGGTTCCCCCCTTTCCCCTCCCCAACACCCCCCACACAAGACACACCGAGAGACACTAAAACAGACATTTGGACACACTAAAAAAACAAAAAAAGTCGAAATAACGGACACGCGGGCAGCCGACTCGCATAGCCTCCACCGACCTCCAAATACGTACAGGTTTGTAGGTTAATTGGCTGTGTATCAATGTAAAATTGGCGCTAATGTGTCAGATAGTATTAATATGCGGGGATCGCTGGTCTGTGTGGACTCGGTGTGCCAAAGGGCCTGTTTCTGCGTGTATCTCTAAACTAAACTAAACTATGACTTGACTTTCCACATCCATAATCGTGTCAGATTCCTTGTGGATAATACAGTAAACTCTTGTTTTTACGGAACTCTTTATAACGAAATTTGCTTATAGTGGACTGATCTACCGACCTTCACCGTCGTGCCAGACGGCCAACACCACCCCCAGCCACTTCATAAGCCGCATCTTCCTACGCCGCTTCCTCGGCCGCGCCTGCTGACTCCGGCCCCCTCCTCTGCCACGTTTTCTGATGCCAGCCCCTGGCCACTTTTCTCGACTGTGCCTGCCGACACTACCCCCGGCCCACACAGCTTCCTTGGCCGCGCACCTGTAGCAGCCACCTGTAATGCTCTATTGAGACCTTGGAGCTTTGTAGCTTAGGGCAGGTAAGGCTTTGCTTTAATGTTTCAGCTGAAAAAAAAAGTGACCTCTGTCACAGTGCAGTTCTTGGTTAGCCTAGATGTTATTGTTCGGTCTCTACAAACGAAATGCCACTTTTTACACTTGGTTATAGTGGACAATTGGCAGTAATGGACACCATTACCCCCCGCTAAGGTCCGTTATAATGAGGGTTTGCTGTGTTTGTTGGTGCCATCATTTTAAACACCGGGCCAAACTTAACATGTACAATCCCACCTTGGACCTCTTCCTCACACCCATCTTGACCAATCAACCACTCATTAGATCGACTGGCCAACATCCAGTCAAACCAAAATTTCTTCAAGTTACTTATTGAGAAAAACAACCACATTGTCTTTGGCCCACTAAGAGAACGCCTCCCCAGTCATTGTTTTTCTTCTCTGAACCTGAGCTCACTCAAGTTGCTAATACTCATGCCCTACACTGTATTGCCTTGCATATTTGTCACTCACTGTGCCATACACTGGATTTTGTTTCCAAAACACTTCAAATTAAAAAAAATCTCATCCTCATGTTTAAAATGTTTAATGATCTTGTTCAATACACGATGATCATCTGTCATTTTACTTATCCTACTATCTGTCATCCTTTCACCAAACATCATCACCCCATTCTCCTCCCCTACACTTTATTGGCAGGTGTGCCTTAAATTATCTGAAGCCATTATACCCAATCCTTTCCTTTTACACTCTCTTCCTCCTTTTAAACTTCCGTAAAACTCTACCTCTTTGATCAAAATTGTGGTCTCATGTTCTAATATCCATTTCAGTGGCTGTTCTTATTGACATGATTGCACATCTGTGGCCCATTGGAATGTACAGTTGCTATATAATGTTTTACACTTGTTTGTACAAGTTCTGTTCTGTGTAGTGGTAGAGCTGCTGCCTTAAAGCGCTGGAGACCCGGGTTCGATCCTGACTATGGCTGCTGTCTGTATGGAGTTTATACGTTCTCTCCGTGACCTGCGTGGGTTTTCTCCAGGTGCTCCATTTTCCTCCCTCACTCCAAAGACATACAGTTTTTTTTTGCTTCGGTAAAGTTGTAAATTGTTCCTAGTGTGTGCGGATCGCTGGTTGACGTGGTCTTGGTGGGCCGAAGGCCTGTTTCCACGCTGTATCTCTAAAACTAAACACTAAAACTAAATATTGTCCAACCAATATTGTGTTCTTGAAGTTGCCTCCACAAATTTCCATAAATTGCCTCCACGAATCTCCATAGATACTGCCTCACCTGCTGAGTTTCTCCAGCATTTTTGTCTATCCACAAATTCAATAACTTCTTCGGTTGTGTTCAGTCTGAAATTCTGATGGATTTGAATAGAGCATTTGTAACCAAATGTACATGCAAATTAGAAGCACCAGTTTCTGCTTCCCCAGTGACTATGACACCACATTTAGACCTTCTACTCCCAAACATCACAACATAAAATTTGTATCTGGAGCTGTATTTCCTTCTTGGCATTTCCCACTGAATCCCTATGGAATTAAGCTTAACTTTTGTGGGGAAATGTTGACTTTTAGCAATAATGCAAAATCTGCAAGATCAGATTGGAAGAAGGGTTTTGCCCCGAAACGTCACCTATTTCTTTTCTCCAGTGATGCTGTCTGACCTGCTGAGTTACTCCAGCTTTTTATGTCTATCATTGGCAGTCTATTACACGTTGTTCTGAATTTACCTTTCATTAACTTCTGTTTTCCATTAACGATCTTATCTCTAATCCCACAAATGAAGGAAATAGTTTTCCTCTATTTGCTCTACAGATGCGGTAACATCGTTTGTTTGCACCCTTTTCAGTTTAATAACCCCCTTCCTATATTAGGACAGCCAGAACTGGACACAGTACTCAAAATGTGGCCTTATCAACATCTTGTACAGTTATAACATGACCCAACTCCTGGACTCAGTACCCCGACTAACAAAGGCAAGCATGGTAAATGCCTCCTTCAATGTCCTCTCTACTATCTACCACACTGCAAGTAACTTCAGCCATGATCACAATAAATGGCGGTGCTGGCTCAAAGGGCCGAATGGCCTCCTCCTGCACCTATTTTCTATGTTTCTATGTAACCCTGGCATCTCCTCTCTGTCTCTCCCCCACCCTAGACATCGTACTAGTTTTACTGTTGTCCTGTTGAGTTCCACTGTCTATATAACTCATTATCACCTATCCCACAGCCAACAATGGACCATTGTGGGCTCCACAATTCCTTGATTATCGTTGCTTTCTGCATATATTCCATTAATTGATCCTAAGTACCGTCTAAATCTTTTGTTCCCCTTTTCCCTAACTCTCAGTCTGAAGAATGACCTCGACCCAAAACGCCACGTATTTCTTTTCTCCAGATATGCTGCCTGACCCACTGAGTTACTCCAGCTTTTTGTGTTTGTCTGTACTCAATGTTCTTTAACAACTAAGTCCAACTTAGTTGCTGCATGCATATCAGTGGCTGTGTTTTGCATATAAAAATCTATATATTTCTTTGGCTGTGAATGCATGAAATGTACAAAATATGTGGTATATTATTCTTTTAACCTTCAAATATTTCCCTGAGCGGCCGGTCAGCATATAACATGCACCGTAATGTTTCAAGTAGTTTTGCCCTGCAGAAGACCAGTGCTTCTCAGCTATCTAGTGACCTCTGCTGGAGGGTTTGGGTGTGTGTCATAGAGTTATAGTCAAAGCGTGATACAGTGTGGCAACAGGGCCCTTCGGCTCAACTTGCCCACACCGGCCAACAGGTCCCAGCTACACTAATCCCACCTGCCTGCGTATGGTCCATATCCCCCCAAACCTCTCCTATCTATGTTCCTGTCTAACTGTTTCTTAAATGTTGGGATAGTCCCTGGGAAGTGGCGGCGCTGTCGTACAGCAGCGGCTCGCCTGCAGTCCGTCTGTTTTTACTTTTTTTGTTGTTTTCTTTTGTCCTGTTTTAGTTAAATTTTAGTTTATTGGGTTGTGTATGTGTGGGGTGGGGGGGTGAAACATGACTTTTGTCTCTTCCTTCGGGGGAATGCGACTTTTTCTTGTCGTATCCCCCTTCTCTGCCTCCGTCTGCGCTGTGGCCAAAATGGCGGAGCTGCCGGCCTCCAACTCCAACTGTGACCGACCGACCTCGAGGCTCCGGAGGCAGAGCCAGGACTTACCAGCGCGGGGCTGGCCAGCTTCGGGGCTGCGGTGGCGTTCCGGCGGTGGCGGTGGCGTTCCGGCGGTGGCGACCGAGGACGCTGGTGGCGACCTGAATCCGGAGGCTCGGCCGCAGCTGGCCCAGTGGACGACATCTTCAGGAGCGCGAGGCTGGCCAACTTCGGGGCTGCGGTGGCGTTCCGGCGGTGGCGACCGAGGACACTGGTGGCGACCTGAGACCGGAGGCTCGGCCGCGGGCCTGGTGGATGACATCGTCGGGAGCGCGCAGGTCACAGGTTGGTGACCTGTTTTTCTGGGGCTCCCGCAACTACAGCTGCGTCCGCTGGACTGGAGGGCGGCAGCTTCGGCAGCTTCGACCACCCCGGGCCGCGGAGTTTGAGCCGGCCCGTCGTGGAGCACGGATTCGGCCGCTGGACTGGCTTACCGTCGCCCGGCGGGGTCACAGCATCAGAAGCCTGGATCGCCTCAGCGCAGAGGGAGAACAAAGCGGGAAGAGACAGAGACTTTAAGACTTTTGCCTCCATCACAGTGAGGAGGTGCCTGGTGAACTTACTGTGGTGGATGTTAATTTGTGTTTATTGTGTGTTTTGTCATTTATTATTATATGTATGACTGCAGGCAACGAACGAAATTTCGTTCAGACCGAAAGGTCTGAATGACAAATAAAGGAATCTCTAATCTCTAATCTCTAATCTCTACTACGTCCTCTGGCAGCTTGTTCCATACACTCACCACCCTTTGTGTGAAAAAGTTACCCCTCGGATTCCTATTAAATCTTTTCCCCTTCACCTTAAACCTATGTCCTCTGGTCCTCGATTCACCTACTCTGGGGAAGAGACTATGTGCATCTACCCGAGTTAATCGTCTCATGATTTTATACACCTCTATAAGATCACCCCTCATCCCCCTGCACTTCAAGGAATAGAGTCCCAGTCTACTCAACCTCTCCCTATAGCTCAGACCCACTAGTCCTGGCAGCATCCTCGTAAATCTTCTCTATACCCTTTCCAGCTTGACAACATCTTTCCTATATCATAGTGCCCAGAACTGATCAGTTTGGTTTGGTTCGTATTAATAATCTCTTTTTGAAGTATGATCTCTGAAGTGGTTCAATAGATCAGAATGGGCATTTATGAAACTATATCCCTATATGAATCAACACTTCATGGAGGGTTGGGTAAGGAACTGATGGGCGAGACCATGCAGATAGAGGATCATCTTCTGCTGGTTTATCCAGCAGCAGGTTCTGCGAAGCTGTGTAAGAGCTGTGAGTAGTTTAGTTTAGTTTAGTTTACTGTCATGTGTCACTTGTTGTCACGTGTACCGAGGTACAGTGAAAAACTTTTGTAGCGTGCTATCCAATATTTAAATGTCTGAACATCAGAGACATTTACTACCACAAAATAAGTTTTGGCAGTGCTGAACTGTCAAAGGATGTTGGGGTGGAGTTGTGGGGCTGACTGAAGCATGGTCATCATGAGGGGGTCTGCACTGCTTCATGGTAGATGCAGAGAGTGGAGAATTCCAGTATTGTGGATCCTCTGGGACCAGCCATGGAGATTGTGTGTGGAATTGGAGGTGCGTAATGAAGAACACATGCCACATTGATTGTACTCTGTTCATGTGGCTCAGTGCCAAGTTTTGCTTGTCACGTTCCTGTAAATGCTTGGGAAATTTTGTTGCATCAAAGGCATTATATAAACATGTGTTGCAACAAGCAAACTGCCAGGAGGGTCTCAACCCAAAACATTGACTATTCCTCTGACTGTATGGATGTTACCTAACTTGCTGAGTTCCTCCAGTAGTTTGTCATTTTTGCTTACGATTCCAACATCTGCACACTTGTATCTGCATATGTTATTGTTAATAGAGTACAAAACTCTTTCTCACTATTTTGGTACCATATCTAATTAGATTCAAAGTCCATCAGCATTCAGTTTTAAACTGCATGCCACACCATATAACTTGCTAGATTAAGTTTGTCTCGACCTGAAACACCACCTGTCCATGTTCTCCAGAGATGTTGCCTGACCTGCTGAGTTACTCCAGCACTTTGTGTCCTTTTTTAAACTTCACATTATGGGCTAGCAATCGTATACCAAGTGGCAGCACTGAGCAATCAAAACTCATGTAAATTAGAGGCTAAAGTGGAGGCATGATCACCTGCAAGTTGTGGAGCTTTAAATAGATTATTCTCAAGGAGAAAGCCACTCATCGCAAGCCATGACTGAATACACTTTTATGTCTCACACATGATGCAGCAGAGGAATGATACAAGCAAGCATGTGTAGCGATCCAGCAAATGTTTGAGGAAAAATGTGGGAACTGAAAGATTGAGGAAACCTTTGCTCTCTTAACCATCCCACTCATCCACCAAAACATCAAACACATCAAATTAATTGAAAATGCTTCCAAGATGGTTCCCGATTCAGGCAACTACAGGCGTGCTAGCCACAGAAGCAGATCTACAGTCATATATTACAATCGCTCCACACTCTTAAATCTCTATTCCTACAGCAATATTTCTTACTTTAACTATTATTTTCTTGCACACCTCTCCCTTATCATGTATCTATAAACTGCAAATGGCTCGATTGTAATCATGTATTGTCTTTCAGCTAACTGGATAGCAGACAACAAAAGCTTTTCACTACCTCGGTACACGTGACAATAAACTAAACTAAAACTAAATTAAACTAAAATTGTCTGAAGAAATCAAAACATTCATTCATATTATTGACATTCCCCATGGGATTGAGGACTCCAATAAATAGGCTAAATATATTAGAGAGTAGAATTTTTATTCAAAAATGCAATTGTTTGGAATTATGATAAAATATTAAAGTAAATAATCCCCCAACAAATCTATACGGCCATCGATCACTCATTCACGCTAGTTCTATGTTATCCTACTTTTGAACCCATTCCTTACACTCTGAGGGCAATTTACAAAGCCCAATTAACCTACAAAGTAGCACATATTTGGGATGTGGAAGGAAACTGGAGCATTCGGAAGAAACCCATGCAATCCCAGTGAGATTGTGCAAACTCCACACAGACAGCACCCAAGAGCAGGATTGAACCTGCTCTAGTGCTGTGAGGCAACAGCTCTATCAGCTGCACTACTTTGCCACCCTTTTCATGGACATTTTGGAATAAATTTGTAATGGCAAATTGACGTACACATGTTTTGCATGGCAATCATTTCAGTTCTTAATTTTCTCACATCAAATACCCATATTTGCTATTCAAATATATTAATCTATTCAAACAAAAGTGTTAACTGAATATTTTGATAATTGAACTGTTAATTTAAGTTTAGCTTTATTTTAGGTTCATGAGTGCCGAGATACAATGAAAAGCTTTTGTTTGCATGCTAGCCAATCAAATAAGATAATAATATGCATGGATACAATTAAGCCAAACCAATGTACAACAGACAGAGTGAAGAGAAAAATACCAGGGAGCAGAATATAATTTCTGAGCATTGTAACATAACAGTTCCAGAGAAAAAGTCCAATGTCCGCAATGAGATAGGATGAAAAATCGGGACTGTACCCAGGCTTATGGAAGGACCATTCAGAAGCCTGATAACAGACAGGATGAAGCTACTCCTGAGTCTGGTAGACTGTCCTTTCAAGCTTTTGTATCTTCTGCCCGATGGGATTGGGAGAAGAAGGAATGACCAGGGTGGGTCAAGCCTTTGATTATATTGGCTGTTTTCCCAAAGCAGTAATGATGGAATAAATAGTGGAGAGTCTGCTCTGTGTGATGGACTGGGCTACATCCACAACTCTCTGCAATTTCTTGGGTCTTGGACAGATCTGTTCACAAACCAAACTGTGATGCAAACTGACAGTTTGCTTTCTACAATGCATCTGTAGAAGTTGGTAAGAGTGGTTGGAGACATGCCAAGTTTCCTCAGTCTGCTCAGGAAGTGGAGGTATTGGTATACCTTTTTGGTTGTAGCTTCAAGGTGGTTGTTCCAGGACAGATTGTTGGTAATATTTATACACAGGAACTTGAAGCTCTCTATCATTGCCACTTTAGCACCATTGATGCTGATTGGGGCATGTACTAGACCACGCTTCCTGAAGTCTATAATTAGTTCCTTTGTCTGAAATATGGTTTAGTGAAGAAAGTATACAAATTTAAGATCCTCTTCCAACAATCTGAACAGTTGACAGTAGCATGTTTACGCATTCATTTATAATACTACAATTTCTTGAAGAACACCATAATATCTTGAGATATTTCATGATTTCATATTTCATTCTTTTTATTTTCCCGACACTGGTGATCCAGATCAGACAACAATAACTATGAGTGTCACTGGACAAGTACATGGATGGGAAAGTGGGAATGGGCTACAGCAGCTGACAAGTAGGATCTTGGGCAGCACTGAATTTTAACTGGCAGCCTATTTATGCAGTGCTGGAAATTATGTTGCAGGGAAGATGGAAGGAAGAATGTACAGGACAAAGGCAATATCTGTGATACGTAGTAGCAAGAATTGCAATAGAGATAAATTGTAGTAGCAGTTAAAGGCCTGTCTCACGAGTCTGCGGTTATTGGCGGCGAAACGGGAAGAATCTGCCGCCATAGACCGCGCACTCGTGAGAACGTACAATTCCTGGGCCGTGCGGCGGTGTTTCCAACACCGCGCGGTGCTAAAATAAAATCGACAATGCCGAAAACCAAATACTCACCGCACAACCTCCACCAGTGATGCACAAGTGCCGCACGGGCCGCCGCCAGTGTGGCTCGAGCGCCGTGCGTCAAACCTCCACTGCCACAGCCTCCGCCAGTGAGGCACGTGCCGCCGCCAGTGAGGCACGTGTGCTGCACGGCCGCAGGCACAGCCACCGCTACAGCGCCGCGATCAGGATGGCCGCCGCCACAGCCGCCGCTGGTGAGTCACGTGCGGCGGGCCGACGTCATCGCAGTCGGCCCGCCCATTTTTTACTTACCGCAAGCACGTGGGACCCGCCGTGTTTGAATTAACTCGGCCCCCGCGCAGCATCCGTGCGGCGCTCCGGTGGATAGGCTCGACGCTCTCGCCGTTGCCGTGCGGTCCTCGTTACCGGCGACGCCGCGCTTCACCGCCGATGACCGCAAACAGGTAAGACAGAGCCTTTAGGTACAGATAGGTTAGTGGCAGTTAGGTACTGATATTATCAACAAGAGCATAAGACCCTTTACCTTTGACTTGAATTGTTGACTCTGTATCTCTCTCCACAGATAACATAAAGCATAGAACAGGACAGCACAGGAATAGGCCCTTTGGCTCACAATGTCCATACTGAACATGATGCCAAATTCAACTAATTTCCTCTGCCTGCACGTGATCCATATCAGTCCATTTTATGCATGTACTGTGGGAAAATCTACTTGTGATTTAAACATTGGCAGTCAACAATGCTCTCCCCTGGGGTTTATATGACATAAAAGGAAATGGTTTCGCCCATCTGTGCTGACTCTCAGAACAACGCCATCAATTTCTATCCAACCCATTTTTCTCCCATGCTCATTAACTCTTCCCACCCACGCACTTTGTGGTAATTTAGTTGCAACCCTTCGCTCAGTCTGCCTGAACCTACCTGATCTCCCGGTTCCTAAACACTTTAATTCTCCTTCCCATTCCCACACTGACCTTTCTGTCCTAGGTCTCCTCCATTGTCAGTGAGGCTAAATGCAAATAGGAGGAACAGCATCTCATATTTTGCTTGGGCAACTTACAACCCAGTGGTATGAATATTGATTTCTCTAACTTCAAGTATCTCTCTCTCTTTTTTTTTTTTTTTTACTTTTCAAAAACTTTATTCAACACACTCAATAATACATCACATCAATACATAATCAAAAGATACATTATATCAAACCACATCATTATAGTACAACAGTACATTCATTAGTTATTATACTCTCCACCCCACGTGGTGACCATCGCCCACGGAAGGCCTCCAGAGTCCCCGTGGACACCGCATATTCCCGCTCCAGGGACACCCGTGCACGGACGTACGCCCGGAAGAGGGGCAGGCAGCCAACTCTCGCCTCACCATCGACCGCCCGCTGCCTGGACCCACGAATGGCCATTTTAACCAGGCCCAGGAGCAAACCGACAGGGAGGTCCCAACCCCCCACTTGGCTCTCCCCACACCCTACCTTATGCCCACACACTAGAATCGTGGGACTAAAATGCAACCAGAACTTAAGGAACAACCCCTTCAGATATTGGTACAGGGGCAGTAACCTCTCACACTCCATGTATACGTGGAACACGGTTTCTTCCTTGCCACAGAAAATACACGCGGTGGACGAACCCGTGAACCGACTCAAAAGTTTATTACAAACCACCGCTCCATGCAACAGTCTCCACCCCAGGTCCCCAATGTAAAGGGGGACAACTCCCGTATAGAAGGACCCCCACCAGGGACCCCCCCCACCGTCAGGTGGTAACACCGTCCGCCAAGGTGTGTCAGGACGGGAAACAAAGGCAAGGAGGTGCAGAATGTGCAGGAACATCCTATACAATGTGCGTCTCTACGCATCACGAAACGGTATGCTGATCATCTCAGAAAGGCGGCTCAGGTTGTGTGGAGCCGGTTCCCGAGATATATCCCGGAGCCTAGGCCCGATGAGCAGATCTGACGGAGCAATTGAAAGCTCAGCCAGAACCACTCTAGGCGCTCGCCGCCTCTCCTCGACACCCGCCATGACTGGGCGAGGACCGGCCACTCCCGCAGCCGCACCACCCCCCTCCCCTCGTAGAACAACACGCTGGCTGAAAACAACCAAATTCCTCACTCATCACATCCCGGTAGAAAACAGACAAACCCCTTAGGGCGGGTCTACTGATGCCCGCCACCGGGAGCCGCGAGACCTCCCCTAGGCAACGACCACGACGAAAGAAATACGTGGCCAGAGCGTGCCATCTGGGGGGATTCTCTACATACATATACCTCCGCAGAGTCCTGAGACGGAGAGCCGCCACCTGGGTACGCACGCATACCAAGGACTGGCCGCCCTCCTCTAACGGGAGACTCAGGACCGCTGCAGAGACCCAGTGCTTCCTATTTCCCCAGAAGAAATCTACCAGCTTCTTCTGAAGAGCATTTACAAATATGGAAGGTGGGACAAGAGTAGCCAGCCGGTACCATAACATAGAGGCCACCAGCTGATTTATGACCATCACCCTCCCCCGGAAAGAAAGAACTCCAAGCAAGCCCGACCAGCGCCCCAGCCGGGCAACCACCTTCGTCTCCAACTCCTGCCAGTTCGCCGGCCAAGCATCCTCAGTGGGACTCAGGTAAACCCCCAGATAGAGGAGATGTGTGGTGCTCCACACATACCTTTCCATCTCCTCCGGCAGGGAATCCACCTGCCACTGACCCACTAAAAGACCAGAACACTTACTCCAGTTAATCCTGGCAGAAGATGCAGCTGAGAAAATCTCCTGGCAGTCACGCATCCTCCGCAGGTCACCAGGATCAGTGAACATAAGGAGGACATCATCTGCATACGCTGAAAGAACCACCTCCAACCCCGGCCCAGGTAGGGCCAGGCCTGTCAACCTCCTCCGAAGAAGACACAGGAACGGCTCCACACAGACCGAGTACAACTGACCCGACATGGGGC
>CM075977.1:203701889-203737538 GCA_038087875.1 Malacoraja senta | reverse complement strand
AGACACGTGTTCAGTGTTATTCAGCGCTCAGAGAGATGTGACCCTCTGGCTTCCTCCATCTTGCAGAGACTGAGTGAGGCACACCACTTCCTGGTTTTATAGTCCCTCCCCCTCCCTCCAGCAGGGGCAGCAGAAAGAATGGCACTTTAAAAAAAAACATTAATATCTCTCTGATTTGTCATCGATAGGAAAAATCCTCTGGTCTCAGAAGGCGGAGGGGGCCTCTGAGCGAGGTGGCCAAAAATGACGGCCGTAGGTGGCGGCGTTCTCTCGGAAATCACAGCACAGCGAGCCAAAAGCGGTCAAGATCAGACTTTTAGTAATATAGATAGATATCTTTGGTATCCTCATCTAAGCCATTTATTTTAAATTGTAAAATGTTGTGGTCCCAGAAACCAATTCCTGTGGTGCACCTTTCATTACAACTTGCCAACCAGGTGAAGACCCATTACACCTTTGCTTTATTTCCTGTTAAACAGTCACCTTTTTCTACACCTGTATGTTGCCTCCCATGTTATGAACTTTTATTTTCCACAATATATCTTGATGCAGAATCTTGATTGCCATATGGAAGTTTTAGTACACCAACTGGTTCCCTTTATCCACAGCATCTATGTTACTTCCGCAAAGAAATGGAATAGATTGGTCAGACCTGATTTTCTAATCACATAATTGTGTTGATTTTTCCTGATTACCTGATTTTAATGCTGCATAAGAACCATTCTATTTGGGAAGAGGCATGAGGGCAGAAACATGCCTCAGTTTAAAAAAAATGATCAAACCCTATTGTTAAATTTGAATTGAATCCTCCAGATAATAATTCTTCAACTTTCTGATTAATGAACATGTACAAAATAAAATGGGCAAAGTGGTCCCTCCCTGATTATTTGCCCAATCAACTCTCTTGATACCCTCTCTGAACTCCCCACTCTTCTTCACAATCCCTTCCCCACCCATTTTCACTCTCTCACAGTAAATTTAAAAAGTCTCTCTTTTTGAGGTATGTTGCCTTTGTAATAATGGTCGTACGATGTGGAAACACTACATCACATTATTCTTGCTCTTCTTAATCAGATCTCCTGAATGGACATACTTAATTGTCCCATCCAATCTGATCCCTACTTAATGGACTGGCCACTTTGAAGCTGTTTGGAGTGGACCGGAGCAACTCTCATTTTTCTACCTGCCCATTTCCTAACAGTGGAGAGGTGCTTTACATATACCGAGGTCCGTCTAAGTCTAATTGCTTTGGTTTGGGGAAATTTACTCTCCAGTTTAAAGCTAGCATCAAAATAACTTCCTCCTAGCCTCAGGGAATAAATAAATTATGAAATGCAAAAGGCGACAACAGGAAACATCTGGTCTCTTTTCCTCTTTTTAAAATGTGGAACTTTATTGTTATGTTTCTTGTAAAGGTGATATACCAGGCCATATGGTATATCTAACATTCTCCTTCACCTCTCCACCTACCTTGCCGCCAACACCATTCCCAACAACTCCACCATTCACCCTCCAAACACCTCCCTCCCGCCCTGCATCTCCCACCACTGCCACATCCATTCCCCAAATCCCATCTGTGCCTTCACCACCCATTCACATCCTCACCCCCATTATTTAAAACTGAGCCAGTGGTCCTACTCCTTCTGAGTCAGGGAAAGCCTCAGACTGAGTGAGTTCCTTCTGGTTCTGCCAATGATGTGAACAAGGACATCACCCATTGACATAGTGCCCAGTGGATTCTGTTCATCCAGCTGATTAGGGGAAATAGTCATATTGCATGGAAATAATTCAGCCCAACTTGCCTATGGCATCCAAGATGCCCCATCCACACTAGTTCCACCTGCCTGTCTTTGGCCCATATCCCTCTAAACCTTTCCTATCTATGTACCTGTCCAGTGGATATTGTAAAGCAAATACAAACTGCAGAAGCTGGAAATAGGTAATAAAAGGAGAAAAATGCTTGAAATGCTCAGCATTGGCGGGAATGCTGAGCAGTTCAAACTTTTTTTCCTGTTTTTATTGATAAGGACTTTCATCGCCGCTGTACTTTGATAAAAGGATGTGATCAATGTACATGAAGAACCTGATGTGTTTTCGATGAAGTTTCTGACACTGTGGGTGGATGAGATACTGTGTAAGAAGCAATTAAGGATCAATAGGAAGCACAGAAACAGGCCCTTTGGTCCATCGAGTCGGTGCCGACCAGTGATCCCTGCACACTAACACTATCCTACACACAGTAGGGATCATTTTACATTTTTACCAAGCCAATTAGCCTACAAATCTGTACATCTTTGGAGTGCGGGAGGAAACCCATGCAGGTCATGGAGATAACATACAAACTCCATATGGACAGTACCCTTAGTCATGATCGAACCCAGGTCTCAGGTGCGGTAAGGCAGCACCCTACCGTTGCGCCAACGTGTCGCCCTATAAAATAATACTGGTCATGGAGGCGGAGACAGGAAACTTGCAGGTGGCAGTGCATTCTTCTTTGCATGAGGACTTTATCACATTTTGGAATCTGTGCTTCTTTCTTCGGTAGTTCTTCCTTATACTCAAGGGCCTGTCCCACTTAGGCGATTTTTCAGCGGACTGCCGGCGAGTGTCAAGCTTGAGGCACTCGCCTGAAAAACCAGGAACTGGAACGGCGACTGTCAAAAGTGGAACACACACACACACACACAAACACATCGCAAAGGCGGGGGCCAGGGAAAGCGGGGGAGCGCTGTCTGAAATTCACACGGTGCAAAGCCAAGGTGATACAGACACACACCGCGATGAACAGGAAGGTTAAGACGGCTAGCACAGTGTACTGTAAGTCCTTTAAAAGAGTGGGGAGGGGGATGGGGAGAAGGGGGGGTTGAGAAGGGGGAGAAGGAGTGGAGACACTTTTAAGAAGCCAGACAACTTTTAATAAGCCAGAGATACACAGCTGTGAAGTTTGGCGGGCATTTAACATTACCGGTCGGTTTTCCTTGGTTCTGAAAACTCGTGCTTATGTTTTTTTTTCCTCAATGAGCCAATGAAAATGCCCGGTCAGCAAAGGAGACTAACTAAAACTACCTCGACCACCTACAGCTACATGGCGACCCCACTACCACTGCACCTACGACTACAGGATTATCGATTATCTCCATGGTGACCAATTTTTGGTCGCAGAAAATTTTTCAACATGTTGATAAATTTGCGCCGACCATACTGAGGCCGCGACTAGTTCCCAGAATGTGGGAACTCCTCGCGACCATGAAGGACACTCACCAGAGACCACTAGCGAACATGTGGCGATCATGAGGCGAGTGCAGAGTCTCCTGCAATCGCCTAAAAAGTCCCCTAAGTGGTACAGGCCCTTTAGTCTCGGAGTTTGGCTTGAACTAAACAGGAAGGAGTAAATTTGGTCAAGACTCATAGTGCAGCACAATGCAAAACTCCTTTTAGTTTATTAAAACTAAGAAAATATAAACAATATAATACAAAGCACTAGTTAATAGAAACTATTATAAAAACCTACCAAAGAATTACAAACAAAATATTTACTCAAACAATGATACGGTTTTATCGCTTGACAATAATTTAAACTTAAATGATAAGTCACTGTAGCAACCGTTGAAAGGGGCTTGTTCCTGTCTTTATAGGTGATCAATCTTGTTCTCAGTCCTTTGCAAGTTGTCTTCCGTTTTTCCGCAAACACCCTTTGTACATCCTTCCTAACTTTATGTCGTGGTGGTATTCTAGTCGCAACTGAATCTTTAAAGAAAGCTTCTTATA
Source organism: Malacoraja senta (assembly GCA_038087875.1). Lineage (NCBI taxonomy): Eukaryota > Metazoa > Chordata > Chondrichthyes > Rajiformes > Rajidae > Malacoraja > Malacoraja senta. The sequence goes on along the minus strand of CM075977.1, from coordinate 203,733,770 downwards.
TGTAAACAATTTGATAATGCTCAAAAAGACACAAAGTGCTGTAGTAACTCAGCGGGTCAAGCAGCACCTCAGAAGGACATGAAGAGGCCACATTTTGGATTTGAACTGGAATTCAGACTGATTGTAGAATAGGGGAGAAAGCTGGATGAGAGGCGGGAGATTGACAAAGCCAGGCAAGTGATGGGTGCATACAGGGGAGGGGTGTTTAATTGGCAAATGGCTAGCCTGAGGGCAGAGATCAAAAGCCAAAAGGCCATAAGGTGACGAGTCATGAAATGAGAAGCCAGAGGAAAGGATATGAGTGGAAGAGGACAGGAGGAAGGGGAAAGGGGGGAATGCGGGAGAAATGTGTGTCCACATGGGGCACAGGGAAGAGGGGGAAAATGTGTGTGTTGGTGGGGTTGTTGTCCGTTAGCGTATTAAAATTAAAGAACTCAATGTTCATATTGAAGTGTATTACAGTTGTTGAAAGCCATTTTCCTGAGTAGTTCCTGTTGTAATATATGTAATGCAGGAAGCTAATTTGCAAAGAAAGCTCTCACACATAATGAGGTAATAATTCCCAAATAATCCTCTTTTAGAGACCAGGACTGAAAAATACAGTAGTGATCATTGAGGATTTCAATGACCCTAAATTTAATGGGGTTAGGAGGGAGAGATAGATCAGTCATAATTGAATGGCAGAGTAGGCTTGATGGGCAGAATGGCCTAATTCTGCACCTATCACATGACCTTATGGAAAGAAAGACATGAATATGTGATAACACATAATTCCTATGACATATAAAAACTCTTTTCTGACACAATAAGCAAAATAACCCAACAAAGGAAGATCGGCTATGCAATCTAAAAATGGGGATTCAAACTGAGAGAATTAAAAGAAGAAAAAGTAGGGGAGTATCTAGGTCAAACTGATCATAAAATGCTAAACTTTTAAGTAGGAAGTATACCAGATTTACACGAGAGGGAGGCTGATTTCCTAAGGCTGAGAATAGAACAGGATGATTAAATGGCCAATAGCACTGGCAAATGATGAGGTAAGAAACAAAACATTTAAAAAGGTGTTTTTTTGTCACCTTGGCACATTCCACAAACATTAGTCATGGTCAGAGGTACAAAGAATACACAGGATACGTCACATCAAGGCATCTTGTCATATGGTACAAGGACTTTACATATCAAAGGCATCGTACATTTGGTACAAGATATCTTACATATTAAAGGCATCGGCCATTTGTCAATACCCCTTACTGGGATTAATCTGGGCTTCCTCTTTCATCAAATGGTAGACAAATGTTATAGTCATTCATTATCTCAATACACAGCAACCTGAGGAAAGCCTAGACTTGCCTTTCTGTATTAATCTACTGGAGAAAAGCCTGATTTGAGACGAAATATAAGTTGTAAGCTGGCCCAGGAATCCATTTAATATTTTCTTATATTTTTAACATAATTCTGCCTTATCATTAGGTTAACCTACTCATTCCTGGGATCATTCTTGTAAACCTCCTCCGGACCCTCTCCAGAGCCAGAACGATCCTGATCCTTATAGAGGTGCCCAAAATTGCTCACAATATTCCAAATGCGGCCTGGCCAGCACCTTATAGAGCCTCAGCATTACATACCTGTTTTTGTATATAAGCCCTCTCGAAATAAATGCTAGCATTGAGTTTGCTTTCTTTACTACCGATTCGACTTGCAGATTAATATTTTGGGAATCCTGCACCAGCATGCCCAAGTCCCTTTGCACCTCCAATTTCTAGATTATCTCCCCATTTAGAAAATATTCTTTGCCTTTATTCCTACTATCAAAGTGCATGACTCCACACTTTGCTACACTATATTCCATCTGCCACTTCTCTGCCCACTCTCCCAACCTATCCAAGTCATTCTGCAGAGTCCCTGCTTTCTCTACACTACCTGCCCCTCCACCTTTTTTTGTATCATCCGCAAACTTGGCCACAAAGCCTTCAATCCCCTCGTCCAAATCATTAATATATAATGTGAAGAGCAGCGGCTCCAGCACCGAGCACAGCGGAGCTCCGCTAGTCACTGGCGGTTAACCAGAAAAAGCCCCCTTTATTGCCACTCTCTACCTTCTACCATCCAGCCAACCTGCTATCCATGCTAGTATCTGCCCCATTGATACCATGGGCTCTCATCTTCCTTTGCAGCCTCCCATGTGGCACCTTATCAAAAGCTTTCTGAAAATCTAGGTATACAACATCTACTGATTCTCCTTTTTCTGTCCTACTAATTATTTCTTCAAAGAAACCCAGCAAATTTGTCAGGCAAGACCTCCCCTTCACAAAGCTATGCTGACTTCAGCCTATTTTATCGTGAACTTCTAAGTACTCCGTAACCTCATCCTTTATAATGGACTCTAATATCTTACCAACCCCGGTCAGACTAAGCAGCCTATAGTTCCCACTAATGTACTAATGTGACAGTACAAATATTTTAATTGATACAAGGTATTAATGGAGTAGAAGCAGAGGACATGTGTCCACCTGTGGAGAGGAGCCCATCTAGTGACTTTCAGTGTAAGATAATGAATAAGAAATCCAAAAGGGAATTTAAAAAATAAATATTTTTTACCTAAAGAATGGTGGGAATATGGAACTTGCTAACTAGGAGAGGCTAGGACAAAACTGTATACATTAAAAAAGACGGACAAGTACATTAAGGAGAAGGGAATGGAGGGTTCTGCTGATAGATTTAAATGAGTCAAAATGGGAGGAGGTTCAATTAGGCGAGATGAATAAATGGTCTGTTTCTATGCTGTACAACTTATGGAAAAATCTTCACCACCTTGGTCACTTATGTATATTATAATGACAAAACATGTACGTAGATGTGAGACATCAACTGATGATATTGTGATAGAACATATACATACATATACAGATAAAATATATATCTTCAAAAGGCATCAACTTATGAAAATTGAAAAAAGATTAAGAGTACCATTCTCTGAAGTTAGGGAGAACAATACCAATATATAACAAAACAATACTGCCCACATGCATTGGCTATGGTGCTGTTCATGTAAATATGTTATTGGCAATTTAAAGTGATTAATAATGATCTTATTCTGAAATAAAAAAACAAAAGAACAATAACAATGTTTTTTGGTTTAAGATTATTGTGTCCTGTTCTATCTTATATGTTTTTAAATTGAAGATATTTTGAGGAGGTTGGATTTTGCCAGATGACTCAAGAACCAATCTAGGCATCATAAACCCAACACTGAAGGCTTCATGTAATCTTCAATCTGTTATACCTCTGAAGAATTTCCATTCCCTTTATGTGTAGTAGCCAAGATTCTTGTTGGCCGCTTGAAAACCAGCTTCCACTGAAAAGAAAAGAAACAGCCATTTATACAATTTTTTTTTTTTAATGTCTTTTTTGAGTTGGACTAACATTCCAAACAACCTTTCCTGCCATCTCCAAACTCCATCTGCCCCATTTCAACTAAGGTCTGCAGAACCATCAAAGGGCTGAACCTGCAATTGACATTAAATCTACTAAAGTGGACATAAGTAAATCAAAATAATGAAAAATGCTTATAATGCTTAAGAAAATCACAAGCATTTGAGGGCAGCACAGTGGCACCACGGTAGACTTGCTGCCTTACAGCAGCGCCTGAGACCCGGGTTCCATTCCGACTACGGGTGCTGTCCGTATGGAGTTTGTACGTTCTCCTCGAGACAGTGTGTTTTTTCTCCGAGATCTTTGGTTTCCTCCCACTCTCCAAAGACGTACAGGTTTGCAGGCTGGTATAAGTGTAAAATTGTAATTTGCCCCTAGTGTGTGTGTAGAATAGTGTTAGTGTGCGGTCGGTGTGGACTCGGTGGGCCGATGGGCCTGTTTCCACGCATAATCTGTAAACTAATAAACAAACAATATAATAATTGCCCATTGAACCCTTTGCTTACTAATACACAGGCTGAGTATTACTATTGAAACAAATGTGGTCTCCAAGCAAGTGATTCCTTGCCCCACCTTTATGCAAGATGACTTCTTTGTGTACGGGTGGGGTCCCGCAGCAGTCCAGATGTTCTTAGTCTGGTCTCCATGTGGAGGCCTGCAATCCTGAATTGTGACAGATGTGGTAGCATCTGGCACACAGTAAGTCTGGCTCTCATAGCATGTTTAGCATGTCTGAAACTTACTTCCCTTAGAATGGCACAATGGCAATGGTTCCAGCCAAAAAGATCCGATCTAACGTGTACTCAATCATTGAATCACCATTTTTATTTCCATTTCCTTTCCCCTTGTGACTGTAGCCGAGGTAGAACTGTACAGCTTGTGCCGCATCAGTATGCCAAGGCAGTGAATGTGAGTAAGTCTTTCAACCTGTGGAAACAGTTAGCAAATCTTGGGGAATATTTCTCCTCCCTAGTTGATACAAATGAATGTCTCTCCTGGTACCTGCAATCTCTGTTATACATGGTGATTGCACAGCCCTGTATCATTATGTTGTAAGTGATCTTTTGCAAGAAAGCAGAATAAATACAGAACCAATTCTGGAGTATATCTTCTTCTGAAATCTCTTCTGATAACCCGGGGAGTCAGGGTGATTGAGCAGTTAATGGTAGTATAGCAGCTAAAGATGATGTAGTAGCTTTAGACTTCAGATATATAGCGCAGAAACAGGCCCTTTGGCCCACTGAGTCCATGCTGACCAACAAACACTAACACTATCCTACACACTAGGGTCAATTTACAATTTTACCTAAACCAATTAACCTCCAAACCTGTACGTCTTTGAAGTGTGGGAAGAAATGCGGAGTACCCGGAGAAATCCCACGCCGTCAGGGAGAATGTAGAAACTCCATAGACAGTACCCGTAGTCAGGACCAAATCTGGGTCTCTGGTGCTGTAAGGCAGCAACTCCTCCGCTGTGCCACCCAACGTTAAAGGGGTGTAGCAGCAGCCACAGGTTATGGGATCGATCCTGACCTTGAGTGCTATCTGTGTGTGACTTTGTTGTCCCTGTGACCACATGGGTTTCCCCCGGATGTTCTAGTTTAGTCTCACCCCACAAAGGCATGCTTGTAAGTTTAGTTTAGTTTAGAGATACAGCGTGGAAACAGGCCCTGCGGACCACCGAGTCCCCACTGACCAATGATCACCTGTACACTAGTTCTATCCTACACACTAGGGAAAATGTACAGAAGCCAGTTAACCTACAAACCTGCTCATCTTTGGAATGTGGGGGGAAACAGGGGCACTCAGAGAAAACCCATACAGTCACAGGGAGAACATATAAACTCCATTCAGACAGTACCCGTAGTCAGGATCAAACCTGGGTCTCTGGTGCTGCAAGGCAGCAACTCTACCGCTATGCCGCCCAACACTGTTTTTAATTCACCCTTTCCTAAAACCATCTTCCTCAGTGGAGCCGACTTCAATCTGCTCAGCGTGACTGTGAGAATGTCCCAACACAGACTGTATTAAGGTGTGGGGTGAATTAGCCCCACACATGGAAATGATGAAAAAACACTCTAATAACAATTGGCTGTAACCGAATGCATTAATCTCTTTAAATGATCAGTGATGTATTTGATATGCCAAACATTAAACATTTATAAAAATACAAAAAACTTTTCGGTGGGCGGCGCGACTTTCGTCTGCAGCGGCCTCTGCAGTCCGTCTGTCTTTTTTTATTATTTTTGTCTCGTTTTTATGTAGTTTTTTATTATTTTTTTTGTCGGGGTATGTGTGTGGGGGGTGGGGGTGGGGGTGGGGGTGGGAAACTTTAAAATCTTTCCCCTGCACGGGAGACCCGACCTTTTCTTTGTCGGGTCTCCGTTGTCGTTGGGGCTGGACAACGTGGAGCGGCCTCCAGCAGGAACGACCTGGGGCTCCAGTTGCGGAGCTGCGGACTACTCACCGTCGCGGGGCTGGCCGAGTCCGGAGCGGGTGGAGCTGTGGTGGAGACAATCGCTGCTGCTACCCGACCCCCGGAGATTCGGAGGCTACAACCGCGGGTCTGGCGGACGGCAACACCGGAAGCCCGCGGGTCCCCTGGGGGGAGACCGCTTTTCGGGGCTTCCGCAGCGGCGACTTCTCCCGCCCGAGTTGCGGGGTTGAAGAGCACCTGGAGCGGGGCTTTACATCACCGCCCCGCGCGGCTTGGAATGGCCGCCGGACTTTGCGAGCGCGCGCCGGGGCTCTAACACCAAGACCCGGTGCGCGACCTTGCATCACCCGGCGTGGCTTTAATGGCCGCGGGATAATCACCATCGCCCGCCGGGGGCTTTGACTTTGACTCTGACATCGGGGGGGGGGGAGTGCAGTGGAGAGATATGTTTTTTTGCCTTCCATCACAGCGCTGTGATGGATGTATGTGTAAATTGTGTTGTGTCTCGGGTCTTCTTCGTTTTGTAATGTATGGCTGCAGAAACGACATTTCGTTTGGACCTCAACGGGGTCCAAATGACAAATTTGTCCAAAAGACAAATAAACAAATTGAAATTGAATTGAAATAAAATCATTTAAATACACTTTAAAAAAAAAAGGTGATCTGAAACCCACACTGCACTTTCCCCTAGGTAGACAAAAATGCTGGAGAAACTCAGCGGGTGAGGCAGCATCTATGGAAACCCTCACTGCACTTTCCCCTGCACTGTTTTACCCTTACAATCAAACGAATGTGTTCCTGGAAACTGAATTAGGACAGGCCCTAAGGCATGCGAGTAGATTTCCCAGCATAAGTGCTTGGGAACTCCAGGAGGTCAGTACAAATGCTTTAGCCTAATCTGCAACGAGAAAGCATTTAAACACATAAATGGCGTCAAGTTGGGAAAAGGGGAAGTACAACGGATCTGGGGGTCCTTGTACATCAGTCTATGAAAGTAAGCATGCAGGTACAGCAGGCAGTGAAGAAAGCGAATGGCATGTTGGCCTTTATAACAAGAGGAATCGAATAGAGGAGCAAAGAGGTCCTTCTGCAGTTGTACAGAGCCCTAGTGAGACCACACCTGGATTATTGTGTGCAGTTTTGGACCCCTAATTTGAGGAAGGACATTCTTGCTATTGAGGGAGTGCAGCGTAGGTTTACAAGGTTAATTCCCGGGATGGCAGGACTGTCATATGCTGAGAGAATGGAGCGGCTGGGCTTGTACACTCTGGAGTTTAGAAGGATGAGAGGGCATCTCATTGAAACATATAAGATTGTTAAGGGCTTGGACACGCTAGAGGCAGGAAACATGTTCCCGATGTTGGGGGAGTCCAGAACCAGGGGCCACAGTTTAAGAATAAGGGGTAAGCCATTTAGAACGAAGACGAGGAAACACTTTTTCTCACAGAGAGTGGTGAGTCTGTGGAATTCTCTGCCTCAGAGGGCGATGGAGGCAGGTTCTCTGGATGCTTTCAAGAGAGAGCTAGATAGGGCTCTTAAAAATAGCGGAGTCAGGGGATATGGGGAGAAGGCAGGAACGGGTACTGATTGGGGATGATCAGCCATGATCACATTGAATGGCGATGCTGGCTCGAAGGGCCAAATGGCCTATTCCTGCACCTATTGTCTATTGAACTGAAGAAAATGCAAACGTAGCTACTGTGTATTAGTTAACAATTTGTTTTCTCTCAAAAAGTGAAGTCTTGCTCTCCACAAACCTTACATAATCCACAGAAAAGTACCAATCATAGCCCCACCAAGCCTGGTTTCAACCCTAAAACCTTTATTAAATGTGAATGCTCAAAATTGTTACTCTGGTGAACATCCATCAGCTTCTGAAAATGGTGATAAACAGAGTTTTTCCCATCAAAACACTTGGCAAGCATCTGACACAATAACGTTTCTGAGAACTGGAGACCTGGGCAATATTTGGACGAAACAAATTGGATCAAGATGGCATTAGTCGTCTATGGTAATACATGCAGAGTAACAATGCATTGTTTCATTTATACACGTGTAAATGAACAACTGTAGACTGTTCTCTATGGAACAACTAAATGTGAGGCTGACATAGCTGCCTTCAGCTATAGGTTGCTAATTCTGCAAACCATCTGGACCGGACCACATAGGTAATTAACTCCAACTGTGTTCTCTCTCTCTACCTTATGTTGGTGTTGGGTTCCTGTTGTCACGTGCATCGAAAACAAAGTATCTCGCCATAGCTCAGTACACCCGACAATAATAAATTAATGCCACCATAAGATAGAGAGAGAGAGAAAACATTGGTGTTAAAGTACTCTAGGCCAGGTTGTTGTTTTAGACCTGATAAGCAGGATTTGCAGCCTACAGTTAAAGAGGAGGGAAGTAAAGCATCCCTCCTTGGAAATTCACGGGAATCTGGAGAGGCAGTTGGTATTAGCCAGCAGAGTTTGGCATCAAATTAATGACCTCCCAGCCATAAGGACACTGCAGTTAGAAAGGAATTACCTCATCAGTCACAAGACAAAATGGATGGATTTTGCAGTCTTTCTTCTTTAGATTTTTTAATGTGAAATTTGTGTATAATTTATGTATAAGTTGTTTTATGTGTTTGTCTCTGTGCCTGTGATGCTGCTGCAAGCAAGATTCTTCATTGTGTCTGTGCCTCACTGTAATTGTGCAAGTGACAATCAAATCAACTTGACTATTAGGATAGGAAACACAAATGTGAAGCAAAGAGGTTAGTCAGCAGGTGATAAATGCTACTAGGTCATTAACTGACTTATCACTGACATTGTGGTGTTAAACCATTCTTTACTGGGTGTATGAAAGGTTATATGTCAGCTATTGCATTCAGTTATTATAATCTGTTAAGTAAAGTTAGTTGATTACAAAATGAGAAATTCCAGATTGTCATCACCGTTCATTAAATTTTCTGCTCCAACTCTTGTAATTTAATCTCCCGGCCATTAGTAACATTGATAGACACAGTGATGTTTTCAAGAGAGAGTGAGATATAGCTCTTCGGGCCAACGGAATCAAGGGTTATGGGGAGAGAGTACTGATTTTGGATGACTCGAAGGGCCGAATGGCCTACTCCTGCACCTATTTTCTATGTTTTATGGTGATTCTGTTCCTAAAATGCTTAGGACTACAGGAGGAGTGCAACATTGGAACAGTGCTGAAAAATTATCAGTGAGCACTAATCGGGGAGTATGAGATATTCAGGTTCAAAAAGGCTTTACTCCCAGTAGGGAAATGCATGCAGTTCCAAGAGAAAAATGCAAATGTAAATTTGACAATCCTAAGGCAGCCTGCCATAACTTTAAAGAAGACTATTAAAAAGTCAAAAAAGAATCTCTATAATTTTAACAAACCAAATTAATGGCTGCAATGTTTCTGTACCAAGTGTTGGGAAATCATAGGCTGGTTAAATATAAATGATTTTGGAAATATTAATGCTCTTGTGCACTCATAGGGTAATTGGCAGCATTTCCAGCATGACAGACAGGGTGCCAAAGACTTAAAGCTCTGCCCCTGGGAATTTCCCAACTCTTTCTATGGTCATATGCACATAAGCCTCTTATCAGATCCCTCATCCTTGAGATACTCAACCCCACAGCCTCCCATCGGCCGACCGAGTCCGCGCCAACCAGCGTTCCCCACACTCTACACACCAGGGACAATTTACAATTTTACTGAAGCCAATTAACCTACAAACCTGTAGGTCTTTGGGGTGTGGGAAGAACCCGGAGCACCCGGAGAAAACCCACGCAGTTCACGGAGAGAATGTACAAACTCCTTGCAGACAGCGCCCGTATTCAGGATCGAAACTGGATCTCTGGCGCAGTAAGGCAGCAACTCCACCACTGCGCCACTGTACTGCCATTATAGGAAAGTCATTGATTTGATCTTAGTCTAACACAGACAGCACCGGATGTCAAATCTGAACCCAAGATGGTGACCGCCAGTACTGTCTGTATGGAGTCTGCACTGTAATCAGTTGAGAATTCCCTATGTGCTCCTGTTTCCTCCACATCGTCAATGATTGGTTGAGGTTGACCGGTTAATTGGCCACTGTAGTTGCCCTTTGTGTAAGACCAGTAGAATCTGCAGGGAGTTGATGGGAATGTGGGAAAACAAAATGGAGTTTGTGCAGAATTAGTGTGAATGTGTGCTTGATGGTTAGTGGGTCGAAGGGCCTGCTTCTATGCTATATTACTCAGTAACTCAATCTTGTCCTTACCTGCAGATCCTTCAGGGAAGCCATGATTTACATTGCGGTAGTCCATCCCATATTGGTTATTGAAGTCACTGGCTGGGCCGCCGAAAGAATGTAATGGAATTGTACCAATAACTATTGGTAAATCAACTGTTAAACCCATTGACCGTGGGATATCTACAGTTACCTAAGGAACATCAAGCACAGCCTTAAGGATTAAAAAATCTCAACTCCAACATATTTAGTACCTTCCTTTATCTCTGCTCCGCACTTACAGTAACCATTGCCACACTGAGTCAAACATTTGACACCACCCCATCAGAACCACAAAGCTTTACTGAAGGATTGATAAACAATCTGCTAAATCCACTGTTTACATCACAACATGATAAATAAATCAAGATACCTGAAAAAGAGCTAGATGAAGATAGATACACAAATGCTGGAGTAACTCAGTGGGTCAGGCAGCATATCTGGAGAGAAGGAATAAGTGACGTTTCGGGTCGAAACCCTTCTTCAGTTTCCGACCCGAAACGCCACCTATTCCTTTTCTCCACAGATGCTGCCTGAGCCACCGAGTTACTCCAGCATTTTGTGTCTGCCTTTGGTATAAACTAGCATCTGCAGTTCCTTCCTAAACAATCAGCTACATGGTTTCCATTTACAGAAATGTTGACACTATTATATAATTGAGAACAGGAGCCTGCTTATAACTCAGGTTGATAATGTGCTCTCAAGATGCAGCCAAGTATAACCCCCCTCCCCTCCCCCTTCCACCATCACACATATGCAGCCCAAACAATTATATCAGGTTACAATCAAACAGGCCTAACAGAACTTAATGCCCTGCCACCTTTTTCTGGTGCATAGATTTCCTGGTCTCTGTTAAGTAATGCCGACCTTAGTTGAGAAGGTACGTTGCAGTAGATTACTAAACCTAATCTGCACATTTAAGCGAGTATAGAGTCATAGAGCTATACAGCTTTTGGCCAACTTGGCCATGCTAACTAAGCTGGGCTTTTTGCCCGCATTTAGCCCAGAGCCCTCCAAACCCTTCCTATCCATATTATACAACAAGTGATCCTCCGTCAGTTTCGCCACCTCCAACGTGACCCCACCACTCGCCACATCTTCCCATCTCCCCCTATGTCTGCCTTCCGCAAAGACCGCTCCCTCCGTAACTCCCTTGTCAATTCTTCCCTTCCCTCCCATACCACCCCCTCCCCTGGTACTTTCCCTTGCAACCGCAAGAGATGCAACACTTGTCCCTTCACTTCCCCCCTCCACTCCATTCCAGGACCCAAGCAGTCGTTCCAGGTGCGACAGAGGTTCACCTGCATCTCCTCCAACCTCATCTATTGCATTCGCTGCTCTAGATGCCAGCTGATCTACATCGGTGAGACCAAGCGGAGGCTTGGCGATCGTTTCGCCGAACACCTCCGGTCGGTCCGCAATAACCAACCTGAACTCCCGGTGGCTCAGCACTTCAACTCCCCCTCCCATTCCGTATCTGACCTCTCTGTCCTGGGTCTCCTCCATGGCCACAGCGAGCAACACCGTAAATTGGAGGAAATGCACCTCATATTCCGCTTGGGCAGTCTACATCCTGGTGGCCTGAACGTTGAATTCTCCCAATTCTGCTAGCCCTGGCTGTCCCCTCCCCTTCATCAGCCATCTGGTTGTCTCCTCCCCTCCCCCAGCCCTCGGGCTCCTCCTCCTCCTTTTCCTTTTTTCCTTTCTTCTCCCCACCCCCTATCAGTCTGAAGAAGGGTTTCGGCCCGAAACGTTGCCTATTTCCTTCGCTCCATAGATGCTGCTGCACCCGCTGAGTTTCTCCAGCATTTGTGTGTACCTATCCATATTATATATGTCCAAATGTCTTTTGAAAGTCATAAACCACTGTAAACATATAATTGTTATTTAGAGAAAGGAAAATAGGAAATGGAAACAGGAGTAGGTAATTTGGATTTTGGGATTTTTGGTCTTGCTACTACATTCAATACAATTTTGCCTGACTCACTGTCTCAATGCCATATTCCTGCTCTCTCCCTGAATCTCTTGATGCCCCATGCAGGGAATTAATGGATATAGACCACTTTCAGTCAGACGTGCAGTTTTATTGGCGGCGTGACTCGCGTTGCAGCGGCCCCTACAGCCTGTCTGTCTTTTTTAAATTTTTTGTCTAGTTAAATGTAGTTGTTTGTGTTTTTTAATACTGTTTTCAACTGTGTATATGTGGGGGGAGGGGGAAACTTTAAAAAATCTCTTCCCTGCACGGGAGACCCGACCTTTTTCCTGTCGGGTCTCCGTTGTCGTTGGGGCCTAGCACCGTGGAGCGGCCTCCAACCGGAACAACCTGGGGGCACCAGTCGCGGAGCTGCAGACTCACCATCGTGGGGCTGGCCGGCCTCGGAGCGTGGGGAGCGGTGGTGACTCACTGCTCACTCCGGAGCTCGGAGGCTCCAGCTGCAGGACGGTGGACTGGGACATCGGGAGCTCGAGGGTCTGGGTGGAGACCGCTTTTCGGAGCTCCCGCAACGCAACTTCTCCCGCTCGTGTCACGGGGTTGGAACGACCCGGAGCGGGGCCGTACATCGCCCACCGCGGCTTTAATGTTAAAGCCGTGGGACATTCCAGCGCCCAGCCGGGGGCTCCAATTTTGTGACTTTTGGGCCTGGAGCGGGTCCGTACATCGCCCGGCGCGACCTTAAATGACCGTGGGACTTACCGTCGCCCACCTGGGGCTTCGACATCGGGAGAGAAATGGTGCAGGGGAGAGAAAAGACTTTGCCTTCCATCACAGTGAGGAGGAGATTCACTGTGATGGATGTTTGTGTAAATTGAATTGTATATTTTGTAGGAATTGTCTTTGTTTGTATGGCTGTGGAAACTGAGTTTCGTTTGAGCCCCACTGAGGTTCAAATGACATGTAATAAATATTGTATATTGTATTGTAAATAGTTACGATGTTTGTCATGGACTTGCTGGGCTGAAAGGTCTGTTTCTATGTTGATTCACTCAATGACTCTATCCTTGCTCCTACTGAAAATCTTTTTACAGAACGGTAAGGGGAAGTGGTGGAAGCAGATAAAATAGCAATGTTTAAGAGGAATGTAAACAGGCATCTGAACAGGCAGGGAATTGAGGAATAGAGATCATGTGCAAGCAGAAGGGATTAGTTTAAATTGGCACCATCGTCAGTACAGACATTATGGGCTGAAGCACTTATTCCTGTGCTGGATTGTTCTATGTTCAATGTTCTCCATTTCAGTTTAATGCTATTTTATTCAAACGTTAAAGGTTTTGATGCAAAATGATTTGGGTGGAAGACGACAGCTAGAGTGCAAAAGCAGTCAAAATAGTAGGTGAGGTGAAGTTAAGATTAATTAAGTTAAGTTATGTTAAGTTAATAATTAAGTTAAGTTACGTTATGCTGTAACCAGTGAGCTCCACTTCTGAATGCTTGCCATTACTACACTCTTTGTGGTGTTGTCCATATTTCACATTGCCCCCACTCTAAACTGTAATTCAAAGTTATTTACCTGAATTGAATAGTCCATCTGAATAATGGTGCAGTTCATGAGTGTCGGAATCAATTCTGGGATTTCCAACATCATTGAATTCCGACTGTCTTTTTGTCCGGCTAGAACTGGCTCTCCCTTGGTTTTGATTATAACCTCCGACATGGTCTTTTTCTTGGTTTTTGCATGGAATATGGTTGTTTTCACAATGGCTGCCTTTGGCACTACTTTGCGGGAAGAGTGGTTCTCAATTTCAACCAATATTTTAATAGATTCACCTAAAAGTACAAGATCCACAATTCATATAATCTTGAATATTGCTTCTGGACGTAGCAACTTAGTTACAATAACAAAAGTCAGTAAGTAAAAATGAGGATAATTGAAGAAGGATTTTCACAAGAAGAGAGGTGCAGTTGGTAGAGCTTCTGCCTCACAGTACCAGAGACATGGGTTCGATCCTAACCTCGGGGGCTGTCTGTGTGGAATTTGCACGTTCTCCCTGTGATCTCAATGGTTTCCACCGTGTGCTCCGGTTCCCTCCCACCTTCCAAAGATGTGCAGGTTTGTAGGTTAACTGGCCACTGTAAAATTGCCCCAAGTTTAGGGAGGGGATGAGAGTGGAATAACATAGAACTACATGTGAACGAGCGATCAGTGGTCGGTGTGGACACAGTGGACTAAATGGACTGTTTCCATGCTGTATCTCGCAAAAAAAAGATCTGCATCCCAGGATCATCTGCAGTTCCTTCTTACACACTAGTAGAAAAATAGGTGGATATTGTGATAATGATAGTTTGTGATCGTCCAAAGTTCTCCAAGTTCTGGAAAACTCTCAATAGATTGAAAATCTCCAGATGAAAACCGTAATTCAAACACAAGGGAGATCGAAAGCACACAATAACAGGCCAGGCCAGTTGGTCCAATGCCTGTTGTTGAGAAAATCTTGGAATGCATCAGGAAGTAAAAACAGAATATTTAGAATTTTATAATAGAATCAAGCAGAGTCAGCATCATTTTATCAATGGAAATTTGTGTTTGTCAAGTTTATTATAGTATGTATTGAGCAGGATGGATAAAGAAGAACCAATGGTGTGCCAGTACAAGTCACTCTGATGTAACATGATAGTTGCGTTTCCAAGAAACGTTGTATTACAGAAAAAAACTGTTGGAAATTGTATCAATGGATATAGGGATCTAGGGGCAATACGCACTATAACTGTAGGACTCTATGACTCTAAGTGGGGGCATGACGTTTTCTGCTGCATGGAGTGGTCTCTAGATTGGAAAGTGTCCACGTTGGACTGACGCAAAGCATGAGGCTTTTGGGCTCTTCCACCTCCATTGACAGCAGCAGGGGCAGTTTCTGCATGCTGGAAATCAACGCATCCCCCTTTATTTATTTATTTAATTCTTTATTTCGAACAGAATAAAAAATAAAAAGCAAGTATGAAACAGCATACAAAAAAACAAAACAAGAATATCTATAAACACCTATTTCCATATGTACACCAAATTTACATTTATACACTAATCAAATATTTACAAAGCCATACAAAAAAAAGAGACATTATAAAAATTTTAAAAAACTCATGTACTATACAGTATCTCTTAGTCATATATACAACCCATCACCCTATAATCACCCTTCCCAATACAATACTTTGAAATGTAATATATAGGGATTATATTAAATAAATAGCAAAAGTACATAAGAGGCCGGCTGCCTCAGTCTCGGGTGAGTGGCAATTTTCAATTATCCCAGAGATGTAAATTATAAACAATAAAACAATAGGGTAAGTATAGGTCTGTTAAATGCTGCAGTGAAACCTCACAGAAAGAGCTTTGAGAAAGCAAATAGCAGTTATTAAACAGTAAACGAGTAATCTTTTAATGTTATATTATGGTGGAAATGATACAAAGTAGCAAGAAGAACAGTTTCCAGACTTTTACCTGCCACATAGCCCATCCGTTCAACTTCGGCTTTTAGTGATATTGGGCCAGAAGCACAACACCAACAACAAATAGTTTTCTCATTCATTGCTGTGTGTGGTTCCTATCAAAATAACAAGAAAAAAAACAGTAAACACTCTTGCTTCCACCAGGATTGACATTCGTTTCTGAGACCATCAAGTTCAAAGATTTTCTTTGTGCTTCAGAATCAATGTACTTAAAAAAAAAGGTTAATGATATAAATACTAAATTAGCAATCAAGATTAACTTTAGTCGAATGCAAAATATCTGAAGGTCTCCAACTTTCTGATTTACTTTATGAAAGATGAAACACAATTAATGGGTTTCATACTTTACTGCTGATGCTATTTTTTTTACGCACTTAAGATTCAAATTAGTTTCTCATGCACACCATGATACAACAAAATTCCAAGTTTGCATGATGTTCATAAACAATAAATGCGATAAATACAATAAAAAATACAAAGACGAAAGCTGCAGAGCAAAATGGTATAAAGATTTTCATTCAATCTGAAGTAATACAACAAAAATAATAAAATGCAATAACGGAATAACCAATTGAGGTAGAGCTAAAAAATAAGGGTACATGGTAGTACCTCCAGGATGGGAACATGAACGAGGTGATTGGTTCCAGAGTATGATAGCAGTGGGGAAGAAGCTGTTCTAAAGTATGGATATCCAGTTCTGCAAGCTTCTGTATTTGCTCCCAAAAGGGAGAAGAGAGAAAAGGGAGCAGCCAGGTTGGCAGGCATCCTTGATGTTGCCACCAGCCTTCTTAATGCAATACACCTGGAAAATGGACTGAAATGCAGATAGTGATAAGCCTGTGATGGACTGAGCAGTCACACTCTGCAGGTTCAGGTGGTGGTGAGGAGAGTTGTTGCCATATAGGGCCAAGATGCATAACATCAGAATTCTTTCTATAGCATATCTGTAGAAGTGAGAATCCTTGTGGACTTGGCAAACCTTCTCAGATACCTCAAAAACTATATACACTGCTGAGCTTTTTTTGATCACCACAGCAGTATGGAGATACAGTATATGGTTAGGTTGCTAGGAATACAGATGCCTGGGAATTGGAAGCTGTTGACCATCTCTATAGCAGGTCCATTAATGAGGATTTTCTCACTTCCTTACATCATACCAACTATTTTATCTTGCTGATGTTAAAGGCCCAGCTGTTGTTTTCATACCATGACACAATGATTGCTAAAGCAACTAATTGTTCCTTCAAGCAGACACACAAAATTCTGCAAATCATACCAATAGTCTGGGAGTGTTAATGTCGACCGGGTTAAATACTGTAAATGGTTCTTTGGTTTTAATTCTCAGCTTCAGTGGCCTGTGCAGTTTGGCCGTCATCCAATAGCTCACGTGACCATAGGCACCCGTAAAGGAAGAAGGTAGTGGTGGCCTGTTGGGAACACAAAAAGTCATGAAGATCAGTGGCTCATAATAGAACACAAATTTAACGCGAGCATCTTCAAATGTCCCTCACAGATTGCCAGGGTAGAAATTATGCCTGTAACAATGCAGTGAGTGGAATGTTCCAGATCATTATACAGACCTTCATCAAACCTATCTTTGACCTGAAAAATTACAGCTGTTTCTCTTTGCACAGAAGTACCTGATTGCCGAGTATTTTCGGCACTGTATGTTTTTATTTCAATGTCTGCTATTTTCTTGATTTTAAATACCATGGCTCGGTTCTCTCAACGAGTCTTTCAATCAGACATTAGCATGTAATCTCAATTGATTTGGGAATCTACTCAAATCAGACCAGACACGGGGAGTTTGTCATAAAGGATCAGCCATCTATTTTAAAGGCTGACTGATAATGTCTGATGAAAAAAATATTTTATCATTCAATCATACAGGGGGTACTGTAATTATCTGGAACATATATGCATCAATGTCATGAAGACACAAGAAACTGCAGATGCTGGAATCTTGAGAAAGGAAAACAAAGCGACGGAGGAACTCAGCGTGTAGGGTAACATCTGGGGAGAGAATGAACAGGCAATGTTTCAACATTATGTCACTTTTTAACCCTCAATAAGCTCATGTTTTCTTATTTCTATTTAATTCTAAAGTTTCTAATGCAGAGCATGGTTGTTTAAAAGGTAAACCAATTGCAGACAGATATCAAGGGCTTGAATTCCCATGTGATTTCCTATTACTTTCACCAGGAAATCTTCCTTGGAGGAAGATCAGTGGGGATCTTGTATGTGTTTAGAAACAATCACTTTAGTGTTTCTTCACTGAAACGTCAACATGTGTGGTCAGAAACAACAGAATTGCAGCCATTGGTATGTAACCGTTTCAGAGGGGAGAACTTGTCTTTTTTGTCCATTTGTAGAGTAGCACTAAAAAATAATTCTAGAATGGGGTGGCTGGAGGCCTGCAACAGCCCGGGGCACCGCTCGTAAAAACTAAAGCATGGACTGCACTTGGAAAATGGCACCAAAACATGGCACCTCTTGCATGCGGGGTCAGTAGACTATTTATGTACACTTGCTACTCAGGGATCAGGGGGTATGGCAATATTCTACTGGACTGTTTGTAAGAAAAAGACAGTGCTAGCACTTCACACATATGACAATAAAATCACCGCTGAACCATTCTGGAGCTTGAGGGTACCAGGACGAGGAAAGGGAACCACTAATTGGCAAAAGGTGCATCTAAACTTCCTTTGAGATGAAACTTGGATATGAATGCTCCTCAGTATCTGCGAAGGGTCAGAGTGTGTAAAGGACTTGCCTGCTGTCTAGGGAAAGAAAGGATCAACTCCAAGCATGTGGACAAATGGAATCCAGATAGTATTTGCTAAATCAGTCAATTCAACCTCTATCATCTCGAGTCCAACAATGCAGCCAACTGGCCAATGTAAGGGAGGCCCGAAGCCAATTTACATCCTGAACACCTGAGAAAGTGTTATTCACTTTCTTACCCCTCTGTCTTTTTATTTGGGTGTTAATGAAACTATTTAATGCAAGAATCAGACTTGTAAACACTCAAGCACAAATTGAATTGGCAACTACTCTATCAACACACAGTAGGCCACAACATTCAGTGTGCTACGTGATAAATCTAAATTCGAAATGGAATAGGAATGTTTCCTGTCTGGCTGTAAGGGACAACTGAGAAGAAGACACATAATGAAAGGGCAATGTGGTCCTACTTACATATTTAATATAGGTCGTTCTGCTGGAACTTGTGTTTCTGTATCACAAATTGGATGCAATGCAATTGTTGAAGTAGGGAACACTATTTGTATTTGAGAACAAAGGGGAATCTGGCAGGGGGCCGCCGGGAACGAAGGGGGGACCCAGCGGGGGGCGGACTGCAGCCACATGTGGCAGCAAGACTGGTTCGCCGCTGTGAGCAGAAGATAAGTCTGTTTGATTAATTTTATGTAACTTTATCGGCGCCAGAAATGTGGTGACTCTTGTGCACTGCCTTGGCGAGGTCTGCTTACCCAGGCAGTTCATGAGAATCACCACATCTCTGGTGACTCATGATTTTACCCAGTTGTATGCAAAACAAAGCAATTCGCTGCACCTAGGTACATGTGACAATAAAGTATCATTGAATCATTGAATTGAATAGGCCAAATTGTTTATAACGCAATTTCGATCAGAAAGGAGAGAGCTACTTTGGGACTTGATGAGCGGAAAGCAAGCTTCTTGCAAAAAATTTGTCTGAGTAAAAATATTTTTATATAACTTCTTGAAGTAATCAGTTGTAGTTGCTCCTTAAGGGCACAGTGTGTCAGTGTCACAGCAGGTGGTCATTGAAGTTGACAAGCAGACAACACTTGTGCGATGATACTATTAATGTAACATATAGCCAAGAGTATTTTTAACAGAGTAACATAAATAAACTTAAAGCTGTTAAAAATACCTTTATTTTTGAAAATCCTACAGGGCTTTGTCACTGCAAGTCTGAAATTCTCTAGCCCCTAACCTCCTTTACCCATTATCACCAGTGGCACAGCGGCAGAGTTGCTACCTTACTTCGCCAGAGACCAAGGTTCGATCCTGACTATAGATGCTGTCTGTATGGAGTTTGTACATTCTCCCTGTGACCAGTAGGAATTTCTCAGGGTGCTCCGATTTCCTCCCACACGTGCAGGTTTGTAGGTTAATTGGCTTCTGTAAAATTGTAAATTGTCCTTAGTGTGTAGGGTGTTGTTAGTGTACAGGGTGATCGCTGGCCGGCGCGGACTCGGTTGGTCGAAGGGCCTGTTTCCGCGCTGTATCTCTAAAGTCTAAAAGTAAAGTCAAAACACAATTGTTTTTCTAACACAATTTTCTATACTGTGAGGTTTCTTAGGAAGGCAACTATCACATTATAGCAAAACTGCCTGTATCAGGATTTACCAGTAACTAATACAAAACTAAAAAGGGAGCTATGACTGTGCTATTCAGGTATTTCTTGAACGGAAACAAAATTGCACCAGTAATCCAGGTTTATGGAGAGCAAGTCCAGCTCTGAGTCAGATGGATGAGTCGGAAGCTCTGGCTCCAACAAGGTGATGAGTTAAGTGGCCAGGGATTCTCACAGGATGCTCAACAGCACTCAAGGTACACATATTGCCGGATCCATCAAAATATATGCTATCTTCATTGCCCTTGATTGGCAACTAAAAAGCGAACTTGGAGGGAGTTTTCCCCATTGTGTAGACATGTCTTTCGAAAGAAAGTGAATGACTTCACGGACATTTGAAATTGAAATACATTGCTGTATCTACACTGTAGTTGACTCACATTTGTGGAAGCACAAGACTGAATGGATACTCATGAATGCCCTCCTGCAGTACAGTAACTGCGTCAGAAGATTCTGTAAAACCAAGGTCAAGAAATTAGTTCAAAAGCAAAATACTGCAGATGCTATCTGAAATAGTAAAAGTAGAGAACATAGAAACATAGAAAAATAGGTGCAGGAGTAGGCCATTTGACCCTTCAAGCCAGCACCGCCATTCAATATGATCATGGCTGATCATCTAAAATTAGTACCCCGTTTCTGCTTTTACCCCCAGATTCTTTGATTCCTTTAGCCCCAATAGCTAAATCTAACTTTCTCTTGAAAATATCCAGTGAACCTGCCTCCACTGCCTTCTGTGGCAGAGAATGCCACAGATTCACAACTCTCTGGGTGAAGAAGTTTTTCCACATCTCAGTCTTAAATGGCTTGCCCCTTATTCTTAAACTGTGACCCCTGGTTCTGGATTCCCCCAACATGGGGAACATTTTCCTGCATCTAGCCTGTCTAATCCTTTAAGAATTTTATGTTTCTATAATATACCCTCTCATCCTTCTAAATTCCAGTGAATACAAGCCCAGTCGACCCATTCTTCCATCATATGTCAGTCCCGCCATCCTGGTGAACCTGCACTTCCTCAGTAGCAATAATGTCCTTCTTCAAATAAGGAGACCAAAATTGCACACAATACTCCAGGTGAGGTCTCACCAGGGCCCTGTACAACTGCAGTGTAGGACCTCCTTGCTCCTAAACTCAAATCCTCTTGCAATGAAGGCCAACAGGCCATTAGCTATCTTCACTGCCTAGTGTACCTGCATGCTTACTTTCAGTGACTGATGTACAAGCACACCCAGGTCTCGTTGCACCTCCCCTTTTACTAATCTGACACAATTCAGATAATAATCTGCCTTCCTGTTCTTGCCACCAAAGTGGATAACCTCACATTTATCCACATTTTACTGCATCTGTCCACTCACCCAATCTATCCAAGTCACCCTGCAGCCTCATAGCATCCTCCTCACAGCTCACACTGCCACCCAGCTTTAACAAACTTGGAGATGAAAGTACACAGCAGGCCAGGCTTGCTTTGGAGAAAGGTACAATTAAGTAGCAGATGGATCATATGAAATGCTAACAATGCGAATATCACACTGTGTCAATTAACTAAACCTTAACCATCATCACAGCCCTTCCTTATTCTTATACTTCTGGGAAATAATTTTGTTGTACTTCTTCTTAAATTGAGTAAAAAAACATTACTCAGTTTAAGAAGTGCAAAAAATATTCTCCAGAGGTATAAGAATGAGGAAGGGCTGTGATGACAGATAAGTTTTAGTTTATAGACACAGGGTGATATTCGCATTGCACATAGAATTTGGTTAATTGTTTATAAACTGTATATGTATGTTTGCATGCTTGCATATGCGTGTATATATGTAAGTAGGTGTATGTATGTATATGTTTGTGCATGTGTGTATATATTATATATATATATATATTGGATGAGATAAAGTTTGTGAATTAATTGATGAGTAGAGGAGAAGGGGTAGGAATAAATAAGTGTATACTTTCTCCTACTCCTTTTCGAACATGTAAGATTTAATTTGTGATGTTTATGAGGTTATTCAATGAGATGAGTATAGGTTTATTGTCCATTTCATTTTATTGTTATTTTGCTTTGTATTTAACTTTTGTTTTACATGATCAAAATAAAATATATACTACCACTACTAACTCTGCTTCTTCCATCACAATAGCCTGGCCTACTTGAATTTCCAGCCTTTCCTATTTTTATTTCATTAAGTTACTAATTTGTGAAGTGAATGCTTTTTAAGGGAATGCCAAGTTCACTTTAGCCACAATTTAAACCACACATCATTTTGAAATATCACATTTCCATAGTCAGGATATGGTGTAATTCCTGTGTCGGAACTGCAGATGCTGGTTTACACCAAAGGTAGACACAAAATGCCGGAGTAACTCAGCAGGACAGGCAGCATCTCTGGAGAGAAGGAATGCGTGACCTCTTGGATCAAGGCCATTCTTTAGACTGAGTCAGGGGAGAGGGAGATAGAGATATGGAAGGGTTCCATTAAACTTAGGGGAGTGGGGGTAATGTATTGTAAGTGACTCTGCTCCTTTCTCCTCCTCCATATACTCATCTCCTAACGCTGATTCATCCAGGTCTTGGTGAGACCACACCTGGAGTATTGCGTACAGTTTTGGTCTCCAAATCTGAGGAAGGACATTATAGCCATAGAGGGAGTGCAGAGAAGGTTCACCAGACTGATTCCTGGGATGTCAGGACTTTCATATGACGAAAGACTGGATAGACTTGGCTTAAACTCGCTAGAATTTAGGAGATTGAGAGGGGATCTTATAGAAACGTACAAAATTCTTATGGGGTTGGACAGGCTAGATGCAGGAAGATTGTTCCCGATGTTGGGGAAGTCCAGGACAAGGGGTCACAGCTTAAGGATAAGGGGGAAATCCTTTAAGACCGAGATGAGGAAAAACATTTTCACACAGAGTGATGAATCTCTGGAACTCTCTGCCACAGAGGGTAGTTGAGGCCAGTTCATTGGCTATATTTAACAGGGAGTTAGATGTGGCCCTTGTGGCTAAGGGGATCAGCGGGTATGGAGAGAAGGCAGGTACGGGATACTGAGTTGGATGATCAGCCATGATCATATTGAATGGCGGTGCAGGCTCGAAGGGCCGAATGGCCTACTCCTGCACCTATTTTCTATGTATCTATGTATCTAGGTCCATTTGAATATCAACGTTTCCAAATCTAACAGAGAAAAATATATATATATATTTTTTTACTGGTGTGATAACCTCACAATTTCCATATAGCATCCCATTAGCCCTGTGGTTGCCCAATCACTCATTCTGGCCATATACAGACAAAGCCACTTTATGCCTCCATCACTGTTTCATTCCCAGCAAGATTCATATTATTAACAAACTGATAAATCTTGCATTTGGTCCCCTGAGGAAAAATCTTTGATGCAAGCCGTGAATAGCTGGAGCTAAGCACTGATCTTTATCATACCCGAAAGGTTGAAGCCTGTCAACCTGATAATGACTCATTTATTCCAACTCCTTGTCTCCTATGTGTTAATCAGCTCTCAGACCACACTAGTATATAACTGCCAATTCCGTACCCTCTTTAATAAAGACACAAAGTGCTGGAATGACTCAGCGGGTCAGGCAGCATCTCTGAAGAACATGGATATGTGATTTACGGGTCAGGACCCTTCTTCAGACAGTGTGAAGAAGGGTCCCAACCCAAAAACGTCACCAATTAATGTTTCCGCAGAGATGCTGCCTGACCCACTCAGTTACTCCAGCACTTTGTCTCTTTTTTTGTAAACCTGCATCTGCATTTCTACTCCATGCCCTCAAATATTGTTCACACAGCCTCCGAAATCAAACATTTTAAAAGCCGTTTGAAAAATAAACAAGAACACCATATCTGCTGCTCACCCCTTATCTACTCTCCTGCATACATACTCGAAGAATTCCAAGCATTGTCAAAAATAATTACCCTTTCATATTTGCTCTTGAAGAGGATGCAGTAAACAGTTGACTTTCTTGAAAGCAATACGTGTGAGATGCGAGTAACAAGCAACTGCAGATGCTGGTTTACAAAAGAAATAAAGTAACATCCCATGTTTTCTGGAGATGCTGCCTCGCCCGCTGATTACTCAGGCATTTTGTTATGGAGTAACTCAGCAGGTCAGACAGCAACTCTGGAGAAAATGAATAGGTGACTTTTCAGGTCAGAACACCTCTTCCGCAGACTAAAGAAGGGTCCTGACCCAAAACATCACCAATCTTTGGGTATAAACCAGCATCTGTTGTTCTTTCTTATCATTCAAGATAGACACAAAAAGCTGGAGTAATTCTGTGGGTCAGACAGCATCTCTGGAGAAAAGGAATAGGTGATGTTTTGGGACCCTTCTTCAGACTGGTTCTTATCACACGTTGTTATGTTTACCCGAGTGGCTGTGAGTGCAGCATTCAGAGTTCCCCCTGAATGTAACGCCACACACTATGAAGACTGCTGAGATTTCCAGAAACAAATAATCAGAAATGAATAACATTTCTGTGTTACAGGTTATTTTTGCCTCTTGTTTAATAATATTTCACAGGATGCAGGGCGTAGTTTGTTCCACTGACCCTATGCTTCCCCCAGGATCTCTTATTCTCCACTAGGACTTTAAAATAGAGACACAAGGGACCACAGAAGATGGAATCATAAGGTCATAAGTGATAGGAGTGGAATTAGGCCATTCGGCCCATCATGTCTATTCCGCCATTCAAACGCGGCTGGTCTATCTCTCCCTCCTAACCCCATTCTCCTGCCTTCTCCCCATAACCCTGACACCCGTACGATTAAAGAATCTATCTATCTCTGCCTTAAAAATATCTATTGACTTGGTCTCCACGGACCACAACCTTCTGTGCCAATTAATGAATTCCACAGATTCACCACCCTCTTGAGCAAAACTCGAAGGGCTGGAAGAACTCAGCGGGTCAGGCAGCGTATGGGGAGGGAGTTTGAAGAATGGTCCCGACCCGAAACGTTTCCTAACCATTCTCTCTATACAGAAGCTGCCTGACAAGCTGAAATCCTTCAGCACTTTGTCTTTTGCAACAGTGGTGCTAGGTAAGGCCCTACCCATAACAATACAGGACATGGGGCTTCGTCATTCCGCAAACTCCGCCAGCAGTGAGGGGGGGAAATAAACACAGGTATAACGTTTACCTGTTTGTCGAGCGTATTTAAACGCGGCGGGGAGAACTCGCTGTCTTTGTGTCCGCTCTGCAGCCGGTCACAGGTAGACGGGACAGGCGAGCTCTGTCTGAAGAAGGGTCCCGACCCGAAACGAAAGGCACCGATCCATGCTCTCCAGAGATGCTGCCTGAACCACTGAGCTACTCCAGCTCTCCGCGTCCTTTTGTGTATTAACCAGTATCTGCCGTTTCTTGTTTCTACACGCCAATGTCGCTGCACTGAGAGGCACTTTACAGTCTGAAGAAGGGACTCCACCCATTCCTTCTCTCCAGAGATGCTGCCTGTCCCGCTGAGTTGCCGCACCTGTCGTTCCCTCCTACCCTTTACAGTCGGCTTGTTTATAAACTCTATGCTGCGAGGGCACACTTACCCGACCCAATCAGCAAGTACTTGTGTTTGAAGTATCGCAGTTGCAGAGGGTAATTCTCAGATCGGTTAGAATCGGAAGTATTGCTGCTGTTGGACCACTGCACGTATGCCTCACCTTTGGCGTGGATTTTCAATGCTTTCACTTCGGTCCTATCTGTGATCTCCATCACAATGCGCCCAGAGACCCATTCCCTGCAGGAGTAGGTAGGGTGGTCGTAGAGGATCACTAAAGTCTTGACTCTGCCCATGGCTGCGGTCAGTGCAGTAAGAGACTGTCCCGGGACCTCTCCCTCCGCTGAACGGCGAACAGAAGACAAGACTTGGGATGATCAATGCCACGGTTTTCGTGCCTCGCCTCCACCCTGTTGAAGCTTTCGGGGCAAACTGCCAAGAATGACTTGCCTGCAACGTCCTGAGCGACGGGAAGTATTCAGTAGTAATAAGATTTCGCAAACCCGCAGAGACTTTCAGACCCAGCTCTCTGTCCGCGGGGCAAACTGCCAAGAATAGCTTGCCTGCACTTAAATCCTGCTTCCGTCCTGAGCAAAATGAAGTACTCAGTAGTAATATGATCTCGCAAACCCGTAGAGACTTTCAGTCCTAGCTCTCTATCCACGAAAACAACGTCTTCTCCCTGGGCTTAAAGTGATTTGGACCTTTTTCCCCCAAGATTCAAAATTCAATTTAATTGTCACAAGTACCAATTAAGTTACAGTGAAATTTGAGTACCATACAGCCATATTAAGTGAAAAACAACGATACACACAGCCACATAAAATAAAAATGTAACATAAACATCCACCACAATGGAATCCACATTCCTCACTGTGATGGAAGGTAATAAAGTTCAATCATCTTCATCCTTTGTTCACCCGTGGTCGGGGCTTCTGAACCCTCCGCACTCGCCGCTACCGACTGTCCGAGGTCCGAGCCCTTGCGTCGGGATGATGGAAACTCCGGGGTCGGGACGGATTGCAACACTCCGCGGCATGGAGCTCCCGAGTTGCCCTTTTCTTACCGGCTTATTGTGTTAACGTCCACAGGGCCCGTGTTTGGAGCTCTCCACGGTCCTCGGCAAAGGATCGCAGCTCCCGATGTTAAAGTCTGCGTCGCGCCCACGGTCTTCAGGAAAGGCCGCACCACTCCACGTTGTTAGGCCGCGGGGACACCGAGATTCGATACGGAGAAAAATTGAATCTCCGTCGAGGTAAGTGATTGAAAAAAAAGTTTCCCCGAATTCCACCCCCCCCCCCCCCACACACGCACACACACACACATAGAACACACCAAGAAACATTAAAACATACTTTTAAAACATACTTAAAATAATAATAACAGAGAGTGGACAAACAGACTGTTGGCGAGGCAGCTGCCTCGGTGGCACCACCTGGTGTCACCCATATCCCTCCTTTTCAGATTTACATTTCACTCCTCCACTTCTTTCCTTATTGACACCCTTTTGTCTCTTCTTCACGTGCAGCCCTTGTCACTTACTTTATATATTCTGGCTATCTTCTTGCTGCAGTCCTGATACAGGATCGAGACCCAAAATCATCTCTTTGCCACACTTTTACCATTCTTTCCTAGGCCTCATCCATTGTCAGAGTGAGCCTAAATGCAAATTGGAGAAATCATATCTCGCTTGGGCTGCTTACTGCCCAGTGGAATGAATGTTGAATTCTCTAACTGCAAGTAACCCCTGCATTCCTTCTCTCTCCCTCCCTCCCCCACCCAAGTTGCACCAGCTTCTCGTTCTCAACCACCAAACAGCTAACAATAGCCTGTTTCCTTTATCATCATTACTTTTTTGCATATCTTTGACAGTGATCAAAATAAAATATATATTACTACTAACTGTTTCTTGCATCACAATAGCCTGGCCTACTTGAATTTCCTGGCATTCCTATTTTTATTGCATTAAGTTAGTAATTTGTGAAGTGAATGCTTTTTAAGGGAATGCCAAGTTCACTTCAGCCACAGATTTCTGATGATTTAAACCACACATCATTTTGAAATATCACATTTCCATAGTAAGGATATGTTGTAATTCCCGTGTAGGGAGGAACTGCAGATGCTGGTTTACACCAAAGGTAGACACAAAATGCCGGAGTAACTCAGCGGGACAGGCAGCATCTCTGGAGAGAAGGAATGGGTTTTTGTCTTGGGCCGAGACCCTTCTATCGACTGAGAGTCTGGGGAGAGGGAGATACAGAGATATAGATACATAGAAAATACGTGCAGGAGTAGGCCATTCGGCCCTTCGAGCCTGCACCGCCATTCAATATGATCATGGCTGATCATCCAACTCAGTATCCCGTACCTGCCTTCTCTCCATACCCCCTGATTCCCTTAGCCACAAGGGCCACATCTAACTCCCTCTTAAATATAGCCAATGAACTGGCCTCAACTACCCTCTGTGGCAGAGAGTTCCAGAGATTCACCACTCTCTGTGTGAAAAAGTTTTTCCTCATCTCGGTCTTAAAGGATTTCCCCCTTATCCTTAAGCTGTGACCCATTGTCCTGGACTTCCCCAACCTCGGGAACAATCTTCCTGCATCTAGCCTGTCCAACCCCACAAGAATTTTGTATGTTTCTATAAGATCCCCTCTCAATCTTCTAAATTCTAGCGAGTATAAGCCAAGTCTATCCAGTCTTTCTTCATATGAAAGTCCAGACATCCCAGGAATCAGTCTGGTGAACCTTCTCTGCACTCCCTCTATGGCTATAATGTCCTTCCTCAGATATGGAAGGGTTCCACTAATCTTAGGGGAGTGGGGTAATGTAATGTAAGTGACTCTGCTCCTTTCCCCTCCTCCATATACTCATCTCCTAACGTTGATTCATCCAGGTCCATTTGAACATCAACGTTTCCAAATCTAAAAGAGCAAAACATACGCTGTGTTTCTGTATTTTTTTAACTGCCGTGATAACTTTACTATGAGAATGCAGGGTAACTTGGACAGGTTGGGGGAGTGGGCAGGTGCATGGCAGATGAAGTTTAATGTAGATAAATGTGATGTTATCCACTTTGGTATCAAAAGCAGGAAGGCAGATTACTGTCTAAATGGCGTCAAGTTGGGAAAAGGGGAAGTACAATGGGATCTGGGGGTCCTTGTTCATCAGTCTATGAAAGTAAGCATGCAGGTACAGCAGGCAGTGAAGAAAGCGAATGGCGTGTTAGGCCTTTATAACAAGAGGAGTCGAGTATAGGATCAAAGAGGTCCTTCTGCAGTTGTACAGAGCTCTAGTGAGACCACACCTGGAGTATTGTGTGCAGTTTTGATCCCCCAATTTGAGGAAGGACATTCTTGCTAATGAGGGAGTGCAGCGTAGGTTTACAAGGTTAATTCCCGGGATGGCGGGACTGTCATATGCTGAGAGAATGGAGCGGCTGGGCTTGTACACTCTGGAGTTTAGAAGGATGAGAGGGAATCTTATTGAAACATATAAGATTGTTAAGGGTTTGAACACACTAGAGGCATGAAACATGTTCCCGATGTTGGGGGAGTCCAGAACCAGGGGCCACAGATTAAGAATAAGGGGTAAGCCATTTAGAATGGAGACGAGGAAACACTTTTTCTCACATAGAGTTGTGAGTCTGTGGAATTCTCTGCCTCAGAGGGCGGTGGACGCCGGTTCTCTGGATACTTTCAAGAGAGAGCTAGATAGGGCTCTTAAAGATAGCGGAGTCAGGGGATATGGGGAGAAGGCAGGAACGGGGTACTGATTGGGGATGATCAGCCATGATCACATTGAAGGGCCGAATGGCCTCCTCCCACACCTATTTTCTATGTGACGTTTCGGGACCCTTCTTCAGTGGTTCTTATCACACTTTGTTATGTTTACCTGAGTGGCTGTGAGTGCAGCATTCAGAGTTTCCCCTGAATGTAACGCCACACACTATGAAGACTGCTGAGATTTCCAGAAAAAAAAATCTGAAATGAATAACATAGTGAATGCTGTGTTACAGGTTATTTTTGCCTCTTGATTAATAATATTTCACAGGATGCAGGGCATAGTTTGTTCCACTGACCCTATGCTTCCCCCAGGATCTCTTATTCTCCACTGGGACTTTAAAATAGAGACACGAGGGACCACAGAAGATGGAATCATAAGGTCATAAGTGATGGGAGTGGAATTCGGCCATTCGACCCATCATGTCTATTCCGCCATTCAATCACGGCTGATCTATCTCTCCCTCCTAACCCCATTCTCCTACCTTCTCCCCATAACCCTGACACCTGTACGATTCAAGAATCTATCTATCTCAGCCTTAAAAATATCTATTGACTTGGTCTCCACGGACCACAACCTTCTGTGCCAATTAATGAATTCCACAGATTCACCACCTTCTTGACAAAACTCGAAGGGCTGGCAGAACTCAGCGGGTCAGGCAGCGTATGAGGAGGGAGTTTGAAGAAGGGTCCCGACCCGAAACGTTTCCTAACCATTCTCTCTACCGAAGCTGCCTGACAAACTGAAATCCTCGAGCACTTCGTGTTTTGCAACAGTGGTGCTAGGTATGGCCCTACCCATAACAAGACGGGACATGGGGCTTCGTCATTCCACAAACCACAATCTCCGCCAGCAGAGAGGGGGGAAAATAAACACAGGTATAACGTTTACACGTTTGTCGAGCGTGTTTAAAACGCGGCGGGGAGAACTCGCTGTCTTTGTGTCCGCTCTGCAGCCGGTCACAGGTAGACAGGACAGGCGAGCTCTGTCTGAAGAAGGGTCCCGACCCGAAACGAAATGCACCGATCCATGCTCTCCAGAGATGCTGCCTGACCCACTGAGCTACTCCAGCTCTCCGCGTCCTTTCGTGTATTAACCAGTATCTGCCGTTTCTTGTTTCTACACGCCAATGCCGCTGCACTGAGAGGCACTTTACAGTCTGAAGAAGGGACTCCACCCATTCCTTCTCTCCAGAGATGCTGCCTGTCCCGCTGAGTTACTCCAGCATTTTGTGTCTATCTTCGGTGTAAACCCGCATCTGTAGTTCCCTCCTACACTTTACAGTCGGTTTGTTTATAAACTCTCTGCAACTCGAGGGCACACTTACCCGACCCAATCAGCAAGTACTTGTGTTTGAAGTATCGCAGTTGCTGAGTGTAATCGTCAGATTGTTGAGAATCGGATGAATTGTTGCTTTCGGTCCAGTGCACGTACGCATCGCCTTTGGCGTGGATTTTCAACGCTTTCACTTCGGTCCTATCCGTGAGCTCCATTACAATGCGCCCAGACACCCATTCCCCGCAGGAGTAGGTAAGGCGGTCGTAGAGGATCGCTAAATTCTTCACTCTGCCCATGGCTGCGGTCAGTGCACAGAGAGACTGTCCCGGGAACTCTCCCTCCGCCGAGTGGCGAACAGAAGACAAGACTTGGGATGATCAATGCCACGGTTTTCGTGCCTCGCCTCCACCCTGTTGAAGCTTTCGGGGCAAACTGCCAAGAATGACTTGCCTGCAACGTCCTGAGCGACGGGAAGTATTCAGTAGTAATAAGATTTCGCAAACCCGCAGAGACTTTCAGACCCAGCTCTCTGTCCGCGAAAACAACGCCTTCTCCATTGGGCTTAATTTTATTTAGACCACTTCCTGTTTTTCCCTCCCCTCCCCTCCCCACCCCTTCCACCCAAGATTCAAGATTCAATTTAATTGTCACGTACCAATTAAGGTACAGTGACATTTGAGTTACCATACAGCCATACTAAGTGAAAAAACAATAATACACACAGCCACATAAAATAAAATGTAACATAAACATCCACCACAGTGGAATCCACATTCCTCACTGTGTGGAAGTTAATAAAGTTCAATCATCTTCCTCCTTTGTTCAGGGGCTTCTGAACCCTCCGCATTTGCCGCTGCCTACGGTCCGATGTTCGAACCCTCGCGTCGGGATAATGGAAACTCTGGCGTCGGGACGGATTGGAACATACTGCAGTATGGAGCTCCCGAGTCGGCCTCTTCTTACCAGAGACCGCGGGCTTATGGTGTTAACGTTCACAGGCCCCACGGTTGGAGCTCTCCACAGTCCTCGGCAAAAGATCGCAGCTCCCGATGTTAAAGTCTGCGCCGCACACACGGCTTGAAGCGCCGAGCCGGTCTTCAGGAAAGGCCGCACCACTCCACGTTGTTAGGCCGCAGGGGAGGGGGGAGACGGAAATTTGATGCAGAGAAAAATCGAATCCACGTCGAGGTAAGTGATTGAAAAAAAAAGTTTTCCCTAATTGCCCCCCCACCTAGAACAGACCTAGAAACATTAAAATATACTTTTTAAAACATACTTAAAACAATAAAAACAGAGAGCGGACAAGCAGACTGTTGGCGAGGCAGCC
>CM075977.1:203626195-203701689 GCA_038087875.1 Malacoraja senta | reverse complement strand
TCTTCTATAAAGATCCCCCCTCAATCGTCTAAATTCTGGCGAGTACAAGCCGAGTCTATCCAGTCTTTCTTCATATGAAAGTCCTGCCATCCCAGGAATCAGTCTGGTGAACCTTCTCTGTACTCCCTCTATGGAAAGAATGTCTTTCCTCAGATTAGGAGATCAAAACTGTACGCAATACTATTGGTGTTGTCTCACCAAGGCCCTGTAAAACTGCAGTAGAACCTCCCTGCTCCTATACTCAAATCCTTTTGCTATGAATGCTAACATACCATTCGCTTTCCTCACTGCCTGCTGCACCTGCATGCCTACTTTCAATGACTGGTGCACCATGACACACAGGTCTCGTTGCATCTCCCCTTTTCCTAATCGGCCTCCATTCTACTTTCCTGTTCTTGCCAACAAAGTGGATAACCTCACATTTATCCACATTATACTGCATCTCCCATGCATTTGCCCACTCACCGAACCTATCCAAGTCACCTTGCAGCCTCCTAGCATCCTCCTCACAGCTAACACTGCCCCCCCCCCCCCATCTTCGTGTCATCTGCAAACTTGGAGATGATGCATTCAATTCCCTCATCCAAATCATTAATATATATTGTAAATAGCTGGGGTCCCAGCACTGAGCCTTGCGGTACCCCACTAGTCACTGCCTGCCATTCTGAAAGGGACCCGTTTACTCCTACTCTTTGCTTCCTGTTTGCCAGCCAGTTCTCTATCCACATCAATACTGAACTCCCAATACCGTGTGCTTTAAGTTTGCATACTAATCTCTTATGTGGGACCTTGTCGAAAGCCTTCTGAAAGTCCAGATTCCATCCACTGGTTCTCCCTTATCCACTCTACTAGTCACATCATCGAAAAATTCTATAAGATTCGTCAGACATGATTTACCTTTCATAAATCCATGCTGACTTTGACCAATGATTTCACCACTTGCCAAATGTGCTGCTATTCCATCTTTAATAACTGACTCTAGCATTTTCCCACTACCAGTTAGACTAACTGGTCTGTAATTCCCTGTTTTATCTCTCCCTTCTTTTTCAAAAAGTGGGGTTACATTAGCTACCCTCCAATCCTCAGAAACTACTCCAGAATCTAAAGAGTTTTGAAAAATTATCACTAATGCATCCACTATTTCTGGGGCTACTTCCTTAAGCACTCTGGGATGCAGCCTATCTGGCCCTGGGGATTTATCGGCCTTTAATCCATTCAATTTACCTAACACCACTTCCCGACTAACCTGGATTTCACTCAGTTCCTCCATCTCATTTGACCCCCGGTCCCCTGCTATTTCCTGCAGATTATTTATGTCTTCCTTAGTGAAGACAGAACCAAAGTAGTTATTCAATTGGTCTGCCATGTCCTTGTTCCCCATGATCAATTCACCTTTCTGACTGCAAGGGACCTACATTTGTTTTAACTAATCTTTTTCTCTTCACATATCTATAAAAGCTTATGCAGTCAGTTTTTATGTTCCCTGCCAGTTTTCTTTCATAATCTATTTTCCCTTTCCTAATTAAGCCCTTTGTCCTCCTCTGCTGGACTCTGAATTTCTCCCAGTCCTCTGGTAGGCTGCTTTTTCTGGCTAATTTGTATGCTTCATCTTTTGTTTTGATACTATCCCTGATTTCCCTTGTTATGCATGGATGCACTACCTTCCCTGATTTATTCTTTTGCCAAACTGGGATGAACAATTGTTGTAGTTCATCCATGCAGTCTTTAAATGCCTTCCATTGCATATCCACCGTCAACCCTTTAAGAATCAATTGCCACTCTATCTTGGCCAATTCAAGTCTCATACCCTCAAAGTTACCTTTCTTTAAGTTCAGAACCCTTGTTTCTGAATTAGGTATGTCACTCTCTATCCCAATGAAGAACTCAACTATATTATGGTCACTCTTGCCCAAGGGGCCACGCACAACAAGACTGCTAACTAACCCTTCCTCATTACTCAATACCCAGTCTAGAATAGCCTGCTCTTTCGTTGGTTCCTCTACATGTTGGTTTAGAAAACTATCCCGCATACATTCCAAGAAATCCTCTTCCTCAGCACCCCTACCAATTTGATTCACCCAATCTATATGTAGATTGGAGTCACCCATTATAACTGTTTTACCTTTGTTGCACGCATTTCTAATTTCCTGTTTGATGCCATCCCCAACTTCACTACTACTATTAGGTGGCCTGTACACAACACCCACCAGCATTTTCTGCCCCTTAGTGTTTCGCAGCTCTACCCATATCGATTCCACATCCTCCAAGCTAATGTCCTTCCTTTCTATTGTGTTAATCTCCTCTCTAACCAGCAACGCTACCCCACCTCCTTTTCCTTTCTGTCTATCCCTCCAGAATATTAAATATCCCTAGATGTTCAGCTCCCAGCCTTGGTCACCCTGTAGCCATGTCTCGGTGATCCCAACTATATCATATTCCTTAATAACTATCTGCACATTCAACATCCACCTTATTATGAATGCTCCTTGCATTGAGACACAAAGCCTTCAGGCTTGTTTTTACAACACTCTTACCCCTTATACAATTATGTTGAAAAGTGGCCCTTTTTGATTGTTTGCGCTGGATTTGTCTGCCTGCCACTTTTACTTTTCACCTTGCTATCTATTTCTTCTACCCTCATTTGACACCCCTCTGTCTCTCTGCTCATGCTCCCATCCCCCTGCCACATTAGTTTAAATCCTCCCCGACAGCACTAGCAATCACTCCCCCGAGGACATTGGTTGCATTCCAGCCCAGGAGCAGACCATCCTATTTGTAATGGTCCCACCTCCCCCAGAACTGGTTCCAATACCCTAGAAATTTGAATCCCTCCCCCTTGCACCATTTTTCAAGCCACATATTCATCTGAAATATCTTCCTATTTCTACTCTGACTAGCACGTGGCACTGGTAGTAATCCAGAGATTATGACCTTTGAGATCCTACTTTTAAGTTTATCTCCTAGCTCCTTAAATTCACCTGGTAGGACCTCATCCAGTTTTTTACCTATATCGTTGGTGCCAATGTGCACCACGACAACTGGCTGTTCACCCACCCCCTCCAGAATGTTCTGCAGCTGCTCAGAGACATCCCTGACCCTTGCACCAGGGAGGCAACATACCATTCTGGAGTTTAAGAAGGAACTGCAGATGCTGGAAAATCGAAGGTACACAAAAATGCTGGAGAAACTCAGCGGGTGCAGCAGCATCCATGGAGCAAAGGAAATAGGCAACGTTTCAGGCCGAAACCCTTCTTCAGACTGATGGGGGGTCCTGGAGTCTCGTTTGCGGCCGCAGAAATCATCATTGGTGAGGTCAGAAATCAAATAGAAGGGAAGGAGCTTTCTGGAGGTTGGAAGGAGGGGGTGAGGGGGTCAGGACACAATGTATTCCAAAATTGGACAGCAGGGATAGAGCAGCGATGTTCTGTCTGTCTGTCTGTCTGTCTGTCTGTCTGTCTGTCTGTCTGTCTGTCTGTCTGTCTGTCTGTCTGTCTGTCTGTCTGTCTGTCTGTCTGTCTGTCTGTCCGTCCGTCCGTCCGTCCGTCCGTCCGTCCGTCCGTCCGTCCGTCCGTCCGTCCGTCCGTCCGTCCGTCCGTCCGTCCGTCCGTCCGTCCGTCCGTCCGTCCGTCCGTCCGCCCGTCCGTCCGTCCGTCCGTCCGTCCGCCCGTCCGTCCGTCCGTCCGTCCGTCCGTCCGTCCGTCCGTCCGTCCGTCCGTCCGCCCGCCCGCCCGTCCGTCCGTCCGTCCATCCCTCTATCTATCTATCTATCTATCTATCTATCTATCTATCTATCTATCTATCTATCTATCTATCTATCTATCTATCTATCTATCTATCTATTCTCTATACATAACTAAAACTCTGATCTTGTGCTTTTCCGATTTGTGCGGTTTTTCTATTTGCGCAAAAATGGTACGTGATAGCGCTACCATTTTTTGCCAGGTTACTCGCCGTTCTCCTGTGCTGTGAGTGCAATAGGTTTAGTTCTGATCGGTGGTATATTGTAAAAATTATCGAGTTTAAAAATCTGAAAAAAACACGCTTGTGCAGATTCCTTCAAACAACGCCAGGTGGATTGGTCTCTTCTCTTGTCAGTCAATGCCACAGCCGGGATGGCGATGCCACTTCCTGCCCCACTGGCGGCGGGCTCTCTTGCCTCACTCACACACTCCTCTCTCCCCTCCTCACAGTAACTTGCCTATCGTTTCCCCACACCACCGGCTACGGGGGGAGGGTTCAGTGGAGGCCCTGGTCCCATCTCTCTTTCCCTCATCACTCACCTCTCTCCCCCGCCCACCCTCTGCGGCAATGGCGGCCCCGTCTACCCATCCCCCCGGGTCCGTCTCCTCTGCCACCACCGTTGCGGTAACTCACCCTCACGGCCATCTCGGACGAGATCTCCTCCACCAGCTCATCGAAATTCATGGTGCCCACCGTGATGAACACTGACTCCACCCCCCCCCCCTCGGCCCAGCGGTGGCAGCGAGCAGGCAGGCAGGTAGGCGGGTGGGCAGGACGGGGACAGGTCGAGCGGCAGCAGCGGGCGGGTGGGCAGGGCGGGGACGGGCCGAGCAGCAGCTGAGCCAGAGTGGGTAGAGGGAGGGAGGGAGGGAAGAGTCGGGTTGCAGCGTGGCCAAGCAGTTTGCACGGAGTTTGACTAACTCATGCACACACACACACACAATGCAAACTGGTCCAGTCACCAAGTCAACTGGATCTAAACTACAGCTAATAATGAATGACCTATGGAGGAAGGACCTGCAGATGCTGCTTTTTATGGACGGAGGGCGGGAGGGAGGGACTGAGGATAGGGGAAAGGAGAGGGAGGGAGAGGTGAGGGAGGGATTGGGGGAGGGGAGAAGGAGAGGGGAAAGAAGAGGGAGGGTGAAGAGGGGGAGGGAGTGCTGGGGGATGAGGGGAAATAAGCCGTGCCTGCGCAGTTGGGGGCTATGCATGAGTGGTGCAATATTGCATTGGGGGAACGGGTGAGTGGTGGAATATTGCGTTGGGGAACGGGTTGTGTTGGGGGACCACGCCTCCCGTGTGACAGGAACCCAACGGGTCCCACTTAGTCAAGTGAATGATGTAGCCACCATATTAGCTCTCTGGTCAACACTATGGATCTGGCTGGCTTAGATAATACTGTCAAGGCCATCTGCCACAAGCTATATAAGTTATGCAGAAAAATTATATTTTTCCAGAAAGGAAACTAGATAAAGTACACGGACAGGATATGGCAAACCACCTTGAGCAAGGTGTTATCATTATTAAAATCTAATTGATGAAGGCAGAAGTCAAACAATGTCCTGTGGTGCCTTCACACCCACGTTGGTCTTGCATACAGCCTGTTACTGCTGGCGACTCGCCGGCAGCCTCACAAGAATGTCCAGCCACAAGAGCTCAATAACAACTGGTGACCCAGTTGCGACACGCAACCTTCTACTTACTCACGAAATGTATGACGATAAGAGTGACAAGGTGTCTGGTTCAGCTAAGTGTCGTTTGTTCTTTACTTTCTATCGTGGGATTTAGTAGATTCTACAACTGTACGGTCACCAGTTGTAGAATCTACTAAATCGCATGACAGAAAGTAAAGGACAAACAACACTTAGCTGAGCCAGACACCTTGTCATTTTTATCATTATACATTTCGTGAGTTAGTGGAAAGTTGCGTGTCGCAACGGGGTCACCAGTTGTTATTAAGCTCCTGTGGCTGGACCTTCTCGTGAGGCTGCTGGCGAGTCCCCAGCAGTAACAGGCTGTATGCAAAACCAACGTGGGCGTGAAGGCACCACAGTCCCTTCTATAATTATTCTTCCGGACCAACGATAAAGACCAAACATTGAGTATCAGGTAGAAAATGTGGCAGAATTTCACCCAGGACGTACGTTCAGCACAATATTATTGTGGAACATTTAATTAAACCAAAGGGACTTTTAAATGAGCGACAAATACACTACTGTATTCTCAATTACAAGTTAACGAGTCCTTTAAGAAAACAATATCCAGTCTCCAAGACCATTCACACCCTGGGACCTAGGCCTTAGAATAGAAATCCATTCATTTATCTGGATTGTCTCCCACATATTGTAGTGTAATTTAGTTTAGTTTAGTTGAGAGATACAGCACGGAAACAGGCTCTTCAGCCCACCTAGTCCGCGCCGACCTGCGATCCCCGCACATTAACACTATCCTACACACACTAGGGACAATTTACACTTACAGCAAGCCAATTAACCTACAAATCTGTACGTGGTTGGAGTGGGAGGAATCCGAAAACCCATGCAGGTCATGGGGAGAACGTACAAACTCCGCACAGACAGCACCCGTAGTCAGGATCGAACCTGGGTCTCTGGCACTGTAAGGCAGTAGCTCTACCGCTGCGCTAGCGTGTCGCCCTAATACTTCTGTTAGGGATGATAATATATTTTCATTATATTACCTAAAACAAGGGATTACAATCACAATAAGTGCAAAGACACACCATATAGCTGGCATCAAAGAAGGCCGATGCCTGGAAATATTAAAAGACAGGATATGTGGACAGGAAAGTTTTACAGGGACGCGAGTTAAATGCAAGCAAATGGGATTAGCCTTGGTAGGCACCTTGGCTGATGTGGATGAGTTGGGCTAAAGGGCATGTTTATGTGCTATATAACTCTATGACTCAATAACTCTAATAATAATTGAAATGACTTTTTCTCTCACACTTATGTTTTTTGTTGGTGATGACTTTTGAGAAAGTATTTGAGAAAGTTAGTAATTCGTGTTGACAAGCCATGGTCTGCTGCAGAAATAATCTTGCAGGTTTAAAGACAAACTGGAACTAGGAGGTGCAGGTAATATATGGGCAGAAATTTTGTTTTTGATTGTAAATAATTTGTTTTAAATGACCTATCAAGCTACAAGAAACTAGTATTACTAGCAATATTATGAGAGCCCCTTCAATGCGTCAGCCTGTGGAAGTTCAACAGGGCTCACCAACACATTCTCAACTGTATTGCAGACCTACAAAAAAGTGCCATATATAGGAGATTAATAGTAATGGTTAGGGGATATGAAAACTGGGGTCAGGTAACAGAAGGTACTGAAATACATCAGCAAGATAGAAAATAAGTTAGGAATTCATTACAAGTTTCTCTGATTGTAGCTGTGAATGTGAATATAGTGGAGCGGAGCTCTCTATGTGCTGTGAAGTGTTTGTGGAGTAGAGTGGGGTAGACCTCTATTACGGGAGTTGAGTAGAGCTGTGCTTTGGGCTGCAGCTGTATTTGCGTAACAGAGTTAGGAGCTATGTTTGTGGAGTGGAATATCATGTGTAGATTGGAGTGAATAGACAATAGACAATAGACAATAGGTGCAAGAGCAGGCCATTCGGCCCTTCGAGCCAGCACCACCATTCAATGTGATCATGGCTGATCATCCCCAATCAGTACCCCGTTCCTGCCTTCTCCCCATATCCCCTTATTTTTAAGAGCCCTATCTAGCTCTCTCTTGAAAGCATCCAGAGAACCTGCCTCCACCACCCTCTGAGGCAGAGAATTCCACAGACTCATCACTCTCTGTGAGAAAAAGTGTTTCCTCGTCTCCGTTCTAAATAGCTTACTCCTTATTCTTAAACTGTGGCCCCTGGTTCTGGACTCCCCCAACATCGGGAACATGTTTCCTGCCACTAGCGTGTCCAAGCCCTTAACAATCTTATATGTTTCAATGAGATCCCCTCACATCCTTCTAAACTCCAGAGTGTACAAGCCCAGCTGCTCCATTCTCTCAGCATATGACAGTCCTGCCATCCCGGGAATTAACCTTGTAAACCTACGCTGCACTCCCTCAATAGCAAGAATGTCCTTCCTCAAATTAGGGGTCCAAAACTGCACACAATAATCCAGGTGTGGTCTCACTAGGGCTCTGTACAATTGCAGGAGGATCTCTTTGCTCCTATATTGGATTCCTCTTGTTATAAAGACCAACATGCCATTCACTTTCTTCACTGCCTACTGTACCTGCATGCTTACTTTCATAGGCTGATGTACAAGGACTCCCAGATCCCGTTGTACTTCCCCTTTTCCCAACTTGATGCCATTTAGATAGTAATCTGCCTTCCTGTTTTTGCTCCCAGTGGATAACCTCACATTTATCCACATTAAACTGCATCTGCCATGCATCCGCCCACTCCCCCAACCTGTCCAAGTCACCCTGCATTCTCATAGCATCCTCCTCATAGTTCACACTGCCACCCAGCTTTGTGTCATCTGAAAATTTGCTAATGTTACTTTGAATCCCTTCATCCAAATCATTGATGTATATTGTAACTATCTGCGGTCCCAGCACCGAGCCTTGCGGTACCCCACTAGTCACTGCCTGCCATTGTGAAAGGGTCCCGTTAATCCCTACTCTTTGTTTACTGTCTGCCAACCACTTCTCTATCCATGTCAGCACTCTACCCCCAATACCATGTGCCCTAATTTTGCCCACTAATCTCCTATGTGGGACCTTATCAAACGCTTTCTGAAAGTCCAGGTACACTACATCCACTGGCTCTCCCTTGTCCATTTTCCTAGTTACATCTTCAAAAAATTCTCCCCGTATTGTCTTTTTAGTTAACAGTGGTTTCGAGTGGGTAAGGGTGGTTTCCAGTGGGTAAGGGTGGTTTCCAGTGGGTAAGGGTGGTTTCCAGTGGGTAAGGGTGGTTTCCAGTGGGTAAGGGTGGTTTCCAGTGGGTAAGGGTGGTTTCGAGTGGGTTACCCGATCACCCCGTACACTAACACTATCCTACGCACTAGGGACAATTTACTATTTTACAAAAGCCAATTAATCTACAAACCTGCACGTCTTTGGAGTGTGGGAGGAAATCGGAGCACCCGGCGAAAACCCACCCGGTCATGGGGAGAACGTACAAACTCCGTACAGACAGCACCCATAGTCAGGATCGAGCCCAGGTCTCTGGCGCAGTGAGGCAGCAACTCTACCCCTGCGCCACCGTGCCGCCCCTTGTGACAACGGTTTGTCAGCCTGAAGGGGTGGAGGACACAGAAACTCTCAGAACATTTAGAAATTTAGAGTTTTGGGGGCACAGGAGGATGAGGGGTGATCTTATAGTGGTGTATAAAATCATGAGAGGAATGGATCGGGTAGATTCACAGAGTCTCTTGCCCAGAGTAGGGGAATCGAGGACCAGAGGACATAGGTTTAAAGTGAAGGGGAACAGATTTAATAGGAATCTGAGGGGTAACCTTTTCACACAAAGGGTGGTGGGTGAATGGAACAAAGTGCCAGAGGAGGTAGTTGAGGCTGGGACTATCCCAACGTTTAAGAAATAGTTAAACAGGAACATTGATAGGGTAGGTTTGGAGGGATATGGACCAAATATGGGCAGGTTTGACTAGTGCTGGGACATGTTGGCCAGTGTGGGCAAGTTGGGCTGAAGGGCCTGTTTCCACACTTTATCACTCTGTGACTCTATGACTCTGTGACTAAGTATCTACATAAACACGTGAGCCACCAATGCATAGACGGCTATGGGATGTATCCTGAACTACTACCTCATTGGTGATCCCCGGACTATCCTTTATTGGACTTTACTGGCTGTACCTCGTATTAGACACTATTCCCTTATCACGTGAGGGGATGAGAGGGAATCTTATCAAAACATGAATACTCAGTTGGTGACCTGCAGTCCTATTGTTCCAGCACGTTTGCAATCTTCACTGTGGTGTTTTAAGACCCAATTTAATTTTTTAATAAACCTTCAGAAAAATCATTTCTGGCAATAATTAGTTGAGAATCTGGAAAGCTCTTTTCAAAACATTTTGTTGTAATCTGTGCATAGAGAATGCGGCCCCAGAATGTCATGAGGTCAAAAGGTCATGTGTTCGGAGCAGAATTGGGCCATTCGGCCCATCAAGTTTACTCGGCCATTCAATCATGACTGATCTATCTCTCCCTCCGAACCCCTTTTCTCCTGCCTTCTCCCCATAACCTCTGACACCTGTACTAATCAAGAATCTATTTATCTCTGCCTTAAAAATATCCACTGACTTGGCCTCCACAGCCTTCTGTGGCAAAGAATATCACAGATTCACCTCCCTCTGACAAAATAAATTCCTCCTCATCTCTTTCCTAAAGGAATGTCTTTTAATTCTAAGGACATGACCTCTGGTCCTAGACTCTCCCATTGGTGGAAACCTCCTCCCCACATCAACTCTACCCAAGCCTTTCACCATTCAGTGAGTATCAATGAGGTCCCCACTCATTCTGCTAAACTCCAGTGAGTACAGGCCCAGTGCTGTCAAACGCTCATCATATGTTAACTCACTCATTCCTGGGATAATTCTTGTAAATAGGGTTGCAAACTTTCTCACCCCCAAATAAAGGACAAAAGCTCAAAATAAGGGATAAATTCCCGACGCCCATTCGTTGACATTCTCGGCCGTGGCTGGGTGAATGATGAGTTGGCCCGGGTGCTGGACTGCACACGAAGCCCTGTCGGCGGGTCAGCTGAGGAGTTTTGGCCTGGGCGTCGGACTTTGAACTGATGATCGGCCATGAGAAAGATGTGTGGTGATGTCGGCGGTAAGCGAAGGTCCGAAGGTCGGACAGCTGACTGGGCTGCCGACCAACGGGGCCACGGGCGAGGCGCTGCTGGTGCACTCCATGGGCTGCACTACGTCAGGATGGGTGAGGCCGGGCCGGACCCGGCGCTCCGACCCGACAGTCCCCTCGACCCAAGTAGTAGCAGTCAAGGGCGGTCCCATATGGGACAAACTAATTTAGCCCAATATACGGGATGTCCCGGCTCATACGGGACAGTTGGCAACCCTACTTGTAAACCTCCTCTGGACCCTCTCCAGAGCCCACACATCCTTCCTCAGGATTCTTTCTGACAATGTAATGCTCTCATCATTCCTATGGGTGGCAGTGTTAGAGAGGTTTTCATATTGAACAAAACCGTGAGGCTGCCAATCTGCATACACTGTATTACTTTGCATGGATAACTCAACTAAACTGTCAATGTACATTAAAGCCTCCCTATTATTAAGCACAATGCACCTGACAGGTTGATGAAATCCAGAGAGAACCAAATATGTGAAATAAAATAAAGCAAATTGAAGGAAATTCAACGGAAACAAATGAAAGGTTAGATGCTATTATATGTACGGACATCCGGTGGCGCTGTTACTAGCTGCCTCCGCTCACGGTCTGGTTGTCTTTTTAAATTTTGTTATGTTTAGAGTGTGTTTTTTTTGTTTTTTTTCAGTATTTTATGTGGGGGTAAGCGGGAAGGGTAAGGGGGGAACCCTCCTTCAGTCACTTCCTGGCTAGGATGCGGCTATTATCCGAGTCGCGCGTTCGCCCCCCCCTCCCTCGCGGCCTACCTATTGGATTGGCGCGGTCTTTCCTGCCGGGACCGGACCAGAGTTTCAGCAGCTGCGGCGCTGTGCTGGAAACATCGCGGAGCGGGAGAGGCCTTACCTGGGATCGCCGCTTGGAGCTCCGGAGTGTTGGGCTGCTGCGGAGCTCCCAACGTCGGCGGCGCTGACTTTAACATCGCGGAGTCCTGGGACCCTTTGCCGGGGGTCACCAGCGCGAATCTCCACCCAGCGCGGCCTGTGGACATCGGGAGCCGCGGACTCCGGTGGAAGGTGGCCGACGAGAGGTTCCCGGCGAGAGGGCTGAATATCGGGCCGACCTGTAGCGGTGCCTACGGGGTGCTCGGGAGGCCCCGACCACGGGTGAACATTGGGGAACATCAGCGAGG
Organism: Malacoraja senta; assembly: GCA_038087875.1. NCBI lineage: Eukaryota > Metazoa > Chordata > Chondrichthyes > Rajiformes > Rajidae > Malacoraja > Malacoraja senta. Next base: position 203,689,931 of record CM075977.1, on the reverse strand, counting down.
AGGTCGACTGGACTCACGGTGGGGAACGTTGGTGCCGCTGTGGGGATGTTTGTGTTGTGGACTACTGTGTTCTGTGTTTTTGTGTTTCTTAAAATTTTATTTTTTGTATGACTGTAAGGGAAAGAGAATTTCGTTGTCTCTTAATTGAAGACAATGACAATAAATTAAATCAAATCAAATCAAATCAAATCAAATGTGGGTCAAATGGAAGTGGGTATTGAAGAAAACTGCAAGAACCGTTCCTGAACAGGTGTGAGAGTATTTATTCTGCACTGAGGCTGTTGTTCTGGTAGATTTTAGTTTAGTTTAGAGATATACAGCGCGGAAACAGGCCTATTGGCCCACCGAGTCCGCACCGACCAGCAATCCCCGCACATTAACACTATCCTACACACACTAGGGACAATTTTACATTTATACCAAGTCAATTAACCTACAAATCTGTACCTCTTTGGAGTGTGAGAGGAAACCGAAGATCTCGGAGAAAACCAATGCAGGTCATGGGGAGAACGTACAAACTCCGTACAGACAGCACCCATAGTCAGGATCGAACCCAGTTCTCTCGCGCTGTGAGGCAGTAGCTCTACCGGTCAATGCCACTGTGCCGCCCATAATTGCTTTGATGAGCAGAATTGTGGGACACATTAGAAATGTGCATGAATGAGACCTAATGAAGATAGACACAAAAAGCTGGAGTAACTCAGTGGGTCAGACAGCATCTCTGGAGATAAGGAATAGGTGGTGTTTCATAGAAACATAGAAACATAGAAAATAGGTGCAGTAGGCCATTCGGCCCTTCGAGCCTGCACCGCCATTTGATATGATCATGGCTGATCATCCAACTCAGTATCCCATCCCTGCCTTCTCTCCATACCGCCTGATCCCTTTAGCCACAAGGGCCACATCTAACTCCCTCTTAAATATAGCCAATGAACTTGCCTCGACTACCTTCTGTGGCAGAGAATTGCACAGATTCACCACTCTCTGTGTAAAAAATGATTTCCTCATCTCGGTCCTAAAAGTCTTCCCTCTTATCCTTAAACTGTGACCCCTAGTTCAGGACTTCCCCAACATCGGGAATAATCTTCCTGCATCTAGCCTGTCCAACCCCTTAAGAATTTTGTAAGTTTCTATAAGATCCCCCCTCAGTCTTCTGAATTCCAACGTGTACAAGCCGAGATGACCCTTCGTCAGACCAGGTCTCTTCGTGTGACCCTTCGTCAGACCAGGTCTCGACACGAAACGTCACCTATTCTTTTTTCTCCAGAGATGCTGTCTGAACCATTGAGATACTCCAGCTTTTTGTGTCTATCTTCGGTTTAACCCGGCATCTGCAGTTCCTTCCTACTCAAAGAGATCTAATGATGTTTGCTTCCAATGCGCCACAGATATGATATAAAAGTGCGCTCTGAGTTCATACAGCATTACAACCATTCAATCACACCAACCCTATTTCTGTTTAATCTTGCTTCCACCTACATTCTCATCAATTCTCCCCAGATTCTACGAGGTTCTGAGAGGCTGTTACATGGTCAGATGGATATGCAGGAATGGATGGATGTGGATGACAAGCAGGCACAATAAACAAATCTTCCCTTGAATTATCATCAATTGCTGTTTCTGCAGCTCCGCTCTTGGCCTTGAAGCTGGTTTCCCTGGCTCCGAGTCACAGGTTTCAACTTCTACAGACGCACCATAGAAAGCATTTTATCGGGAAATCATCACAGCATGGTTTGGGAACAGCTCCATCCAAGACCGCAAGAAATTGTAGCGAATTGTGGACGCAGCCCAGACCATCACACAAACCAACCTCCCTTCCATTGACTCCATTTATACCTCACGCTGCCTCGGCAAGGCCAGCAGCATAATCAAGGACGAGTCGCACCCTGGCCACTCCCTCTTCTCCCCTCTCCCATCAGGTGTGAAATCGAACACCTCTAGATTCAGGGACAGTTTCTCCCCAGCTGTTATCAGACAAACGAATCATCCTACCACAACCAGAGAGCAGAGTTGAACTACTATCTACCTCTTTGATGACCCTCGGACTATCCTTGATTGGACTTTGCTGGCTTTACCTTGTTATTCCCTTATCATGTATGTGTACACTGTAAATGGCTCGATTATAATCATGTATTGTCTTTCCACTGACTGGTTAACACGCAACAAAGCTTTTCACTGTACCTCAGTACACGTGACAATAAACTAAACTAAACTAAACAATGCATTCATTTGGCATTAGGTTTGCATGCACATGGTGGGCTGAAGGGCCTACTCCTGTGTTGTTCTGTTTACAACTTTCTCACTCGCAAATAAGGGACAAAAGGTCAAAATAGGGACAAATTCCCGACGGCGGTTCGTTGATCGACTCAGCCGTGGCTGAATGATGTGTTGGCCCTGGTGCTGGACTGCACACAAAGCCCAGCCGGAGGGCCAGCTAAGGAGTTTTGGCCCGGGCCGCGCGACGTCGCTCGCAAAGTCCGGCACCCCATCCAACACTTGAACCGATGATCGGCCATGAGAAGGAGGGGTGGTGATGGTGTCGCCGCTAAGCGAAGGTCCGAAGGTCGGACAGCTGGCCGGGCTGCCGACCGACAGGGCCACTGGCGAGGCGCTGCTGCTGCACTCCATGGGCTGCACTACGTCGGGACGGGTGAGGCAGAGACGTACACGGCGCTCCTACCTGACAGTCCCCTCGACTCGAGTAGTAGCAGTCAAATACGGGACAAGGGCGGTCCCGTATGGGACAAACCAATTTATCCCAAAATACGGGATGTCCCGGCTAATATGGCTAAAACCCCAGTTCTGTTCGATGTTCTGTGTGGAACGCTGAAGCAGATTAACTGGCCAGATGGCTTTCCCCCTGCCGCTAGTTTTATGTAAACATCTTTTATTTGTGTCTGTATGATAATGATTATAATTTCTGCTGAGGTAATTTATTTGTTTATGCTCAGATGGTGGAGCTTCTATATGTGGCGAATTACAATCACCGATTTGTGTGCCGGAATTGTATCTTCGATTTATTTTGCATAAGTCAGAGAATTATCTAAAAAAATAAGGACCCTGTATCTGACAGTACAATAATGCAGGGCTTAATGCATTAAGTTTCAAACGTCCTCATAATTTCTACCGAGTAAGAAATCTTCCCGGTATTGTAAATTGTCACCAATTGGTCCACAGTTTCTGCACCTCTGCTGTTGGCCTAGAAGTGACATTTCCCATTCTCCAGGCCACAGGATTTCAAAAGCTCAGTGCATTTGTATTATTGAACTATTATTATTTATACTGGGAGCAGCACAGTGGTGCAACTGATAGAGCTGCTTCCTCACATCACCAGAAACACAGATTCAGTCCTGACCATGGGTGCTGTCTGTGTGGAGTTCGCACGTCAAATTGTGACCACATGGGTTTCCTCCGGGTGCTCTGGTTTCCTCCCACATCCCAAAGACAGGCAGTTTTGCCGGTTTATTGGCCTCTGTAAATTGCCCCTAGCGTGTAGGGAGTGGACGAGAAATTACAATAACATAGAACTCGTGTGAACGGATAATCGATGGTCGGTACGGACTCAGTGAATAGAAGTTAGACACACAAAGCTGGAGTAACTCAGCGGGACAGACAGCATCTCTGGAGAAAAGGGAAATGAGAGATATTGGCGGTGATGTAGAGAGATACAGAACAAATGAATGATGCATATGCAAAAAAGTAACGATGAGAAAAGAAACAGGCCATTGTTAGCTGTGGCCTAGGTGAAAACGAGTTACTGACAATGAGACTCAAGACGACGAGTTTGAAACTGGTACAACTTGGATGGGGAGTGATGGAGAGAGAGGGAAAGCAAGGGGTTACTTGAAGTTAGAGAAACCATTCATGCCACTGGGTTGTTGTAGATGAGATATGCATGTGCCTTTAACATAGTGACCTCATACCTACTAACCACTCCCCATATCACAAGTATATCTACAACCTCCCCACCCACAGATCGCTCTCTAGTTCCTGTGACAGACCACGTACAGCTAGTGCTATGTGTAATGCTCCAGTATGAATAAAGATAGTAAAGTAACGACGCCTCGTTATGAATCCTTTACATGGTGTCAAATAACTTACCTTGCGCCTCCTGTTTATCGGTTTATCATTTAATTTTGTCCCAGTTTTTTGTTTCCCCCGCCCTCCTGTTTCTTTGTCATGGCCTCTTCTGCCCGTAAGCCCGATGTGCTCATTTTTGATTTAGACATCGCCCTTCGATGGGACATATTCAAACGTGACTTTGAACACTATTTCACGATTGCTCATCCTGACGCCACCCCCGCTCTCAAAGCCTCCCTGCTTCTCAACTTGGCTGGTCCCGAGGCACTGACTCGCTCCGACTTCTTCGTCTATGCTGCGGGAGAATCAGCTCGGGACCCGGTATGTCTGTTGGCTAAGTTTGACGCTATTTGTGACATTCCGACTAATTGCATCTTAGAACGTTTTAAACTGTTCGCGCGGCGTCAGCTCCCTGGGGAATCTGCTGAGAACTATGTCATTGCGCTGCGGCACCTCGGTAGGCGCTGCCGCCTCCAAGCGTGGAACCCCGATGAGATTATCAGGGACCTACTGGTTTACGGTCTCCGTGATGAGAAGCTCAGGGCCGAACTTCTGCGCAAGCCGGATCTGACTTTGGCCGATGCCATGCACGCTACTCGCTTAGCTGACGCTGTTTCCTCGGCGGCGCCGCCGGCTGAGCAGGCGATCAACTTTGCCAGCACTCCCAGTCATCTCATGAACACACCCCGGTCGCGACCCCGAGGGTCGCTCGCTGCTCGAGGGGGACGCGCCCCGGGGTTCGGTGCTGCTACAAGGGGAGGTACCCAGCAAAGGTGCCCTAATTGCAACTTCACAACTCATCAATTCAATGTGTGCCCTGCTTTAGGAAAGACTTGCAATGTCTGCAATAAATTGAACCATTTTGCTGCGGCTTGTCGTTCCCGTGGGAAGCCTGTCGCTGCTCGAAGGGGAAATTTAAACAACCTTCTACAAGCTGACAACGAGCTCAGCTCCCAGTGCTATTCCGATGAACATTCTGTTTCTACATCTGACTCCTCTCAGGGGGAGACCAACTTGTTTACCGTGTTGGACGCACCTGCTATGATAACGGATCCTTCTGTGCAAGTCACTGTGAACAACTCGACCTTCACTGCTAAAATCGACACGGGGGCGGTGACCAATGTAATGTCAACATCCCTTTTCAACCAGATAAGAACTAATGAGCAGATATTTTCTCAGAGCTCAACCTTGCATGCCTACGGTGGGGAGATTCTTACTCCTGTGGGCAAGGCCACGCTACACTGTAAGATACTAGAGACCACTCGGCCCCTCACCTTCTATCTCCTCAATCGAAAATGCATTCCCCTGCTGGGGATCCAGGCATGCCAGGAAATGGGACTGGTGTACTTCCACCGGGACATCCACCAGGTGCAGACTCTTATGGACCCGCTGGCCGATTATCCCGACCGCTTTGATGATAAGCTAGGCAAACTACCCTGCAGCTACAAGATTGTAGTGGACCATAAGATCGTTCCTGTGGTCCATGCTCCTCACCGTGTCTCCTTCGCCATGAGGGACAGAGTGGAGGCGACCCTACACCGTATGGTACAAATGGGCGTCCTAAAGGCGGTCGTCGAGCCCACCAGCTGGGTCTCTTCCATGGTTGTTGCTGCTAAAAAGGACATGAGCGAGATACGCATCTGCATCAACCCCAAAGACCTCAACCTGGCCATTCGACGCCCTCACTACCCTATGAGAACGGTGGAAGACGTCGCTGCACAGGTTGGTCCAGCAACGGTTTTTTCTGTCCTCGATGCCAAAAGCTCCTTCTGGCAGATACCACTGGACGAGCGGTCGTCCATTTTGACAACGTTCGCCACCCCCTACGGAAGGTTTCGGTTCCTCCGAATGCCATTCGGGATCAACTCTGCCAGCGAGGTATTTCAGCGGACCATGGAGCAGTTGTTTTTAGATCTGCCTTGCGCCATAATTGTTGACGACATCCTCGTTTACGGTAAGGACGTTGCCGAACACGATGTCAACCTCCGCCTGGTCCTGGACCGGGCCCGGCAAATCAACTTGAAACTGAACCCCAAGAAGTGCCGATTCCGCGTCTCGGAGGTCACCTATGTTGGACATGTATTCACCGCTGAGGGGCTAAAGCCAGACCCGCAGAAAACGGCTGCCATCTCAGGGATGCCCCCTCCTACCAATGTGGCAGGCCTGCAACGCTTCCTCGGCTTGGTAAACTACCTGGGGAAGTTCATCCCCGACCTCAGCGAGCTCAGCGCTCCCCTGAGGGATCTGATCAAAAAGGACACGTCCTGGCTTTGGTTACCCAACCATCAGAAGGCATTTGACATTCTTAAGTCTAAGCTGATCAGCACCCCCACGCTCAAGTTCTTTGACCTGCAGCGTCCCATTGTCCTCACCTGCGACGCCTCTCAATTCGGACTCGGTGCCGCCTGCCTCCAGGTCCATGACGGCCTGCAGCTGCCTGTCTCCTTCGCGTCCCGCACCATGACCGCCACCGAACAGCACTACGCGCAGATTGAGAAGGAGCTACTGGCCGTGGTGTTTGCCTGCTCCAAATTCCGGGACTACATCGTGGGCAACACTTTCACCGTTGAAACTGACCATCAGCCACTTGTCACCATCCTCAACAAATCGATCCATGTGGCCTCATCACGCCTGCAGCGCATGATGCTGCAGCTCCAGCGCTTCACGTTCACGGTGGTTTATCGTAAGGGCAAGGACATGTTCATGGCCGACACGTTGTCTCGTGCCCCGCTGACGTCCACCGCTCGCCACCAATACGAAATGTCTGAGTTATTGGTGCTACGATTGAACATCGTCCCCTCGCAGCAGATGAAGTCCCTGGTTGAACACACTACCAATGACCCTGCCCTGCAACAGCTGTCTGCCGTCATCCGGCAGGGCTGGCCTGACCGTCGTTCGGCACTGCTGGCTGGTGCCGTGCCCTACTTCCTGATTCGGGACGAGCTCGTACTGCACGACGGCGTGGTGGTGAAGGGTCACAAAGTGGTCGTGCCCGCGGCGCTGCACGACCAATATTTTCAAGTCGCACACCGCGGTCACCCTGGGGCCGAAGCCACCGTGTCTCTCGCCAGGAGCCAGTTCTATTGGCCGGATATGGCCAAATTCATCCGGGAGAGGGTCTCCTCGTGTTCCACCTGCAACAGCCGCGCCCCCCACCAGCAGCGTCAGCCGCTTCTACAGCAGCCCGCGCCCGAACTGCCCTGGATGGCGCTTGCCGCTGACATCTTCGAGTGGCGGGGCAAACATTTCCTGGTTCTCGTTGACTCCTACTCCAGCTGGTTTGTGGTCGACCGGCTGCATTCCATGACCTCTTCGGCCGTCATCGACAGGTTGTACCCTCATTTTGGCACTTTTGGCCCCCCGGCAAGCCTGCAGTCGAACAATGGCAGCCAGTTCACGAGCTCCGAGTTTAAAGCGTTCGCTTCCAGATGGAACTTCCGCCATTTCACCAGCAGCCCGGAGTACCCGCAAAGCAACGGTTTGGCCGAGCGCGCAGTCCGCAGTGCTAAGCACCTGTTGGAACAGTGTGGCGGCATTAACTCCGACTTCCATCTGGCCCTCCTCAACCTTCGGAACATTTCCCGCGACTCTGCCATGGGTTCACCTGCTCAGCGGCTCATGTCTCGCGCTACCAGACTCCCGCTCCCTGTGGCCCAGCGCTCCCTCATACCCTCCATCCTCCCACCTGCGGCGGTTCAGAAACGCATTGCCTTCAGGCACGACATCCAAAAGCGTTCCCATGACAGGTCCTGCCACCCGCTGCCGCGCCTCTTCCCCGGTCAAGTTGTCCGTATGCAGACCACTCCCGGTCACTCCAAGCTCGCTACTGTCGTCCAGGTCCTATTTCGTCGACCACGCTGGGGCCATTTACCGACGGTCCCGCCAGCACCTTCGGCTCGTCAACGAGCCGCGTCCTCCTGCCGCGGATCCCTTTGCTCCCCCACTGCCTGTTTCGCGTGAGGGCGTTGCTCTGCCCGTCCGTCCTGACATGCAACGTTCTGCTCCTCCGCCCCTTCCGTTCCATCCCACTCCGACTAGTCCTTGCTCGCCTGCCCGCGCTCGTCCCAGTCCCGACCCCGCATCCCCTCCGGGTTCGGTGCCGCGGGTCTTTTCCGTCTCCTCCCGTTTCTCCTTTCAGGTTCGTCTTTCCCCGCCGGTGCCTCTTCCTCCTGCAGGAAGGGTGGATGGCGAGACGCGAACCCGGGCGGGACGTCTTGTCAAACCGCCTGACCGCTATGGCGATGTTGTTTAACTATCCTAGCGCATGAGCCGTGGTCGCCATGTCACCATTGTATTTGCCTGTCGTTTCGAAGAGGAAAGATGTAGATGAGATATGCATGTGCCTTTAACATAGTGACCTCATACCTACTAACCACTCCCCATATCACAAGTATATCTACAACCTCCCCACCCACAGATCGCTCTCTAGTTCCTGTGACAGACCACGTACAGCTAGTGCTATGTGTAATGCTCCAGTATGAATAAAGATAGTAAAGTAACGACGCCTCGTTATGAATCCTTTACAGTTGTAAGCTGCCCAAGCAAACAGAAGTGTCTATTTACAGGCTGTATCTTTCAACCAACCAACCCACCAATCAATCAACCAATTAATCGATAGATCCATAGATAAATGAATAAATAGAAGGAGAAATAGATTTTAAAAAAATAGACTAATAAATAAATATATAGACAGATAAATAGATGAAAATAATCAAACAAATAAATGAATGAATAGATAAACAAATAAATGGATGGATAAATAGACATAGATAAATAAATATATATATAAATAAGCATACAGATAAACAAATAAATAAATAAATAAAGAGCAAACGAATAAATAAATAAAAATATAAATATGGCACACTGAGTTCAGCCTGGGAGTTTGGAACATAAGAAGAAGTTAAAAGTAAGTTTTACATTTCTGGTAGACAAAAATGCAGGAGAAACTCAGCGGGTGAGGCAGCATCTGTGGAGTGAAGGAAATAGGCGACATTTCATGTCGAGACCCTTCTTCAGACATTTCTGGAATGTCTTTTTACAATTGCATAAGGCCTTGTTATGCTTGCACCTGGAGTACTGAGAACAGTTCTATTTTTCTTCACAAAAAAGGTGGGCTTGCCTTGGAAAGAGAATCTCCGGGAAGAGTCACCAGACTGGTGCCAGGGATAATGGGCTTGACACGCGAGCAGAGAGCGATATCTGGGACTGTACTCTGCAGGGTTCAGAAGAGGAGACCTCATCAAACCATTAGTTAAAGGGTTTGACAGGCTGGAATCAGGGAAGGTTTTTCACTTGGCTAGAAAGACCAGGACCAAATACCACAGTTCGAGAATGATGGGTTGGCTCTTTACAACTGAGAAATGGTCACATTTCTTCACTCAATTGGCCTGTGAATTTTGGAATTCTCTGTCCCAGAGGATTGCGGCGATGCAAGACACAAGGAACAGCAGGTGTTGGAATCATGCATAGGGCATGAGGAGCTGGAGTACCTCAGTGGGTCAGGTAGCATCGCTGAAAGACATGGGTGGGTGACGTTTGGGGTAGGGATGCTTCTTCAAACCGGAGATTCGGAAATTGTGTTCATTCCAAACAGAGACTATTTCTGGACCTTAAGGGAATGAAGGGACGTGGCGATCGTGAAGGAAAATGGCATTAAGGTAATAGGTCAGCCATGAATGGTGAAATAGATGGCTTCTCAGGTTCATATCAACCAGAAGGAACAATGAAAACATTGCTGTTTCATTTTGGAAGGGAATTAATCATGCCTTGAGGATTTTTTGAATGTAAGCTATCCTTCCTAGTGTTTTTGAAGGAATTTAAAGGGTAGAAAGCTGAGCTTGGTTCCGACTGCTTCACTGTTGGTGGCTTCAAGTCAAATCAACTTATCCCACAAAGAGGAAACATAGAAACATAGAAACATAGAAAATAGGTGGAGTAGGCCATTCGGCCCTGCGAGCCTGCACTGCCATTCAATATGATCATGGCTGATCATCCAACCTCAGTATCCTGTACCTGCCTTCTCTCCATACCCCCTGATCCTTTAGCCACAAGGGCCACATCTAACTCCCTCTTAAATATAGCCAATTAACTGGCCTCAACTACCTTCTGTGACAGGAACAGGAGTGTAGGAGAGTCTGCTGTGCATTGTGCTCCAGTGATCACCTCAGGTAGGTCTTTGCTTATCCTCAGGTAGGTCTTGCTTAAGATATAGTAGGTGATTGCTCACCATGGCCATTTTCTCCCGATGAAACCAACTGTGGTTTCATGTAATTCAGCAGTTTCAAGGGTAGCAGGGTGGCGCAGAGGTAGAGTTGCTGATTTACAGCGCAAAAGACGCGGATTCGATCCCCGACTCCGGGTGCTGTCTGTACGGAGTTTGTACGTTCTTCCTAAGACTACTTGGGTTTTCTCCGGGTGCTCTGGTTTCTTCCAAACACGTAGTGGTTTGTAGTATAATTAGCTTTGGTAAAAATGGTAGTGTGTAGAATAGTACTGGTGTATTTTGGTGAATGCTGGTCGGAATGGACTCAGTGGGCTGAAGGGCATGTTTCCGCACTGTATCTCTAAAGTCTAAGGTAAAGTATCCTTGACTGTCCGAGACATTTAGCAGCGGTTTTGAGATCTGTGACATTGCGAATGGTCAGATGCTGTCAGGGGTTTGGGGCCAGGACTTTGATTCCACCAGAGTCTTTGTAACTCAGCAGGACAGGCAGCATCTCTGGAGAGAAGGAATGGGTGACGTTGCGGGTAGAGACGTCTGAAGAAGGGTCACGACCTGAAATGTCACCCATTCCTTCTCTCCAGAGATGCTGCCTGTCCCGCTGAGTTACCTCCAGCATTTTGTGTCTAGCTTCGGTTTAAACCAGCATCTGCAGTTCCTTCCTACACACTAGAGTCTTAATCACCCTCTGCCAATTGCTCTGCCCTGAAAATAGTTGCAGCATTGCAACTTCAGCCAAAGAATGGGGCCATACTTCTAACAGAGTCTGAAGAAGGGTCTCGACCCGAAGAGTCACCCATTCCTTCTCTCCGGAGATGCAGCCTGTCCCGCGGAGTTACTCCAGCATTTTGTGTCTATCATCAGAGGAAAGAGTCTGAAGAATGGTCTTGACCCGAAACGTCACCAGTCCATGTTCTCCGGAGATGCTGCCCGAACTGCTGAATTACTCTCGCACTTTAGTGTCCCTTTGGCCATATTTCAGACATAGGCTGTCTCAATTATGATTTGAGTCTATGTATAGTTTTATCATCTTATTCAGTGTGAACACCAGTCTCACCTAACTTATGTTTAGTGTTGAATTAGACCTTCGGAAAATTTATACATGCAGGCAGCATTCAACTCCACAAAATATGAATATTCATGTGGTGAAATTTCCAAAAATTCACTGACTTTTCTCGTAGTAAATAACAGATCCGAATGTGTATGTACCAGACTTTAACACGTCGCTGGAGTTTGGTTATCAACCTGAATTATGCAGGCTTCATTTCCATAGTAAATTAATCTGAGCCCCGGCAGTGTGTGCTTCAGAAGATAAAATGTTATTCTTTCTTAGTTTAGTTTAGTTTCTCTCTCCAGAGATGCTGCCTGTCCCGCTGAGTCACTCCAGCATTTTGTGTCTATCTTCACAGCATTTGATTTTGATTACAATTCCACTTTCCCCATCACCCACGACTGCTCAATAGGCCAAACATCAATCCATCTCAGCTTGGATATTCAATACTCAGCCTCTACTCAGGCAGTGAATTCAACTCAATCATGTACGTAGCTTTGAAAAAGAACATAGGACAGCACAGAGGTGGAACATTGACGCAGCTGGTAGAGCTGATGACTCATGTTACCAGAAACACCCGGGTTCGATCCTGACCTAGGTGTGAAGTTTGAACATTCTCCCGGTGACAGCGTGGGTTTCCTCCGGGTGCTCCGGTTTCCTCCCACATCCCAAAGGCATGCGGATTGGTAGGTTAATTGGCTTCTCTACAATGCCTCGGTGTGTAGGGAGGGGATGAGGCAACGGAATAACACAGATCTCATGTGAACGGGTGATCAATGGTGGATCCATCTCCACAATCCTACTTTACCTAGCCACCCCTTATACGTATTTCATATACATACAATCCATGCAACATCCTAGTGAACTTGGGGTGGCTCGGTCGCGCAGCGGTAGAGCCATTGCCTTACAGCGCCGGAGACCCTGGTTCTATCCCAATTACGGGTGCTTGTCTGTACCGAGTTTGTACGTTCTCCCCGTGACCTGCGAGGGTATGCTCCAAAATCTTTGGTTTCCTCCCACACTCCAAAGACGTACAGGTTTGTAGTTTAATTGGCTGGTGTACGTGTAAATTGTCCCTAGTATATGTAGGATAGTGTTAATATGCGGTGGTTGCCAGTCGGTGCAGACTCAGGGGCCGAAGGGCCTTTTTCTGCACTGTATCTCTAAACTAAAGGGCCTGTCCCACGAGCATGCGACTGCATGCGGCTAGCGCGACCTAACATGGTCTTGACGGTGTATGCCTAGCGAGTGGCGTTGCGCGATGAGTCACCGCCCGGCGTGCGGTTGCGTGATGACGTAACCGCCCGACGCCGTGCGACGTCCAAATTCAGTCGGCCCGCCTCCTGCCCAGCTGATTGGTGAGTATGATGTCGGGACCAGCTCCGCACAACTCCAGACGGCTCCACGGTTGGAAGTGGGACCGGTCCCGCGAGGCCGTATGCCTCAAGCCACCACGTTTGGTCGTGCTAGACGCATGCAATCGCATGCTGGTGGGACAGGCCCTTAAACTCAACTAAACTAAACTTCTTCAGCACAGTCACCAAAGTCTTCATGTTCTTCCTTCGATGTGCCGTCCAGAACTGCACGCAATGCTTCTACGATGGTCCAATCTCAAAGTTTTATGCAGATGTTACATGACTTGCCAATTTTTCATACTTGTTGCCCCGACAAATGAAGGCCAGCTTGCCTTTATCATTTCTTCGCCATACGATCTGCTTGTTCTGCCATTTCAGGGAGCTGAGTGTTTGCATCCCAAAATCCTTCATATAGGTTAGTCTATTATTGCCACGTGTACCGAGGTACAGTGAAAAGCTTTTTGTTGCGTGCTATCCAGTCAGCAAAATGACTGTACATGATTGCATTCAAGCCGTCCACAGTGTACAGACACAGGGGAAAGGTGTAGAACTTTTAGTGCAAGATAAAGTCGGATTAGTGACCACTGAGGTAAATGGGAGGTCAGAATCGCTGGTGAGAGGATGATTCAGTTGCCTGATAACAGCTGGGAAGAAACTATCGCTGAACCTGGAGGTATGAGTTTTTAAATTCTGTACCTCTTGCCTGATGGGAGAGGGGAGAAGAGGAAGTGACTGTAATAATCCTCTTGGTGGTTCTACCATTCACTTTACACTTCCCTCTTGCAATAAATATCACAAGATGAATCTCCTCACAGTTGTCTAATTAAATTCCATCTCAAGATTCAAGAGACATTTATTTTCACATGCACCAATTGGTGCAGTGAAATTTGGGGTCACCATACAGCCATACGAATAAAAAAAAGAACACAACACACGATAGTCTTTAACATAAACATCCCCACACAGCGGAATCAACGTTTCCCACTGTGAGGGAAGGCACCAAAGTTCAGTCATCCTCCTCTTTGTTGTTCACCCATGGTCGGGGCCTGAGAAACGGTTTCCCCCTTACCCTGCCCACCCCCCCCCCCCCCCACATAAAAATACTAAACATACTTTTTAAACAGATTAAAAATAAAAAAGAAGATGGAAAAACTGACAGACTGTAGGCAGAGGCTGCCATCATGCAGCGCCCCCTAGTGGCATCTGTCTTTTTCCACGCAAATTGATAACTAACTATCCTTGCTGTAGCCTTTGACCACATTGTCCGCAACTCCATCGATTTTCATGTCATGTCAATTTTCAACTCCATCAATGAGTGTCTGACGGCACTGGGCCTGTACTCGTTCGAGTTTAGAAGGATGAGGGGACTCTTTAATGAAACTTACAGAATAGTGAATGGTTTGGATAGAGTGGATGTGGAGAGGATGTATTCACTAGTGGGAGAGTCTAGGACCAGAGGTCTTAGCCTCAGAATTAAAGGATGCCTTGCCCGGGTCACCGCACTGGAACTCCGGTATGCAGCCCGGAGAAAAGCTGCCTCTCCGACCCAGGTAGGGACCCTAGAAAGTAGTTTCCCCCTTCCCCCCCCCCCCCCACACACATAAAAAAGAATAGAACTCCTAAAAACAAAAGAACTAACTAACTAAAAATAAGAAAAAATATGAAACGGACAGTTGCAGGCTGGGCAGCCATTCCACACAGGACGGCGCCCCTAGTAACTACGTAATATGGGAAGTGAGTGTTAATATAAAGTGTACAGTAGGGTGGAGTTAGTGGTAGTACATTACTCTGATTGGTTCACATGCAATAACCAATCTACATCCTTCCCCGTAGAGAAAAGAGTTATTAAGCAGATGTTAAAACACATGCGGTTAACATACTCGCCGTACCTGTCAGGCGGTCTGCTAACCCGACCCGAACGCGTACGGACAAACCCTTCCCCTTCCGTACCAGAAAAGTTAGTAGGGCTGGGTGGTGAAGAACCCAAGTAGGAGAACGCAACCGGGGAGCCTGGAGATGAACGGCGAGGCGAGCATGCAGGACTAGGGGCACTGGGGGATGAGGGAACCGAACAACGCGGAGAATACATGCTGGGGTCCAGGGGGTCTGGGACAGACAACAGCAGCAGGTGTCTTGAAAACCAGAGGTGGTGCTTAAGGACCAGGAGCAGATGGTTGCGGTTCATGTTGATGGCTGCGCTGGTACAGACCACCATCAACGTTGACAAGGTAAGAACGTGGTTCCCTGGCAGGCCTCTCAATGAAACCCAGTCGGGTATGTCCAACTGCAGTCTGTAGGCCTTGACCTTGTAGTAACGGTTTGAGTGGTTTGCTCGACTTGTCATAGGAGCGCTTCTGGACATCATGTTTCTCCTGAATGCGCTTCTGGACCGCAGCTGGTTTGAGCACCTGTGGCTTCAACTGTTGCTGGGCGACGGGGAGCTGGGGCCGTGTTGTGCGAGACATTAGTCGCTGGGCGGGTGAGCCTAGAACGACATTCCTGGAAATGTTTCTCAGGTTTAACAGATCCAGGTAGATGTCGGAATTGGCAAGATGCGAACGTTCCATTAGCTGTTTCGCGCTCCTGACGGCACGCTCAGCAAGGCTGTTGGATTGTGGGTATTCGCGGCTGCTGGTAACATGCTGAAAGTTATAACGTTTGGCAACGTTTTTAAATGCCTGGCTGGTGAACTGTCTCCCGTTGTCAGTTTGCAGTCAAACTGGTATGCCGTGTACAGATAAATGTCTCTGAAGCTTTTGTATAACCATCTCAGACTTAATGGTAGGCAGCAGATCAAGTTCAAACCAATTGGAGTAGGAATTGACTAAGACTAGATAGTGTTTACCATGGCATTCAAAAATATCCGCAGCGAGGGATGCCCAAGGTAGTGCTGGAGCGGGTTGTTGCAGGAGTGGCTGTTTCTGTTGGTGGGGTGCCAAACTGTTGCAAGTGGAGCAGGATGCCGTTTTGTCACGTATGTATTTGGTATTTCCTGGCCAGTAAAACATGCTTTGTGCACGGGCAAGCATCGCTTCGGCACCTGGGTGACCGTTGTGGACATCTTTGCAGTATTCATCTTGCAGGGATGAGGGAATCACAACTTTGTAACCCTTGACAATGATCCCGTCTTGTATCACCAGTTCATCATGAACTAAGAAGATTGGCTGTATCTCTAGTGGTGTGCTGGATTGTTTTGTGGGCCAATCCCTCTTGATAATGGAGGAGAGCAGTGTAGCGTTCTGTCAGCAGCTGTGTGCTCCGCAAGACGAAGCAGACATTCCATGGGCACAAAGTCGTCTTTAAGCACAGTGAGCTCGCCACATTCAAAGGGGTGTTGTTGACATGTCGCCCGTGGCACTCGAGAGAGAGCATCGGCGATGAGCATATCTTTGCCCTTTTTGTAAACAATCTGGAGATCAAAACGCTGGAGCTGCATCATCATGCGCTGCAAACGTGCAGGCGCTGCGTGATTAGGCTTGTTCAGAATGGTAACCAGAGGTTGGTGGTCAGTTTCAATTGTAATATTTTTTCCAAATATAAAGTCTCTAAACTTGGAACATGCAAAAACAACAGCTAGCAGCTCCTTTTCAATTTGGGCACAGCGCTGCTCGGTCTCTGTCATGGTGCGAGAGGCATACGATACAGGTAGCACGGTGCCATCAGCTGATGTTTGCAGGCAGGCTGCGCCTAAACCGTATTGCGAGGCATCACAGGTGATAGTGACTGGCAGCTCGAGGTCGAAATACGTCAAGGTGGGGGCGCTGGCTAGCTGGAGCTTTAAAGAGTCAAACACACGTTGGTGTTGACGGTACCAGATCCAGGGAGGGTCCTTATGAGTGAGCTGTCTCAGTGATGAGATAAGTTCGCTGAGGTTGGGTATGAACTTCCCCTGATAGTTAACCATACCCAGGAAACGCTGAAGGCTGTGTACGTCTTTGGGAGCAGTCAGTTCATTGATGGCTGCAGTCTTCTTAGGGTCCTGCTTTAACCCTTCACTTGTGAACACATGTCCGATGTAGGTAACCTCTGAGACATGGAACTTGCACTTCATGGGGTTGAACTTTAGGTCGATCTCACATGCCCTGTCCAGAATTTTTCTTAAATTTGAGTTGTGTCATACACCAGAATGTCATCAACAATGATAGCACATGGGTAGCCTGCGAACAGCTGTTCCATAGCTCTCTGAAAGATTTCACTGGCCGAGTTAATTCCAAATGGCATTCTGAGGAACTTGAATCTGCCAAATGGTGTGGCAAATGTCGTGAGGTTTGAGGACGCATTATCTAGAGGTATCTGCCAGAAAGAGCTTTTGGCATCTAGTACAGAGAACACTGTTGCGCGACCGATTTGAGCTGCAACGTCTTCGATGGTTCTCATCGGGTAGTGTGGGCGTTTAATAGCTGTGTTCAGGTCTCTTGGGTTAATGCACACACGTGGCTCATCTTTGTCTTTCTTTTTTGTAACAACCATGGTGGAGACCCAGTCTGTGGGTTCACTTATTTCAGCCAGTACCCCGATGGACACCATGTGTCTCAGTTCGGTTTGAATTCTGTCACGTATAGCATGAGGTACGCGGTGGGGGGCACGTATTGCTGGGACAACAATGGGGTCAATAGTGATCTAGTAAGTTATTGGCAACTTGCCCAGTTTGTTGTCAAACAAATCCTGATAGATATAGGTCGATTCGTCAGATAGGCATAGCTTATGGACAACGCGTCCGAAGGACACTAATAATAATAATAATAATGGATGGGATTTATATAGCGCCTTTCTAATACTCAAGGCACTTTACATCGCATTATTCATTCACTGCTCAGTCACACTCGGTGGTGGTGAGCTACTTCTGTAGCCACAGCTGCCCTGGGGCAGACTGACGGAAGCGTGGCTGCTAATCTGCGCCTACGGCCCCTCCGACCACCACCAATCACTCACACACATTCACACACATTCACACGCAGGCAAGGGTGGGTGAAGTGTCTTGCCCAAGGACACAACAACAGTATGCACTCCAAGCGGGATTTGAACCGGCTACCTTCCGGTTGCCAGCCGAACACTTAGCCCATTGCGCCATCTGTCGTCCCTGTCGGCACTAACCCCAGGTCATCTGTCGGCACTAACCCCAGGTCTTGGCACGCATGGATTCCCAACAAAGTTTCAGAGTTTGATTTCACATCGTAGAAAATCAGGTTTTTAGTGACATTTAGTACACTTGAAATCAGCTTTTCCTAGAAGGTGCAGCACCTCCCCCCACCCCCCCCCCCCCCCATAGGCATGCAAGGTAGAAGCATCATTCGTTAAGGTCTCATTACTTCTTATCTTGT
This sequence comes from Malacoraja senta, assembly GCA_038087875.1. Taxonomy (NCBI): domain Eukaryota; kingdom Metazoa; phylum Chordata; class Chondrichthyes; order Rajiformes; family Rajidae; genus Malacoraja; species Malacoraja senta. Next base: position 203,671,901 of record CM075977.1, on the reverse strand, counting down.
TATGGACTTTCAGGGACAATTTAGCAGTAGCTGACTTGTTGTTAATGTGCATGGTAACAGCAGGGACCAAGAGCTTACCAGATGTGCGTAGGAGAGTGTGAGCAGCAGACTCATCATATGAGATAATTGGCTCGTTCTCGTGGACAGCTTCAAACTGTTCATGGGAGTCAGAGAATGGAGGGTTTTGCTGGAGCAGGTGTAGATTAGACTCTGAATTAGCATTACGGTTCCCACGAGAACGACAGCAAGCAGCAAAGTGATTCATTGTCTTACAGTAGTTGCAAGACTTGCCAATTGCAGGGCAAAACTGACGACCTTTATTGTGGAAATAGTTGCAGTTAGCGCACCTCTGCAGTGGCCCATTCACAAATCTTTTAGTTGCAGCTGTTGCGGTTCGATTAATGAAACCGGTCAGATTAACATCATGTTTCTGAGTGCCAGGCTGATCACCCAATGGGGCTACAACCTCCGACATATGGCAGGCATACACAGCCTGTTCAAGAGTCAGGTCAGCATTTCGGAGCAGCTCTGTTTGGAGCATCCGATCAGACATGCCGCTAACGATCTTATCGCATACTACTCATTAGTAATCTCACCAAAGTGACATCTCGGGGCCATGTACTTCAAATCACAAATGAAGCATTCCACAGGTTCCTCAGGAAGCTGGTGGCGTGCGAAGAACTTTGCTCTCTCCAGAATGCGGTTCGATGGCAGGTCACATAACTCACAGAATTTTCGTAGCAGCACATTAGGGTTGCACATCGTCTCAGCTGGGACCACCACCTGGCCGTTCCCGTCGAGTACAGGTGGCGCAAAGTCGAAGGTCTGCGTGCGAATCATAGCCTCGGGTCCAGCCAGGTTACATAGAAACAAACAAACATAGAAAATAGGTGCAGGAGGAGGCCATTCGGCCCTTCGACCCAGCACCGCCATTCATTGTGATCATGGCTGATCATCCCCTATCAATAACCCGTGCCTGCCTTCTCCCCGTATCCCTTGACTCCACTAGCCCCTAGAGCTCTATCTAACTCTCTCTTAAATCCATCCAGTGACTTGGCCTCCACTGCCTCTGTGGCAGGAAATTCCATAAATTCACAACTCTGTGGGTGAAAAAGTTTGTTCTCACCTCAGTCTTCCCCTTTATTCTAAGACTGTGGCCCCTGGTTCTGGACTCGCCCAACATTGGGAACATTTTTCCTGCATCTAGCTTGTCCTTTTCCTGCATCTAGCTTGTCCTCATCTAGGTTGAGCAGGAGCAATGCCTTGACCTCATCTGGATTGTTGCGGTGGACGATATTGATGTAGTGCTCATAGTCAATATCAAAGAGCCTCCATCGCTCACCCATGGCTCCATCAAAGATGAGCTGGGTTGGCTTGCGGCACGAGTAAGCCATCGTAGTAAAAGATCAAGATGAATAAAATGCAAATAAAACCCGATAAATGGACGCAATGGGTAATATCCAGCTGTCTGACACCATGTAGAGAGACGTACAGTGACAGCCTGTTGTTCAATGTCAGCTTTAATCATCAGTCATAATGATGCAGTACAATACGTTGTTATTTCATCTCTACTATTGGTGTAACTACGTAATATGGGAAGTGAGTGTTAATATAAAGTGTATCGTAGGGTGGAGTTAGTGGTAGTACATTACTCTGATTGGTTCACATACAATAACCAATCTACAGACACAAAATGCTGGAGTAACTCAGGGGGACAGGCAGCATCTCTGGAGAGAAGGAATGGGTGACGTTTTGGGTAGAGACCCTTCTTCAGACCATGAGTCTTAATCTTCTGGATCAGCCTAACACGAGGGGACATTGTCAAATGCTTTACTAAAGTCCATGTGAAGAACATCCACTGTCCTGCAGTCATCGACATCTTCATCACCTCTTCAACCAACTCAGTCAAGTTTGAGAGACATGACCTCCCCCGACTGTCCCGAACACATCCATATTTTTCCACATCTGAGCAAATCCTGTCCCTGGGAATTTTCTCCAATAATTTCCCTACCACTGATATAAGGCTCATTGGCCTGCAATCTCCAGGATTATCCTTGTTATGCTTCTTGAACGAAGTAACGGAGATATTCTTCCTGATCTTCTTACTCAAAAACTATCCCCACCAGCTTTGGATGGGGACCATCCTCCAGTATCTGCTCTGCCAGGCCGCCTCTGAACAATAAATGAATCAATAACAGACACAAAGTGCTGGAGTAACTCAGTGGGTAAGGCAGCATCTTTGGAAAAAAATAATAGGTGACGTTTCGTGTCGGGACCCTAATTCATTCTGAAGATCACCATAAATGGATCGATTGTAATCATGTAATGTCTTTGTAAAATTATGAGAGGAATAGATCGGGTAGATCTTTACCCAGAGTAGTGGAATTCAGGACCAGAGGACATAGGTTCAAGGTGAAGGGGAAAAGATTTAATAGGAATCCGAGGGGTAACCTTTTCACACAGAGTGCGATGGTGTATGGAACAAGCTGCCAGAGGAGGTAGTTGAGGCAGGGACTATCCCATCGTTGAAGAAACAATTGGACAGGTACATGCGTAGGACAGGTTTGGAGGGTTATGGACCAAGCGCAGGCAGGTGGGACTAGGGTAGCTGGGACATTGTTGGCCAGTGTTGGCGATTTGGGCCGAAGGGCCTGTTTCCACACGGTATTACTCTATGACTCTCTATGACTATGCTGACTGGATAGCATGCAGCAAAAAGCTTTTCACTGTACCTCGGTACACGTGACCAAAAACTAAACTAAACTGAACTGAACTGAACTGAACGTCACCTATCCTTTTTCTCCAGAGATCTGCCTGACCCGCTGAGTTACTCCAGCACTTTGTGTCATCTTCGGTGTAGTCAAGGGTCAAGAGTGTTTTATTGTCAAATGTCACACATAGAACAATGAAATTCTTACTTGCAGCAGAGCAACAGAATATGTAAATATAGTACACTGTAAAAATTATCAAGTCAAGTCAAGTCAAGAGACTTTATCGTCATGTGTCCCAGATAGGAAAATTAAATTCTTGCTTGCTGCAGCACAACAGAGTATTGTAAGCATAAATACAGAACAGTTCAGTGTGTCTATATAACATAGACCATATATATATACACATAAATAAAGTGCAATAGGCTGTTATAGTTCAGAGTTTGTTTAACAGCCTGTGTGTTAAATGCCTGTGTGGAAGAAGCTGTTCCTGAACCTGGATGTATAAGATTTCAGGCTCCTGTACCTTCTACCTGATGGCAGTGGAGAGATGAGTACGAGAGAGAAAAAAAAGTTCAGTGTGTGTATATATCCACATACTCACAAATACATATATATATATATATACACACATGCACACATACGTACACACAGAAAAACACACACACATCTGCAGTTCCTTCCTACACAAATAAATCTATAAATTCATCTCTCGTTCTTCCAAAATCTGGTGAGTTTGGCTCCAAAGGTTAGCTATGTGACCGCCCCTTCATTCCTGGGAATCAATCTATGAACATTCTCTGAACTGTCTCAAGTGCTTGTACATAGCTTCTTAATTTAAGGGATCGTAACTGTTCCCCAGTACTGCAGGCATAGTTTCAGCACAATACTGTTCTATTGGAGCAAGACTTTCCTACTTTGAGAAGCCAAGATAAAAGTGTAGCTCTGACAGTGAATATTTTCTTTATTTTGTTCCTTTCTTTTATAGTTTGCATTATTAAAATGTGGAAATGCCTAAACTTTTCTCAAAGTGAGCAAGCATGACTACTGAAATATTCTTCATTTGCATTAGTTTAGTTTTAGTTTATAGATACAGCGTGGTGACAGGCCCTTTGGCCCACCGGGTCTGCACCGACCAGCGATCCCCGCACACTGACACTATCCTACACACACTAGGGACAATTTACAATTACAACTATATAATTATACAATTTGCTATAAAGCCCATTAATCGGCAAACCTGTACGTTTTTGGAGTGTGGGAAGAAACCGGAGCTCCCGGAGAAAATCCAGTCAGGTCATGGGGAGAACGTACAAACTCCGTACAGACAACTCCTGTGGTCAGGGTCGAACCCGGGTCACTGGCGCTGTGAGTCAGCAACTCTACAGCTGCGCCACTGTGCCACATAATCCTGATTTGCTTTCCATATCCTGGATAAGAGGCTACGCCTAGTTAGGTTCGGTCCCTGGTTAGATCTCTGCTGGTACATCAGCGCGGCTGCCGCAAACGGGTTTGTGCCTTGCCTCAGGAAAATGCCGAATCAGCAGCTGATGCCCGCTATGTAATGAGCTCTGCTGCCAATGCACACACACAAAGACATCAAGCCTGGGTGGGTTTAATCTCCACCGTGGTCCTTCCTCTAATTCTCTGTCCAATGTCCCGAAGCAACTTTTGCGACCTCTGTCCATCAGAGTTTTTCAAACGGTTACCAGGCCCACTCTTGCAACCTGCCTCTTCTAAACAGTGTACGACTCATCTGCGGACAGGTAGAAACGTGCAGAGACAATGTAACAAAGGCAGTCCCGTTCACTCTCCCCTGACTCTCAGTCTGAAGAAGGGTCTCGACCCGAAACATCACCTATTCCTTTTCTCGAGAGATGCCAGAGATGCTGACTGACCCCCTGAGTAACACCAGCTTTTTGTGTCTATCTTCATTGGGAATGAATACATTTAGGAGAAGCCCATGTGTTTAAAAAACAACTGCAGATGCTGGAAAAATCGAAGGTAGGCAAAATTGCTGGAGAATCTCAGCGGGTGAGGCAGCATCCATGGAGCGAAGGAATAGGTGACGTTTCGGGTCGAGACCCTTCCTCAGGTGAAGCCTAGGAGAAGCCCATGATCACTGTACTGGAAGGTAGAGAGGGGAGGTAGAAAAAGAATGGCAAGGATTATAAAAACACTTCCCACTGCTAAGATGCTGAAAATGCAGTAATCAACTCGAAACATTCTTCACGAGTGAACAACAAAAATAGGCACCTGCTGATCGCAGCTATCTCACAGATGAAATACGTCAGCCTATTTTTATAGACACAAGCATGTAGGTTCAAGTCAGTTAATTCCATCAGGTACCACATTATATTACTCCACTGATCTTTTTTCACACTAATTATGCTCGTGAAATATTTCATTAACAAAGGCTCACAGACACCATCATTCAAGTACTGTAGATAGACACCAAAAGCTGGAGTAACTCAGCGGGACAGGCAGCATCTCTGGAGAGAAGGAATGGGTGATGTTTGGGGTTGAGACCCTTCTTCTGACGTCAACCATTCCTTCTCTCTAGAGATGCTGCCTGTCCCGCTGAGTTACTCCAGCTTTTTGTGACTATCTTCGGTTGAAACCAGCATCTGCAGTTCCTTTTTACACACCCCATCATTCAAGTGACAGAGTGACATGTACTTGACCCATTTAATCATCGTTTCACCATGGGCAGCATGGTGGCAGGGCAGTAGAGCTACTACCTTACAGTGCCCGTGACCCAGGTTCGATCCTGACTACGGGTGCTGTCTGTACGGAGTTTGTACGTCCTTCCTGTGACCTGCGTGAGATTTCTCCGAGATCTTCGGTTTTGTCCCATACTCCAAAGACGTACAGGTTTGTAGGTTAATTGGGTTAGTATAAATGTAAAATTGTCCCTAGTGTGTGTTGGATCGATATACATGGCTGTTAATTTAGCAACTGCAAGATTCTAGAAATATCACTGAAGTGGTTGTCTTGAAATAAGATGGGAGAGCAATGTTTACCTCAGTACAACACAAATGAAAATGTACTAACCACATGAATTGAACACGATCAACCAATTCCTTACTTTTAGACTTTAGAGATACAACGCAGAAACAGGGCCTTCGACCCACCGAGTCCTGGCTGACCAGCGATTCCTGTGCACTAGTTCTATACTACACTCGAGGGAAAATGTATAATTTTACCAAGCCAATTAACCTACAAACCAACCAGCGATCACCCCGTACACTAGCACTACACACCTACACACCCGAGACAATTTACCACTTTTTTTTAACTGACGCCAATTAACCTACAAACCTGGTGGAGAAACTCAGCGGGTGAGGCAGCATCTATGGAGCGAAGGAAATAGGCAACGTTTCGGGCCGAAACCCTTCTTGCCTATTTCCTTCGCTCCATAGATGCTGCCTCACCCGCTGAGTTTCTCCAGCATTTTTGTCTACCTTCGATTTTCCAGCATCTGCAGTTCCTTCTTAAACCCACAAACCTGTATGTTTCTTGAGTGCGGGAGGAAACCGGAGCACCTGGAGAAAATCCACGTGGTCACGGGGAGAGCGTATAAACTTCGAACAGACAGCACCCATAGTCAGGTTCGAACCCGGGTCTCTGGCGATGTAAGGTGCCACCGTGCCGCCCCTGAAAGACATTTTGCCATGTTAGTCCGTTCGTGATCCTGATCACTTATTTCTTGCGTTCCAATTATCTTGCGTTCCGATTACATTTTATGTCCCATTATCTTTTCTAGTTCACTTGATTGGAATTAATAAGGTTTAATTGGCGACATATAGCAGCGAGTTTTGAAATGTTATCAGCATCGTGTAATTGATGTGCTGATTTAACCTTGTAAAATCTCTGCAACTTATCAGTCTGACAATTGCGAGACAATGAGTTTGGGTAAATGCCACTGCTTGCGGTGTGGAGCTCACACATTGTACACATCTATCCTCTCTCACAGGAACTTGGAACAACCTGTTCACAGACGTTTTACCAGACAACTCGTCCAAACCATTATAAGTCTGCTTGCAATCTCCTGGTACCAGCTCTTGACAAGTCACAGGGTGGCACGGTGGAGCGGCGGCAGAGTTGCTGCCTCACAGCACCAGAGATCCCGGTTCGATGCCGACTTTGGGTGGTGTCTGTACGGGGTTTGTACGTTCTCCCCACGTGACCTGCGTGGGTTTTCTCCGGGTGCTCCAGTCTCTCCTCCCACACTCCAAAGATGTACAGGTTTGCAGGTTAATTGGCTTTGGTAAAATTGTAAATTTCCCCTAGAATGTGGGATAGTGTTAGTGTAAGGGGTGAACACTGGTCGGCGCAGACTCGGTGGGGTGAAGGGCCTGTTTCTGTGCTGTTTCTCCAAAGTCTAAAAGTAGAGTCTAAAGTCGGGTGTTTCATCTGCAAGTAAGTGGACAGATTAACGGAAGTGCCAAGTTATATTTCCTGGGCAAGTCCTCAGCATCGGGGAAGACTTGCACCACTCCACGTCTACGAGTTTTGAGGTCAATTTTGGAACCTGCGGACTCTTTGACAGATAGTGCGGGAGGTGTTTGAAAGGAAGAGAGGGGCGAGTGGGGAGTTTGTGAGGTGATTCTCTCCTTCCGCTATTTACACCTGCTCCTGACTCTCGGACCTGAGCTTCCCAATGGCTGCTTGTCCACTTTGACCAGTCATTATCCGCAATGGAGCTTTTAGAACATAACTGAATCCTTCCCTGTGCCTGCCTGCTAATCAATTTCCATTACAGAGTTATGCATACTGATTCTGTTTCATAAGGTCATAAGGGATAGGAGTAGAATTAGGCCATTCGGCCCATCAAGTCTCCTCCACCATTCAATCATGGCTGATCTATCTCTTCCTCCTAACCCCATTCTCCTGCCTTCTCCACACAACCTCTGACACCAGTACTTCCTCTTCTTGTGTATGGCGTGCACGGCCTAAAGTTGCAGGTCAACTTGTTCTATTTGATCTTTTGTTTGTGCACATCGTGTTGTATTGTATTAGTCGAAACAGGGTGGAACACGTGAAGGTTGCAATCTCCCACCTCACACCTGTACTAATCAAGAATCTATCTATCTCTGCCTTATAAATATCCACTGACTTGGCCTCCACAGCCTTCTGTGGCAAAGAATTCCACAGATTCACCACCATCTGACTAAAGACATTTCTCCTCATCTCCTTCCTAAAAGAACATCCTTTAATTCTGATGCTATGACCTCTAGTCCTAGACTCTCCCACTAGTGGAAACATCCTCTCCACATCCACTCTATCCAAGCCTATTCTGTAGTGAAAGGTCCCTCCTCATTCTTTTAAACTCCAGTGAGTACAGGCCCAGTGCTGATAAATGCTCATCATAGGTTAACCCACTCATTCCTGGGATGAGTCCAGTGTTCGAGAGTCCAGTGTTGGGCATGCAACCAGATTGCATGGTCCAATAGAGCCAGCCAACAGTAATTCAGATTTTGCAGCATGTGTAGGAAGGAACTGCAGATGCTGGTTTAAACTGAAGATAGACACAAAATGCTGGAGTAACTCAGCGGGACAGGCAGCATCTCTGGAGAGAAGGAATGGGTGATGTTTCGGGTTCTGAAAAAGGGTCTCGAACCAAAACGTCACCCATTTGTTCTCTCCAGAGATGCTGCTTGTCCCGCTGAGTTCCTCCAGCATTTTATGTCTATCTTCGCTGCATGAGATGTTGGCCTAAGAGTGGGTCCTGACATAGACTTTCTCATCCTAACCATTGGGCTGGAGGCTATTCTGTACCTGGCTTGAAAGCACACACCACCAGATCCACAAATCGCTTCTTCGAGGTTGGCTGTGGGAGGCGCACCCAGCGTACAAAGGTGGACGGGTGAGTAGGGGAATGTGAGTTCGCTGGTCGACCCGCAAGTCCAGGGGAAGGTGACGGCTGGAGACCTCGCAGCAGCCTGGGGCTCGCCAGGAATGGGCAGCGCTCATAGCATTTTGAGCGTGGACTGGACTTGGAAAATGGCGCCAAAACAAGGCACCTCTTGGTCGTGGGATCATAGAAACATAGAAAACAGGCGCAGGAGTAGGCCATTCAGCCTTTTGAGCCAGCACCGCCATTCAATATGATCATGGCTGATCATCCAAAATCAGTCTTGGTCACGGTGGTGCAGCGGTAGAGTTGCTGCCTTACAGCGAATGCAACGCTGGAGACCCAGGTTCGATCCTGACTACGGGTGCCGTCGGTACGGAGTTTGTACGTTCTCCCTGTGAACGGCGTAGGTTTTTTCCGAGATCTTCGGTTTCCTCCTACACTCCAAAGACGTTGGCTTGGTAAATGTAAAAAAAATGCTTGTCCCTAGTGGGTGTAGGATAGTGTGAATGTGTGGGATTGCTGGTTGGAGCGGACCTGGTGGGTCGACGGGCCTGTTTCTGCGCTGTATATCTAAACTAAACTAAACTAAACTAAGTACCCCGATCCTGCTTTCTCCCCATATCCTTTAATTCCGTTAGTCCGAAGAGCTATATCCAACTCTCTCTTGAATACATCAGTAGACTATTTCTGCAAATGGAGATGTGCTTAGGGGGAGGGTCTATAGATGAACGACATCATTTTTGGCATGGATATTGTAGGCCGAAGGACATATTCCAGTGTTGTACCGTTGTGCGTATGAAGTCACAACCCAACAGGGATAAATATTATTAAAGAATCAGGACAGTTTTTGCTGTGAGTTTTTCATTTGAAGATTTCTGCTCAGCGATGTGGAGTTGTGCACAAGGGTGAATTACCTGCTGCTTCTCCAGATGTGCTGATCCAATTCAGAAACACAATTTTGTAAACATTTGGCTTTCCTCGATCAACTGACGGAAAGTGAGCAGCCAAGAGCAGCATGTGTAAAGGTTAGAGCCGCTGTTTCTGTTCGAATCCTGGTACATCAAGACAAACAATGCAGTAATTAAATGAGGGCAGGCGAAATGTGCAGGAAGGAACTGCAGATGCTGGTTTAAACCGAAGGCAGACACAAACATCTGGAGTAACTCAGCGGGACAGGCAGCATCTCTGGAGGGAAGGAATGGGTGACATTTTGGGTCAAGACCAGACTTTTGGAGAAAAGGAATAGGTGAGAGAATGGAGCGGCTGGGCTTGTACACTCTGGAGTTTAGAAGGATGAGAGGGGATCTTATTGAAACATATAAGATTGTTAAGGGTTTGGACACTCTAGAGGCAGGAAACATGTTCCCGATGTTGGGGGAGTCCAGAACCAGGGGCCACAGTTTAAGAATAAGGAGTAAGCCATTTAGAACGGAGACGAGGAAACACTTTTTCTCACAAAGAGTTGTGAGTCTGTGGAATTCTCTGCCTCAGAGGGCGGTGGAGGCCGGTTCTCTGAATACTTTCAAGAGAGAGCTAGATAGGGCTCTTAAAGATAGCGGAGTCAGGGGATATGGGGAGAAGGCAGGAACGGGGTACTGATTGGGGATGATCAGCCATGATCACATTGAATGGCGGTGCTGGCTCGAAGGGCCAAATGCCCTACTCCTGCATCTATTGTCTATTGTCTATTGTCTATTGTCTATTGTCTATTGTGATGTTTCAGGTCGAGACCCTTCTTCAGACACTTCAGATTAAATGAGGGCACTTTGAGAAGGGAAAATCTGGAATTAGCAGGGCATGCAAGACAGAAGTGATTGTAGACTTGAGGTTTATAAGAATTGAATTCCAAGGTAAATGAATTTTTTGCTTTCAAATGTTAATCACTTCAAAGTTTAAAATTGTGTAAAATAGCTGCACTTCAAAATGCTTTAATTTTAGTAAGATTCTAGAATTATCTAGAATACCAGAAGCTAATGAATGTTAGCATCTCAATTAAAATTTTAATTAGATAATAAAGGAAAACAATAAGACTGTGTTCCTTTGGGATCTCAAGGCAGCTCGGAGCAATTCAGACCCAATTTAACGAAGGAAAGCTGGTTTGAATTTGTTTTGTTTAAAGATGCCGCATTGAAGCAGGCCCCTTTGGCTCACTGAGTTGACATCGACCATTGATCACCCGGTCACGCTAGTTCTATGTTACCTGCTTTTTCATCCACCTCTTACACATTAGGGGAAATTTACAGAGGCCAATTAACCTGTAAATCCCCTCGTCTTTGGGATGTGGAAGGAAAGCAGAGCACTCTGAGGAAACTCACGTGTTCTCAGGGAGAACGTGCAAACTCCATGTGTAGGAAGGAACTGCAGATGCTGGTTTAGAAGATAGACACAAAATGCTGGAGTAACTCAACGGGGTCAGGCAGCATCTATGGAGTAAAGGAATAGGTTTAGCCGTTTGAGAAACGACTACTGGAGTTTCAACCAAAACTTTATTCGAAAGTAAGTTGCAGTACACAGGTTTGTCAAACACGTCTGACCACATCGGTGGTCAGCACTCAACTAACTCGCGCCAAGGGAAAACCGCGGGAAAACAACGGCCCCTCCCGGATCACGCGACCGCGGCTTCCGAACGCTGGGTTCGACATCTGCGTGCGCTAGGTGGCGGCGCTACATGGCCCCCCCCCAGAATCCGCGGTACGGAAACGCGCGGGTAAACGGACGGAGCGACCGGAACGTGTAGTCCGTGGTCGCGGGGCGAGCGGAACATTTGGGACCGGCACAACAGGACCGGAGGGATGCGAAAAACGCAACCGAGGGACGGGCGTAACAAAGGGGACCGGAGAAACGCGACCGGAGAGAACAGGTGTAGAGGGTGTCAAAACGGCAGGTGGACGTCCTCTACGCCGTGGGGTAGCCACTGTCACTGGGCTATCCTCGTCGACATGTGCAGGCTTGAGGCGGCTCACAGAAACAAACTCCTCTCTGCCGCCCATGTCCAAAGTGAATGTTGAAACCCCCGCATTGAGCACCTTGTACGGACCCTCATACACCCGCTGTAACGGTGAGCGATGAGCGTCTCTACGGAGAAAAACATAAGCATAATCCCGTAACACAGAAGGCACATGAAACGAAGACGAACCGTGCCGGGAAGTTGGAACTAGGACCAAAGCACGCGCCCGCTCGCGAAGGTCCTCCAACTCCTGCGAGGCGGCATTCTCCTGATCCCGGGGGGCAGGCAAGAAATCCCCGGGAACCCGCAAAACCGAGCCATAAACTAACTCGGCCGAGGAGGCTTTGAGGTCTTCCTTGGGCGTTGTCCTGATGCCCAGGAGGACCCAAGGTAACTGGTCGACCCAATCAGGGCCGGTGAGTCGTGCCTTTAACACCGACTTAAGATGTCTGTGGAATCGCTCGACCAGTCCGTTAGACTCAGGGTGGTAAGCAGTAGTTTGATGTAACTTAGCGCCATACATCTGCGCCATACTGCCCCATAGGGAAGATGTGAACTGGGCCCCGCGGTCCGTCGTTATATCTGAGGGGATCCCGAAACGAGCGACCCAATTTGAGACAATGGCCCTCGCGCATGCCTCGGCGGAGTTATCCGCTAACGGAATGGCCTCTGCCCACCTGGTAAACCTGTCCACGTTAGTCAGTAAGTGGGTAGCCCCGCGCGAACAAGGTAAGGGACCTACCAGGTCTACATGGATGTGCAGGAACCGGCCGTCCGGGACATCGAAATCCTGGACCGGCTGGTGTACATGTCTCTGCACTTTGGAGGTCTGGCATGGGATACAGGAACGAGCCCATGCAGCGACTTGCTTCCTCAGGCCGTGCCAGACGAACTTCGCAGTGACTAGGGCAGAGGTAGCGCGAATTGATGGGTGCGCTAAACTATGGATGGTGTCGAAGATCCGGCGTCGCCAAGCGACCGGGACAATTGGTTGGGCTTTACCGGTGGAAACATCACAAAGGACTCGTGCGCCGGAGGCGCCGCAAGGCACTTCAACCAGCTTCAGCCCTGATTCAGTGTTGTGGTAAATCCCCAATCCCCACTACAGGAGCTGCCAACTCCTGGTAATCGATACCTAGACTAAGCGCGGAGACCTCGGGCAGCGCTGAACGAGATAATGCGTCGGCCACGACATTCAGCTTTCCTGCCACATGTCGAATGTCAGAGGTGAATTCCAAAATGTAGGCAAGGTGCCGTTGCTGTCTAGCAGACCACGGATCGGAAACCTTCATCAAAGCAAACGTTAGTGGCATGTGATCGGTGAACGCGGTGAAAGCTCGCCCTTCTAGGAAATAACGGAAATGGCGGATTGCTAGGTAAAGCGCAAGGAGCTCCCTGTCGAAAGTGCTGTATTTAATTTCCGGGGCTCGCAGTTGCCTGCTGAAAAACGCCAGCGGCACCCAGCGACTGCCTACCCGCTGCTCAAGGACGGCCCCCACCGCGACATCGGAGGCGTCTACGGTTAGTGCCGTTTGGGCCGAAGCCCTGGGGTGTACTAGCATAGTGCCTTTGGCCAATGCCGTCTTGGCCCCTTCAAAACCTTTCTGTGTCTCCTTAGACCAAACTAGGTCCTTGGGCTTTCCGGCCAGGCATTGGAATAGCGGCCGCATGATGGCGGCTGCCGATGGGACGAAACGGTGATAGAAGTTAACCATCCCAATAAACTCCTGGAGACCCTTAATCGACAATGGTCTGGGGAATTGCCGAATGGCGTCAACTTTCTCGGGCAGGGGTTGCGCTCCCTGGGAAGTGATACTATGCCCCAAGAACGAGATAGAGCGCAGCCCAAACTGGCACTTCTCGGGATTGATTACCAACCCGTGTTCGTGCAGCCGTTCGAAAAGTAAGCGGAGATGGTTGGTATGTTCTGCCTCCGAGCGGCTGGCTACCAGGATGTCATCCAGGTAGATGAAAACGAACGGCAAACCCCGGCCGACCTGATCCATTAATCTTTGGAACGCCTGGGCTGCGTTCTTCAGGCCAAAAGGCATTCTGAGCCACTCGAAAAGGCCGAACGGGGTAATGGTGGCCGTCTTAGGGATGTCGTCAGGGTGGACCGGGATTTGGTTATACCCGTGGATGAGGTCGACCTTCGAGAAGACGGTCGCCCCTTCCAAATGGGCCGAAAAATCCTGAATGTTTGCGACCGGATACCGGTCGGCCGTGGTTATTGCGTTAAGACGTCGATAGTCGCCGCAAGGTCTCCAACCCCCGGACGCTTTAGGTACCATGTGTAACGGGGAAGTCCATGGGTTATCCGACCGCCGGACAATTCCCATGTCCTCCATTAGCTGGAACTCGTCCCGCGCGATGCGCAGTTTATCGGGCGGGAGACGGCGCGTGCAGGCGTGCACTGGCGGACCCTCGGTGGGAATGTGATGAACTACGCCATGACGGGGCGCGGCCCCGTTGAACTGGGGCGTGAGTAACCCAGGAAAATTGGCGAGCAGGGTCGTGAAAGATTTCTGGATCTCAGCTACCTCTGAAAGTTGCTGCGAGGGTGTTGACGGGTTGTGCGGTGTGTCAGGGCGTGGGCCCGACACAGGGATCATTCGACCACCCCGTACATCGACTAACAGGGAGAACGCGCGCAAGAAATCGGCGCCCAGGATCGGTTGGGCGACGTCAGCAACGATAAACTTCCACCTGTACTGGTGGGAGTCGAAATTTAGTTTCGCGGTCCGCGTACCGTAGGTGCGAATATCGCTCCCGTTTACGGCCGAGAGGACAGGTCCCACCTTAACCGCATGGAGGTCCCGGGTGTTTGGAGGCAGGATACTGACATGGGCACCTGAATCTACCAGGAAACGGTGGCCGGAATGGCGATCACGGACGAAGAGGCGTGTGTTCGGGCCGATCGCGTTCGCCTCTATGGACGATCGGCGGAGGCGTTTCCCGGAAACGCACAAGGGCTCCGGCATCTTCGGGCTCCGAGCCCATATCGCTGGTGGTAGTAGCACCATCTCCGTTGGCTGTAGATCGATGTCCGCGACGCTTCATCTTCGACGCTGGGCTGAGTATCTTCCTCTCATTGTCGGAGCGTCTGCACCTGTTGCGTGACCATGAGGCGGGCGACGGCGTGTACTTCCCGCCGTCTGAGCGCCCAGAGCTTGTCTGCTCTTTCTGCGAGCCGCTGTGGGTCGCTGAAATCAGCTCCTGTTAACATCAGCTGCACTTCGTCAGGCATCTGCTCTAAGAACGCCTGTTCGAAAAGCAAGCAGGGTCGATGCCCGTCCATCAGGGCCAACATCTTGGCCATGATCGTCGATGGCCTTCGGTCGCCGATGCAGTCCATGTGCAGCAGTCTTGCCGCCCGGTCTCTACGGGTCAGACCGTAAGCATGAAACAACAGGGCCTTCAACCCTTCGTACTTGCCGCTGGACGGAGGGTCTCTGATAAAGGGCAACAGCCTCGAGGCACAGTCCTGCGGTAACGCTCCTACCACATGGAAATACATGGTCTCATTGTGGTCGATACGATGAAGGTGGAATTGCGCTTCCACATGGGCGAACCACACTTGAGGTTGATCAGTCCAAAAGGCTGGCAGTTTGAAAGCCGGTGAGCCTTGCCTCGTGCTGCCCGATTCACAGAAGGACCTTCTTCCTGCATAATTCTTCTGTCTAACGACGGCTAGACAGGTCGGGGTCACCAATTTGGCGGTTTGAGAAACGACTACTGGAGTTTCAACCAAAACATTATTCGAAAGTAAGTTGCATTACACAGGTTTGTCAAACACGTCTGACCACATCGGTGGTCAGCACTCAACTAACTCGCGCCAAGGGAAAACCGTGCGAAAACAACGGCCCCTCCCGGATCACGTGACCGCGGCTTCCGAACGCCGGGTTCGATATCTGCATGCGCTAGGTGGCGCCG
Organism: Malacoraja senta; assembly: GCA_038087875.1. Taxonomy (NCBI): domain Eukaryota; kingdom Metazoa; phylum Chordata; class Chondrichthyes; order Rajiformes; family Rajidae; genus Malacoraja; species Malacoraja senta. Next base: position 203,656,453 of record CM075977.1, on the reverse strand, counting down.
CTACATAGGATACATTTCGGATCGAGACCCTTCTTCAGTCTGTTCTGAGTCTGAGCCGAAACGTCACCTATTCCTTTTCTCCAGAGTTGCTGCCCGTCCCGCTGAGTTACTCCAGCAATTTGAATCTTTCTTACGTGCAAACTCCACACGGACAGCACCCAAGGTCAGGATTGAACCTGGGTCTCTGGTGGAGCTGTGTCACTGAACCGCATTATGCAGAAATTCTGTCCATTTTTATTGGCTTGTATTTTCTTTTGAATGGGGACCCATTTGCTTCATGTTCTTACTTTGTGCAGGTCACCTTGTGAGTACTTGCGGAACAAAATCCTGATTAGTGAGAAGCCAGAGTATTGTGACTACAAATGCTGGGCAGTCTAAGCACCTAATCACACCTAATATTCTATTCATCAGCAAACATCACTTTACAATCCAGAATTACTCCATGTTGATGAATAGAATTTCCACGCTGTATCTCTAAACGAAACTAAACTAAACTAGACAAAAGTGCTGAGTGTGGAAACAGGTCCTTCGGCCTACTGAGTCCACACCGACCAGCGATCACCCCGTACACTAGCTCGATCCTACACACTAGGGACAATTTACAATATTTACCAAAGCCAATTAACCTACAAACCTGTACATCTTTGGCGTGTGGGAGGAAACCGGAACTCTCGGAGATAACCCACGCAGGTCAGAGGGAGAACGTGCAAACTCCGTACAGGCAGCATCTATAGTCGGGATCGAACTCTGGTCTCTGGCGCTGTAAGGCAGCAACTCTACCGCTGCGCCACTGTGCCACCCATGCCCAGACGCCCGTGCACAAAATAAATGATTAAAAACAGGACGAGAACATTGGGTGTATAATTTCATCTGAGGAAGCCAAAGAATGAACAGGGTTGCAGATGGAGCTAACTGTAGTCACACAACTTATTGAATTAACAAGCCATTCCAGCTTTAAGTCAAAGTAACAAATTAAATTAATTGCAATGAAATGTAAGATCATTTTCTTCTCTGTTTAATGCCATGTAAATGGAGGTGAAGGTCAGGGAATTAAGTGCTAATCATTTTTAAATGGCAACCATTCCAGTAATAAGGCAGCAAAGTTATAGCTCATGGCAGTAGAAGTTTGGTCAGAGTTAGCTCGTGCAAAGACAAACTGGGAATATTTAAGATCTATCATTCTCTTTCTTGAATAAACTCTGGAACTAAGCCTCCACGGCCCACTTGGGTAGTGTATTCCAGGATCCACTACCCTATGGGTTAATACATTTCTTCCCACCTCAGCTGTGAAAAGGCGACCTCTAATTCTGAAACTATGACCCTGGTCCTTGGCATTCTGGCCAAGCTTGGACTGATTTCCCTGGAGCTTTGGAGTTTGAGGGGAAATCTGATAGAAGTTCATACATTTATGAGAGGCATAGATAGGATAGGCAGTTGGAACCTGTTCCCCAGGGCAGAAATGTCAAATACTAGTTCAGTTTAGTTCAGTTCAGTTTAGTTTATTGTCACGTGTACTGAGGTACAGTGAAAAACGTTTGTTGTGTGGTAACCAGACAGCAGAAAGACAATACATGATTACAATCAATCCATTTACAGTGTATAGATACATGATAAGGGAATAATGTTTAGTGCAAGGTAAAGCCAGCAAAGTCCGATCAAGGATAGTCCGAGGGTCACCAAAGAGGTAGATAGTAGTTCAACTCTGCTCTCTGGTTGTGGTTGGATGGTTCAGTTGCCTGATAACAGCTGGGAAGAAACTGTCCCAGAATCTGGTGGTGTGTGTTTTCACACTTCTATACCTTTTGCCTGATGGGAGAAGGGAGAAGAGGGAGTGGACAGGGTGCGACTCATCCTTGATTATGCTGCTGGCCTTGAAAAGGCAGCGTGAGGTGTAAATGGAGTCAATAGGAGGTTGGTTTGTGAAGTCAAGAGTCAAGAGTGTTTAATTGTCATGTACCAACAACGGAATAATGACATTCTTAATTGTAACAGCATAACAGGCTTGTAAACATATTGCTCACAGATAACAGAACCATTTTTTTTTAAATCAATAAATTAAAAACCTGTGTATTAGAGCAAACAATCCAAAGTCCCTTCATGCAATATAGATAGGTCATATTTCATAGTTCAGTTATTGTTTTGTAATGTTTAAGAGCCTGATGGTTGTTGGGAAGAAGCAGTTCGTGAACCCGAGGGTCACTGTTTTCAGGTTCCTATACCTTCTTTCCAATAGTAGGATTGAAATGAGAGCATGGCCAAGGTGGTGTGGGTCCTTGATGTTGCTGGTTATCTTTCAAAGGTCAGCACCCATAATGGACCCATTTTTCCACCATTTTTTCGTCATCTTCTTCACTCTTGGCAGTTTGGTTTGCCAAACTAGGCCGTGATGCAACCAGTCAATATGCACTCTACCGTAAACCTGTAGAAGTTCAAAAAAGTATTTCTGGACTTACACAACCACCTCAAGCTTCTAAGAAAGCAGAGGCATTGACGGGCTTTCTTAATCATGAAAGGAATAGATCGGGTAGATGCGCAGAGTCTCTTGCCCAGAGTAGGGGAATTGAGGTCCAGAGAACATAGGTTCAAGGTGAAGAGAAAAAGATTTAATAGGAATCTGAGGGGTAACATTTTCACACAAAGGGTGGTGGGTGTATGGAACAAGCTGCCAGAGGAGGTAGTTGAGGCTGGGACTATCTCAATGTTTAAGAAACAGTTAGATAGGTACATGGATAGGACAAGTTTGGAGTGATATGGACCAAGCGCAGGCAGGTGGGACTAGTGTAGCTGGGACATGTTGGCCAGTGTGGGCAAGTTGGGTCGAAGGGCCTGTTTCCACACTGTATCACTCTATGACTCTGTGACTCTATGATTGCATCAATGTGCTGGGTCCTGCATAGTACTCCAGAGATATGCATGGCCAGGAACTTGAAGTTGTCGACTCTCTCCATCGCCGACCCTTCGATGAAAACAGGTTTGTGATTCCTCAGCTAAAGACAACAATCTGCTCCTTGGTTTTGCTGATGTTGAGAGCAATGTTGGTTGTTCTGGCTACCGTTTGGTCCAGTCCAATGATCTCTCCCCAATATTCCAATTCATCATTACCTGTAACTCGTCCTTCAATGATGGAATCGTTGGTGAATTTAAAGTTGAAATTGTGTTTGGCTACACAGTCATGGGTATCAAGGGAGTAAAGAAGGGGCTGAGCACAAAGCCTTGAGGTGTTCCTGTGCTGATGGTTATTGAGAAGGAAGTGTTGTTGCCAATTTGTACTGATTGTGTTCTGTTGATGAAGAAGTCGAGGATCCAGTTGCATAGGGAAGGGTTCCCTGAGGTTGATGACAAGTTTGGAGGGGATGATGGTGTTAGATGCTGAGCTGTAATCGATGAACAACAGCCTGAAGTACATGTATAAGAAAGAACTGTAGATGCTGGTTTAAATCGAAGGTAGATATTAAATGCTCAGTGGGTGAGGCAGCATCTCTGAAGAGAAGGAATGGGCGATGTTTCGGGTCGAGACTCTTCTTCAGACTGATATTCTGTCTGAAGAAGGGTCTCGACCCGAAACGTCACCCATATCTTCTCTCCAGAGATGCTGCCTCACCCGCTGAGTTACTCCAGCATTTTGTGTCTAGCCTGAAGTACATGCTCTTATTATCCAAGTGATCCAGTGCAGAGTGGAGAGCCAGTGAGATCGTATCCCCTTTTGATCTATTGTGGTGGTAGACAAATTGCAGTGGGTCCTGGTTCTTGATAAGGTAGGAGTTGATATGCACCATAACCAACCTCTCAAAGCACTTCCACGGAAGTTGGTGCCACCGGTCGATAGTCGTTGAGGCACGTCATCTTACTCTTCTTATTATTGATGTCCTTTTAAAGCAGAGGTCATAGCTTTAAGGTCAGAAGGGGAAAATGTAAAGGGGCCAGATGCCCTGGCTGAGATTTGATACAAAGTAAATGCACTCAGAGACTGGAGTCAACCAAATGGCGGCACAGTGGCGCAGCGGTAGAGTTGCTGCCTTACAGCGCCAGAGACCTGGGTTCGATCCTGACTGCGGGTGCATAGTGTGTCGGATAGTGCTAGTGCACGGGGTGATCGACGCGGTCTCAGTGGGCCGAAGAGCCTGTTTCCATGTTGTATCCCAAAAGTCTAAAGTAAAGTCTAATGAAACAATTGAAAGCCCTGAGGTGGAAGACTTCCACTGCTACAGTTAGTGGTCAGTTTGCCTTTTAACATTTGTTTTGTGTTACATATGTTGAACACTTATTCTCAGCTAAAACTCTTCTGGACTGGTTCCAAATTTGCAGTGTAAATATATTTAGAGTATTGTATGGGAGAATGCATGAAGGTGTACTCTGTTTAGTTTAGTTTAGTTTAATTTTAGTTTAGTTTAGAGATACAGGCCCTTCGGCCCACAGGGTCCGCGCCGACCATCGCATATTAACACTGTCCTACACCCACAAGGACAATTTTTACATTTACCAAGTCAATTAACCTACAAACCTGTACGTCTTTGGAGTGTGGGAGGAAACTGAAGATGGTGCAGAAAACCCACGCAGGTCATGGGGAGAACGTACAAACTCTGTACAGACAGCACCCGTAGTCGGAATCGAACCCGGGTCTCCGGCGCTGCATTCGCTGTAAACTATTAGGAAGGTCATGGTGGCGCAGCGGTAGAATTGCTGCCTAAAGGGCCTGTCCCACTTGGGCGTCATTTGCGCGTCATTTACGCGACATCATTCACGCGTCACTCACGTGATGCGTGCATGGCATGCATTACGCGCGCATGGCACGCATTACGCGCGCATGGTGCGTGGTGACGTAGGCAGTGACGCGCGGTCGCGCGCGGCACCCCAGGATTTTGGGATTCACAAAATCTTCGCGCGCCATCTGCGTGACGCGCAAATGACGCCCAAGTGCGACAGGCCCTTTAGGCAGCAATTCTACCGCTGCACCACCGTGACCCTCCTAATAGTTCAACAGGGAAGCAGATTCTTACTATTGTATGTGCAGTGCTGATGTTTAGTTGAGTTTGGTTTAGAGATACAGCATGGAAACAGGGCCTTTGGCCCAACAAGTCCATACTGACCTTCGATCAGGTTCTATGTTATTATCACACTTTCTCATCCACACATTAAGGGAAATTTACAGAGGCCAATTAACCTACAAATATGCACCTCTTTGGGATGTGAGAGTAAAACAGAGCACCCGGAGGAAACCCAAACGGTCACAGGGAGAACATGCAAGCTCCACACAGACAGTACGTGAGGTCAGAATGGAACCCGGGTCTCTGGTGCTGTGAGGCAGCAGCTCTACCACTAACTGTGGCGTAAATCAGTGCAATTTCCCATATTAGAATCATTACCAATTGGTCACTTTTCAACCCTGCATTTATAAAAAAACGTCACAGATTCAAGGATAGTTTTGGCCCAGCTGTTATCAGGCAACTGAACGGTCCTCTGATCAGCTAGAGTGTTCTCCCGACCTCCCGTCTACATCACTGGAGTCCTTTGAACTATCTTTAATTGGACTTTATCAGACTTCAATGTTAAACTTGCTCTGTGGAATTCATTGCCAAGTCAACGGATATTTTCAAGGTGGAGATTGACAGATTCTTAATTAGCAAGGGTGTCAGTGGTTATGGAGCGAAGGCAGGAGAATGGGGATGAGAGGGAAAGATAGATCAGCCATGATTGAATAGTGGAGTAAACTAGATTGGCCGAATGGCCTAATTCTGCTCCTTGAACGTATGAACTTTTGCACTGAATGTTGTACTCTTTATCTGTGCATTGTGGATAGCTTGATTGTATTAATGTATAGTGTAGGAAGGATCTGAAAATGTTGGTTTACACCGAACCAGACTGAAGAAGGGTCTTGACCCAAAACATCACCCATTCCTTCTCTCCAGTGACGCTGCCTGTCCCACTGAGTTACTCCAGCATTTTGTGTCTATCTTCTGTATTAATTCATAGTCTTTTCTCTGACTGCATAGCACACTAAGGCTTTTCACTGTACCTCGGTACACATGACAATAATAAACTAAACCAAACTAAACTAATGAACAAGAAAAATGTTGGGAGTGAAACTGTGCTCAAACCCTCTTTCCAGACAAATTTTGCCTCATCCTCCACCTTCTCACTTGCACCATTTATTTACAAATCGCGGAGCAATGGTTCCTTACTTGCGAGTGACACTGTTAATCCGTTTAACATAATCCTGGCTATCAGTCACACTGCCCACACATAAGCCTGCAGATTGTGACAGGCCTTGTGATTATTTGGATTGTAATTCACTCAAATTTGTGCTTGACACATTGGTTAAATGTGCAACTCCTTTGATGAAATCCAATTCATCGTTTGCACTTTTGAGTACAACATGACATGTTAATAAATAACTGGAGGTTAGAATGCAGACTTAATCAATAAGAGGCAAGCTGCATAATGGATGCAACAAAGTTGTTGCCCCAGATAGACACAAAATGCTGGAGTAACTCAGCGGGACAGGCAGCATCTCTGGAGAGAAGGAATGGGTGACGTTTCGGGTCAAGACCCTTCTTCAGACTCAGGGTCTCAACCCGAAACATCACCTGTTCCTTCTTTGTGTTTTTATGACTGTTGGCAGATCAATTTCCCTCCTGGGATAAATAAAGTTCTATCGATTCGTATCGAGAGATGCTGCCTGTCCCGCTGTGTTACTCCACCATGTTGTGTCTATCTTCGGTATAAACCAGCATCTGCAGTTCCTTCCTACACTTAGTTGCACCAGATTAATAATATCATTTTAATAATCATTGCCTTTCCGATATATTTTGTCTCAAGGTAAAAAATAATAATGCCTCAGTTAATTATTTTTAAATTGTGTTAAAGAATAAGTTTTTATTTTTGAGTTGCATGTATCCTCTTTGAGCTAGTGAACGCAACCAATCGAAATTGAAATGTAAATGGCATCCTATTAACCTTCTAAGAAGCTATAATGTATTCTAACGAAGTGCTTTAAGAGCGCTATTACATTAATGCAAAGTAAAGATTTATGGCATGAAAGTGGTTCAGAGAACTATTTGTATGATAGTTCTCAAAACTTAATAATAGCTGTTAGTTAAGTCAATGGAAAAGCAATAGGGAACAAGATGCTAATTTCCGAGTATGAAAATGGCCACAACTTTTTTTAATACTGAAGATATGAAAGTGAATTAGGGGTTAAATTAAACTTCTTTTTATGCTTTATCTGATGGGCTAAATTTCAGACTTGATTTTTAAAAATCTCAAATTTTTGTAACATTGCTACTTATATTGAATATTTTTGTAACTGTCAGCTCCCTTTACATGGTGACTCTTTGCATACTTGTGTATTGTATGCAAAGCAAAGAATTTTACTGTACCAAATACACATGACAATAAAATATCATTCAATCAATCAATCAATCAATCAAAGATAAACACAAATTGCTGGAGTAACTCAGCGGGACAGGCAGCATCTCTGGAGAGAAGGAATGGGAGACGTTTCGTGTCGAGACCCTTCTTCAGATTTCTTCACCCTTCTTTGGTCTGAAGAAGGGTCTCGACCTGAAACATCACCCATTCCTTCTCTCCAGAGATGCTGCCTGTCCCGCTGAGTCACTCCAGCATTTGTGTCTATCTTCGGGTGTAAACCAGCATCTGCAGTTCCCTCCTACACAGTCAATCAACCAAGCTTGATTGCAAGGCGCAACTTGTGGTGAACTGAGATCGTTTTTCAGCTGTTTTCGTTCTTACAGCTCTGAGAAAACCTCGCCGTATTTTCTATCAGCACTTTAAAACTTCCGAAGGGAAAATCACTTCATTCCTTAGCTAAAAGCAAAACACAATATGAAAATGACCCAAAACAGAGATCAGTAGATCTTTCTGCATGAAAATTGCATGAATGATATGAATTAAAAATTCATAAGGGATCCAGTACCTGTCGGACCAGTAAAAATACTTTTGTTGATGAGTCAGCCACTTACAAAAAATATACACCACCAAGTTAAAAATGCCACTTCCATGAGCTATTATTAAGTTTTGAGAACTATCATACAAATAGTTCTCTGAACCACTTTCATGCCATAAATCTTTACTTTGCATTAATGTAATAGCGCTCTTAAAGCACTTCGTTAGAATACATTATAGCTTCTTAGAAGGTTATGATCGAGGACAGTCAAAAGCCCATAAATTTCTTAAAAATTAAGAGAACTGAATGAAAATTTCAGCTATTATAGATTGAAGCAATCTGAAACAAATATAACACATCTTATTTGGATGACCTGTAATTAAAGCATATAATTAGTTAACTACCTAATTGTAGTTAATTACAAAATTGACCTTTGTGACGGAAATAGTAATAAACACCCAGACTGCCTTGAAAATTCAAAAATGTGATATTCTCAAGATCTGAACGTTATTATTATTGTATTATATGCTGTAAGTCCATAACAGATAGGTAAATAAATTACAATTTCTAGCAATAGCCCAATTCTTTATGGAGAAGATCAGTTGCTAGCTGGTACATTGGCATATCATAATCAGTAGCATCATCATACTCCTCAGATTGTAACCAATAAGCAACTCTGTACACCTTGTTTTTCCTCAACTTTTCAATTTTGGCATGGTAAACTACAAATTTTTGCTCTTCAAACCATGCATGACATGCCTTTCTGCCCACTACTTTCCCATTAAGAATGTCCTGCAGATTCCATTTCTTAAGAAAAGGATATATTTTTTTAAATAGCCTAAGTATCCAAATAACAAACTAATCCCATTCACACAAGAATTCACAACATAACATGATTTTTAAATCTCACTGTCATGAATTTATATGCCAGATGGAAGGAATTTAATATTTAATTCCCATAAATTAATCTAGAAACATCCACTCAATGTAATCAAAATTATTATTTTTTTGGACAATACATGGGACTAAAACTGATATTTAGTATAAAAATATTGACTATGGATAGACAATAACACAAAATATAGACGATTTAGATGCTCTTATGACATGATTGTCCCCCAAAAAAGAGCATTTAAATCATCTTGCGAGAGGGTTTTTCTAGAAAGCGATCAATTGGAACATTGCATTTGCGGTGAATTTGAACTCCATATCGGCAGGAAAAACACTGCCGGTTCGTATGGGGCCCAAAAAATATTTTTGCAATGTAAAATTAAATTAAAGCCATCCCAAGAAGCAAGTTTATATGTAAAATAGACGACATACCCTTTGTTTTGTCCTGTTCTTGCGATCCGTCATGTTGTAGGCGTTGAGGGCGTTAGAAGTCTCGTTTTATTTTAATCTAATTATTAAATTGTCTCGGGATTTAAAAAAAATTGGGAAGTGAAGTCGGATCGATTTTTCTTCAGCAGCTAGCAGCCCGAGGAAGTCCGCCTCCGATAAGCGGTAGAAAATTGGATTTTAATCTCGCCCCGCCCCCCTCATAGGCGCCAAAGTAGCGCACATAGCCACTGGCAGAACTACAGCTCCGCTGAAGGTAAGTTTTGTAACATTGCTAATATAAGGTCATAAGTACATGTCAAAGTACATGACAAAGGTCAAAGTACATGACACCACTGTTGTGGGACGTATCACTGATGGGATGAGTCAGAGTATAGAAGAGAGATCGAGCAACTGTCTATATGGTGCCAGCACAATAACCTGGCCCTCAACACCAGCAAAACCAAGGAACTGATTGTGGACTTTGGAAGGAGTAGGATGGGGACCCACAGTCCCGTTTATATCAACGGGTCGATGGTTGAAAGGGTCAAGAGCTTCAAATTCCTGGGCGTGCACATCTCTGAAGATCTTTCCTGGTCCGAGAACACTGATGCCATTATTAAGAAAGCACATTAGCGCCTCTACTTCCTGAGAAGATTACGGAGAGTCGGTTTGTCAAGGAGGACTCTCTCTAACTTCTACAGGTGCACAGTAGAGAGCATGCTGACCGGTTGCATCGTGGCTTGGTTCGGCAACTTGAGCCTACTGGAGAGGAAAAGACTACAAAAAGTAGTAAACACTGCCCAGTCCATCATCGGCTCTGACTTCCCTTCCATCGAGGGGATCTATCACAGTCGCTGCCTCAAAAAGGCTGGCAGTATCATCAAGGACCCACACCATCCTGGCCACACACTCATCTCCCTACTACCTTCAGGTAGAAGGTACAGGAGCCTGAAGACTGCAACGACCAGGTTCAGGAACAGCTACTTCCCCACAGCCATCAGGCTATTAAACCTGGCTCAGACATAACACTGAACTTTATTAGCCAATACTGTTATTTGCACTTTAACAGTATATTGATTCATGTGTGTATATATTTATAGAATGCCTTGTAGTCAATGCCTACTATGTTCTGTTGTGCTGAAGCAAAGCAAGAATTTCATTGTCCTATCAGGGACACATGACAATAAACTCACTTGACTTGACTTGAAGGAGTAGAATTAGGCCAATTGGCCCACGTCCTTTAATTCTGAGGCTACGACCTCTAGTCCTAGACTCTCCCAATAGTGGAATCATCCTCTCCACATCCACACTATCCAAGCCTTTCACTATTCTGTATGTTTCATTGAGGTCCCCCCTCATTCTTCTAAACTCCAGCGAGTACAGGCCCAGTGCCGTCAAACGCTCATCATATGTTAACCCACTAATTCCTGGGATCATTCTTGAAAACCTCCTCACGACCCTCTCCAGAGCCCGCACATCCTTCTTCAGATGTGGTGCCCAAAGTTGCTCACTATATAGTACCGAAGGTCCTTCTTCTCCCCCGCCCCCCCCTCTTCCAGACTCTGGGAAAGGGACGCTGAAGAAGGGTCTCAACCTCAAACGTCACCCATTTCTTCTCTCCAGAGATGCTGCCTGTCCCGTGGTTACTCCAGCTTTTTGTGTCCAAAGTTATAAAAGTGACGTCCGATAAAGTCCGATTAAAGGAAGTTCAAACGTCTCCGTAAAGGTAAATGGAAGGTCACGCCTGCCCTCCAGCTGATGAGAGGACCATTCAATTGCCTGATAACAGCCGGGTAGACCCTGGCATCAGTTGCTGTGGTTGAGGAATATTACGTTAGTTCCCTGCACCATGGATGGGCAAAGCCCTTCTTTAGGATTTGAACCATAGAATCCTAGAATTGTACAGTATAGAAATGGGCCCTTCGGCCTACCTTGTACACACTGACTGTGGTCACTATCTGCACTAATCCCATTTGCCCGCATTAGGCTCCTATCACTCTATTTCATTCCTATCCACATACATGTCCAAATGCCTAACACAATACTCTTCCCTGTCTCTGTATCTGTGGGTCTCAAATGCTTTTGTAATGTCTCAATCTGGAGAAATTGGCTTTTTTGTTATGTCTTCTCCCCTCTTCCCTTGGGCAAAAGGTATAGAAGTGTGAAAATGCACACCTCCAGATTCAGGGACAGTTTCTTCACAACTGTTATCAGGCAACTGAACCATCTTACCACCACTAGAGAGCAGTCCTGAGCTGCTATCTACCTTATTGGAGACCCTCGGACTATCTTTGTTCATACTTTTTCTTGCACTAAACATTATTCACGTTATTCCCTTTATCATGTATCTGTACACTGTGAATGGCTTGATTGTAATCATGTATTGTCTTTCTGCTGACAGGTTAGCACGCAACAAAAGCTTTTCCCTGCACCTGACAATAAACACGTGACAATAAACCAAACTCAAAAACTCAAAACTTTCCCTCAACTATTTCTAAATATTGAAAATAACTGACCTGTGTTTATAAATTCTAAATGGCATTAAGTAATCACTGATAACTACTTAACATAAAAGATTCTTTAATGTACAAAGTAACTTGCATAACTAGACGCTTGGTTCTGTTTGTGGACCATATTTTGCAATAATTTGAAGGTCATGCCTGTTTGCAATCAATTCTAGGCAATACATGACTTGTCTATCCACTAGATGGCGATGTGCAGACATGACTTCAGATGTGCAGCATACGCTGGAAATTTGAAAGGATGCTGAAAATGCTCGGCCGATCAGGCAGCATCTGTGGAGAGGTAAAAACAGGGAATGTAGAACATAGAAAAGTACAGAGCGGGAACAGACCCTTTGGCTCACATTGTCTGTGCCCAATATAAAGCCGAGATAAACTAATCTCATCTGCCTACAAATGATCCATATCCCACCATTTCTCCATGGCGATGTGATTATCTAAAAGCCTTTTAAATGCCACTATTGTCCCTGCCTCTACCACCACCCTGGCACATATTCCAGGCACCCACTACCATCTGTGTAAAATATTTGCTCTGCACATTTCCTTTAAACTTGGCCCCTTTAACTTTAAAGCTCTGCTCTTTTAGTGTTTAACATTTGCACCCAGAAAAGGATTCTGTTGGAAGACACTGTAGATGCTGCTTTACACCGAAGATAGACACAAAATGCTGGAGTAACTCAGTGGGATAGACAGCAAGTCTGGAGAGAGGGAATGGGTGATGTTTCGGGTCGAGACCCTTCTTCAGACTGAACAAAGATCTCGACCCGAAACGTCACCGATTCCCTCACTCCAGAGATGCTGTTTAAATTCAGGTTTGTCCAATCTATCCCTGTAGCTAAAACCCCCACATCCTGGCAGCATTCTGGTCAACCTCATCTAAAGCCTTCACATTCTTCCTGTATTAGGGCGACCAGAACTACACTCAGTTTTAATTCATAGTTTTTAATTTTAGAGATACAGCACAGAAACGGGCCCTTCGTCCCACTGGGTCCATGTTGACCAGCGATCATCCCGTACACTAGCACTATCCTACACACTAGGGACAATAAATTTGTTTTACCGAAGCCAATTAACCAACAAACCTTTATGTGTTTGGAGTGTGGGAGGAAACCGGAGCACCTGGGGAAAACCCACAAAGGTCACAGGGAGAACGTACAAATTCCGTACGGACAGCACCCATGGTCAAGATTGAACCCGGGTCTCTGACGCTGCAAGGCAGCAACTCTGCCGCTGCGCCACCCTACTCCAAATGCAGCATTACTAAAGTCTTATCCAGCTGCATCATGACTTCCTGACTATTATACTCAATGCCCCAACCAATGAAGGGAATATTTCAGGTTGGTGAACTTTCATCAGAGGAAGGGCAATGTCTTTGAGATGAAACATTGACTCTATTTTCTCCCCCCCCCCCCCCCCCCCCCAAGAAGAGCTGCCTAACCTTTGGACCATTTGCAGCATTTTACATTTTATTTTCTACAGACAATGTGTCAGAGAATATCTTTGAACCGTGGCATTGATATTTAATCATATCTGCTTTGTGTTGGGACTGTCGCTTCCATAATCTTCTCCCCAGCCACACATCCCTGCAAATGTCGTGCCTCTCTGAAGACATTGGCACTTGTTCAGTCCAAACCGTCACCCATCCCTTCTCTCCAGAGATGCTGCCTGTCCCGCTGAGTTAAGGGCTTTTTCCTCTTGGGCGTCATTTGCGCATCATTTACGCGACAGGCCGGTAGTGACTGACGCGCGAAAACCGTCCAGCAGTACGACAGTCGCGCGCCAAGTGCTCTTGAGGGCCCTGCTTCTTTTGGGAGCCATTTGCGATGTCGTTCGTACTTAGTCCGATCTCCGTGGCAAGGATTTTCCCAGTGAAAATTCTTCAAAACTACGCGCACTTTATACCCGGGTGGTCACGTGGTGCGGCGCTCAAATGATGCGCCAACGGCGTACGGGCGGTGCATGGTTGACGCACAGTGATGCATAATAAATTAGCGTAGGCAATGTTCATGCGCAACCATGCGTCACCACGCGCTACACGTACGCCGTCAATACGTCAGTGTGCGCAAGGAATAGGTCATGCAGGTGGATTTTGAGCTTCGCAAAATCCTGGGATGGCGCGCGTTACCGTGCGTCACTGCATACGCCACCACGCCTCACCACGCGCCATGCGCACGTCACGACACGCCAAAACAATTTTTAGGATGTCGCGTAAATGACGCACAAATTACGCCCAAGTGGGACAGGCCCTTTACTCCAGCATCTTGTGTCTACCTTCGGCACTTGTTGATTTCCCAGAGTATCGGCTTGAAGCCCCGGCTGCAAAAACGGCAGTTGTTTTCCACTCCCGAGGAGAGAGTGCCACGGTAAATTGTGGCCACTTATTTCGAGAAAAAAGTAAACACTGCCAGCTGTTCCTTTGATTTCCAAAATGATGAACACCCAGTGTTTCTGCTGAGCAGATTCAGTGAGGATCTCAACACTTTGCGCTCCCCATTTGGTCCGGGGAAATTTGCATTTCATTTCCGAAGGGAAGGAGAACAATCTAAACTGATTATGATCTATGGTGGAGACACGTAATGAAAAACTAATTGCATCGGCCTCCTCATTGTAACAAGCTCAACAACTCATTTCAAGTGGTCACTTTTCCCACCTGCTCACAGGGTCCAGGCGGCTAAGGCAGGCGTTTCTGCCTTGCTGCATGAATACCAATGAAGCAAAGGTCACCTGGAAAGCCACATAGTAGGCATGAGAAATAAGCATTTTCGACAGGCAATAGACATTTTCTCCGGTGCTTTCGACAAGGATTTCACCGCAAAGTTGTGGAAACCGGCACCACAAGCAAATCGTGCATCTCTAGATCTTTGGAGGTTGTCGTTTGGACGCTGTGTGTGACAGTGATAATAAATCAGAATTTGCATGCTAAATGTGAGGAGGAAAATTATTTACCAAAGCCAGGTAGAAAAGCCAGGCAATACATATTCATAAGCTTGGAAAATGAAGAAAGTAATTCACAGTCTAAATGAATTGAATGATTCTGCAAATAAATGGGTTATTCCTGGTTTGTACACAGCATCAACAATTTAATTGACAGTACAATTTATGTAATCATGTTTCTTTTTGACATGTATATAGTCGCAACCAACGTGAATGTCCCTACTGTATTTCTGGTTTACTGAGCCGATGCAAATCAAAGAAGTTGATGTTTTAGAGAGATACTATTGTGAATGTAAAATGGAGCTTAGAACAGTACTAGAGGCCCTTCGGCCCTCCATGTCTGCACCAGCCATGATGCCAGACTGAACTAATCTCATCCATTTAAGGTGAAGGGGAAAAGATTTAATAGGAATCTGAGGGGTAACTTTTTCACACAAAGGGTGGTGGGTGTATGGAACAAGCTGCCAGAGGAGGCAGTTGAGGCTGGGACTATCACAACGTTTAAGAAACAGATAGACAAGTACATGGATAGGACAGGTTTGGAGGGATATGGACAAAACGCAGGCAGGTTCGTTTGTTCACTCGTGTGTCAGATGACGCATAGCTCGCTGTTGGCTTCCGTCGTCGTCCAACAAGTTGACAGAATTGGTAGCCCGAGTGCATCGTGTCGTGGTTTCCGGGGATCGCCACAAGGAGGCTTCTGTCATGATCCCCACGCAGGCAGGTGGGACTAGGTGGGTGGGCGACGCGACTCACGTCGCAGCGGGCTCTGCAGTCCGTCTGTCTTAAAAAAAAAAAAAATTCTCGTTTGAGTGTAGTTATAGTGTTTTTTTAAAACTGGGTATGTGTGTGGGGGGTGGTGGGGGGGTGGGGGGGTGGGGAAACTTTAAAAATCTTTTCCCTGTACGGACGACCCGACCTTTTCCCTGTCGGGTCTCCGTTGTCGTTGGGGCCTTGCACCGTGGAGCGGCCTCCAACCGGAACGACCTGGGGCTCCAGTCGCGGAGCCAGCGGACTCACCATCGTGGAGCTGGCCGAATTCAGAGCGTGGAGAACTGTGGTGGCGCGCTGCTGCGGCCCGACCCCAGAGATTCGGAGGCTCCAGCCGCCGGCCCGGTGGACGGTGACATCGGGAGCTCGCGGGTCCCTGGTGGGAAACCGCTTTTCGGGGTTTCCGCAACGGCGACTTCTCCCGCCCGAGTTGCGGGTTGAGGATGACCTGGAGTGGGGCCTTACATCGCCCGGCGCGGCTTTAATGGCCGCGGGACTTGCTAGCGCCCGCCGGGGGCTCCAACATCAAGACCCGGAGCGTGGTCTTGCATCGCCCGGCGCAGCTTTAATGGCCGCGGGACTTATTTACCATCGCCCGCCGGGGGCTTTGACTCTGATATCGGGAGGAGAATGGGGAGTGCAGGGGAGAGATAAGACTTTGCCTTCCATCACAGCTAGGAGGAGATTCGCTGTGATGGATGTTTGTGTAAATTGTGTTGTGTCTTGGTTCTTCTACTTGTTTGTATGACTGCAGAAACCAAATTTCATTTGAACCTCAATGAGGTTCAAATGACAACAAATAATTTGTATCATTGTAGTGTACCTGAGACATGTTGTACAGTGTGGGCAAGTTGGGCCGAATGGCCTGTTTCCACATAGTATCACTATATGACTATGACTCTACATCTGCATGGTACATATCCCTCCATTTCCTGCCTGTGCCTATATAAATGCCTCTTAACTGTTCCTATCAGATCTGCTTCCACCACCCCATATGCAGTTCATTCCAGGCACCTACCACTCTCTCTATATTAGAAATGACCTTGCTTGTAACTTTAAACTTTAGACTTTGAAGTTTAAAGTTTCCTTTAAACTTTTTCTTTCTCACCTTGAACCTATGACCTCCGGTATTTGATACTGCCACTCTGGGAAAAAGAATGACAATATCAATTATTTCAGATAGGCATAGTACTTAGGGTCATTGAAAGCCCTTAAGCCCTACTCATCTATGCTGTCCACAATGCCCCTTCCAAACTACACCTGTTTGTTCACATTTAGACCGTAACGTCTAAATCGCGATCAGCGGTCGATGGGTTTGAGGGGGGGGAAGATAATGAGGACCCAGCGTGGGGGGACAAAGGGGGACCCGGTGTGGGGGAGGGGGCGCTCTAGTTTAGAATCCTCTGCCCAGGAGATAAGTCTGCGTGTGCTTGTTTGTTTGTTCGTTCCGGTGACGGCGCTGTCCACACGGCAGCCAGACGACAGTCGCTTGTCTTTATCTTTTTGTTTTCTCTTTTAACTTAATTTTAATTTCAGGTTTTCGTGTACCTTGTTGTGTGTTGTGACTGTTGGCAGACCAATCTCCCTCCGGGGATGAATAAGGTTATATCGTATTATATCGTAAATCATTTCTATCCATGCACCAGTGCAAAAGTCTATTTCAATCTTGTTATTGTACTTGCCTCAACTACCTCCACTGGCAAACTCGTTCCATACACCCACCACTCTCTGTGTGAAAGTCTTGCCCCTCGGGTTCACACTAAACCTTTCCTTTCTCTGATCTAAGTGGATAGCATGCAAAACAAATCATTTCACTGTACCTCTCAGTACCTGTGACAATAATAAACCTAAACATATACCTAAACTTAAACTAGGGGTTCCCAACCTTTTTTGTCCCATTTACCCCAGGCAACTTTAATAGCACATAACAATGTTATTTCACTTATTTATGAACAACTAATGGTATACCAGAACAAAACACAGTCAGTCAATGAGAAAAAATATGTACAAAGCCAGAATCAACAAATGTACTCCCTGGATAGGTGCAATTTACCCCCTTGGGGGTAAATTTACCCCAGGTTGGGAACCCTTGACTTAAACCTATGCCTTCTAATTCTTGATTCTCCTACCCAGGGAAAAATACCGATGATTTCTCGCTATCTATCCCCCTCATGATTTCATGCACCGTTATACAGCATGAATTTCTATACGTGGGACAATCCGGAGTATTTCTCAGAGTGTCTCTGAAGGTAAAGGCCACATGTTGAAATATTTTATCCCCTCCACCCTTCTCCTTATGAAGCACTGAGTGGGAACCGACAGATATGAAAAGGTACGTAGAGCAAAATAATGAAAGATGTGCAAAAAGATAGATCAAAGCCAGCAACGATGGTCAAGGTAAGGTGGAGCCCACCATGGCCCATTGCTGGTTTGGGTGAAGGTGATATCAAGTAATACAAACAGTGAACAAGGCGACTGTGAAACTATTACGATGACTAGGGTAGGGGAGGCGGGAAGGAGAGAGAGGGGACGCAATGGTTACTTGAAGTTAGAGAAATGAAAAACCCTATCGCTGGATTGTAAGCTGCCCAAGCGAAATATGAGGGGCCTGGATAGAGTAGATGTGGAGAGGATGTTTCCACTAGTAGGAGAGTCTAGGACCAGAGGGCATAGCCTCAGAATAAAAGATGATCCTTTAGGAAAATGAGGAGGGATTTCTGTAGTCAGAGGGTGGTGAATCTGTGGAATTAATTGCCACTCTGTCGAGGCTAAGTCAGTGGATATTTCTAAACGGCCTGTCCCACTGTACGAGGTAATTCAAGAGTTCTCCCGAGTTTCCCCTGATTCGAACTCTGAGAATTACGGTAATAGCCACTCGTAGGTACTTGGGGCTCTCGTGGACATTTTTCACACTGTTGAAAAAACTTAACGAGCTTACCGCATTTCCTGAGTACCTGCCGTTAGCGTTACGAGCCACTAAGAGACGTCCCGAGCTCCGCGTACCCGCTACATACATTCTACATACTTACCACGAGTTTGATTTTTTTTTAAACTCGGGAGAGCTCTTGGGTAAATTCGTACAGTGGGACAGGCCCTTTAGTTTAAAGATAGAAGACTCTAGATTAGTACAGATGTCATGGGTTATTGGGAGAAAGCGAGAGAATGGTGTTGAGAGGGCCATGATTGAAGGGTGAAGTAGTCTTGATGGGCCAAATGGCCTAATCCTGCCCCTATCACTTATGAACTTATGAACAATGAATGAGGTGTTGTTCCTCCAATTTGTATGTGGCCTCACTCTGACAGTGGAAGAGGCCCAGGAAAGAAAGGTCAGTGTGGGAATGGGAGGGGGAGCAACCGGGAGATCGCAACAATAATCATAACACGGCTAATGGCCTGAAAGTGACATTTCCCATTGAAGAGTTAAAAGAAGGAACAAATACATTTCATTCCATCGCAGTCCTTGCCTTTACTTCTCACTAATGAAAATTATCTTAGCATTTGCTAGGCCACAGATCATGATTATAAGATTCAATCAATTTATCACTTCAAATTACAGTTAGACGTCCAGTCAAGATCTAAGCTACACAACTGTCTACCACTAGTCATTGTCAGAAAAATCCCCTATGCACCCACAGTACCATATTGTCTTCTGGTACTGCATCTGAACTATTGCTGTGCAGGAAGAAACTGTAGATGCTGGTTTAAATTGAAGATAGACACAAAATGCTGGAGTAACTCAGCAGGACAGGCAGCAATTCTGGATTGAAGGAATGGGTGATGTTTCGGGTCGAGACCCTTCTTCAGCAGAGAGGGAGACACAGATATAAGGAATGTAAACTACTGCTGTTACATGTTCCACCTGAGCTGGCAAAAGCCTGCAGATTTCAAAGCAAGAAGATGCAGATGCTCTGAGACGTAGTTTAGTTTAGTTGAGAGATACAGCGTGGAAACAGGCCCATCGGCCCACTGAGTCGACGACAACCAGCAATCCCTGCACATTAACACTATCCTATACAATAAACCTGTACGTCTTTGGAGTGTGGGAGGAAACTGGAGCTCCCAGAGAAAACCCACGCAGGTCACGGGGAGAACGTGCAAACTCCATACAGACAGCACTCTAGTCAGGCCTCCGGTGCTGTAAGGCAGCAACTCTAACTTCAAGTAACCTTTGCTTTCCTGCTCTCTCCACCCTTCCCCCACCCTAGTTCTCTGACTTGTTTCACTGTCCTTCTGATTAATTTTGCAGATTGTATACCTCGTTGTCACCTTCCTCTCAGCTTACAACGATCCATCTACATTTACTTGATCAGCGTCTGCTTTGATCAGTCGTTTTCACACCTTACCCTTCCACGCATCTCTATGTCGCCCTCTCCCCTGACTCTCAGTCTGAAGAAGATGCTTCTATCCAGAGATGCTGCCTGAGTTACTCCAGCATTTTGTGTCTATCTTTGGTGTAAACCAGCATCAACAGTTCCTTCCAACACCATTTTTCCAATGTTCCTTTCCATTTTATCCCCATCAAGTGTTTCAGCAAAGATCAAATCTACAGTGCTATATCACCATTTCAATTAGATGGATTACAAGGAATATTATGTCATTCAGGTTGCTGGACTATTGTGGGTTCAGCATAGGGTTGCCAACTGTCCCATATTAGCCAGGACATCCCGTATTTTGGGCTAAATTCGTTTGTCCCGTACGGGACCGCCCTTGTCCCGTATTTGACTGCTACTACTTGGGTCGAGGAGATTGTTGGGTCGGAGCGCCACGTCCGGCCCCGCCTCACCCGTCCCAACGTAGTTCAGCCCATGGAGAGCAGCAGCAGCGCTTCGTCCGTGGCCCCGTCGGTCGGCAGCCCGGCCAGCTGTCCGTCCTTCGGACCTTCGCTTACCGCCGACACCACCACCCCTCCGTCTCATGGCCAATCATCGGTCCGCTGGCTGGGCTTTGCGTGCAGTTCAGCACCCGGGCCCACTCTTCATTCACCCAGCCATGGCCGAGTCAGTCAACAAATTGCCGTTGGGAATTTGTCCCGTATTATGACCTTTTGTCCTTATTTGGAGTGAGAAAGTTGGCAACCCTAGTTCAGCACAACAGTAACCATTCACTTACCAATGATTGTGTGTCCATCCATTGACAACAATCCAACAACTAACTCAGTTTCAGTTTCAGTTAAATTTAGCTTAGTTTATTGTCATGTGTACCGAGGTACAGTGAAAAAGCAAAGATCCTATAGCAAGCAAGATAGATCACTCGACGAAAAAGACGTAGTACGGTCATGGGCAGATTCACGAGTAATTTTTGGCCCCATTTCCGTAACCGGCTTCCGTCTCCGCACAAAAGATCCCATAGCAGAGCAAAGATACTAGTGCGGAAACGGAAGCCGGTTACGGAAACATCCTCATAAAAATAAAGTTCTTTGGTGAAAATCTTCTCCTCATTTTCAGAATTATAATTTATTAACACAAACTTTTCCCCCGCAACGTTGATTACACTGCGAGTCAGGTCGGGTCGGGTTACTGAAATGGATGAAAAAAAGGCCCACGTTCCACTCCGTTGCATACTACACATCAGCCCATTGCATTTAGCAGGAGTGGTCTATCTTGCTCCGCTATAAGATCTTTGGTGAAAAGCTTTTTGTTGCGTGCTAACCAGTCAGCAGAAAGACAAGACATGAGTACAATCGATCAATTTACAGTGTATTACATGATAAGAGAAGAACATTTAGTGCTAGGTAAAGCCAGCAAAGTCCGATCAAGGATAGTCCAAGAAAACATCAAAGATTACACTGCGAGTCAGGTCGGGTTGGGTTACTGAAATGGATGAAAAAAAGATGTTTTCTTTGCATTGCTCTCTGGTTGTGGTTGGATGATTCCGTAATTATTGCTGATACAACGTAATGTCTGTCAAATAATAAATAATAAATAATATTTTATTATGTCGGCTAGTTGATTAACATTTCAATTGAGGTGATTGCTTGAATGTCACAAACTGCTTAACTTCCCTCATTATGAATATAGTACATATGACATCCACGTCAAGTGAACGCTATGTTAAATCAGTCTATGAGAAAAATATTTGAACTTAAAATCTTTTGTATAGGTGATGTTGTGTGATGCCATTTGAAAAGGAGTCCATCAGCTATAATACAGGGAAATATTAAATCTGCAGGTTATTCATGATCTGCAAAACTGTATAACATTAATGAAAGCAAAGGATTAGATTGAGCGCAGGGTTTCATCATTATGACAGCTATGCTTACAAATTGGATGAAGTCTTGTTGGGTGTGATGCGGTCCGATAGTGTAATTTTGTTGCTGATATTAAGCAGCCTTAAGCAGTTTTTAATTATGAGGATTAAGACTAATGCTTGACATTCTTGCTTTGCAAGGTAAAGCTGACACATATCACTGTGGGTTAGGTACGAGCTGAGAATGGGACACTCACCTGCTAATATTGTTGCTTCTGCAGCCCGCAAGGGACAATCATAACACTGGAGGCTAGTTTTACGATACGATACGATACGATAGAACTTTATTCATCCCCGGAGGGAAATTGTTCTGCCGACAGTCACAGCACACAACAAGATACACGAAAACTTGAGATTAAAATTAAATTAAAAGTGAAAACAAAAAGAAAAAGACAAGCCACTGTTGCCTGGCTGTCGTGTCCACAGCACCTTCACCAGAATGAATGAACTAAAAAATAAACAGAGACTTATCCCTGGCAGAGGATTGTAAACCAGAGTGCCCCCCCTCCCACCGCCACCAGGCCCCCCTTTGTCTCCCACTGCCCCTCATGGCAGTCCCCGCGCCAGGTGCTCCATTGTTCTTCACGGCAGTCCCCCACGCCGAGTCCCCATTGTCTTCATTGAAAATTTCTCATTACCTCCTATGAAAGCTTGATTGGTATGGATACCAACACTATTTCTGTTACATTTTGTGGCGCAGCGATAGTGTTGTCTCCTCACAGCGCAAAGACTCGGGTTCGATCCTGACTACGAGTACTTATCTGAACAGAGTTTGTACGTTCTCCCCGTGACCGCGTGGTTTTTCTCCAGGTGCTCCTGCTTCCTCCACATTCCAAAGCCATGCGGGCTTGTAATTTAATTGGCTTCTGTAAATTGTCCCTGTTGTGTTGGATGTGATACTTACTTTAAAACTTGGATTGGGAAAATAAAGTTAACTTGCAAAGTAAAAGATCACGAGGGGTGGGATGGGACAAGGGTAGGTTGAGTGTTATTTAGTTCAGTTTAGTTTAGAGATACAGCGCGGAAACAGGCCCTCGGGTCCGCGCCGACCAGCGATCCCCACACATTAACACTATCCTACACCCACTAGGGACAATTTGTACAAAAGCCAATTTACCAAGCCAATAACGATGGCGGACCTGTAAGTCTTTGGAATGTGAGGAAAACCGAAGATCTCGGAGAAAACCACTGAAGAAGGGTTTCGACCCAAAACGTCACCTATTCCTTTTCTTCAGAGATGCTGTCTGAACTGCTGAGTTACTCCAGCTGTTTTTTGTGCCTATCTTCCTATGGAGCCGTATCAGTCAAATGTGTTGAATTTCAAGTGTGCTCTGGTAATTTTGTCCGGACAAGGCGGCCAAGGAGGCGAAGCGGTAGAGTGCTGCCTTACACCGCTTGCAGTGCCGGTGACCCAGATTAGATCCCGACTACGAGTGCTGTCTGTACGGAGTTTGTATGCTCTCCCCGGTGGCCGTGTGGATTTTCTCCTAGATCTTCGGTTTCCTCCCACACTCCAAAGACGTACAGGTTTGTGGGTTAATTGGCTTGCTGTAGGAGTAAAATTGTCCCTAGTGTGTGTAGGACAGTGTTAATGCGCGGGGATCGCTGGTCGGTGCGGACTCGGTGGCCGAAGGGCCTGTTTCTCCAAACTAAACTAAACTAAAGTTGGTGTCGGACCGCCAGTTGGTGGAGCTGTACTTTTCGAACTAGTCTGACGATATTTGATTGGCCTTTTTGTCCCTCTGCTGTTGCTGGAACTTTTACTGGCTTCTTCAAAGTGCTCAGCCAGACTCCAAACAATCCATCAACAAGCAAGTCTTCTGTAAAAGTCTAACTTTCATGTCAGCCATCCCCATAGCCATTAATAAGGTCAATTTGTTCATTCCAGTTGACAAATGATAAATTTGGTTTATTTCACCTCCAGGATAACTCAATTTACTGCCAGCCATAAACTGCAATTTGAAACTGCGTACGGTACGGGCTGATTGGATGAACAATAAATAACTACAATTTGAGAATATTTACTGCCGAAGTGGATTAATGCCCTGCGCAGAGTAATTGCATCAGGAAGTTTTATTTCTCGGCTTAATTACAGAAAGTACATCGTTCTGCAGGGAAGTTGTCAGCTCTTCCTTCTTTTATTTAAAGCAAACTCCATTGGTGGTTTTATACATCTGTCTGCATCATCGTCTATATCTCTCGTTTCCCTTTCCCGTGATTTTCAGTCTGAAGAAGGGTCTCGACCCGAAACGTCACCTGTTCCTTCTCTCCAGAGATGCTGCCTGTCCCGCAGAGTTACTCCAGCATTTTGTGTCTATCTTCGTTTAAACCAGCATCTGCAGTTCCTTCCTACACATTGTTTCTCATGGCTTGCTTCACTTTGTTCAACCAATTTCCCTTATTTCGAACAGGGTGGCCTGATTGTTTGCTTATTTATAAATCACACTGAGACACGCAGACAAATGATGGGATGGAGAGAGGGGGGGGGGGGGGTGGGGGAGGTGGGAGGGTGGAGGGGGTAGGATATTGAATGAAAGATTGAGACAAAAGGCAAACAATGATTTTATGCTACTATTATCTATATCTATATAATATAGATACGTTATTTCTCCAATGCTCTGAATGTGGTTCTCAGACAATGCGACGGTTTTACGTGTTGTCAATTTACACACGGCAATTGTTCACAAATGACGGTGTGAACATGAGCAGATTTTGACTGAGGAATAAGCATAGGTAGCACGGTACCTTACAGCACCAGACACCCGGGTTTGATCCTGACTACGGGTGCTGTCTGTACGGAGTTTGTATGTTTTCTCCTTGACCCGCGTGGGTTTTCTCAAAGAGCTCCGCTTTCCTCCCACACTCCAAAGACGTACAGGTTTGTAGGCTAATTGGCTTAGTAACATTGTCCTTAGTGTGTGTGTAGGATAGAAACATAGAAATATAGACAATAGGTGCAGGAGTAGGCCATTCAGCCCTTCGAGCCAGCACCCCCATTCAATATGATCATGGCTGATCATTCAAAAATCAATACCCCGTTCCGGCTTTTTCCCCATATCCCTTGATTCCCTTAGCCCTAAGAGATAAATCTAACTGTCTCTTGGAAACTAGTGTTAGTGTGTGGGAATCGCTGGTGGCCGGTGGGTGTAAGATAGTGTTCATGTGCTGGGATCGCTGGTCAGCCGAAGGGCCTGTTTCTGCGCTGTATCTCTAAACAAAATAAACTAAACTAATGCATCTGTTTAGTTTAGTTTAGTTGAGTTTATTGTCACGTGTACCGAGGTACAGTGAAAACCTTTTGTTGTGTGCTAACCAGTCAGCGGAAAGACTATACATGATTACAATCGAGACATCCACAGTGAACAAATACATGATAAAGGGAAGAGTGTTTAGTGCAGGATAAAGTCCAGTGAACAAGACCCCTCTCCCCAATCTTTGCACATCCGCCAAGCCTTTCCACTCGTCATTTTAATTTCATGTTTCATGTATTTTGTGTTTTATGACTGTTGGCAGATCAATTTCCCTCCTGGGATAAATAAAGTTCTACCATATCGTATTATATCGTATTGTATCATATCGTGAAGTCCGATTAGAGAAAGTCCAAGGGTCTCCAATGAGGTAGATAGTAGATCACGACTGGTCTGCTGGTAGGATGATTTAATTGCCTGATAATGTCAGAGAAATACTCCGACTTTCTCCAACATGCTTCTTCAGGTTCTTCCATGGCTGCCAGGGCCTGGATTAGTTTATCATCCACTGACTTTCTTGGTCAACTAGCCACGGCTTTAAGGAACATGAGGGGGATGGAACGTGAAGGAATTCTGTTCTCACTTTGCGAACAAAATGTGTAAAAGTTAGCTTTTGTCCAGAGAGTTGAGCTTTAACATGCTAACAGGGCAAACCATGGGAGGAAATCGAAGATCAGAAGATCAGAAGACATAGGAGCAGAATTAGAGTGTGCTCCTCGATTCAATCATGGCTGATCTATGTTTCCCTCTCAACCCTAATCTCCTATCTTCTCCCCATAGCCTTTGACGCCCTTACTAAAAGCCCTGTCCCACGGTACGAGTTCATTCCAAGAGATCTCCCGAGTTTAAATAAAATCAAACTCGTGGTAAGCATGGAGAATGAACGTAGCGGGTACGTCGGAGCTCGGGGACGTCTCTTACCGGCTCGTAACGTGAATGACAGGTTCTCGGGAAGATTCGCTAACGGCAGGTAAGCTCGGGAAGACTCGTGAAGATTTTTCAACATGTTGAAAAATGTCCACGAGAGCCCCGAGTACCGACGAGTGGCCATTACCGTAAATCTCCGAGTTCGAATCAGGGCAAACTCGGGAGAGCTCTTGGAATGAACTCGTACCGTGGGACAGGGGTTTAACTTGCACACTACAGTGAACCCCTTTAATATCGTCAAAATTAAGGAGCACAATCCTTGTCAAATACTTCATGCTTTTACCTGAACACCGTTAGAATACAGAACAACAGGTTAATAATAGACACAAAATGCTGGAGTAACTCAGCGGGACAGGCAGCATCTCTGGAGAGAAGGAATGGGTGACGCTTCGGGTCGAGACACTTCTTCAGACTCAACTCGAAATGTCACCCATTCCTTCGCTCCAGAGATGCTGCCTGTCCCGCTGAGTTACTCCGGCATTTTGTGTCTATTTTCGGTGTAAACCAGCATCTGCAGTTCCTTCCTACACAGGTTAAGAATGCCTGTTCAGCCTGCTGCAGGGGAGAAGAAGGAATCTTATGTGCTATTTTTATCTTTCAGGTCAGGCTTTGTAAAGATGTAGCAATAGAGTTTCCTGTTGTCGATTAAACTGGAACAGAAGTCCCCGCGCTGTACATGATCAGATTTCAGGAAGGATCTTTGATCTGTTTACACCTTAGCAACAAACCAGCAGGGAATTAGTGCTTAAAAAGGAACACAGCTTGGGTCAGTTAGTTAGGTGGTCAGTTCAGTGACAGAGAGACAGAAAGAAACAGAGAAACACAGAGAAAGAGACAGATATACAGATTCCAAGGGCAGCCTCATCGCCCAGTGAAACCGGGCAGATGGTAATTAATTAAAGAGCACTACTAGAGTCTGAAGAAGGGTCTCGATCTGAAATGTCACCTATTCCTTCTCTCTGGAGATGCAGTCTGACCCGTTGAGTTACTCCAGCATTTTGTGTCTGTCGGAGTTGATATCCCTTTAAATTATATGCCACAAATATAATTATTTCACTTTCCATTATGGTTGTTGAGGAACATTGTTTGTTAATTCAGAAATCAAAGGTGCAAAGGGACTTGGGAGTGGTGGTGCAGGATTCCCAAAAAGTTGACTTGCAAGTCAAATTAGTAGTAAGGAAGGCAAATGCAATATTAGCATTTATTTCGAGAGGGCGAGAATGCATAATCAGGGATGTCATGCTGATGCTCCATAAGACGCTGGTCAGACCGCATTTGGAGTATTGTGAGCAGTTTTGGGCCCCATATCTGAGGAAGGATGTGCTGGCATTGGAGAGGGTCCAGAGGAGGTTTACGAGAATGATCCCAGGAATGATTGGGATGATGAGGTTTTGACGGCACTGGGCCTGTACTCGCTGGAGTTTAGAAGGATGAGGGGAAAATCATTGAAACTTACCGATGAAAGGCCTGGATAGAGTGGACGTGGAGAGGATGTTTCCACTTGTGGGAGAGTCTCAGACCAAAGGTCATAGCCTCAGAATAAAAGGATGTACTTTTAGAAAGGAGATGAGGAGGAATTTCTTTAGTCAGAGGGTGGTGAATCTGTGGAATTCATTGCCACAGACGGCTGTGGAGGCTGTCAATGGATATTTTTAAGGTGGAGATTGACAGATTCTGATTAGTACGGGTGTCAGGGGTTATGTGGCGAAGGCAGGAGAATGGGGTTGAGAGGGAGAGATAGATCAGCCATGATTGAATGATGAGGTAGACTTGATAGGCTGAAGGGCCTCATTCTGCTCCTGTAACTTGTGAATTTATGAACAAATGTGACAGCAATTTAGGAAACATAGAGAGTGAACCTTGGGAAGGTTGTGGAGGCTGTCAATGGATATTTCTATCGCTTCTACAATTTATGAACTTATGATCATATTGGAGATGAAAACTTCTCCGTAATCCGGGATGAAAAATTTGGAAACTTTAGAGAAATTCCAGGCTCACCCCCGGTGAAGTCACCAAACTGTAATCTGGCCAGTTTGCAGTGAGCAGCACAGTGCCGCAGCTGGTAGGGAGGCTGCCTCACAGCGCTAAAGACCTGGGTTCGATCCTGACCTTGGGTGCTGTCTGTATGGAATTTGCACGTTCTCCCTGTGACTGCTTGGGTTTCTTCCGGGTACTCCGGTTTCCTCCCAGATCCCAAAGACATACAGGTTTGTCGGTTGGTTGGCCTCTGTGAAATTGCCCCGAGTGGATGAGAAAGTGGGATAACATTGAACTAGTCTGAATGGTTGGCATGGACTCAGTGGGCCGAAGGGCCTGCTTCCATGCTGCATCTCTAAACTAAGATTGAAAATAAACAATATGAGACGTTCATGTTAATAGTTTGATAGAGACACAAGGAACTGCGGATGCTGGAACCTTGAGCAAAACATGATGTGCTGGAAGAACTCAGCAGGTCAGGCAGCATCTGTCAAGGGAATAGATAGGTGGTGTTTCGGGTATTGTTATGTATAGAATCTTTGATTCATACAGACATACAACGTGAAAACAGGCCCTTCGATCCAACTTGCCCACGCTGACCAACACGAGTCCCACCGGTACCTGGACGGGATGTCGAAGGACGAGAATCCAAAGCCAAGAAGTGGAAGCCAAGATACCGAAAGTACATCACGCCAAAAAATGCATCACGGTGAAAGGATACGAACCCGAAAGGACACCACGCCGCAAAGACAAGACGCAGAACGGATATGATGTAGAAATGCCGCCGAATGGAGATGACGTCTCCGGGAACGGGATTGGTCCGACACCTTGTCAATCATCGACAAAGGTCAGCAATTGGTCCAGACCCCCCGCGTCCATCACACCACTGGCTGGGGGGAGACGGGAGGGTACGGGGAGCTTGAGCTTGCATTTGTAAAATAGTGGCAGTGACTCCGAGCTGCTGCGATTGCCACAGAGGCTTTTCAACGTCATGTTCGTTCCCCATCAGATTTTAAGCCGAGAAACAATCTGACCGGAATGCACATGAAGCTGAAATGATAAATAGGTACGAAACACTTTAAAAAAGCTATATTTGCTGCAAGAATTGTTGTACCTTATTACATTTTGAAATAGTTAAATTATTGTACCTTGTGCGTCTCCGGGGATGGGATTGGTCCGACACCTTGTCAGTCATCGACAAAGGTCAGCGATTGATCCAAACCCCCGCGGCGTCCATCACATCACTGCCTCTGTGGCAATCGCAGCAGCTTGGAGTCACCGCCACCATTTTACAAATAAAAGCCCAAGCCCCACCCTCCCGTCTCCCCCCAGCCAGTGATGTGATGGACGCGGGGTTCTGGACCAATCGCTGACAAGGGCCAGGACAAATCCCTCCCCCGGACACATCATGTGCGTTCAGCGGCTTTTCGATGTCATGTCTGTTCTGCATCTTGTCTTTGTGGTGTGGTGTCCATTCAGGTTCGTATCCTTCCGGCATGGTGTCCGTTCGGTTTCGTATCCTTTCGGTGTCGTGTCTGTTCGGTATCCTGGCTTCCACTTCTTGGCTTTGGCTTCTCGTCCTTCGACGTCCCGTCCGCACACGAGTCCCACCTGCCTGCGTTTGGTCCATATCCTTTAAACCTTTCCTATTCATGCACCTGTCAAATGTCTTTTGAACGTTGTGATAGTCCCTGCCTCAACTACCTCCTTTGGCAGCTCGTTCCATACACCCACCACCCTATTGTGTAAAAATGTTGCCCTTCAGATTCCTATTAAATCTTTCCTTCCTCACCTCAGACCTATGTCCTCTGGTTCTTGATTCCATTACTCTGGGCAAGAGACTCTGTGCATTTACCCTATCTATTCCCCTAATGAATTTATACACCTCTATAAGATCATCCCTCATCCTCCTGCGCTCCAAGGAATAAAGTCCTAGCCTGCTCAACTTCTCCCTACAGCTGGAGTCATGACAACATCCTGGAGTCATGACAACATCCTTGTAAAATATCGACATGAGAGTTTGTATTATAAAAGATACTATTAGAAAAAGTGACAAAAAATCACAATCAAACATTAAAATTAAAATTTAAAATTAAAAAATTATAAAACTAAAGGTTGTAAGGTTTTTAGGTGCACAGCTGCAATCACTGATATCATTAAACAAAATGCTAAATATTTCAACTACAGAAGTGCTTATTTGATACAGAAATGGCACAGTGGCGCAGCGGTAGAGTTGCTGCCTTACAGCGCTTGCAGCACCGGAGACCCGGGTTTGATCCCAACTACGGCTGATGTCTGTACAGAGTTTGTACGTTCTCCACGTGACCTGCGTGGGTTTTCTCTGGAATCTTCGGTTTCCTCCCACACTCCGAAGACATACAGGTTTATAAGTTAATTGGCTTGGTATAAG
>CM075977.1:203604922-203625995 GCA_038087875.1 Malacoraja senta | reverse complement strand
GGCCAGTAATTGCAGAGTACAGCTCAGAGACGTTCAAATCATATTCCGTTTGAATAAAAAGCCTGTGGTCAGTGAAGGGCTACTATAACAACTAGAGAGCAGTCCTGAGCTATTATCTACCTCATTGGAGACCCTCAAACTATCATTAATCAGACTTTACTGGACTTTATCTTGTACTAAACATTATTCACGTTATTCCCTTTCTCATGCATCTATACATTGTGGATGGCTCGATTGTGATCATGTATAGTCTTTCTGCTGACTGGATAGCAGGCAACAAAATAAAAAGCTTTTCACTGTACGTTGGCACACGTGACAATAAACTAAACTAAACTAAAATAAAATAAAATAAAATAAACGCGAGGATCACCTGCATTTTATTCTGGTCTCCCCACATTCATAGGTCTCTGTACGTTCTGCAGGTCTGAAGAAGGGTCTCGACCCGAAATGTCACCTATTCTTTATCTCAAGAGATGGTGTCTGACCCCTTGAGTTACTCCAACTCTTTGTGTCTGTCTTCTATTTTCCTTATCAGGTTGTGAAGGGGGAGGGGGTGTGTGGTAGGGGGGGAGGGGGAGGGTTGTGTGGGTGTGGGTGGTGTGGGGGGGATGTGGAGGAGGGGGGAGGAGGGATGTGGGAAAGGGAGGGGGTGTGGGGTAGAGGGGTGTGGGCGGGGTGTGGGTAGGAGGTGAGGGGGGTGTGTGTGGGAAGGGTGTGTTTGGGAGGAGGAGGCGCATGTGTGGGAGGGGGTGTATGGGCTGGGGGGGGAACAGCCTCACTCAGGGACTCCCGGCCCCGGCCTCACTCAGCGGCTCCCGGCCCCAGCTCCGGCCTCACTCAGGGACTCCCGGCCCTGGCCGCACTCAGCAGCACTGGCCTCATTCAGCGGCTCCAGGAACCGGCTCCAACCTCACTCAACGGCTCCCGGTCCCTGCTCCTTAGTTTGAATGGAGACATACACTGTTAAACACATATCAAATGCAGGTGAGGCAGCATCTATGGAGAGAAGGAATGGGTGACATTTCAGGTCAAGACCCTTCTTCAGACCCTTCTTGCAGAAGAGTTGAATAGGTCAAGTCAAGTCAAGTCACATTTATTTATATAGCACATTTAAAAAACAACTCTCGTTGGCCAAAGTGCTTTACATTTGTTATCAGAATAGTATAAACAAGCAAACTGCATACATATATACTTCGGATCTGTCTTCAGTAAGGAAGACACAAACAATCTCCCAGATGTACTGGAGGATAGAGGATCTAAGGGGGTAGAGGAACTGAAAGAAATTTTCATTAGGCGAGAAATAGTATTGGGTAGGCTAATGGGACTGAAGGATGATAAATCCCATGGACCTGATGGTCTGCATCCCAGGGTCCTCAGGGGGGTGGCTCCAGAAATAGTGGATGCATTGGTGATCATTTTCCAATGTTCAATAGATTCAGGATCAGTTCCTGTGGATTGGAGGATAGCTAACATTATCCCACTTTTCAAGAAAGGAGCGAGAGAGAAAATGGGGAATTACAGACCAGTTAGCTGGATGCTGGAGTCAATTATTAAAGAGGTAATAATGGGGCATTTGGATAGCAGTAAAAGGATTAGTCCAAGTCAACATGGATTTATGAAAGGGAAATCATGCTTGACTAATCTTCTGGAATTTTTTGAGGATGTGACAAGTAAAATAGATGAAGGGGTGCCAGTGGATGTTGTGTATCTAGACTTTCAGAAAGCCTTTGATAAGGTCCCGCACGGGAGACTGGTGACTAAAATTAGAGCACATGGTATTGGGGGTAGGGTGTTGACATGGATAGAAAATTGGTTGGCAGACCGGAAGCAAAGAGTAGGAGTGAACGGGTCCTTTTCAGAATGGCAGGCAGTGGCGAGTGGAGTGCCGCAAGTGTCAGTGTTGGGGCCACAACTGTTTACCATATATATTAATGATTTGGAAGAGGGAATTAGGAGCAACACTAGCAAGTTTGCGGATGACACAAAGCTGGGTGGCAGTGTGAGCTGTGAAGAGGATGTTAGGAGGTTGCAGGGTGACCTGGACAGGTTGAGTGAGTGGGCAGATGCATGGCAGATGCAGTATAATATAGATAAATGTGAGGTTATCCACTTTGGTGGCAAAAACAAGGGGGCAGATTATTAACTCAATGGGGTTAGGTTAGGTAAGGGGGGAGGTGCATCGAGACCTGGGCGTCCTTGTACACCGGTCACTGAAAGTTGGCTTACAGGTTCATCAGGAAGTGAAGAAAGCTAATGGAATGTTGGCCTTCATAACAAGAGGATTTCAGTATAGGAGTAAAGAGGTTCTTCTGCAGTCGTATGGGGCTCTGGTCTCCTAATTTGAGGAAGGACATCCTTGTGATTGAGGCAGTGCAGCGTAGGTTCACGAGATTGATCCCTGGGATGGCGGGACTGTCATATGAGGAAAGATTGAAAAGACTAGGCTTGTATTCACTGGAGTTTAGAAGGATGAGGGGGGATCTTATAGAAACATATACAATTATAAAAGGACTGGACAAGCTAGATGCAGGAAAAATGTTCCCAATGTTGGCCCCAGAACCAGGGGCCACAGTCTTAGAATAAAGGGGAGGTCATTTAAGATTGAGGTGAGAAAAAACTTTTTCACGCAGAGAGTTGTGAATTTATGGAATTCCCTGCCACAGAGGGCAGTGGAGGCCAAGTCACTGGATGGATTTAAGAGGGAGTTAGATGGATCTCTAGTGGCTAGTGGAGTCAAGGGATATGGGGAGAAGGCAGGCACGGGTTATTGATAGGGTACGATCAGCCATGATCACAATGAATGGCGTTGCTGGCTCGAAGGACCGAATGGCCTCCTCCTGCACCTATTTTCTATGTTTCCATGTTTCAGGTCTCGACCTGATACATCACCCATTCCTTCTCTTACCTGAGATGCTGCCTGTCCCTTTGAGTTATTCCAGCATTTTGTGTCTAATTTCGGTTTAAACCAGCATCTGCAGTTCCTTCCTACACATAAAATGCAGGTGAAACAGTTTAATGATATCTCACAATTAACAGTGCTCATTTGGGGTTACAACTTGCTTTGAGCTTGCTGGCTTTGTTTCAGACTTTTTAGGAGTAAATAACATGGAAAAAATACTGGTGGATGGCAAAAGGAACCTAGAGCACTAAAAAATACCCACCATAATATCTTGGATGCATCAAGATATATGAGCTGACAAAATAAAAGTAGATAACATTTGGTGTTTCTTTTGCATTTGGTGGTAATTTATTTTTAAATATTCCCTCCAGATAAATTTTATGATGGTGAATTTTATTGTGTTTCAGATTTTTGGGTTGTGATTTATGAAATCTGCAAAGCTGCATTTCTGTAACCAGAACAATTGTTACAGAGGTGTGAAAACGCACACCTCCAGATTCAGGGACAGTTTCTTCCCAGCTGTTATCAGGCAACGGAACCATCCTATTGCCAATTAAAGAGCGGTGCTGAACTACCATCTACCTCATTGGAGACCCTTGGACTATCTTTAATCGGACTTTACTGGACTTTATCTTGCAAGGAACGTTATTCCCTTTGTCCTGTATCTGTATACTGTAGATGGTTTGATTGTAATCATGTATAGTCTTTCTGCTGACTGGATAGCAGGCAACAAAATAAAAGCTTTTCCCTGTACCTTGGCACACGTGACATTAAACTAAACTAAACTAAATTGAACCAAACTTAACTTATTCCTGGGATGTCGGTACATTCATATATTCCTGGGATGGCAGGACTTTCATATGAAGAAAGACTGGATAGACTCGGCTTGTACGCGCTAGAATTTAGAAGATTGAGGGGGGATCTTATAGAAACGTACAAAATGCTTAAAGGGTTGGACAGGCTAGATGCAGGAAGATTGTTCCTGATGTTGGGGAAGTCCAGGACAAGGGGTCACAGTTTAAGGATAAAGGGGAAATCTTTTAGGACCAAGATGAGAAAAACATTTTTCACACAGATAGTGGTGAATCTCTGGAATTCTCTGCCACAGAAGGTAGTTGAGGCCAGTTCATTGGCTATATCTAAGAGGGAGTTAGATGTGGCCCTTGTGGCTAAAGGGATCAGTGGGTATGGAGAGAAGGCAGGTACGGGATACTGAGTTGGATGATCAGCCATGATCATATTGAATGGAGGTGCAGGCTCGAAGGGCCGAATGGCCTACTCCTGCACCTATTTTCTATGTTTCTATGTTTTTAAACTAAACTAAACTAAACGCGAGGATCCCCTGCGTTATTATTCTGTTCTCCACACATGCATAGGTCTCTGTGGGGTGGGAGATTGCAACCTTCACGTGGTCCGCCCTGTTTCAACCAATGCAATCAACCTGGCGTGCACAATCAAATAAGATCAAATAGAACAAGTTGTCCTACAAGTTTATGCTGTGCACGCCATACGCAAGAAGAAGATAGGTCTCTGTACATTCTACAGGTCTGAAGACGGGTTATGACCCTAAACGTCACCTATTCCTTTTCTACAGAGATGGTGTCTGACCCCCTGAGTTACTCCAACTCTTTGTGTCTATCTTCTATTTTTCCTTATCCGGTTCCTGCATTACTCTGAACAGCTTTTTGACATCATCTTCTGTAAGAGCATTTCTGAAGAGGCTGAAGATTTTTATCAGCTAGTTTGTATTTTAAAGAATTGGATAAATAATGGTTGTAGATGAGCGATTTTAATTTAAACAACAGAAATGTGTTTATATTTATGCCTGGCTTAACTGAAAGCTTGCAAGAGTGTCTAAGTGGATTGTAATTGTCAGCTCTCATTGTGAGTAATTACAGTCTGTCTTCAATCTCTCTCAATGACATTGTTCCATGTCTGTAGGATGAAGTCATTCTGAAGTACGTTCCATTATATTATTTTGTGTTACTTTGACACATGTCATCAATCATACGACATGCTGGGAAACTGTGTGGCCCACTATGCTTGTGCCAGCTTTTTGAAGGAGCTGATCGATTCTATCATCAATGTTTGGTAGGACGTTTTAAGACAAACATATAATGTGCAAACTAGTTTAAAAGAACAAGTAAGATGAGAATGTGGAAATTTAAGAAATTTAAGAAATAGAACCAGGCGATGACCCAATGTTTTCTCTGCAATTCATAAGATCATGGTTGCTCCTACATCTAAGACCAGCTTAGACTAGCTGCGACTAGCTACGACTAACTTCGGGAAAATTGGACACCGAATAGTGGAGAGTAAAGGCTCTGTCCCATGGGTTTGCGGTCGTTGCCGGTGAAGCGCGGCGTCGCCGGAAGAGGGGACCGCACGGCAACCACGAGAGCGTCGCACGGATGCTGCGCGGTGGGCCAAGTACGGCCGGTTCAACGAGCTTCCGGTTTCGGCTGATGACGTCTTTCGGATCGCGGGGCTGTGGCGGCGGCCGTGCCGCACACGTACCTTACTGTCGGCGGCTGTGGCGCACACGTACCTCACTGGCGGCGGCTGTGCCGCACACGTACCTCACTGGCGGAGGCTGTGGGTTCAATTCACGGCGCTCGTGCCTCACTGGCGGCGGCTGTGGCAGTGACCGTGCCGCACTCGTGCCTCACTGGCGGCGGCTGTGCGGTAGGAACATATTTTTGGACAGTGTTG
This sequence comes from Malacoraja senta, assembly GCA_038087875.1. Taxonomy (NCBI): domain Eukaryota; kingdom Metazoa; phylum Chordata; class Chondrichthyes; order Rajiformes; family Rajidae; genus Malacoraja; species Malacoraja senta. The sequence goes on along the minus strand of CM075977.1, from coordinate 203,620,384 downwards.
GTTTTTTTTTAGCACCGTGCGGTGTTGGGAACAACGCCGCACGGCCCCGGAATTGTGCGTTTGACCGAGCCCGCGGTCTCTGGTGGCCCAGGAGCGTTAGATAGTTCCTGTTTCGCTGCCAATGACCGCAGACTCGTGAGACAGGCCTTTAAAGATGACCTCCTTCGACCTCCCTTCGACCTCCCTTCGACTATGATGAAGACTATCTACGACTGCCTTCAACTACCTTCGACTACCCTCGATTACCTACGACTAACATGCCGACCTACTACGACCTACTACGACTAAACCTACGAGTAAAAAAAGTAAAGATTTTTTTCCATGGTGACCTTTTTTTACACGCGGGCATTTTTAACACATTGAAAAAAATGCTGCGACCTAGCTGAGGCCTCGAGTACGCAGAGACCACTCTCGAGCATGAAGGAGAGTTACGAAGACCTCCTACGACCTCGTGTCGACCATGCTGCGAGTATGAGTCGAGGGCAAACTCGCCAGAACTCGCAGATTAGATCGCCCAATTGGTACAGGCCCTTAAATTTCTAATTGCCGGTATACACTCTTGACTCTTGTTATCCAGGCAAGGAGGATGTTTTCTCCGCACCACAGTGTCAGTGTGTTGCAACCTTTAAATGTTTTGCTGGAAGGAATGGAAGGTCTCTGAATTTATCGGAAAGCAGAACCATTGAACTCTTTCTGCAAATCTTAATAGGAATCTGAGGGGTAACTTTTTCACACAAAGGGTGGTGGGTGTATGGAACAAGCTGCCAGAGGAGGTACATAGATACATAGAAAATAGGTGCAGGAGTAGGCCATTCTGCCCTTCGAGCCTGCACCGCCATTCAATATGATCATGGCTGATCATCCAACTCAGTATCCCGTACCTGCCTTCTCTCCATACCCCCTGATCCCTTTAGCCACAAGGGCCACATCTAACTCACTCTTAAATATAGCCAATGAACTGGCCTCAACTACCCTCTGTGGCAGAGAGTTCCAGAGATTCACCACTCTCTGTAGTTGAGGTTGGGACTATCCCAACATTTAAGAAACAGTTAGACAGGTACATGGATAGGACAGGTTTGGTGGATTATAGACCAAACGCAGGCAGACGGGACTAGTGTAGCTGGGACATGTTGGCCGGTGTGGGCAAGTTAGACCGCAGGGCCTTTTTCCACGCTGTACCACTCTATGACTCTATGACTCTAAATCAGCATGAACCTTCAATTATTTCTGATAAGTTAAAAATATGTACCCAGAGTGAGGAACATCAGAAAAATCAGTGACGACTTGCCCAGTGCTTTGTGGAGGAAATATTTGGCTTTTTGCTTTTTGCTGATGCATAATAGGAAAACATATACCTAGATCGGAAATCTGGACCTAGAGTAAGCTCTAGGGTCTACAATTGTAGGTTATTGCATGCTGGTTTACACCAAAGATAGGCACAAAATACTGGAGTAACTTAGTGGGACAGGCAGCATCTCTGGAGAGAAGGAATGGGTAATGTTTTGGGTCTCTGAAGAAGGGTCTCAGCCCAAAACATCACGCATTCCTTCTCTCCAGAGATGCTGCCTGCCCCGTTGAGTTACTCCAGCATTTTGTGTCTATCTTCGATGTAAACCAACATCTGCAGTTCCTTCCTACACATTTTGTCTTCTGCACTGCAAAATCTCCTCCAGGTATGCCTACTTTGAAGAATTGTTGTAGGAAGGAACTGCAGATGCTGGTTTAAACCGAAGATAGATACAAAATGCTGGAGTAACTCAGCGGGACAGGCAGCATCTCTGGATAGAAGGAGTGGGTGATGTTTCGGATCGAGACCCTTCTTCAGACTGAAGACTGAGTCTGAAGAAGGGTCTCAACCCAAAACGTCACCCATTCCTTCTCTCCAGAAATGCTGCCTGTTCCGCTGAGTTACTTCAGGGTAATTTTGAGCCTACTTTGAAGAAGTTCTCTTCCTGTCTCCGATAAAAGTTTTCACACTCAATAATCTCTAGGGTTTGGCTCTATCATTGTTAATATTGGCTAAATTAGAGAGGTCACAAAATGGAGGATCTTTGCATTTGCAGGGCCTGCTTGGCCTCTTTCTGTGAAAGTTGCAAGCTGGAGTTATGGCTCCAAGGAGTCTGGACCCCAGATGGAAGTTGATGATAAGGAGAGGTCCAGAAGTCCTTACTTTGTTAAAATGTATGTGGGTTTGCAGAAAGAGATAAGAATGCATGGTGGGGATTGGTTATAGAAGGGGTGGGTAAAGGTATTGTTAGTAATGTTGCAAGGTGTTTGTACTGCTGCTTGTTGATTGGCTGAAGTGTGAAGCCTTGTTTGAATTGTTTATACTACCTGGGAAAATGTTGCATTACTTGGTTAACTGACTTCCTTCCAGAAGCTTCTTTAGAAACATTGTAATGGGGCACTTTGTACTTGGGTTTTGGAACTGTCAATAACTGTATAATGTGATCGATATGTGTGATTGGTTTGTAGGGGTTGCCTCCCCCAAGTAATGTCACGCCCTTAGTTTGGAAGGGTATAAGAGGATGGGTAATTCTTTGGGGTGTGTCGGTTGATTGTGACTTCTGTTCTGTTTGCACGAGATATTGTCTTGCGTGAGTGGATCGGCAACCGTCCCTGCGAACTTTATTTGTTCTTCAATAAAGTAAGGTTTTAGAACCAGAGTTTGACTTAGTGTTTGACTAAATCAGACTAAGGGGGTAAGTCTAGAACCGGAATTTACACCATCAAACATTTTTAATTAATCGATTGATTGAATGGTGCCAGAACAAGAAACATTTGCTGCCTAATCATAGTCTCTGCAATATTCTCTTGACAAAAAAATCTGTAAATTCCTCGAGGTGTCATTTTGCTTCAATAAGACCAAAGATACTGCTTAAGAATTGATTTGAAACATGTAGCGAACGGCAGGACTTCCCTGACAGTCTGGTGAAATATTGTCCTTATGAATAGCCCTGTTTATTAGAAATTCTGATGGATAAGCCTGGGAATTCATAGAATCGGCTGCAAAGCAGGTTTCACAGAAGATAGACACAAAATGCTGGGGTAACTCAGCGGGACAGGCAGCATCTCTGGAGAGATGGAATGGGTGACGTTTTGGGTCGAGACCCCTTCACAGCCAATTTGATTTTATATCTGTGGAAGTTAATAAAGTTACTGGGGCTGACAGGATCTATCGCAGGGTGCAAATGGAAGCAAGGGAGGAGATTGCTGGGGCTTTGACAGTGGTTTAAGCATAATTGTTAGCTGTGGGTGAGGTACCAGAAGACTGGAGAGTAGCTAATGTCCCCTTCTTTGAAAAGGGCAAGAGGGATAATCTTGACAACAACTGGCTGGTGAGCCTTACATCAGTGGTAAGGAAGAAGTCAATGGAGATTCTGAGGAACAGGATTTATATTCTCGAAAAGCCTGATTCAATGATACAATACAATGATACAATGATACAATTTATTTGTTGTCATTTGAACCATTGAAGTTCAAACGAAATTTGGTTTCTGCAGTCATACAAACAAGTAGAAGAACCAAGACACAACACAATTTACACAAACATCCATCACAGCGAATCTCCTCGCTGTAATGGAAGGCAAAGTCTTATCTCTCCCCTGCACTCCCCATTCTCCTCCCGATGTCAAAGTCAAATCCCCCAGCGGGCAATGGTAAATAAGTCCCGCGGCCATTAAAGCCGCGCCGGGCGATGCAAGGCCACGCTCCGGGTCTTGATGTTGGACCCCCCGGCGGGCGCAAGCAAGTCCCACGGCCATTAAAGCCGCGCCGGGCGATGACTTTAAGACTTTTGCCTCCATCACAGTGAGGAGGTGCCTGGTGAACTCACTGTGGTGGATGTTAATTTGTGTTTATTGTGTGTTTTGTTATTTATTTTATGTATGACTGCAGGCAACGAAATTTCGTTCAGACCGAAAGGTCTGAATGACAATAAAGCAATCTAAGTCTAAATCTAAATCTAAAAGTCAGACCCCGTTCCAGGTAATTTTCAATCCCGCAACTCGGGCAGGAGAAGTCGCCATTGCGGAAGCTCCGAAAAGCGATCTCCCACCAGGGACCCGCGAGCTCCCGATGTCACCGTCCACCGGGCCGCCGGCTGGAGCCTCCGAATCTCTGGGGTCGGGCCGCAGCAGCGCGCCACCACAGCTCCTCCCGTTCCAAACTCGGCCAGTTCCACGATGGTGAGTAGTCCGCAGGCTCCACGACTGGAGCCCCCAGGTCGTTCCGGTTTGAGGCCGCTCCACGGTGCTAGGCCCCAACGACAACGGAGACCCGACAGGGAAAATGTCGGGTCCCCTGTACAGGGAAAAGATTTTAAAAGTTCCCCCCCCCCCACCCCCCCACCCCTCGCCCCCCACACACATACCCAGTTTTAAAAAACACTATAACTACACTCAAACGAGACACAAAATAAAAAAAGGCAGACGGACTGCAGAGGCCGCTTCGACGTGAGTCGTGCCGCCCACCCGATTCGGAGATTGTTTCGCTGAACACCTCCGCTCGGTCCGTCTTAACCTACCTGATCTCCCGGTGGCTCAGCACTTCAACTCCCTCTCCCATTCCCAATCTGACCTTTCTGTCCTGGGCCTCCTCCATTGTCAGAGTGAGGCCCAGCGCAAATTGGAGGAACAGCACCTCATATTTTGCTTGGGTAGTTTACACCCTGGCAGTATGAACATTGACTTCTCTAACTTCAGACAGCCCTTGCTTTCCCTCTCCATCCCCTTCCCCTTCCCAGTTTTCCCACTAGCCTTACTGTGTCCGCCTACATTCTATCTTTGTCCCGCTCCCTCCCCTGACATCAGTCTGAAGAAGAGTCTCGACCCGAAATGTCACCCATTCCTTCTCCATCAAAGCCAGCATGAGGACATGCTGCCTCACCCTCTGAGTTACTCCAGCATTTTCTGTCTACCTTAGGAGAAGTCAGTATGGTATTAGGAAGGGAAGATCTTGTCTCAAAATCTGATTGAGTTTTTTGGGGGTGTGAATAGGAAAATTGATGAGGGCAGAGCTGTGGACTTGGTTTGCCTTTGACAAGGTTCCACATGGTCGTCTGGTGTGGAATCCTAGGGCACAAGTCATCCAAGGCACATTTGCAAATTGGATCCAAAATTGGCTTGGTGATAGGAGGCAACACATGAATTAGTGGAACCATAGTTAGCAATGAAGGTTGTCCGGGATCAGTGGGATAGTTGGGCAGAGCAGTAGCTGATGGAATTTAATCCAGACAAGTGTGAGGTTGCACTTTGGAAAGTCAAATGCAGGTAGGACATATAGAGTAAACGGCAGGGACATTAAGAGCATTGACGTACAGAGGGATGGTAGTGTGCAAGTGCACAACTCCTTGAGGGGACACATGTGGATAAGATCAGCATTTGGCACTTTTGCTTCATAGGCTGAGACATTGATTATAAGATTTGGGATGTCATGTTGCAGCTATACAAAACAATTGTTCGACTGTACTTAATAGAAGATTGTGCAGAGTACTGGTCACTACACGACTAGAAAGATATGGTAGCGATAGTTTAGTTTATTGTCACGTGTACCGAACTGCAGTGAAAAGCTTTTGTCGCGTGCTATCCAGTCAGCGGAAAGACTATACATGATTATAATCGAGCCATCCACAATGTACAGATACAGGATAAAGGGAATAACATTTAGTGCAAAATAAAGTCCAGTAAAGTCCAATTAAAGATAGTCCGAGGGTCTCCGGTGGCGTAGATAGTAGCTCAGGACCGCCTCTCGTTGTTGATAGGATCGTTCAGTCGCCTGATAACAGCTGGGATGAAACTGTCCCTGATTCTGGAGGTGTACGATTTCACACTTCTATACCTCTTGCCTGATGGGAGGGGGGAGGGGAGGGAGTGGCCAGGGTGCGACTCGTCCTTGATTATGGTGCTGGCCTTGCCGAGGCAGCGTGAGGTATAAATGGAGTCAATGGAAGGGAGGACGGTTTGTGTGATGGTCTGGGCTGCGTCCACAATCCACTACAATTTCTTGTGGTCTTGGATGGAGCTGTTCACAAACTGAGCTGTGATGCATCCGGATAAAGGTCGTGTTGCGACAACGTTTAGTCAATTTGTTGAAGAGGAAGGATACAATTAGTTAAGTTCCCCAACTATGCTGTGATGCGTCTGGATAGAGAGAGTACAGAAGAGGTTCACCAGGATTTTGCACAAATTGAGGGCTGTAGTTATAAGGAAAGATTATATAGACTGGGCATATTCAGACTGGAATGTTGGACGCTGAGGGGTGATCTTTTTTTTTCAAGCTTTATAAACTTATGAGAGGCATATCTAAAGAATACTGTACAATCTCCAGGGCTAACGAGTCTCGAACTTGAGGACAGATTAAGGTGCGAAGAGGGCGGCACGGTGGCATAATGGTAGAGTTGCTGCCTTACAGCGCTAGAGATCTGGGTTCGATCCTGACTACGGGTACTGTCTGTACGGAGTTTGTACGTTCTCCCCGTGATCGCATGGGTTTTCTCCGAGATCTTTGGTTTCCTTCCACACTCCAAAGACGTACAGGTTTGTAGGTTAATTGGCTTGGTGCAAGTGTAAATTGTCCCTAGTGTGTGAGTAGGATAGTGTTAATGTGCCGGGATCGCTGGTCGGTGCGGACTCGGTGGGCCGAAGGGCCTGTTTACGCGTTGCATCTCTCAAAAAAAATTTAAGGAATTTGGACAGGAACTTGGATAGGGAAGGTATAGGTAGATACCGGCCTAATATTGGCAAATAGAACATGTGTGGATAGCATGGGAAGGGTTGCCAACTGTCCCGTATTAGCTGGGATATCCCTATATTGGGCTGAATTGGTTTGTCCCATGCGGGACCGCCCTTGTCCCATATTTGACTGCTACTTCTCGGGTCGAGGGGACTGTTGGGTCAGAGCGTCGCGTCCGGCCCCGCCTCACCCGTCCTGACGTAGTGCAGCCCATGGAGTGCAGCAGCAGTACCTCGCCCGTGGCCCTGTCAGTTGGCAGCCCGGCCAGCTGTCTGACCTTCGGAACTTCGCTTACTGCCGACCTTACCACTCCTCCTTCCCATGGCCAATCATCGGTTCATGAGTTAGATGGGGTGCCGGGCTTTGCCTGCAGCAGAACACCAATCCCAGCTGGCGGGCCAGCTGAAGAGTTTTGGCCCGGGCTGCGCGAGGTCGCACGCAAAGTCCGGCACCTGGGCTAAATCTCCTCAGCTGGCCCACTGGCTGGGCTTTGTGTGCAGTCCAGCACCCGGGCCAACTCATCATTCACCCAGACACGGCCGAGTCGGTCAACTAATTGCCGTCGGGAATTTGTCCCTTATTTTGACCTTTAGTCCCTTATTTGGGAGTGAGAAAGTTGGCAACACTAAGCATGGGTGAGGTGGACCAAAGGGCCTTTTTCTGTGTTGTGTGGTTCTATGATCCCATGTAAGACTTGTAAACAGATTGATCTTGCGTGATTCCTAACTAATAATTTCAATGACTAAGAATATTTTAAATGATTTCTCAATAATTTGTTTTGAACAATGTTCTGACTGGAGCATTGTCCTGTTACTTTGGGGGATTTACTGTTGTCAAAACCTTCAGGGTAGATGCTTATTGTCACCCTTTGGGACTCGTGCTTATCACACCATTAGATAAGGAATTGACAATAAAGATCTAAGATAAACGTTTGCAGTCTTCTCTCTGTAAATGTACCTGAGGATATCCATCATATTTAGTTTAGTTTAGTTTGGAGATACAGTGCGGAAACAGACCCTTCAAGTCCGCACCGATCAGCGATCTCCGCACACTGACACTACCCTACACACACTGGGGACAATTTACAATTTTACCAAGCCAATTAACCTGCAAACCTCTATGTCTTTGGAGTGTGGGAGGAAACCGAATATCTCGGAGAAAACCCACGCGGGTCACGGGGAGAACGTTCAAACTCCGTATGGACAATTTACAATTTTTATCAAGCCACATAACAAACAAAACTGTACGTCTTTGAAGTGTGGGAGGAAACTGTAGCACCCTGAGAAAAACCTCGCAGGTCACGGGGAGAACGTACAAACTCCGTACAGACAAGCACCCGTAGTCGGGATCGAACCCGGGTCTCTGGCGCTGTAAGGTTCAAGGTATTTTTATTAGTCACATTCACATACACCCAGGTGTAGTGAAGTGAAATGCTTTTTGCCATTATGCAGCACACAAAAAAGAGAATACAGACACAACACCAAGATAGTCTTAACACTGAACATCCCCCCACAATGGCTCCCACCATGAGGGAAGGCACAAAGTCCAGTCCCCAACCCCAGTTCACCCATAGTCGGGCCCATTGAGGCCTCCACAGTTGCCTCTACGGAGGCCCGATGTTCCAGGCCGTTCTCGCCGGGTGATGTTGCTCTGGCGTCGGGAGAGTCCTCCCAGCGGCCTGGGAACCCTGGAACGGCCGCTTCCGCACTGGGGGCCGCGGTTTCCGAAGCCAACAAGGCCGCGCCGGTTGGAGCTCCACAACTGGCGATCTCATCTAGAGATCCCAGGCTCCCGGTGTAAAGTTCAGCGCCACCGCCCGCAGCTGGTCGCTCCACAGTCTCGCAGCTCCGCGATGTTTTCCCCAGCGATCCTCAGCTCACCGGAGCTCCAGCGCGGCGACCCGGGCAAGGCATCGCCCGCACCGCGATAGCGCTCCAGCGCTGTGCCGCCGCCGAAGCCGAGGTTCTGGGCGGTCCCGACAGGAAACGCCACTCCAGGCCCGCTGGTAGGCCGCGAGGACGGGTCGAACCTGCAGCCCGGAGAAAAGCTGCCTCTCCGGCCAGGTAGGGACCCTGAAAGGTAGTTTCCCCCTTCCCCCCCCCCACCCACCCCCCACACAAAAAAGTCTAGACCTCCAAAACAAAACACTTTACTAACTAAAATAAAAAATAAAGATGAAAGGACAGACAGCTGCTGGCTGGGCAGCCGCACACAGGACAGCGCCCCCTGTAAGGCAGCAAATCTACCGCTGCACTACCATGACGCTGCTTAATGCAATTCTTGTATTACAATTCTGAATACAATATCAGAATTTTCAGTATCAGAATATTGAAGGGTAAAATAAATATTTGTTTGACTCCTAATTTATACATGAGCTGGATTAGATTTCTACCACATTGGGTTAAGGTTTTTCATGTGGTGAATAAAGTGCAGACTACACTTTCCTCATTTCCAGTTCAATACAGCCTGAAGCAATCAGCATAAAATGTCAATATGGTACTGAGGAAAATGAACTGACTGCCTCTTAGTAAATCCAACAGTGGTGAAGCTAGAGGGGAAGGGTTCAGACTTATAAATGAACAGAATTAACACGTGTATAAAATCATAAGAGGAATAGATCGGGTAGACGCACAGAGTCTCTTGCCCACAGTAGGGGAATCGAGGACCAGAGGACATCGGTTCAAGTTGAAGGGGAAAATATTTAATAGGACTCTGAGGGGTAATTTTTTCACACAAAGGGTGGTGGGTGTATGGAACGAGCTGCCAGAGGAGGTAGTTGAGGCGGGGACTATCCCAACATTTAAGAAGCAGTTACACAGTTACATGGATAGGGCAGGTTTGAAAGGATATGGGGTAAACGCAGGCAGGTGGGCCTAGTGTAGCTGGGACATGTTGGTCGGTGTGGGCAATTTGGGCCGAAGGGCCTGTTTCCATGCTCTATGACTCTATGACAAGATTTACCATGACAAGAACTATGCTACTTATTAATCAAAAGGATATAAGTTATTACAAGCACACATGTAGCTTAAGCTCAGCTTCAATCAAAGACAAAAAAGACAATTGCCTGTATACTTCAAATCTACATTAAAGGCCAAATTAGCTCCTGAATTAAATATGGAATAATTCTTTCCATAGGACATTATTCCTCTCACGGCTGCAACTGATATTAATCCTTTCAGGTGCAAAGGAGGATCTTTGGAGGCTCCTTTAATTTAGTTTAGATCGGAGATATAGTGCGGAAGCAGGCCCTTTGGCCCATCGAGTCCGCGCCGACCAGTGATCCCTGTTCACTAATACTATCCTACACACACTAGGGACAATTTACAATTTTTACCAAGCCAATTAACCTTCAAACCTGCACGTCTTTGAAGTGTGGGAGGAAACCGGAGCACCCTGAGAAAATCCACGCAGATCACGGAGCGAACATACAAACTCCATACAGACAGCACCCATAGTCAGGATCGAATCCGGGGTCTCTGGCGCTGTAAGGCAGCAACTCTACCACTTCGCCACTGTATCGCCCCCTACTTATTAATCACAAGGATATGTTATTGCAGGCACAGATATAGTTTAAGGACATCTTCAACCAAAGAAAAATAGGACAAATGCCTGTATACTTCAAATATCTATAAATGGCCAAATGAGCTCCTAAATTAAATATGGAATAATTGTTTTCATCGGACATTATTCCTCCCACGGCTGCAACTGGTCCTCCTCCCTGGACTCTGTCCAGTGATCCCGACAGTCCTTTCAGGTTAGGTAGAGGTTCACTTGCAACCTCATCTACTGTATCTGTTGTTCAAGATGTGGACTCTCATACATTGGCGAGACCAAGCGTAGACTGGACGTTAAAGAAGGAACTCCAGATGCTGGAAAATCGAAGGTACACAAAAATGCTGGAGAAACTCAGCGGGTGCAGCAGCATCTGTGGAGTCAAGGAAATAGGTAACGTTTCGGGCCGAAACCCTTCTTCACACCGTAGACTGGGCGATCGTTTCGCTGAACACCCTCGCTCGGTCTGTCTGAACCAACCTGATTTCCCGGTTGCTAAACACTTTAATTCTCCTTTCCATTCCCACACTGGCCTTTCTGTCCTAGGTCTCCTCCATTGTCAGACTGAGGCCAAACGCAAATTGGAGGAACAGCATTTCATATTTCGCTTGGGCAGCAATGGTATGAATTTTGATTTCTCTAACTTCAACTAACCCCGGCATTCCCTCTCTCTCTATCCCTCCCCCACCCAAGTCGCACCAGCTTCTCGTTCATTGTCTATATCTCTTGTGCCCCTTTTCCCTGACATGTCTGAAGAAGGGTCTCAACGACAAATGTCACTCTCCAGAGATGCTGCCTGTCCCGCCGAGTTACTCCAGCTTTTCGTCTCTATCTTTGATATTTATCCTTTCAGGTGCAAAGAAGGATATTTGAAGGCTCCAGAATGATTCCTGTGATCAGTTACTAAAGGGCCTGTCCCACTTGGGCGTCATTTGCGCGACATTATTTACGCGTCACGATGCACGACGCGCACGTCGTGACGCGAACGTGATGCGCAAATGACGCCCAAGTGGAACAGGCCCTTTAGTTCTACTTCAGAATCTTTCTTTACACGACTTAATCTTGTCTCACTTGAGCTGAGAGGCCAGTTTTTACCGAAGGCGAGACATTCCACACCTGATGCTGCTTGAGCGTTTATCGCTTTGAATCATTCCTCTGTTAGCTTGTGCAGCTGTTACATTTTAATGATTTTTCTCGTTGTTTTAGTCTGGATAATTCTATCTTCCCTGTACTCCGTCATTCTCATAGGTAGCTACCTTGTCTTGAGATTTAATTAAACTAACATCATTGGGAAGGCAGGAAAGTGGTAAAGGGCCTGTCCCACTTACGCGACCTTTACAGGTGACTGCCGGCACTCGTCATAGGTCGCCGAAATTTTCAACATGTTGAAAATTCAGCGGCGACCAGAAAGACGCTACAACTCTTTGGAGACCTCTCATGACCATACAGGCGACCCCTGGCGACATGTTGCGGGTGACCTCTCACGACCAGAGGAGACGTCTCACGACCATACAGCCTATGGTCGTGAGAGGTCTCCAAAGAGTCGTAGCGTCTTTCTGGTCACCGCTGAATTTTCAACATGTTGAAAATTTCGACGACCTATGACGTGTGCCGGCAGTCGCCTGTAAAGGTCGCGTAAGTGGGACAGGCCCTTAATAGTCTATTGAAACATTGGGTGCGCAGGTGTCCAAAAGGGATGATCTTATAGAGGTGTATAAAACTATGAGAGGAATAGATCGGGTAGAAGCACAGAGTCTCTTGCCCAGAATGGGGTGATCGAGAACCAGAGGACATAGGTTTAAGGTGAGGGTGGAAAGGTTTAGCAAAAATCTGAGGGGCAACCTTTTTCACACAAAGGGTGGTAGGTTTATGGAACGAGCTGCCGGAGGAGTGATCAAGAAAGCATGCAGCAGAAACAATGTAGATATAATGGGAAGTATTAATTTTCAGAATGTATGAGGAGAATTGCTCCTGTCATAAAGTCAATTGAGCTACTGCGACCCGCTGCACATTCGCACACTGAATAATTTCTCCTTTAGTATTGGGGCGACACGGTGGTGCAGCGGTAGAGTTGCTGCCTTACAGCGCTTACAGTGCTGGATACCCGGGATCGATCCTGACTACGCTACTCTCTGTATGTAGTTTGTACGTTCTCCCCGTAACCTGCGTGGATTTTTCTTCCTCGAGATCTTCGGTTTCCTCCCACACTCCAAAGACGTACAGGTTTGTAGGTAAATTGGCTTGGTATAAATGCAAATTATCCCTTGTGTGTGTGTGTGTAGGATAGTGTTAATGTGCGGTGATCGCTGGTCAGTACGGACTCAATGGGCCAAAGTGCCTGTTTCCGCCTTCTAAGACTAAAACTAAAAACATTCACCTTCTCAAAATCATTTTGCCATGGGAAACTATTTGGCTCTGAGCCAAAGCAGCCTTTTTGCAGGAGCATGAAGAACATTCTTAGTTTTATGTTTTGTTCCAGGTTTCCGTTCTCTTGAGACTACCGCTGGATACACAAATGTTTCCTGCTCTCTGCCTGAACTAAAAAAATCTGATCCACATTGCTTTCATTTTCATCTTTTACTTTCTTCATTTCTTGACAGCTCTTTCCCTTCCTTGACTTCTGTACTCCAACTTTGGGAGGCTCGTATCAACTCGAAGCCAAAATATAACAAAGGGGAACTGCAGATGCTGGTTTATGCCAGACATAGACACAAAATGCTGGAGTAACTCAGCGGGTCAGGCAGCATCTCTGGAGAGAATGGGAGAGTTCCAACCCGAAACGCCACCTACGCATTTTCTCCAGAGATGCCTGCTGGGCCGGTTGAATTACCCCATCATTTTGTATCTATTGAAAGGCCACTGCCTTACATGTTAATTCTGAGTACATTTCATCACACCCCACTTACTGCAGGACAACATTGCATTCTCCCAGGTCCTGCATTTTTCCATCACACCAAGGGGTTCCGTGAAGATTTACAGCAAATGGATTCTTATGGTAAGACGGCACGGTGGCGCAGCGGTAGAGTTGCTGCCTTACAGCACCAGAGACCCAGGTTCGATCCCGACTACAGATGCTGTCTGTACGAAGTTTGTACCTTTTCCCCTTGTTCTGCGTGGGATTTCTCTGAGATCTTCGGTTCCCTTCTACACTCTAAGGACATACAGGTTTGTAGGTTAACTGGCTTGGGACAAATGTAAATGCTGGTCGGTGTGGACACAGTGGGCCGAATGGCCTGTTTCCGCGCTGTATTTCTAAACTAAACTAAACAAAACCATTTCTAACGCTGATTTTCTGGTATTTAATAGATGTTCCAACCCCGGGGCAGTTCAATGTGCAGCTGGTAGTGTGTGTAGGACAGTGTAAGTGTGCGGGGATCGCTGGTTGGGGCAGACTCGATTGGTTGAAGGGCCTGTTTTCGTACTCAGGATCGAACCCGGATCTCTGGCGCTGTAAGGCAGCAACTCAACCGCTGCACCACTGTGCCACCCATTTAAATTTACACTTCCCTTTATTTATGTCCCATTGCCAGATTGGAATCTGCGGATGATCTGAATAGACAATCGACAATAGGTGCAGGAGTAGGCCATTCGGCCCTTCGAGCCAGCACCGCAATAAGTACATCACAGCTGTGACTGACTGCAATAGTACCTGCCTCAACTATATCCTACGGCAGCTCGTTCAATACACCCACCACCCTTTGTGTGAAAAATTTGCCCCTCTGGTTCCTATTAAATCTTTCCCCTTCTCACCTTAAACCATTGTCCCCTGGTTCTCGATTCTCCTACTCTGTGCGTCTACCCAATCTCTTCCGCTCATGATTTTACACACCACTATAAGATCACCCCTTTTTTTTTTTTAATCAAAAAATGTATTCAATTATTAAAAAATAATATTTACACTGCAATAAAACAAGCCAGAACCCACCACCATAATACAATACAAACATATATCCATAATAAACTACTATACAACTATGAAACAATCCTTATAGAGGATACATTCCACATCCTGTGGAGCCCAGCAGTCCTGGAACTCCCTCAGGGTGCCTTTGGACAGGGCGTATTCCCTTTCTAACCACACCGGGCACGGACGTATCCCTGGAAAAGGGGCAAGCAGCCGGCTCGGGTAGAGCCCTCCACCGCCTGGCGCCTTGACTCGTGGATGGCCAGCTTGGCCAGGCCCAGGAGCAACCCAACCAGGACATCTTCAGCCCTACCCTCTTCCGTACGCACAGGGTGTCCAAAGATGGGGATGGTGGGTGAAAAATGCAGCCAGAAGGCAAGGAGCAGCCCCTTTAGGTATTCAAACAGCGGCTGCAGCCTCACGCACTCCATGTACACGTGGTACACAGACTCTTCCAGCCCGCAAAAGTGGCAGGCGGCTAGCGAGTCTGTGAACCACGAGAGAAACAGGTTGCAGGGAACACCTCGGTGCAATACCCTCCACCCAGGTCCCCAATGTAGGGGGGGAGAATCCCTGCGTAGAGGGATCCCCACCAGGGGCCCCCCTCGTGACCGGAAGGCAACACCGGCCGCCACTTAGTGTCCGGACGGTGGACCAGGGTAAGGAAGTGCAGGGTGTGGAGGAGTAGCCTGTACAGGACACACCTCCCTGCATCTCGGAGGGAGATGAAGGGTGTCGAGGAAAGGCGGCTTAAATTGTGTGGGACCGGCTCCCGGGATGGATTACGGCGCCTGGGTCCGATGAATACTTCCGGCTGAGCGGTGGCTTGCTCAACCACAGGTACTCCACACGTTTGAGCCCCCCCGACACCCGGTGGGGCGGGACAAGGACCGGCTGCTCTCACGCCCGGGCCGGCCCCCTCCGCCGGCGGAAGGTGGGGCTCAGTCTACAGCAACCAGGTTCCAGACTCTCAACATGTCCCTGTAGAAGCCGGGCATCCCTATCAGGACCGCACGACTGATGCCCACCATCGGGATCTGCGTACCACCTTGAAGGCAGCGGCCCCGTTGGAAAAAATGCGTCGCCAGCATGTGCCACCTGGGAGGATGCCCTGAGTACAGGTAACTCTGCAAGGTCCTGAGTCGGAGAGCCGCCAACTTGGTGCGAATGCAGACCAGCGACTGACCGCCCTCTTCGATCGGGAGACTCAGGACCGCTGCAGAGACCCATTGCTTTCCGTTGCCCCAGAAGAAGTCCACCAACTTCTTCTGTAT
>CM075977.1:203521425-203604722 GCA_038087875.1 Malacoraja senta | reverse complement strand
TGCTATTTCTACACTAACTTCCCTCAATGTCCTCAGGAATATCCTGTCAGGACCTGGAGACTTATCCGTTTTCATATTTTTCAAAAGTGTCCGCACCTCCTCTTCTTTGAATCTCATGGTTTCCATTGCTACTCTGCTTGTTTCCCTTACCTCACATAATTCCATATCCTTCTCCTTGGTGAATACCGAAGAAAATAAATTGTTCAATATCTCCCCCATCTCTTTTGGCTCTGCAGATAGCTGTCCACTCTGACTCTCTAATGGACCAATTTTATTCCTTGTTATCCTTTTGCTATTAATATAGCTGTAGAAACCCTTTGGATTTACTTTCACCTTACTTGCCAAAGCAACCTCATATCTTCTTTTAGCTTTTCTAATTTCTTTCTTAATATTCTTTTTTACATTCTTTATACTCCTCAAGCACCTCATTTACTCCATGCTGCCTAAAATTATTATGGATCTCTCTCTTTTTCCGAAACCAAGTGTCCAATTTCCCTTGAAAACCATGGCTCTTTCCAATTTTTACTATTTCCTTTCAACCAAACAGGGACATAAAGATTCTGTACTCTTAAAATTTCACCTTTAAATGTCCTCCATTTCTCTTCTACATCCTTCCCATAAAACAACATGTCCCAATTCACTCCTTTTAAATCCTTTCGCATCTCCTCAAAGTTACCCTTTCTCCAATCAAAAATCTCAACCCTAGGTCCAGTTCTGACCCTCTCCATAATTATATTGAAACTAATGGTATTGTGATCACTGGACCCGAAGTGCTCCCCGACGCTTACCTCCGCCACCTGCCCTGTCTCATTTCCTAACAGGAGGTCCAGCACTGCCCCTTCTCTAGTAGGTACCTCTATGTATTGCTGCAAACCCCCCCCACATAAATTAACCAAGAAACATTGAAACAAACTTTTAGAACATACTAAAAATAATAAAAACAGTAGAAAGGACACAGACTGTTGGCGAGGCTGCCATGACGATGGCGCCACCAGGTGTATAACACCTTATCCTTCCATTTCTTTGTATCTCCCTCTCCCCTGACCAAGGATCTGAAGAAGGGTCTCGACCCGAAACGTCAGCCATTCCTTCTCTCCAGAGATGTTGCCTGTCCCGTGAGTTACTCCAGCACTTTGTGTCTATCTTCAATGTAAACCAGCACCTGCAGTTCCTTCTTACACACTATATTTTGTTTGTCTTCCAGAACACTGTGAGTTAAGTAGCCTTCCTGACTCAGATCAGCAGCTTAACAACCTGTTTAATCTTTACTCTTCTGTGCACAGTTGAGTAACATAATGCCGTCTCTTTCTGCAGAGTGCGGTGAGCGATTTGGTACGTAAATATACTCATGCAAAGCACTTTGGTTCATTAACTTTACAACAATGTAACATCCAGGTTTAATTATTTTTTTATCTTTACTTGGATGAACCTTTTTAATGAACCTTTAAACTGTATTTCCTCAGGCAGGAAAATATCACGTCTCCCACTCGCCGATTTAGTTGTGGACATTCCCTTCTCCGATAAGATGATGACTAGCTGTTGGTTGTTCCTATTCCACCTCCTGCCCCTTCTGTGGAAAAGTCTCCTGAAAACCTTCACTGGCCCTACACCCCACCTCTGAACCACAGTCGAGTGAAAGCAAACTCTTCCCGATTTCTGGGGACGTTTAAAATTGAAAAAGAGATGGTTTTGGTGCTTTTGAAGAGCATCAAGATAGATAAATCCCCAAGTCCCGATGGGTGGTGGATCTTTAAGAGTTCGAGTTCAAGAGAGTTTATTGTCATGTGTCCCTGATAGGACAATGAAATTCTTGCTTTGCTTTAGCACACCAGAACATAGTAGGCACGAATACAGAACAGATCAGTGTGTCCATATATCATTGTATAAATATATACGCACATGAATAAATAAACTGGTAAAGTGCAAATAAACAGATAATGGTCTATTTTACTTCGAAGTCACATGTGTGACTACGTGAAGAAGCCCGCCAGCCTGCATGCGCGTCAATACGTCCAACGCGTGGCGCACGACTGGCTGGGAGGAGCGTCGCTCCTCCAGCGGTAAGTTTAAACCTCGCAGGTAAGTTTCAAACTTATTCCGAGGTCGTGTTTTCTGTTAGAAATCTTCTCTTACAGTGTTTGCTGAACGGATAATGGAGTCCAGGGAGAAAGCCAGCCGGGCCACGGGGAAACCGGCTACGGAGGACCGCGGAAGTGCGGGTAGCCGTCGGCCGTCGGTTTCGCCGTCAGATTCGCTGATAGTGGAGTCAGCGACTTCAGACTTGGTGCTTGCTCAAAGCACTTTGGCAACCCCGAAAGGGGGCAAAGCCAAATGCAAGTCTGTGAGGCTTGTAGACTCAGACGAGTCAGGCCAGGAGGATTTCCCCTCCTACAACCATGGATAACGTCTTCGGGCGTTTATCCCGGATGGAGCACCTCATGGAGAGGATGCTCCATCATAATATGCTCCGTGATACAGAGACATATAAGCGCAGGTCTCTTTTCGAGCCTGCGGCAGCGCCTTGTCCAGGGCTGCTTAATGCCTCCCACTCTGAGGAAGGGAATGTCAGGGGTCAGTATATGACTGACTCCGAATTCGGAGGTATGTCCGTGGAACATACTGGGATGCATGACATACGTGAGGCTCAACAAGAATTGCCTGTCATGGCGTCGAGATTCGCGATACCCTCGCAAACAAGGGAGCCGCTGCAAGAAGAGCTGGCTTTACAGCATCAACTACCTCATGTCTCACCAATTACAGGAACAGGTTATGGTTGAAATGGCTGCAAAATACCACATGCCTGTAAATTGTGCATCCCTAAAAGTGCCAGCAGTCAACAGCTCTATCTGGGGATACATTGGAGGGGGCATCAAGGCCCACGAAATGAAGCTCCAATGAATTTTAAAATTGCTGGCTTCAGGCATCACGGCGTTTGCCAGATCTGTGGATGGCGGGCTGTTATCGGACGTCCAGCAGGATGCCCTGGCGTTAATGTGTAATGCACACTTCGAAATGAACTGCTTCTCAAAGAATGCCATCAGGCCTGCCTTAAATTCAAAATTTGCAGGCCTTTGTAAGTCCAGCAATGTCCAGCCGCCTAATCTTCTGTTCGGGGAAGACCTACCCAAACAAGTAAAAGACCTGGATGAGGAAGCAAAAGCTGTCGGGTTAATAAAAGCACCAACGACAAACAAAGCTTCACTGTTTTGGCGACAACACCCCTACGCCTACAGCAGCAATTAGCGGTTCGCTGAAGCTGTTGGCAGCTCGAAAGTTGATTTTTCTGGGCAGAGGTCTTTTTTAGGCCAAGGCCCAGGCCAGCCTTCATGGAAAATGCGAAATCCTCGCACTCCAGCAGTTCTACCCTCCAAACCTCGAGGACGGAAATAGAACCCATATTATGTGCCTTTGGGCCTACCACAAGACCACCGAAAACCATGGAGGTAGGTGGGTCTGGTTCTTTCCGGAACATGGGGTGTGTGGACCAGTTACAAGTTGGTGTTAGATTACACTTGTTTTTGCACGAATGGTGGTGGATAACATCAGATCCGTTTATACTGCACAGTATACAAGGGTTCCAAATTGAATTTCTTTCTAACTCATTGCCACCCATACAACATACACCATCGGCATTTATTCATTCCAAACAAGAAGGTTTGGATATACAAGCAGAAATTCATAAATTACACACAAAAGTGGTAATCGAGAAGTCAAGTCATGAACTTCATCAATTCATCTCCAATATATTCTCTAGGCAAAAGAAAGATGGAGGATGTCGGATCATCCTTGATTTAACACAACTTAACTCACATGTGCAGTGTAGACATTTTAAAATGGAAAACTTCGTTACTGCCAAACAACTGATTTCCACAGGATGTTTTATGGCATGCATCGATCTCAAAGATGCATACTATTCAGTTCCCATTCACAGGGATCACCGGAGATATTTGAAATTTAGTTGGATGGGGCAACTATGGCAGTTTAAAGCATTGCCTAATGGGCTAACTTCAGCTCCCAGGTTATTTTTTATTTTATTTTTTTAAATTATTTTTATTAGAAGTACGGTAAATTACAGTAATACACAACACTTATATCTTAATACATTCTTTATACCGCTTCATTTTTTTAAGCTTTAAGAGAAAGATAGAAGTAAGAAAAGTAAAGAAAGTGCGCAAGAGTCGTGAGGTGCAAGAGAGTGTTGTGAAAAGAAAGCCCCTTAGAAAAGAAGTTAGAGAAGGAAGTAAAGTAAGAAAGTAGATCCTAGAAAAGAAAGAAAAAGAGAGTAGGAACAATCGCAGAAAGGGAACCACCAACCAAGTCTGTTTTTATTGTTTTACCTCCCATTACCAGGTCCTGATACCATTTCTTTATTTATTTATTTTTTAAATTACTATTGCACCTCATGCTTGTAATAGGTCCAAAAACGTAGACCACGTCTTTTGGAATTGGTCTGCTTTCCCTGCTAAGAGGAATCTCATCTCTTCCAGATGTAATGTTTCCAACATATTTGATGTCCACATTTTTATTGTTGGTGTGGGCGCATTTTTCCAGAATTTAAGTATAAGCCTTTTTCCCATTATTAGCCCGTAATTGAATAAGTTCTTCTGATACACGTTTAATTCAGGGATACCTTCCGATATTCCAAAAATGATCCATTCTGGTTTTGGTACCAGTTTTATTTTAATTAATTTTGAGAAAATATCAAATATTTCATACCAGAATTTTTGGATTTTTGTACAAAAAACAAAAGAATGCGCTATGGTAGCTTCTTGACATAGACATTTAACACAGATTGGTGAAACATTAGGAAAGATTTTATTTAATTTAGTTTTTGAATAATATAGTCTATGTAATGTTTTGAATTGGATGAACGTATGTCGTACGTTGATCGAACATTTATGCACCTGTAGTAAGTGTTTACCCCAGCTCTCTTTTGAAATTTTTATAGCTAATTCTTGTTCCCAGTCTCTTCTAATTCCTTCTGTTGTGGGTATTTCTATGTTTAAAATGATATTATATAAGTACGATATTAGATTAGCTGATTCCGCCTTTGTCTTCATTGCTTCATCTAGTAAGTCGGAAGGCATATTATGATAGTCTTTTGTGTATTTTTTCAGGTAATCACGAATTTGTAGATATTTAAAATATTGATTATTTTGTCAGATTATATTTCAGTTGTAGTTGTTGAAATGATAGTAATTTTCCCCATTCATACAGATCTTCGAGCGTTTTGATTCCCATTCTTTCCCATTGTATAAATGATTTGTCTATGGTTGAAGGTTTAAACGATGGGTTATTAACTATTGGTATTGAGAGAGATAGGTTTCTTAATTTTAGATTCTGTTTTATTTGTTTCCATGTTCTAATTGTGCTATTTATAATTGGGTTTTTATTATAATTTTTATTATTCAAATTTATTGGAGAGAGAATAATCGCTCCTATATTACTCGGGGAACAGTCCTCTTTTTCCATTATAATCCAGTCCACCTGCTGGGCAGAATTGTCCAGCAGGTGAATCATATTTTTAATATTTACTGCCCATTTATAATACATAAAGTTAGGGAGCGCGAGACCCCCCAACTCTTTTCGTTTATTAAGGTGTGCACTTTGTATTCTATGGGATTTATAATCCCATATAAAATTTGTAATGTCTGAGTCCAATTTTTTGAAAAACTTTTTTGGGAGATACATAGGTATTGATTGAAATAGGTATAGTATTTGTGGTAAGAAAATCATTTTTATAGCATTTATTCTGCCTATTAAGGACATCGGAAGTGTTTTCCAGAATTTAATCATATTATTTAATTTCTTAAGTAAGGGATTATAATTGGCTTTAAACATATCCTGGTAATTTCTAGTAATTTCAATTCCCAAATATTTGAATTTTTCTGTAGCTATTTTAAAGGGGAATTTCCTGAGGTGTGTTGAGTCTTTTGGTTTTATCGACATAATTTCACTTTTGTTCCAGTTTATTCTATATCCTGAAAAGGATCCAAAGTCCTCAATTAAATTTAATATATTTGGTATACTAATTTGTGGTTTTCTGATGTACAATAGTACGTCATCGGCATATAAGGATATTTTGTTATTTGAATATTTTGTATTATAACCGTAAATATCCATGTGTGTTCTTATTTTTTCAGCAAGGGGTTCGATTACTAAAGCAAATAACAGCGGTGATAATGAACATCCTTGTCTATTGCCCCTTGATAGTTCAAATTTCGAGGATAATATATTATTAGTTAGTATTCTAGCCGTAGGTTTGTTATATAATAGTTTTATCCAAGCGATGAAGTTCTCTCCCAATTGGAATTTTTGCAATACTTTAATCATATAGTCCCATTCTACTTGATCAAACGCTTTTTCTGCGTCCAATGAGATGATAGATAACTCTTGGTCCTGAGATTTATGTGAGTGCATTATGTTAAGCAAACGTCTCAAGTTATTAAATGAATGTCTCTTAGGTATAAATCCTGTTTGATCCTCATTTATTAGTCTACTAACATACCTGCTTAGTCTACTGGCTAGTGTTTTCGCTATTATTTTTTGATCCATATTTAACAAAGCTATAGCTCTATATGATCCTGGTTCTTCTATATTTTTATCTTTTTAAGTATTAATATGATCGTTGATTCTGCTAGTGTTTCAGGTAAGTTTTGCTCTTTAAAAGCATGTGTATACATTTTCTGTAATCGTGGAGTAACTATGTCATAAAAAGATTTATAAAATTCATTACTGAATCCGTCTGGTCCTGGTGTTTTTCCATTCTTTAGTGTTTTAATTGTGTCTTCTATCTCCTTAGAAGTAATTTGTGCTCCCAGTTTCTCTTGTTCCCTCAGTTCTAATTGTGGTAGGTTACAGTTATCTAAAAATTCTGAGATTTTATTATTGTCTATTAACGTTTTAGATGTGTATAGATTCTGGTAAAATTGAGCAAATCTTTTATTGATATCCTTGGGTAGTGTTAATAATTCCCCTCTGTCTGATTTAATCTTTAGTATTACATTCTCTTTTTCCCGTTTTTTCAGTTGCCGTGAAAGGAGTTTGTGGGGTTTGTCCCCGAATTCGAAGTGTTCTTGTTTTGTGATTTGAAATAATGTTATAACTTTCTCTGACAGTAATTTATTTAGCTTGAATTTCAATAGTAGGATTTTATTATGTTTATCCATAGTTGGATTTTTAGCATTATCTGTATCTAATTGTTTTATTTGTTCTTCTAAATGTCTTTGTTCATTCTTATTCTTTTTATTTTGATAAGCTTGGAATGAAATAATGACTCCTCTAATAAATGCTTTGAAGGATTCCCATAATAGCGTGGGGGAAATATCTGGTGTATCATTTATCTCAAAAAATAGATCCATCTGTTTTTTTAGATATATACTCCCTTGTGGGTCTTTTAAGATTTGCGAGTTAAACCTCCAGAACGATTTATTCATAGACATTCCTTCTAGTTTTAAAACAAAAGTTAACGGAGAGTGGTCTGAGATCGCATTAGTGTGGTATTTAGTGTTCATAGTGTGCGGAATTAATTTTGTATCCACAAGAAAGTAGTCTATCCGTGAGTATGTTTTATGCACCGTTGAATAAAATGAATAATCCCTTCCCGTCGGGTTTGCAATCCTCCACACATCTGCTATATTTGTGTTTTCCATATATGTATGTAAAAGTTCACTGGTTTTAGATTTCATATTACCTTTTTGTTTTTGCATTGATTTATCTAGATAAGGGTCTAAAACACAGTTAAAGTCTCCTCCAATTATAACATTTTGATAATTAAATTCTGCAATTATATTCAGAATTTTATTTAAAAATTGAGGGTTATAGAAACATAGAAACATAGAAATTAGGTGCAGGAGTAGGCCATTCGGCCCTTCGAGCCTGCACCGCCATTCAATATGATCATGGCTGATCATCCAACTCAGTATCCCGTACCTGCCGTCTCTCCATACCCTCTGATCCCTTTAGCCACAAGGGCCACATCTAGCTCCCTCTTAAATATAGCCAATGAACTGGCCTCGACTACCCTCTGTGGCAGAGAGTTCCAGAGATTCACCACTCTCTGTGTGAAAAAAGTTCTTCTCATCTCGGTTTTAAAGGATTTCCCCCTTATCCTTAAGCTGTGACCCCTTGTCCTGGACTTCCCCAACATCGGGAGCAATCTTCCTGCATCTAGCCTGTCCAACCCCTTAAGAATTTTGTAAGTTTCTATAAGATCCCCTCTCAATCTCCTAAATTCTAGAGAGTATAAACCAAGTCTATCCAGTCTTTCTTCATAAGACAGTCCTGACATCCCAGGAATCAGTCTGGTGAACCTTCTCTGCACTCCCTCTATGGCAATAATGTCCTTCCCAAGGATATCAATAAAAGATTTGCTCAATTTTACCAGAATCTATACACATCTAAAACGGTAATAGACAATAATAAAATCTCAGAATTTTTAGATAACTGTAACCTACCACAATTAGAACTGAGGGAACAAGAGAAACTGGGAGCACAAATTACTTCTAAGGAGATAGAAGACACAATTAAAACACTAAAGAATGGAAAAACACCAGGACCAGACGGATTCAGTAATGAATTTTATAAATCTTTTTATGACATAGTTACTCCACGATTACAGAAAATGTATACACATGCTTTTAAAGAGCAAAACTTACCTGAAACACTAGCAGAATCAACGATCATATTAATACTTAAAAAGATAAAAATATAGAAGAACCAGGATCATATAGAGCTATAGCTTTGTTAAATACGGATCAAAAAATAATAGCGAAAACACTAGCCAGTAGACTAAGCAGGTATGTTAGTAGACTAATAAATGAGGATCAAACAGGATTTATACCTAAGAGACATTCATTTAATAACTTGAGACGTTTGCTTAACATAATGCACTCACATAAATCTCAGGACCAAGAGTTATCTATCATCTCATTGGACGCAGAAAAAGCGTTTGATCAAGTAGAATGGGACTATATGATTAAAGTATTGCAAAAATTCCAATTGGGAGAGAACTTCATCGCTTGGATAAAACTATTATATAACAAACCTACGGCTAGAATACTAACTAATAATATATTATCCTCGAAATTTGAACTATCAAGGGGCAATAGACAAGGATGTTCATTATCACTGCTGTTATTTGCTTTAGTAATCGAACCCCTTGCTGAAAAAATAAGAACACACATGGATATTTACGGTTATAATACAAAATATTCAAATAACAAAATATCCTTATATGCCGATGACGTACTATTGTACATCAGAAAACCACAAATTAGTATACCAAATATATTAAATTTAATTGAGGACTTTGGATCCTTTTCAGGATATAGAATAAACTGGAACAAAAGTGAAATTATGTCGATAAAACCAAAAGACTCAACACACCTCAGGAAATTCCCCTTTAAAATAGCTACAGAAAAATTCAAATATTTGGGAATTGAAATTACTAGAAATTACCAGGATATGTTTAAAGCCAATTATAATACCCCACAGACGAGTAGGACACTCACTACGGTGTTGAAATCTCAGACACCGTACACTTATTTGATATACTTTTTTTTAATTTTTTTATCATAATACGTCACATCTATGTGTTTTCTTTCCAAGGACAATCGCGGAGGAGAACTACCAAGGAAGTCTATAATAGAAATGCCCCCAAAATAACCAGAGTCCTGAGGTATGAATGCACCATAATAAATAAGATCATTAAAATTGGTAAAAATGTATGATGATAATCAAAAGAAAATGGGAGGAATCACACTATGTAGCTGGAATATAAGGGGTATTAATGAACCTATTAAAAGGAGCAAGATACTAGCTCAGTTGAAATCATACAACACGGACATTTCGTTTCTACAGGAAACGCATCTTAAACATCAAGATCAGACGAGACTGAGGGCGAACTGGATAGGACAAACATTTCACTCTTCATTCACCTCCAAATCTAGAGGCACTGCAATCATCATTCGTAAAGGAATTCCATTTAAATCAAAGAATACTATTTTAGATAAGGAAGGGAGATACCTTATAGTAGCAGGAGAGATCAATAATACGCCAATTACGCTGGTAAATATATACGCGCCCAATTGCAAAAAATCCAGCAAGATTCCGCTTCAGGCATTTTGGTAGTGCCTGACTAGGTTCCCGCTGATGTTGGGAATGATAATAGATCCTTATATGGTTATTTCTAAACACAAACATTTGCTGGTTCATCCCGTGAATCGGGAAGCCCACCCTCTGCATGATAGAATCAATTTATTGATTTGCAGACTCTAAGAAGACCTTTCCTGGGGCTCGGGTTGTCAGACCGAACCGTGGACGTGATCACTGCAGCTTGGAGGGATAGCACCAAGAAGCAGTACATTTCCTACATCAGGAGATGGGAAGTGTTTTGTTTAAATTCTAATATAACGTTAAATACGGCACGGATAACTGATGTCTTAGAGTTTCTTTCAAAATTGTTCTTTGACGAAAGATTAAGTTATAGTGCCATTAACTGTGCCAAAATTGCCTTGTCATCATACTTGCTGCTGGGATCGGGACACCACTCAGTCAGGTCTCACCCTCTGATATCCAGATTTATGAAGGGTATCTTTAACACAAATCCTCCCAGGCCCAGGTACACGGAAGTATAGGATGGTAACATTGTGTGAACACTACTTCACCGATGGACTCCAGCTACTTCCTTATCTTTGGCCCGGCTCACATATAAGGCAGTTATGCTCATGGCGCTAGTTTCAGCGCAACGCGTCCAGTCGTTGCATAAGCTACGGCTGGACACAATGGTTATATCTACCAACAAAATAACGTTCTATGTAAATGAGCTAATTAAACAAAGCAGACCGGGGGTGTTAGGTCTAAAGCTGGAATTTCTGGCATATCCTAAAGACCATAGATTGTGTGTGGTCACACATATTCAACAATATTTTAAGGCTACAAAGAACCTTAGAGGCACGGAGCTGGCAATGTTAATTAGCCACAAAAAACACACACAAGAGGGTTTCAGTGCAGACCATTTCCAGATGGTTAAGATATGTATTGGCTTGTGCAGGAGTGAACACTGATGTTTTTAAATCTCACTCCACCAGGGCCGCAACAACATCAGCAGTGAGGTTTGTGGAGGTTCCGCTGGACCGCATCCTAGCGATAGCAGGATGGTCGAATGAGCGGACTTTCCAAACCTTTTATAAAAACTGATTGCCAGGCCGGGTTCGTTTGCCTACTCAATTTTAAGTTCCGTTCAATAATTTGCTGTCCCGGATGTAAGGGATCAATATTATTATTATCATTTGTTTATTAAAAAGCATCAGCATGTTTTAAATCTATGTCATGTCTGAATGCATTATCTTTTCAATCATTTCTGGTCAACTAATGCAGTGTGTGGCATGGACTCGTGTTCGGGGCATGAAATCACAGAGCTTTAAAGTCTTCACGTAGTCACTCACGTGACTTCGAAGTAAAATAGGAAGATTAAACGAGCTTACCAGTTTGAAGTTTGATCTTTATTTTATGAGAAGTTGTGATGAGGGACTACGTGCCCTGCACTCCCAACCCTCTTCTCATAAATATCATGTGGTAGTTCTAGTTCTCGAATCTTCCTATAATAAGTTCAACAATTGTTTTCTGTGATTTCACACCACTGCTTTGAAGGTTGACGCGCATGCGGGCTGGTGGGCTTCTTCACGTAATCCCTCATTGCAACTTCTCATTAAATAAAGATCAAACTTCAAACTAGGAAGTTCTCGTTTAATCTTCCTATTAATGTTCAGAGTTTTGTCCGAGCCGAGTTTAATAGCCTGATGGCTGTGGGGAAGTAGCTATTCCTGAACCTGGTCGTTGCAGTCTTCAGGCTCCTGTACCTTCTACCTGAAGGTAGTGGGGAGATGAGTGTATGGCCCGGATGGTGTGGGTCCTTGATGATGCTGCCAGCCTTTTTGAGGCAGTGAATGTGATAGATCCCCTCGATGAAAGGGAGGTCAGAGCCGATGATGGATGGACATTGTTTACTACTTTTTGTAGTCTTTTCCGCTCCAGGGCGCTCAAGTTTGCGAATCAAGCCACGATGCAACCAGTCAGCATGCTCTCTACTGTGCAATTTTACTTTTGAGTAGCATGAGTGACTACGTGAAGAAGACCCATCAGGGCGCTTGCGCGTCATTTCATCAGACGCATTGGTGCGAATGGACGTGAGGAGCAGCGCTCCTCTAGTGGAAATGTAGTTTTGAACTACAAGGTAAGACATTTTTTTCAGAAGTTTCCGGGTCCGTTTGCTGTGGGTCTGTGGGGATTTTTTCTACAGGCACCATGGAAAAGACGGGCCAGGGGAAGAGGCGAGCGGCAAAGCCGGTGGAAAGTCGCAAGATTGCGGTCGGCGAACAGCTGCCTCAAACCCCTGTACAATCGCCGGCTGGGAGCGTAGCGACTGTGGACTTGGGTCTTAAAAGGCTAGGTTCAAGTCCGTCAGGCCCACGGAGGAGGACTTCGATCAGGAGGATTCGACTCCAGGGCTGGATTTTGCGCGGATTTTTCAAATGGAGAGCCTGTTACACAGGTTACTCAAGCAAAGCACACTCAGGGAAGAGTGTAGCTAAAGCCAGGCTCCAGAAGCCAGGTCAGCAGCACCTAGCAAAGGGCTGTTTGAGAGCACCCTCATTGATGAGGCACGTGCACAGGGTCAGCAGAGTTTTTCTGATACAAGCGAAGACGGCAGCTGCCAGATGTTCTATTTCTGGCAGTACGATTCGCTGCTCTGTGAGAGTTCTGACCCTGAGTCTGACGGTGAGGCCGATACAAGCGAAGACGGCAGCTGCCAGATGTTCTACTCTTGGCAGTATGATTCGCTGCCCCGTCAGAGTCAGGAGAGCCACTGGGAGAGGAAGTGGCCTCTACGATCAACTATTGTGTCTTCCATCAGCTCCAGTAGCTTACGATGGATGAAAATGCCAACAAAAGCACGAGACCCCAAGGAACTGCGTATTGCTAAAAGTACTAGCAGTGAACCAAGATATAAGGGGTCAGATGGGTGAGGGCATGTGAGCCTAAGAAAAGTAAACTGCAGAGAATATTGAAGCTGCTGGGTTGAGGAACAACTGCATTTTTGCAAGAACAATGGATGGAGGCCAGGGATGGAGATGCATCAAGTGGCACTAGGGTTGCTATGTAGTGCCTACTTCGAGATGAATTGTTTCAGGAAGTATGCCATTCGGCCCACCATCAACCCCAAGTTGCAGCAACTCTGTAAAGCCCAGCAATGTGCAGTCATTCAACTTACTCTTCAGAGAAAAAAACTCACGAAACGTGGGAAAGAGTTGGATGATGAGGCAAAAACAGCAAGGTTGATCAAAACATCAATGGTCGGCAAGTCTGTGAAGAGGAGGTATCCTTTCAGACATCATACAAAATCCTGGGCCTACACCAGGAACAAGTCGACCATTGAAGCAGGGGCGCAGTTGGTGTCCTGCAGTGGGAGTACAAAATAGCGTGGGTTTTTCCTGCCAGGAGCCAGGGACCACAGGTCACTCAGGTGACAAAGGAGGTAGGTGGACCTGGTTCTCATGGGAACATATTAAGGCAAAAACAGCCAAATATTGGAAGCAAATTACTTCAGATTTATTATTCTGAGTATTATTCAAAGGTTTCGAATTGTTTCGATCCAAATAGTGATTTGCCATCCAGCATGTTCCAAGCAGAACACTCCAATTTCACAAAAAGAAGTGATGGAGGTTCAAGCTGAATTTGAAAACTTGTCTATAAACAAGTAATTGAAAGGTTGGTTTATCAAAACCACCAAATTGTGTTTACATTTTCTCGACCTAAAAAGGTGAGGAGTATTTTAGATCTGACAAGTCTTTAAAATTTTGTGAAGTATAGACACTTCAAAATGGAGACTTTGAGACTGCCAAGCAACTTATTTCAAAAGATGTTATATGGCACCTATAGATCTGAAAGATGTATATTACTTAGTGTCTGTTCATTTGTAAGATAAAAATATTTGAAATTTATCTGAATGAACAATTATGGCAATTCAAAGTTCTGTCTAATGGGTTAACTTCAGTTCCTAGAATTTCACTAAATTGGTAAAACCAAATTTTGGGGCTAATTAGAGTCCAAGGACAGATGTTGATGGCTTAACTGGATGATGTCCTAATTAAGACGAACAAGAGAATTAGTGAGTTATCTCTCTCAATTGTTCAATCCACTTTTGAACGTTTTGGGTTTAATTCATCCAGAGAAATCAAGGTTAACGCCACTTACAACAATTAATTATTGTAATTTCACAATTGATTCAATTGACATGGTAGTAATTTTACCCAGGGTAAAGGGTAGAGCTGATTAATGGCTGCATTAAGCTGTTGAAAAAGCAACAATCTTCAATTAAGACAGGTGGCCAGCTTGCTAGGAAAATTAGTGTTATTTCCAGCAAAACAATATGGGCCATTGTACTACCAGCAGCTACAGACGGCAAAAAGAAAAGGCACTAAGATGCATGGCGGCCATTTTTGATAGGCCATGCAGTTAAACAACAAATGCTGCTTCTGATTTGCAGTGGTGGATTTAACATTTCTCCAGTAGTTCAAGCAAGATACGGATTGAACAGCTTTCCATGGTCTTACAGACTGATGTCAGTGCACTAGGATTGGTGCCACTGAGATGGTATCCATCTGTGGACAGATGGAATATGGAAGAGGCATTATTTTTGCAGACATGGAGAATCGACGTTTTACAGCTATTGGAATGCTTATGAGCTCCAAGCTTGTTGTTAATACAACTAATCTGCATGTTCAGCTTCAAATTAACAATACTACAGCAATGGCATGTATTAATTGTATGGGTGGAATTAAGTTGGTGTCATGTGACAAATTGGCTATTCAAAACTGGACTTGGTGTGTTGACAAATATTTGGTTTCAGCTATTTATCTACCAGGTAGATTCAATATAGTAGCAGGCACCAGGTTACGGGAATTTCCATCATAATAAAGAATGGATGTTGAATCTTAAGATTTTAATGATATAGTTGTCAGATTTGGAAGCCAGATACGACTTGTTTCCATCCAGACTCAATCACCAGTTACAGAGATATGTGTTATGGGAACTACATCGGGAGACAGCAGCGATTGATGTTTTCTCGCTACATTAGTGTGGTATGTTTTTATATGCATTTTCCATCATTCTGTCTCATAAACCGGTGTCTGCTTAAAATGAAGCAGGATGCTGCCTCTGGGGTACTGGTGGTACCGGACTGGTCTATGCAGCCATGGTTCCCTTTGATATTAGAATTAATGACACAGTTTCTGATAAAGGTTCCCAAAAGAAGGGATTTACTGGTGTATCCGATAATTGGAGAGTAACATCCATTATATGCCTGTATGGATCTGCTAATTTGCAGGTTTTAAAAAGAGGATTGTCTGGGCATACTATGGACATGCTTACAGCAGTCTGGCGGCAGAGCACTCAAAAGCAGTACATTTGCGAATCTGAGGTTGTGACTCTGTAAATGCTGCTTTCCCATTATGTAAAGAATAAATGTTCTGTGTACAAAAGAATATGGAATGTTGTACGGCACATGTCTCAAATGTCTTAGGTTTTCTCAACACTCTATTTGAGGGGTTGAGTTATAGTGCGATTTATTCAGCCAGAAGTATATTGTCCTCGTTTTTTATTGATGAGGTCGGAAAGACATCCTGTTGAGTCTCGTTCTTTCATTTCCAGATTAATGAAAGGAATTTTAATTCTTCTGAACCTAGGTATGGCAATCTGGAATATAGAGTGGTTTTAAGCTACTTCATCAATGGACTCTTGGTACGATTCTGATTTGGCCAAGTTCAGCATGAAGGTAGTCATGCTTATGGCACTTGTAACAAGCACAGAGAGTGCAGACATTACAAAAGTTACAGATACACAGGATGGAAGTACATCAGGATTATGTTATGTTTTACATTTTATGACCGACTCAAATGAAGTAGGGTCAGGTGTGACAGGATTCAAGAGTGTTTTATTAGCATATTCCATGGATCCATGTCTATGTATTAAGACATATTTGTTGTAATACATTGAGGCTACAAAGGTCTTATGAAATATGAAAACAAGATTGTTTATCATTCACGAAAAACCATACAAGATAGTGTCAGTTCAGACTATTTCAAGATGGTTAAAACAAGTCTTGGTTGCTGCAGGTGTGAATAGTGATGTTTTTACCTCCCATTTGATTTAGCAGCAACATTGGCGGCCAGGGCGAAGGACGTCCCGTCGACCATATTATCGCAGCCGCCTGGTGATCTAATAAGTTGGTGTTTCAACACTTTTACCATCGGCCTATTGCCAATACGGGGCTGTTTGCAGATACTATATTAAGTTCTGCTTAAATTCCCCTGGGTTAAAGGGGATAGTGTTAATTCTATTATTCAAATAAATGAATAACTGCATTTGTCATGCAAATGTCATTATTAATGCATTATTGATTATTTCTCGTTCCAAGTCAATCAATGCAATGAGAAGCCGGGATTTGTATCTGCGGCATGAAATCACAAAGCTTTAAAATCTTCACGTAGTCACTCATGTGACTCCGAATTAAAATAGTAAGATTAAACGAGAACTTACCAGTTTGATCTTTATTTTATGAGGAGTTGCGTTGGTGATTACGTGCCCACCACGCCCAACCCTCTTTCATAAAGGTCAGATGGAAGTTCTAAATTTACTCGTTTTTACTATGTTACTATATTACTTCATTCTTGTTGTTTGTGATTTCACACCGCTACTTTGAAGATGGACGCGCAGGTGTCTTCACGTAATCACCAACGTAACTCCTCATAAAATAAAGATCAAACTTCAAACTGGTAAGTTCTCATTTAATCTTACTATTCTTTGCCACAGAAGGCTGTGGAGGCCAAGTTAATGGATATTTTTAAGGCAGAGATAGATAGATTCTTGATTAATGTTAGAAGGAACTGTAGATGCTGGTTTAAACCAAAGACAGACACAAAAAGCTGGAGTAACTCAGCGGTACAGGCAGCATCTCTGGAGAGAAGGATTGGGTGATGTTTCGGGTCTGAAGAAGGGTCTTGACCCGAAACATCACCCATTCCTTCTCTCCAGGGATGCTGCATGTCCTGCTGAGTTACTACAGATTTTTGATTAGTACAGGTGTCAGGGGTTATGGGGAGAAGGCAGGAGAAGGGGGTTGAGAGGGAAAGATAGATCAGCCATGATTGATTGGCGGAGTAGTCTCGATGGGCCGAATGGCCTAATTCTGTTCCTAAAACCTTTGAACATGGATCAATCCCAGGTTGTTAAGAGAAGTGAAAGAGGAGATTGTAGGAGGTTTAGTGAAGATCTTTGCATCTTCTTCAGCCACAGGTAAGGTCCTGGAGGACTGGGGAGTAGCTAACTTTGTTATTTTGTTTATAAAAGAATCAAAAAGATTGATGAGGCCAACGTCGTAGCTGTTGTCCATATGGAATTCAGCAATGCATTTGTTGAGGTTCTGCATGCTTGGCTTCTATGGAAGGTAAGATCAAGGAAAATGTAGAATAGACCATTGTTAGTTAGGAGAAGGTGACAACATTTACATTTTCCTTGATCTGCATCTCTTTTGAGCTCTTACACTTCGTTATCTCTGTGACTCCCTCTCCCCTTCACTCGGTCTGAAGAAGGGTCTCGACCCGAAACGTCTCGACCCATTCCTTCTCTCCCGCTGAGTTACTCCAGAATGTTGTGTCTATCTTTGGTGTAAACCAGCATCTGCTGATCCTTTCTACACTATCAGATTCAGGAACAGCTTCTTCCACACCGTTTTCAGGCTACTGAATGGTGCACCAGCATCTCTGGGTGGAAGGAATTGGTGACTTTTCGGGTCGAGACCATTCTTCAGTCTCGAAACGAAACGTCACCCGTTCCTTCTCTCCAGAGATGCTGCCGGTCCCGCTGAGTTACTCCAGCATTTTGTGTCTATCTTTGGTGTAAACCAGCATCTGCAGTTCCTTCCTGCACAGCCGGAGGAGGGTGGCCGGCAGACGTGTGAGGGGGACCCACACAGCATAGTGGGAGATTTGCGATGTACTTTCTGTGCTGCCAGGTGGACTAATAACCTCCATTATTTGAAATAGCTGCTCTGTGCAAAATTGCTGCTTTAAGCCTCGGGGAGATCATCGACTTTAAAAACTAGTCTTCTGTATCACTGTAGGTCACACTTTCATTATTCATACACAAGAAATTAAACCTGCTTTGGAAAGCAATGGAGCTACAACCTGCATGACACCAGGGAGAATACTCACAGCCATTAACATTTCAATTATTTTATTCAGTAACTGGCTTCAGAACTATTTAATATGTTCAATGCATCGAAATTTATGCAGGGTTTTAAAATATATTCAGGTTAGAACTATTGGCTTCTATCGGAGGTACTATTAATAAATGAATGTCCTTGCAAGCTGGATGGTTATTCACCAGTGCGCTTTGTAAGATATCATCGCTGTGAATATCTCACGGAAGCCTGCTCCCTTTTATGAGTCATAGGATACAGGCCAAGGAAGCTATCCAGTTAGAGATATTATTTATAGGTTCAAGGAGATTATAGCTCTGTGTGTGTGTTTGCGTGCGTGCATGCAAGTGTATGCATTTGTGCGTGCGCATGTGTGTGCATGTGTGTGTGGTGATTATGTAGTGTGTGTGTGTGTGTGCGTGAGTGTGCATTTGTGTGTGTGTGTGATATGTAGTGTTTGTGCATGCATGTGCGTGCATGCGTGTGAGTGTGTGTATGTGTGATTATGTAGTGTTTGTGCATGTGTGTGCGTGCATGCGAGTGTGTGTGTGTGTGTGTGTGTGTGTGTGTGGTTGGTAGGAAAAGGTTGGAGAAATGGGTGTGCACCAGAGCTGGGAGGGCACAGGAAAGAGAGAAGGTGTAGCCCTCTCTTTTCCACCCTTCTTCCCCCTACTATAATCAGTATGAAGAAGGGTCCTGACCCAAAATGTCATCTGCCTGTTCCCTCCACAGATACCGACTGATCTACTGAGTTCCTCCAGCACTTTGTGTTCTGCTCAAGGTTCCAGCAATTGCAGTTCCTTGTGTTTTAATTTTTCCCCGTTGCTAGGTCAAAACTCTCAACTGATTGTAGGTAAAGTTTCTCCGAACAGGTAGGTCCTCCATTTTGTTATTTTGCAGTAACCAGTTGAGCCCTAAATTAACATTTCAGGTCAAGGCGTAGCCTTGCAACTGGTACCATGTAGTCCAGTTCAACCTGTGGGACATGCTCATCCTTCATGGAAAGTCTGCTTTGGCGGACCAGGCGGATGAGATCTTTATGAACCAACGGCTGGAAAGGCGACGCAGCAACGCACTGTGGAAAGCGAAG
Source organism: Malacoraja senta (assembly GCA_038087875.1). Taxonomy (NCBI): domain Eukaryota; kingdom Metazoa; phylum Chordata; class Chondrichthyes; order Rajiformes; family Rajidae; genus Malacoraja; species Malacoraja senta. Next base: position 203,585,373 of record CM075977.1, on the reverse strand, counting down.
GGCTAGTCAGAGCACTAAAGACGACATGGCCATCCACTGCAGCCAAGAAGTCTCCAGCCGTGATGATTTTTCATACCACTATACTCTGATTCTGCGGCTGACAGAGTGAGGTTGTTACAGTGCAATAGCTTCTCCAACTTAAACTCATTCATGCACAGGTTTTTGTGCAGCCCTCTTCTCTACCAGAATTGAGACTGCACAACTCGCCATCCTCGTTACTGACGGGCCACCACCACAGATCTGAATATCCGACTAGTTTTAGTGCCTATCCATTCTTCCTTTTCTCAAATATTGTTCTAGTTTTATCAAAATATCTTCAATGCATGAGTTGGTCTCCTTAATCCAATCAGGACCTTGTTAATATATTTTGGGATGACTGCATCTCCAGTTTGTAGTAACATGTAGGGCTTGGATCAAGTTTAATGTCCGAACTAGGGTTATTCTGAACATTCCCCCATAAATGAATTGAAATTAGCTGAGGTTTAATTCATTGGAAAAATAAAATGTTAATTTAGCAAGGTGACGCAGCGGTAGAGTTGCTGCCTAACAGCGCTTACAGCGCCAGAGACCCAGGTTTGATCCAGACTACGGGTGCTGTCTGTATGGAATTTGTATGTTCTCCATGTAACCACGAGGTTTTCTCCGAGATCTTCGGTTTCCTCCCATACTCCAAAGATGTACAGGTTAGTAGGTGAATTGGATTGGTAATAAGTGTAAATTGTCCCTAGTGTGTGTAAGATAGTTCAAGTTCAAGATAAGTTCAAGTTCACATTTATTGTCGCATGCACCAATTAAGGTACAGTGATATTTGAGTTACCATACAGCCATACAAGTAAAAAGAATACAATACACAATAGAATTTAACATAAACATCCACCACAGTGGAATCAACATTCTTCACTGTGATGGATGGCAATAACGTTCAGTCAATCTTCCTCCTTTGTTCACTGTGGTCCGGGCCATGAACCCTCCATAGTCGCCGCTACGGACGGCCTGATGTACAAGCACTCTCGTCGAGATGATCGAAACTCCAACGTCGGGACCGATCGGAACACACACTCTGTGGCTTGGAGTTCCCAAATCGGTCACTTTCTTAGAGACCGCGGCTTCACGATGTTATACGCCGCAGGCCGGCGGTCGGAGCACTTCTTCTGGCGATCCCCGACAAGGGATCGCCCCGCTCCGTGATGGTAAGTCCGCCGCATCTGCTGCTGAAGCTCTGGGCCGGTCTCCGAGAAAGGCCGCACCAATCCAGCTGTTAGAAGGGGGGGTAGATGAGACAAAGAGAAAATTCGCATCTGTCGATTTAAGTGACTGAAAACAGTTTCCTCCTATTCCCCCCCCCCCAACACCTCCCACACTAAAACATACATTTAGACATACTAAAAAACAAAAAAAGTTGAAAGGACGAACACGCTGCTGGCGAGGCTGCCGCTCGTGGCACCACCAGATGGTGTTGGAAGTGTGCGGGGATCGCTGGTCGGTGCAGACTCGGTGGGCCGAAGCGCCTGTTTCCGCTCTGTATCTCTGAACTAAACACTAAACGAAATCATGGAGGTTTTTAGTGATGGAGGAATCATAAGATACAGGAGCAGATTTAATCCATTTAGCCCATCGAGTCTACTCTGCCATCATTAGAGAACCTCAATCTTTATTTAATCATAGCACAACACGATAATTGAAGGATTTCCCCAGTTCTCTTTTTAAGATCTTTGTAGGCATACTTTATGCACGTTGCATCCTTTGTGTGCTATTTGTTGTGATCGCTGGTTAATTGTTTGGTTGTGAATTTCTAATCAGTGGAACCTATATTTAATTTAGCAACTTAAGCACTTTAATCAGTGGATGTGGCTGATAAAACTATTGGCCTATATATAGTCACACATTCGGCACAGAAATCTATACACGTAATCTAGGCTAATGTCAGGGAAAGCGCTGCACATTCTAAATCCTCATTAGCCCTTACAGATGGAAGGTAAAGGTGTTGTGCTCTGCTCACAGGAGGCCACAGGACTGAAACAAATGAATGAAAGATATACAAAAATGATCAAGGACAGGTGGAGCCCACAATGGTCTATTGTTGTGGTGGGGTAGGTGAAAGCTAGTTTTACTGATGTTCTGTTGAGTTGCACTAGTTTCACTGTCATCCTGTTGAGTTTCGCTGTCTGTATAATTTGTTATCACTGGGCAGTTATAGAAGGGGGGCACGATGGAGCAGTGGCAGAGTTGCTGCCTTACAGCGCTTGTAGCACTGGAGACCCGGGTTCGATCCCGACTACGGGTGCTGTCTGTACGGAGTTTGCACGTTCTCCCTGTGACCTGCGTGGGTTTTCTCCGAGATCTTCAGTTTCCTCACAGAATTTAAAGAGGTACATGTTTGTAGGTAAATTGGCTTGGTATAAATCTAACATGTCCCTAGTGTGCGTAGGATAGTGTTAATATGCGGGGATCGCTGGTCAGCATGGACCCGGTGGGCCGAAGGGCCTGTTTCCGCGCTGTATCTCGAAACTAAACCTACCCTGAGGCCAACAATGGACTGTTGTGGGCTCCACCTTTCCATGATCATCGTTGCTTTTTGCATATCTTTCATTCATTTGTTCTATTTACCTTCCCTATCTGTTTCTCTTTCCCCTGACTCTCAGTCCGAAGCAGGGTCTCGACCTGAAACATCACCTGTTCCTTCTCTCCAGAGATGCCGCCTGACCCGTTGAGTTACTCCAGCATTTTTGCATCTGCCTTCTTGCCGCTATGTTTCCAGCTTTGAAATTACTGGCAACCTCTTCATCACAAGTTCTCTCAATTTGTAATAAGCTGCATGAGAGAAGACTAAATTCTCTCGTCTTCAGAGACTAATTAGGAATATCAGAAAAATAATCCGTGTGTGGTTCCTATCTGTGTCGATAATTAATTCATTGTTGGATAGTCTGCTTTTTCCGTGTCTGTAGATTTTTTTGTTAATACATCATTGCCACTGTAGCCTTTCAAAGAAGACCAGGGGCACAAGTGCAGAAATGTAACCTAACAGCAACAGGAAATGTTAATAATTCTCTGCAGGTTAGACTCTCCATAGGCACTGCTGGCCTGATGAGTATTTCCAGCGCCTTTCTACTTTTCGAGAACTGAAGTACTTTGCATCTGCATCTACTGATTTCTGTTGGAAAAAAATCATAGATCATGTTAACCTAAGAAAAGGTGAAGAATGAAGATCATTAGTTTGGAGATACTGCATGGAAACAGGGCCTTCGGCCCATCAAGTCAATGCCAACCTCATTGGGGCAACCTCATTGAGAACTTACCGAATTAGGGCATGGCCGAGATAGAGTGGATGTGGAGAGGATGTTTCTTTACTTAGAGAGTGGTAGCTGTGTTGAATGAGCTTCCAGTGGAAGTGGTGGACGCAGGTTTGAATTTTGTCATTTAAAAATAAATTGGATATGTATATGGACGGGAAAGGAATGAAGAGTTATGGTCTGAGTGCAGGTAAATGGGACTAGTGGAGAATAAGTGTTCGGCACGGACTAGAAGGGCCGAGATGGCCTGTTTCCGTGCTGTAATTGTTATATGGTTATATGGTTATATGGTTTCCACTAATGGGAGAGTCTAAGACCAGAGGTCATAGCCTCGGAATAAAAGGACGTTCCTTTAGGAAGGAAACGAGGAGGAATATATTTTGCCAGAGGGTGGTGAATCTGTGGAACTCATTGCCACAGAAGACAGTGGAGGCCAAGCCAATGGATATTTTTAAGGCCAGGATAGATAGCTTCTTGATTAGTACATGTGTCAGGGGTTAAGAGGGAGAGATACTGTAGATCAGCCATGATTGAATGGCGGTGGACTTGATGGGCCGAATGGTCTAATTCTACTCCTATCACTTATGAATTTCAAGTTCAAGTGAGTTTATTGTCATGTGTCCCTGATAGGACAATGAAATTCTTGCTTTGCTTCAGCACAACAGAACATAGTAGGCATTTACTACAAAACAGATCAGTGTGTCCATATACAATTATATAAATATATACACACATGAATAAATAGACTGATAAAGTGCAAATAACAGATAATGGGTTATTAATGATCAGAGTTTTGTCCGAGCCAGGTTTAATAGCCTGATGGCTGTGGGGAAGTAGCTATTCCTGAACCTGGTTGTTGCAGTCTTCAGGCTCCTGTACCTTCTACCTGAAGGTAGTAGGGAGATGAGTGTGTGGCCAGGATGGTGTGGGTCTTTGATGATACTGCCAGCCTTTTTGAGGCAGCGACTGTGATAAATTCCCTTGATGGAAGGAAGGTCAGAGCTGATGATGGACTGGGCAGTGTTTACTAATTTTTGTAGTCTTTTCCTCTCCAGGGCGCTCAAGTTGCCGAACCAAGCCATGATGCAACCGGTCAGCATGCTCTCTACTGTGCACCTGTAGAAGTTAGAGAGAGTCCTCCTTGACAAACCGACTCTCCGTAGTCTTCTCAGGAAGTAGAGGCGTTGATGTGCTTACTTGATAATTGCATTAGTGTTCTCGGACCAGATCTTCAGAGATGTGCACGCCCAGGAATTTGAAGCTCTTGACCCTTTCAACCATCGACCCATTGATATAAACGGGACTGTGGGTCCCCATCCTACTCCTTCCAAAGTCCACAATCAGTTCCTTGGCTTTGCTGGTGTTGAGGGCCAGGTTATTGTGCTGGCACCATATGGACAGTTGCTCGATCTCTCTTCTATACTCTGACTCATCCCCATCAATGATACGTCCCACAACAGTGGTGTCGTCAGTGAACTTGATGATGGAGTTCGCACTGTGACCGGCTCCGCAGTCATGAGTATAGAGTGAGTACAGCGTGAGTACAGCAGGGGGCTGAGCACGCAGCCTTGAGGTGCTCCTGTGCTGATTGTTATCGAGGCTGACACATTCCCGTTCCCACTAGCACTTTTGCATCCACTCCCTATATACAGTAATAGGGGGAATGTACAGAGGCCAACTAATCTATAAACCTCCATGTCTTTAGGATGCGGGAGGAAACCGAACACCCCAAGGAAACCCACGAGGTTCCAGGTAGAATGTGAAGACTCCACACATGCAACATCCAAGGTGGGGATGAACCCGGGTCTCCGGGGTTGTGAGGCAGCAGCTTCACCAACCACACCACCAAGGCACCCTTCTGATCATTGCAAACGCAAACATTGCAGAATTATCCCAGTTGGTGCAGGACCGCTAATCTGTTTTTCTGGTCTTGTTAAGGTCAGATCCAACTGGATGGTTTATCTAACCGGGGCAGTGTCATTGTCTGCTGCTTGAAAGCTTCCCAGAAACTGCTCATCGTCACGATTATCAAGCAAAGACTGAATTCATACGTCACATTGTAAAACCTTCTGACCTCGTCTGTTTTCTATGCCACTTGTTCTCTGCAAGGGCCAGGAAGCGAACGGGCAAGATCATCTCTGACCCCTCTCACCCTGGCCACAAACTCTATGATTCACTTCCCTCTGGAAGGCGACTCCGGACTGTCAAAGCTGCCACAGCCAGACATAAAAACAGTTTTTATCCATGAGTAGTAGCTCTACTCAACAGCCAAAAATCTGTAGCCTCCCTTTGATCTGGTATTTTATTGGTTCACATGCTTGATCAATGGTGTTTTATCATTAATGTTTTATTATTATTAATGTTTAGTGTTTTCTGAATCGCTCGTAACTGTCACTGTATGTCTTGACGGTACTTGTGGGCGGAGCACCAAGGCAAATTCCTTGTATGTGAATACTTGGCCAATAAACTTTACTTACTTACTTTAGTATAGAAGCTAGTTTCTGTGGCACCACACGTGGGACAACAAACATTAATTTTTCAAGCTGCGGATTTGTGTAAATCCAATATATCCATGGAGAGAAAGCTGAAGATAAATTCTGGGAAGGCTGTAGCGCATCAGTAAAATAATAGATCAATGAAATATGGATTCCTTTAATCGCGAATATGTTTTACTGGATAAGATAATTAGACTTGACAGCATTGTTGTACAGTGGGATCATGGGGTCCAAATCCATAGCTCGCTGAAATGGCAACACAAGCAGAAAGAGAGGTAAAGAAGGCTTATGGTACACTTGCTTTCATCAGTCAGGGCATTGCATATGTCAGGAAGTCAGGAATTCTTAATAAACCTTTAGAGTGTTTCTAGTGGCAGCACTGTGGCGCAGCAGTAGAGTTGCTGCTTTACAGTGCTTGCAGCGCTGGAGACCCGGGTTCAATTCCGACAATGGGTCCTCTCTGTACAGAGTTTGTACGTCCTCCTCTTGACCGCACGGGTGTTCTCCAAGATCTTTAGTTTCCTCCCACACTCCAAAGACGTACAGGCTTGTAGGTTAATTGGCTTGGCATAAGTGTAAATTGTCCCTAGTGTGTGCAGGGTAGTGTTAATGTGTGGGGATCGCTGGTCAACGTGGACCCGGTGGGCCGAAGGGCCTGTTTCCGCGCTGTCACTAAACTAAAACTAAACTAGTCATTCCATTACAGGATGGATATGGAGGCTTTGAAGAGGGAGCAAAGTTCCATGATATGTCACTGAACTAAACTAATCTAAACTAAACTAAATTAAACTAAACTATCATCCCACATCTCAGTATTGTCTATTTCTTGCTGCATGCAGCCATGAGGTGCTTCCTTTGTTGAGGAGCTGTAAATAGAATTGAAGATAGACACAAAATGCTGGAGTAACTCAGCGGGACAGGCAGCCTCTCTGGAGAGAAGGAATGGGTGATGTTTTGGGTTGACACCCTTCTTCAGACTCAATGGATCAATAGAATTGAACTCTGTTCATTGATAGGAAGATTAAACGAGAACTTACCGTTTGAAGTTTGATCTTTATTTTATGAGAAGTTGAAGTGAGGGATTACGTGAAGAGCCCGCCAGCCCGCATGCACGTCAAACTTTAGAGCAGCTGTATGAAACCACAGAATAGTTGCTGACCTAAGCTATAGGAAGATTAACGAGCTTAGAACTACCGAATGATCTTTATGAGAAGTAGGGTTTGGAGTGGAGGGCACGTAATCCCTCACTTCAACTTCAACAGTGGAACTTCCATAATTCTTGCTGCCGACGTGGCTGCAGCCCTGGTAGAGTGAGATTTGAATACATCAGTGGCCACTCCTGCGAATGCTAATACACGTCTCAACCATCTAGAAATGGTCTGCACTGTTACCCTTCTGTGTGGTGTTTTATGACTGACGAAGACAGCCATTTCGCTGCCTCAAAGGTCCTTTGTAACCTTTATATATTCTTTAATATATGTAACGACACATAACCTGTAATCTGGTGGATATGCCAAAAGCTCCAACTTAAACCCTAGTGCACCTGATCTACTTTGCTTAATTAGCTCATCTATATAAAAGGTTACCCTATTATTGGATATAACTGCCTTATCCAGCCTTAATTTCTGTAACGACTGGACTCGTTGCGCTGAAACGAGCGCCATGAGCATGACTAATTTATAGGTGAGCTGGACCAAAGATAAAGATGCAGCTGGTGCCCAACTATGAAGCAGTGTTAATCCTACATTAATGTCCCATACCTCCCTATATCTGGGCCTAGGAGGGTTTTTGTTCAAAACACCCTCATAAATTTGGATACCAATGGGTGAGAGCCGACAGAATGGTGTCCAGATCCCAGCAGCAAATATGACGACAAAGCACTACGAGCAGTGTTAATAGCGCTATAAGTCAATTTTTTGTCAAAATATAAGGTTGAAAGGAATTCCAACACATCGGCTCTATCTGCCGTAACGTAACTTATATGTGTATTGACACAAAAGTCTTCCCATTGTTTAATGTATGAAATGTACTGCTTCTTAGTGCCATCCCGCCAAGCTGCAGTGATTACAACCACCATCGGGTCGGATAATCCGAGCCCCAGGAAAGGTCTTCTCAGATTCTGCAAATTAACAGGTTGATTCTGTCATGTAGCGGATGAGGTTCCCGAGAGATGGGATGAATAAGTAGGTATGTTACAATACTTACCTTCAGCGGCGCTGTAATTCTGCCACTGTCCGTGTGCGCGATTTTGGCGCCTTTAAGGGGGGGCGGGGTTAAAGCGCGGGTTTCTCCTCCCTTGTGCTGAATTATACTTTGTTGGAGTACCAGCCTCGGTGAAAGAATCGTTCCGGGTGCCGTTTTGCGTAGTTTGTTTAAAAAATCTCCCAACAAGTTCAGCGTTGGAATCATTTTTAAATCATCTTCTGAAGCGTCAACGCCAACAACGGGGACGGATTTCACACAAGGGAAAGGTAAACGAATGTGCCTTATTTTAATGTATAAACGTTCTGCTTAAGAGGCCTTTAATTCACTTTTTTTCATGCGACACGGTGATTTTTCCCCCCGAATTAACGGCAGTATTTTTCATGCCAATACGGGGTTAAATTCACCGCAAATGAACGTTCCAAATAATCGCGTTCCAGAAATCCCCATTCGCAAGATGATATAAATTCCCATTAATTTACAGGTATTAAACATTCAATTCCTTCCATTTGGCCTGTAAATTCATGAAAATTAGATTTAAAAATTATGTTATATTGTGAATTATTGTGTGAATGTTATTTGGACACTTAAGCTTTTTAAAAATGTTAAACTATTCTTAAATAAATGGATAGATGTTTAAATCTAGTAATTGAATTTAGATGAAACTGATGATTTTCTTGTTGAGTATTTACTATTTGTTTTAGCATTTAACTTTATCATTTCTACCTTTTTTTCTAAAGCTGCAAATAATAACTTGTTTCTGTTAATGATGTTCAGTGTTTTTTTTTAAATTTACATTGTAAATAGATGTCTCCAAAGAAGAAATGCAAAATTGTCAATCCAAAAGCCCAGGCAGGCATAGCTAGAGTTCAACTTGAAGAGAAGTTCTCTGTCATGCCTGAGTCTAAGAGGGATCTTAAAAATGGACACATCTTGTACTTGTATACCTCGTTTGGAAAAAGTCTGCCTGAAACAGAGAAATCGCTGAGTTCACATTTCTCTTTGTCGGATGCAGAAGGCTATTCATTTGTTACTGTTAAGTTAAAAGTGAAGACTCTCGTTAACCGGACTTTGCTTAAGTTTAAAAAACTCACCAATCCCAAGGAACTTGGAGTATTTATGGAAATTTGTGATGAAACTTTTAAACTTCCGGAAGGCAGTCAACACATTTCTTTAGATGACATTCCACTGCCTGGTGCTCAAGATCCTGAATCCTTGACATCTGCCGAAAGCCAAGTGCCCATATTTCAAGACACTGAGGACATGGGCGATGACAGTCATAGTCTGCATCCTCCACTGAATCTAGCAATGCCAACGACACCTGCTGCCTCACCTGAACCAATGCCATCGACATCTAGTGTTTCAAAAAGATGTACCAGAGAATTTCTAAGTCTTTCACCAGGGAAACAAAAATTGACGAAAAGACTAAAGTATATGTACGAATCCAGGGCTGCTCTTTCAACAAAGTATCACACAAAGATCAGTGAACTTAGGGCACGGTTGAAAACTCCCAAACGTATAGTTAATCAAGCCTTAAAGAGAAAGCAAAACCAAATAGATTTAAAGGACAGAAAGATTCAGGAACTCAAAACCAAATTACGTGATAATACTTCTGCACGAGTGCTTGCTAACACCAAGGCAGAGTTTTTGAAACTTAAAAAAGCACACAGACAATTGCTGATGTTTCGTGGCAGTACGAAAAGGAGGAAAACTGTTTCAATTCACCAGTACAGAAAAGTTCATGAAAATTTAAAGGACAGGGAAGAGGATGTGAGACGCCTCGAATTTGACAATCTTGTCCTCAAAGAAACAATCGAAAATCTGCAGGCTGCCAGTATTGTCAAGGCAAAGGTGGGCCAGAAAACCTACTCCTCAACAATAAGGATGCATGTGTTTGACAGTATTGTAAACAAAACTCCCACAGCAAACATTCCAATCCTGATAAGCCAGTTCTACAAGCGGAGTGGACTTCATCTGGATTATGTTCCTCGACGCAGTGCAGTTGAAGTTATGGCCCGAGAATTGGGAGCTATTGCTGAGTTGCAAACAGCAGAGATGCTCCTTGCAACAAGGGGGTTGACTGTGGGGTTTGATGCAACCACCCAGGAAGAGACCCACATTAACAGTGTTCATTTCACCACCACAAACAACTGTCTCTCTGCAGCAGTTGATGAATTGGCTGGTGGGACTGCTGAGGACTATTGCACAACATATTTGCGAAACAATTGACAATTTGTGTAAAACTTACATTATTTTAATGAGCAAACAAATTTTCAAGATACAAGACAAAAGATAATCGACAACATTTCAAACACAATGAGTGACAGGTGTGCAGCTAATCATGCTGCTATTAGAATTGTGAGTAGTGAGTGGGGTAAATATTTGAACGAGCTCTACTGCCACTTGCATCCTCTTGACTCCATTGCTACATCAGTTCGCTCAGCCCTAAAAATGCAGAAACAATCCGGAGGACAATTCTTATTTGGGAAAGACTGTCTAGCAGTAAATGCCATACTGCAGATGAGCAAACTTAGATACAAAAACGGAAAAGGGGACCCAAAAGGATTTGTCGCATTTTTAGATGACAGGAACATCCCCCGAGGTGTCCTCCCACGGTACCGTGGCAACAGATTGCACATACTGTTTCATATTAGTGGCAAGCTGATAGAATATTATGATGACTTTGTTGCACTGCTGAATAGCGGAACATCTTGTGGGGGGTTGAAAAGCGCCATCCTCCATGACTTCACCCAGGCTGAAGCAAAAGTAGAACTTCAGATATTGGGCTTACTTGGCAAATATCTGACTGGGCCTTGGATGGAAACGCTTCTACACTTCAAGCCAGAATCAGATCAACCATGTTGATGGCATCAAAGTGGTTAAAGGGGTGATTGCTGCTCTAAAGGAAGCCACAGAAAATCCAGAGAACATCATATTGGCAAGGGAAGATTTCTTCGGTGAGGAGGTACATCTTGACGCCACATTGAAAAAACTTTGGGAGCTACCAATACATCCACAGTTCAGTTCAAAGATGAGGAGCTGTCTTCAAGCTGTCATCACTGTGTTGGAGAGGCAATATAGTAAATACTTTGAACTTGATGTTACTGAGAAACTGAAGGAGGAGACTGCATCAGCAAGATCACACAACATTGATGCGGAGGAGATAATGGGGATGTTTAGCTCATCGAAACAGAAATCTCCCAATGCCACCATGTGTTATTTGTCATGTAGGATGCGGGCCTGCAAGAATAGAACAGTCAATTACCTTGATAATCTCGAGGAGCATCGTAGGGAGGAGGTGCTCTGTAAGGCAATGAAATTGGGGAGAGTGCAGAGGAACAGACGGAAGAAAAAACAGAAGGAATTGAGAGCAGAAATCATCAAGCGACAGAAAGGCAAGGAGCATGCTCGGGACACGAAAGAGAGGAAAAAAATAGAAAAAAAATTGAAAGAGACTGATTTAAACAGCATTCGCAGAGATTATCCAAATTTGGACTACTCCAAATGTGATGATCTACAGGACATACTTAATGGGAAAGTAGTGGGCAGAAAGGCATGTCATGTGTGGTTTGAAGAGCAAAAACCTGTAGTTTACAATGCCAAAATTGAAAAGTTGAAGAAAAACAAGGTGTACAGAGTTGCTTATTGGTTGCAATCTGACGAGTATGATGATGCTACTGATTTTGATATGCCAATGTACCAGCTAGCAGCTGATCTTCTCCTTAAAGATTTGGTCTTTTGCTAGAAATTGTAAATTAATTACCTATCTGTTACGGACTTACAGCATATAATACAATAATATTAAAGTTCTGATCTTGAGAATATCACATTTTTGAATTTTCAAAGCAGTCTGGGTGTTTATTACTATTTCCGTCACAACGGTCAATTTTGTAATTAGCTACAATTAAGTAACTAACTAATTATATGCTGCAATGTCAGGTCATCCAAGTAAGATTATTTTATATTTGTTTCAGAATGCTTCAATCTATAATAACTGAAAATTTCATTCAGTTCTCTTAATTTTTAAGAAAGTTATGGGCTTTTGACTGTCCTCGATCACAGCTTTTGAGACAAGTCAATGGAAAGGCAATAGGGAACAAGATGCTAATTTCCGAGTATGAAAATGGCCATAACTTTTTTAATACTGAAGATATCAAAGTGAATTAGGTGTCATATTAAACTTCTTGTAATGCTTTATCTGATGGGATAAATTACAGACTTGATTTTTAAAATCTCAAAATTTTGTAACATTGCTAGAATAAGCAAATATTTATGTTTATGAACAACCATGGGTGGTTCCGTTAGCACTTCTAACAGTAAAGGGAACCATGGTTGTGTAGGCCAGTTAGGCACTACTAAAACACCCGAAGCGAAGTCTTGCATGATTTTTTGCAAGCATCGTCCAACGAGGCAAAATGGAGGGAAAGCATAGAAGAACATTCTCCCCCCCCCCCCCCAGTCTAAAGAGAATGCATCTATAACCGCCACCCTTGGGTCTGGCTCCCATGCTACATATCTTGGTAATTGGTGATTAAGCCTGGAGGCAAACAAATCAATATCAGGTGTTCCATAACGAGCAATAATGTCGTTAAATACTTTTTGATTTAACATCCACTCAGTGTGATCATTGAATTTACAAGATCTAATATCTGCCACCGTATTAAATCTACCCAGCAAGTAAGCAGCTGAGATCCAAATCCTCCTGTCTATACACCAATTCCAAATGAGATTAGCTAAAGTATCACAGGATACTGATCTGTTTCCATCCATGTGATTAATATATGCCACCGCCGTAGTGTTATCGATTTGAAGTCTAACATGCACATCATGTAGCTTCCCACAGTAAGCCTTCAAAGCATAAAATGCCCCCAGTATTTCCAGGTAATTGATACCATATTCACGGCTAAATGGTAACTCGTACATGTTCCATCTGCCGCCGCAACTAGAGAGGGTGTTAGTAGCTCCCCATCCCAGTGCACTTGCATCACTCTGCAATGTAATTAAAGGTTTACTAGACAAAACCCCGCCTGAGCAATGTTGAATATTGTCCACCATTGTAACTCTGCTTTAGATTTAGGCAACAACTGCATAGGTCTGTCAAAATGACCTAAGTGGAATTTAAGTGCCTGATCCTTTGCACGCTGCAGATTTCGATAATGCAAAGGCCCAAACCGAGCGGCTGGAAAGGCAGCCACTATTTTGCCAATTATTCTAACCACCTGGCGAATAGATGGCTCTTCTGCAATCAGAAGGTTATCACAGGCTTATCAAATCTAGTCTTTTCCCCCTGGGCAGGGTCAGACATTTCCACTGAGTTAATAGTAAACCCTAAATAATCAATAGACCTCGTTGGTATCAACTTGGATTTGGCTGGATGTATGATAAACCCCAATTTCTCAAAAATGAGCATCGCAGCTGAAACAGCTAGTTTTGCCAAATGCAGTGTTCTCCCGTGATCAAAATATCATCTATATAGCCCATAATAATATGCCCTTTAGCTCTGAACAGGCCGAGCACTGGCCTCAGCAGTTTGGTAAATAACCGAGGAGCTGAGCTTAATCCATTAGGTAACACTTTAAACTGCCACAGCTGCCCCATCCAGCTAAACTTCAGATATCTCCGGTGATCCTTGTGAATGAGAACTGAATAATATGCATCCTTGAGATCGATGCATGCCATAAAGCAGCCCTCAGAAATCAGTTGCTTAGCAGTAAAGAAATTCTCCATTTTAAAATGTCTATACTGCACGTACGAGTTAAATTTTGCCAAATCATGGATGATACGGCATCCACCATCTTCTCCCTGGAGAATATATTAGAGATGTATTGATCTTTTTCATAAATTGATCTCTCAATTACTCCTATTTTGTGTAATGCGTGTATTTCCGTTTGCATATCCAAAGTCTCTTGTTTGGAGCAAGTATACGACCGACTCGGCGTATCTTGTGTGGGTGGAAATGAGTTAGGCAAAACTCAATTTTGAAACCCTTTATACTGTGCAATATAAACGGATCTGAAGTTATCTGCCGCCATTCATGCAAGAACAAACTTAACCTACCACCAACTTGAAATTCCTCCACACGCCGTGTGACTGATAGAACCAGACCCACCTACCTCAAAGGTTACAGGTGGTTCGATACTAGGCCCAGCGGGCCCTAATTTTGGTTCTGTTTTTTCCCCTTCGCTCTGAAAGCTTGAGCTGCTGGGACGTGAGGATGCCGCATCTTCCATGATGGGCGGGATGGGCCTTGGCCTAAAAAAGACCTGTGACCGGTAAGGACAAATCTGGAGTTCTCACTGGCCTCAGAAAGCCGCTTCATGCTGGTAGAGGCGTAGGGATGCTGACGGCGGAAGAGCGGAGACTTGTTCATAGGAGATGCTTTGATCATGCCCGTAGCTTTAGACTCCTCGTGCAAGTCCTTGACCTGTTTGCTCAAGTCTTCTCCGAAGAGGAAATTCGAAAGCTGAATATTGCTGGCCTTGCACAGATGTGCGAACTTTGGGTTCAGTTCTGGCCTGGTGGCGTGTTTCCGGAAACAGTTCATTTCAAAATGGGCGTTGCACAGCAGTGCCATAGCATCCTGCTGAACTTCGGATATCGATTGACCTAGCAAAGGCCGTGATGCCTGCAGACAATAACCTCAGGATCCGTTGAAGCTTCATTTCTTTGGATGTGGTATTGGACCCAATATAACCCTAAATAGAGGCGTTAAATAAGGGCACATTTAAAGTTGCACAATTTTCCGGACTGGAATATTTCGCAGTCATTTCCACCACAATTTCCTCCTTCAGCTGGTGGGAAGTGAAGTGGCTGATGCTTCTGGCCAACTCCCCGTGAAGTGGCTTGCCTGTCACCGAAGGAACAGCAAATTTGGAGGCAAGAGCGGGCAACTCTTCTTTATGCGAATCACGCATATCATGCATTACAGCATGAGCCTCCGGCACACATTCATATTCGGAATCAGCTGCATACTGATCTCCAAAACTCCCCTCGTCCGAGGAAATAAGCAACCCTGTACCAGGAGCTGCAGCAGGCGTTTGAATAGAACTGTCTGAGTATGCCTCCGTAGCACGGAGCATATTGTGTGCCATCTTCTTCTCCATAAGATGCTCCATCTGAGATAACCGGCCTAACACATCAGACATCGATGTGGGAGCAGTATCTTCCTGGCCTGAATCGTCTGACAGGACTTGCCTTATTGTTTTCGCTTTGGCTTTACCCCCGTTCGGGGTTGCCAAGCTGCTTCCTATAGGAACTAATTCCGAGGTAGCTGAGCAGACCGGAGCTGCCAGCGACTGAGGAAGAAATAGACGGCCGCCGGCTTCCCGCACTACCGCGGTCTTCTGCAGCCGGTTTGGTCCTAGGTTTCTCCATAATCAAACCTAGAGACTCTGTTGAAAAATAAAGTACAGCAAACCACCCCAGAGCAAGTTCACACTTACCTAAGAGGTTTTTAAACTTACCGCTGGAGGAACCGACGTTCCTCCCAGCCTGTCCGTGCGTTAGACGTATTGACGCGCATGCGGGCTGGCGGGCACTTCACGTAGTCAATCATGTGACTTCGATATAAAATCGATGATTACAATGGAGAAGGGGTGGGCAGGGTGGGTGAACATTGATGAAGAGTCAGAGATGGTCAAACTCAAGAGACTTCTGCAGCAATATCACAGGGTAGGGAGATGACCTTCAACCCCCACAACTACCCAAGGTGCAATGCCAACCATTACTTACCCTTTGATGCCCATTAACTTTGATTTACCAGAGCACAATAGAAAACATGGAAACATAGAAAAATAGGTGCAGGAGTAGGCCACCCCGTTCCTGCTTTACCCCATATCCCTTGATTCCGTTAGCCCTAAGAGCTAAATCTAACTTCCTCTTGAAAACATCTAGTGAATTGGCCTCCACTGCCTTCTGTGGCAGCGAATTCCACAGATTCACAACTCTCTGGGTGAAAAGGTTTTTCCTCATCTCTGTCCTAAATGGCCTAACCCCTTATTCTTAAACTGTGACTCCTGGTTCTGGACTCACCCAACATTCAGAACATTTTTCCTGCGTCTAGCATTTTATATGTTTCTATTAGATCTCCTCTCACCTAAATTCCATTGAATACTAGCCCAGTCGACTCATTCTTTCATCATATGTCAGTCCCGCCATCCCGGGGATTAACCTGGTGAACCTACGCTGCGCTCCCTCAATAGCAAGAATGTCCTTCCTCAAATTAGGAGACCAAAATTGCACACAATACTCCAGGTGCGGTCTCACCAGAGCACCGTACAAATGCTGTAGGACCTCCTTGCTCCTAAACTCAAATCCTCTCACAATGAAGGCCAACATGCCATTAGCTTTCTTTGCTGCCTGCTGTACCTGCACGCTTACTTTCAGTGACTGATGTACATGGACACCCAGGTCTCGTTGCACCTCCCTTTTTCCTAATCTGGCACCATTCAGATAATAATCTGCCTTCCTGTTCTTGCCACCAAAGTGGATAACCTCACATTTATCCACATTATACTGCATCTGCCATGCATCACCCAATCACCCAACCTATCCAAGTCACCTTCCATCTGCGTTTCAAGGTCCTTTTTCAAGATGAATAGAGATCTGCCAAGGTGATAATGCATCCTTTTGGTCCTGATGCAATGCAGTGGGTGTAGAAACATTGGAAACCATAGCACTGAATGGGTTTGCATTTATTTTAAAGCAATCTTCTTCTTGCGTATGGCGTGCACAGCCTAAAGCTGTAGGACAACTTGTTCTATTTGATCTTATTTGATTGTGCACACCAGGTTGAGTGCATTCGTTGAAACAGGGCAAACACATGAAGGTTGCAATCTCCCATCTCATTTAAAGCAATGAATCAATTGTTTGGCTGCCTCCTTAGTAAAAATATATTTGGCCGATGAACAAGATCAGTAGATTTAACAAGTCTAGTTGTCGGAGAAAAGAGTGTAACTCTGCCATAAAGGACCAATAGCCATAAAAGCCAGTCTCTGGCTTTGTCACGTATTCTTCATCTCTGCAGCATCCAGGGGGAGAAATAAATAGAGTGGATACAATGAAATATGGCCCGCAAAAAGATTCACTGCATTTTGTATTCAGCAAGCCGGCATAAGACAAGATATCTCCACATGACGCCCATTAATCTTGTACATTTATGTTCAGTAATGGAGCTTCATGCCAAATGTTGATATATTACAAGCTCAGGAAAGTGCAGAAATGATAAGTTGCAATAATTTTTTCCCTCTCTCGTGGAACAGGCTTACAGATGGCTGAGAGTATGTGTAGACATTTCTTGAAACTAAAACAACTGTGAGAATTTTGTCAACCCGAGTGGACATTTGTTCTGTTGAAATATAACTTTGAATTGGTCGTTTCTGCATCTCTCACCGACCTTTTCTAGTTTAGAGATAGAGCACGGAAACAGGTCCTTCGGCCCACCGAGTCTGCACCGACCAGCGATCCCCGCACATTAACACCATCCTACACACACTTGGGGCAATTTACACATACACCAAGCCAATTAACCTACATACCTGTACGTCTTTGTAGTGTGGGAGGAAACCGAAGATCTCAGGGAAAACCCACGCAGGTCACGGGGAGAAAGTACAAACTCCGTACAGGCAGAACCCATAGTCAGGATCGAACCTGGGTCTCCGGCGCTGCAAGCGCTGTAAGGCAGCAACTCTACCGCTGCGCCACAATGACCTCTCCTTCAATGTTCCTCAAGTTGGTTCTCAATTCACTGATATGAATGATCACATATAATTTTGATATCACTGAAATGTTGATTCCAGCCTGATGATTTTCAAAAATACATACCTCCAAATTTTCAAGAATTTTCATAGAGAGATAAAATTCTAGCTTCTCACCTTGATGATGAATCTGACAACTCACAGGAAAATGGTTTGCTGAAACCCACTGTCCTTGCTTTTCCCGAAGTGGTAGACATGAATCCAACGCGTAACAGAATACACTAGGGATCAATGCCTCTCGACCCGAAACATTACCCATTCCTTCTCTCTGGAGATGCTGCCTGTCCTGCTGTGTTACTCCAACATTTTGTGTCTGTCCTCGGATCAAGCCAACATCTGCAGTTCCTGAAGAAGTTTTCTCGACACGAAACATCACCTATTCCTTTTCTCCAGCGACGCTGTCTGACCCGCTGAGTTACTCCAGCTTTTTGTGGCTATCTATGGTTGAAACCAACATCTGCAGTTCCTTCTTACACATCTCGTCTGCACTTCCTTCGGACACATGATCATCATTGTGTCTATCTTGGGGATCAATAAAATATATATTTAGAATACAATACCTAAGTGGCCCGGCAATAAGTTAGTAGTGTTTCTTTCAAGTCCATGCCGACAAATTATTAATGATTAAATAACTTGTTCCAAATGGATAAGAAAATGACCATTATCAACAAGCTCGCAAGGACCTGTCACATTTGCATGTAGTGGAAAGATAATTTCGGTATTATCAGCCAGTAATTGTTGTAATTAGTGTCGAACAAGCAACAGGGTGTTAAGATGTGTAATTACAGAAAGATCCAGAACTGCCGTTACTTAATTGTTCAAAGCAGCAGCGAGCATGGAGAAGATGTATGGAAATTGCTGACAATTGTTAAACCCCTGGTGAGACCTCATAATGGACCCCAGCATTTTCAGTTCAGTTAACTAATAGCAAATAGTTAACCTATGATGAGCGTTTGTCAGCACTGGATCTGTACTCGCTGGTGTTTAGAAGAATGAGGGGGGACCTCATTGAAACATACAGAATAGTGAAAGGCTTGGATAGAGTGGATGTGGGGAGGATGTTTGAATGGCAGAGTAGAATTGATGGGCCGAATGGCCTAATTCTGCTCATATCATTTATGACCTTATGACCATATGAGCAAATGACAATAGTTAAATATGGCTGCAATTTTCAAGCAGTAGAAATGCACTTGTTTGGAATCTGTGGGTGAATGCAATTATTTTCTTGAAACATTTCTTTGATAATTAACCTTTATTTGTTCTTTGAAATTACAGGAATCATCTCCTTGCATTCTTTAAATGGTTGTAGCTTTTTCATAAGTTCATGTTCATAAGTTCTAGGAACAGAATTAGGCCATTAGCCTATCAACTCCACCATTCAAGCATGGCTGATCTATCTTTCCCCGTCAACCCCATTCTCCTGCCTTCTACCCATAACCCCTGATACTCGTACTAATCAAGAATCTATCTATCTCCGTCTTAAAAATATCCATTAACTTGGCCTCCACAGCTGTCTGTGGCAATGAATTCCACAGATTCATCATGCTCTGACTAAAGAAATTCCTCCTTATCTCCTTTCTAAAGGTACTTTCTAAATGTTGTTTTATAAAACAATATCCTTAAATTATAATCTCTTCTCAGAGTCACCTCATTTGAGGGTATTCTATTACAGGGCAGATGCATTTCTCTCAGCACGGGTCATCACAATTTTGGCAATGGTTTATAACTACTGTGGGGATCTTTTAATACCTGAAATGGGAAAGCAACTGAGTTTAATGGATGGACTTCATTAACAATCACTTCCTAACCTTAATAGGCGGCATGGTGGGGCAGAGGTAGAGCTACTGCCTTACAGCACCAGAGACCCGATTTCCACCCTGACTACGGTGCTGTCTGTACGGAGTTCATACGTTCTGAGTCCGCTCTGACCAGCGATCACCCGCACACAAGTTCTATCCTATACACCAGGGACAGTTTGCAGAAGCCAATTAACCTACAAACCTGCACCTCTTTGGAATGTTGGAGGAGACCTGTGCTCCTGGAGAAAACCCACACAGTCACAGGGCGAACTTACAAACTCGGTACAGACAACACCTGTCCGACAGGGTCAGATATAGAGAGATACTAGACCTAAGTGGGACCCATTGGGTCCCATGTGAGGGCTGAACCCCTCCCAAACAACCATTTGCACTGCATTTTTACTTCAACCCAACCCCCCAAACAATCATTTGCACTGCCTTTTTACTTCAACCCAAACCCCCCCCAAACAACCATTTGCACTGCCTTTTTACTTCAACCCAAAACCCCCCCCAAACAACCATTTGCACTGCCTTTTTACTTCAACCAAAAAAACCCCAAACAACTATTTGCACTGCCTTTTTACTTCAACCCCAAAAAAAAAACCAAACAACCATTTGCACTGTCTTTTTAATTCAACCCCAAAACCCCCCAAACAACCATTTGTACTGCCTTTTTACTTCAAACCAAACATATTTTCATTTTCAAACCACATTAAGGGCACTCATAGTTGAGTAGACATTTGTTCAGTGTTATTCAGAGCTCAGAGAGATGTGACCCTCTGGCTTCTTCAATCTTGCAGAGACTGAGTGAGGCACACCACTTCCTGGTTTTATAGTCCCTCCCCCTCCCTCCAGCAGGGGCAGCAGAGAGGATGGCAATTAAAAAACCCCATTAATATCTCTCTGATTTTACATCGATGGGAACAATCCTCTGATCCTGGAAGGCGGAGGGGGGCTCTGAGCGAGGTGGCCAAAAATGACGGCCGTAGGTGGCGGCATTCTCTCAGAAATCACAGCACAGCGAGCCAAAAGCGGTCAAGATCAGACTTTTAGTAATATAGATAGAACAAATGAATGAAAGAAATGCAAAAAGGTAATGGCGATAAAGGAAACAGGCCATTGTTGGCTGTGAGCTATCACCTAGCCCACAGCCAACAATGAATGGCCTGTTTCCTTTATCATTATAACTTTTTTGCATTTCTTTCATCCATTTGTTCTATATCTCTCTACATCATCGCCTATTTCTCATTTCCTTTTCCCCTGACTCTCAGTCTGAAGATGGGTCTCGACCCGAAACATTACCTATTGCTTTTCTCCAGAGATCCTGCCTGACCCGCTGAGTTACTCCAGCTTTTTGTGTGTATCTTCGGTTTAAACCAACATCTGCAGTTCCTTCCTCCACTAACCATTGTGGGAATAGTTACTGAGCGGATGCTGGTGAATTGCACCTTTAATTCATTCACTTTCTGACTTCGAGTCCATGCTTTTGTACAAAGAACAATTTAGATCATGAATTCAAAATAAAATTGAAAATTATTAACAAAATGAAACAGAAATTAGATATTCCATTCGCCTACTTGTTCATATTTTTTTAAAGGAATGCCATTTACTTTACTAAGGTATTTTTGCTTTGAATAAGAGAAAGAACTTGCGAAATGTAAAATATTATTGATATTCAAAAAGGTAATGATGAACATACAATTATAACAGGCACACCATATAATGGAACTGATGTGTATTATCAAAAGAAAATTGCTCTTAAAATGACTCAGACATTTCATTTATATTTACATGCTTGCCATATTACATTTCTTCCTTGTTATTCAACTTTCAAGGAGAGTGTGTTTCTTTTCATAGCTTTACAGATCAACAGGGTCAACTTAATAAATGCATGTTAAACCAAGCATGGAGATGTGGTTTCGCATCTGTAAACAGGTTGCAAAAAAATTAAATAGCTTTCAAATGGACCCCATCAGGTTTAAGTAGTTTGAGATATCTCTGCAGTGAATTATATATTTTTTCATTTCAGGTATCATAGGCCAGGAAGCTGGGGGGTATAAATTACTTTGTGTTGATCTGCAAAGAAAGAAGAATTTCAAGTCCTTTCATGTACAGCACTGGAACTTAAAATGCATCATATTTTTCATCTTCAGAGTTTTTGCTATTGCAGACTAATTTAAATGCTGCTCCGTGTAGGAAGGAACTGCAGTTGCTGGTTTAAACTGAAGATAGACACAAAATGCTGGTGTAACTCAGCGGGACAGGCAGCATCTCTGGAGAGAAGGAATGGGTGACGTTTTGCGTCGAGACCTTCTGCTGTTCCATTTATGATGCCTCTTTTCAATTTGAATGAACATTGATGCATTCCAATTTTCCACAGTTCTGCGGAAGACAAGCTTTTCTTTTTTGCGCATCATCACATCCCGAACCAGGAGATTACTTTGAAGAGCATATAAATTTAATATATCAAATAAAGCTGCAAATTTGGTCCCAGCAAGGTGACACAAGCAAACTTGTCAGCACTCGTCGGTGCTGTCAGAATACGAAGGGATGTTGCTTGGAAAGGTGTTGTTATCCTTCAAATACGACCATGTATTTTTTCATCTAGTTGAGACCTTGGTTTAATGTGTCAGTGAATAGACAGCCTCATGCAAAGCGGAACTCAGTCAGTAGGGAACTGAAGCATCCTTATGTGAACAAAGCAGTCCAACAAATCAGAGACAGTGAAATCAGGACTTTCACGGAGATGTGAATCAGGTAGGAATCAAGACTGTGCAGGAAACAACTGCAGATGCTGGTTAAATCGAAGTTAGACACAAAATGCTGGAGTAACTCAGCGGGACAGGCAGCATCTCTGGAGAGAAAGAATGGGTGACGTATATCGGGTCGAGATCCTTCTTCAGACTCAATCAAGACTGGATTGGTAATGAATCTCAGAGGTATCAGAGCAAGACTGGAAAAGGAAGCCACCGTCTTAATATAATTTAGTTTGAGTTTAGTTTGTTTGAGTTTAGTTTAGGACAGGCAGCATCTCTGGAGAGAAGGAATGGGTGATGTTTCGGGTCGAGACCTTTCTTCAGACTGAGTTACTTCAAGATTTCTTTCTGTTCATGCTTTCTGTTCATGCTCGAGCCAAAGTATTTATATTTTTCCCTTTAACTTAATTCCTTTGATAAAGTGAAAATAATCTACAATCATTGTAAAGAACCAAATAGTTTTACCCTGACGAAGGTCTTATAAGGAATCAGATATAAAAAGTCCTTATTTTAAATTCTTCTGAAGTTATTCCAAAGCTGAGGTCCTTATCATGCCCTTGTGCACATTATATAACATGCAATATGAAAGTGGCTATACTTCAAAAGTATCTCATTTTTTTGCAAAGATCATGAAAAGCATTATGTAAACCTAAGACTTGTAAGTTTAGTATCTATATAAGTTACAAATGAGGCTTGAATTAGATACTCATTTGAGAGTATTATCAGTCCCTCTCATTTTATGATTAAGGCGATACTTAATAACCGATGTTCAGCTATACAACAGTCCATCAGCCCATTGGACCTTAAGAAGTAGGTGTGGAATTAGGCCGTTCACCTATGCTCCACCATTCGATCAAGACTGATCCATGTTTTCCCTCTCAATACCTCGGCAATGAATTCCACAAATTCACCACCATCTGGCAAAATAAATTCCTCCTCATCTTTCTAAAGGTACCTCCTTTTATTCTGAGGTTGCGCCCTCTGGTGCTAGGTTCTCCCACTACTGGAAACATCCTCTCCACATCTGCGCTATCCAGGCCTTTCATTATTCAGTAGGTTTTAATGTGAACCCTATCTCATCCTTCCAAACTCCAGTATAGTGAGTACAGGTCCTGAGCCATCAAACGCTTCTCATACATTAACCCAATCATCTCCGGGATCATTGTCATAAACCAAATCATACCATCTGAGAGTTGACTGCTCAATCAGTGATCATAACTGATGGCAAAGAAAATGTTAGTGCATTGAAATGACTTGGGGAATTCATAAAATATGAAGATATTATCGCAGACACACTTTAAACCATACAGGGTTCACTACATCCAGTGTGATATATTCCTTAGTTGAACTGTGAGTTGATTACATGGGTTGCAGAACCGGGGGGGCTGGGGGGGCTGCAGCCCCCCCCACTTTTTTGGCTAGACATGTTTCAGTGTCTCCGGCTTTGGATGATGCGCTGCTGTGCTCTGAGCAACCTGGTCATGGGTGTTGGAGAGCCGGGGCGGAGGGAGGGCTGGAAGCAGAAGCAGCAGTGGGGTCAGATGCGGACGGGGAGCCGGGGCTGGCGAATGTTTCCCAGCTGGCAAGCCGCTTGCTGCAGCTGAGGCCATGGAGCAGACTCAGTGCAAGAGTCCCGGGCCGTCGGAGCGAGATTTTCACTCTTACTGTAACTGCAGGGAAAATGTTCCCGATGTTGGGGGAGTCCAGAACCAGGAGTCACAGTTTAAGAATAAGGGGTAAGCCAATTAGGACTGAGATGAGGACAAACCTTTTTCACCCAGAGAGATGTGAATGTGTGGAATTTTCTTCCACAGAAGGCAGTGGAGGTCAATTCACTGGATGTTTTCAAGAGGGAGTTACATTTAGCTCTTGGGGCTAGCGAAATGAAGGGATATGGGGAAAAAACAGGAAAGGGGTACTGATTTTAGATGACCAGCCATGATCATATTGAATGGCGGTGCTGGCTCGAAGGCTGAATTACCAAATTCTGCACCTATTTTCTATGTTTCTATGTAAATTGATCTTGCTTGAGTATATGGCAATAAATCCCGACCACTTGATTTTGAAGCATTCATGCATGGTGGAGGTATAATGCAGTCATAGAGTGATACAGCATGAAAACAGGCCCTTCGGCCCAACTTGCCCACACCCGACGACATGTCCCAGCTACACTACCTGCTCTTGGTCCATATCCCTCCAAACCTGTCCTATCCATGTGTCAGTCTAACTGTTTCTTAAATGTTGGGATAGTCCCTCCCTCAACTACCTCCTCTGGCAGCTTGTTCCATACGCCCACCACCCTTTGTGTGGAAAACATTACCCCTCAGATTCCTATGAAATATTTTCCCCTTCACCTTGAATCTGTCCTCTGGGCCTCGTTTCACCTACTCTGGGCAAGGGACTCGGTGCATTGAAATGTATAATTCTAATGCATTTTAGATTTCTCGAAAGTCTTACTTTAAAAAAAGTAACATTTCCACAAACATATACCCCCTTTATTAATGTAATGGTTTGATGATTCTAAATTCAAATCAAAATTTGATTTTGGAGAGGGGGGGGGTTATATCCCCCACTTTTTGAGGTGGGGGCAGCCCTGTATTATTATCCCCCAGTTTTTGGAGGTCGAGCAATAACAAAAATAATAATCACCTACTCCTATCTCTCATGTAGGCCCTACATTATCTTAAAAATACTTCAAACAAAAACATTGAAATCATACTTCTACAATGCACTAAAACATGATTTTAATACATCAAATTTCAAAAAGTCCCTGCTGTGGGAGGGGGCTGCCTGGATTACAAATGTCTCAAATCATGAACTTTTGATCAAATGTCTGTCAGTAAGTAATGAATGGCACCCAGTTACCCAGTTGTATTGGATAATGTGGATAAATGTGAGGTTATCCACTTTGGTGGCAAGAACAAGAAGGCAGATTATTATCTGAATAGTAGACACAAAATGCTGGAGTAACTCAGCGGGTTAGGCAGCATCTCTGGAGAGAAGGAATGGGTGACATTTCGAGTCGAGACCAGAAGTGGTGTCAGATTCGGAAAAGGGGAGGTGCAATGAGACCTGGGTGTACATCAGTCACTGAAAGTAAGCATGCAGTGAAGAAAGCAAATGGTATGTTTGTCTTCATCGCGAGAGGATTTGAGTATAAGAGCAAGGAGGTCCTACTGCAGTTGTATAGGTACTGGTGGGACGACACCTGGGGTATTGTATGCTAGGAGTTTTGTTCTCCTAATTTGAGGAAGGACATTCTTGCTATTGAGGGAGTGCATCGTTGGTTCACCAGGTTAATTCCCTGGTTGGCGGGACTGACATATGATGAAAGAAATAGATCGACTGGGCTTATAATAACTGGAATTTAGAAGGTTGAGAGGGGATCTTATAGAAACATATTAAATTCTTAAAGGATTGGACAGGCTAGATGCAGGAAAAATGTTCCTGATGTTGGGTGTCCAGAACCAGGGGTCACAGTTTAAGAATAAGGGGGAGGCCATTTAGGACTGAGATGAGTAAAAACGTCTTAACCCGGAGTGTTGTGAATCTGTGAATTCTCTGCCACAGATGGCAGTGGAGGCCAATTCACTGGATGTATTCAAGAAAGAGTTGGATATAGCTGTCCTGTCCTATATTATTCTGGGAAGAAGGTCTGAAGAGGGGTCTCGACCCGAAACGTCGCTCGTTCCTTCCCTCTAGAGATGCTGCATGTCCCGCTGAGTTACTCCAGCATTTTGTGTCTGTCTTCTGTATTGTCCTCTATTCTATGATTAGTTTTGTTTAGTTTAGAGATACAGCGCAGAAACAGATCCTTCAGCCCACCGAGTCCTTGCCGACCAGTGATCCCGGTAAACTAACACTGTCCTACACACTGGGGACAATTTACACTTATAACCGAAGACAATTGACCTACAAAACCTGCACGTCTTTGGAATGTGGGAGGAAACCGGAGATCCTGGGAAAAACCCACGTGGTCATGGGGAGAACGTACAATCTCTGTACAGACAGCACCTGTAGTCAGTATCGAACCCGGGTCTCCGGCGCTGTAAGGCAGCGACTCTACCGCTGTGCCACCGTGCTGCCCAGATACACCGAGGTGTTTTTTTTGCAGAGGACAGCATCTTCATCACTTTCCTCGAGACACAAAGACAATAACTTACTCGTTGGTGTGCCATAGGTCCTAACGTCGGTGAGTAGAATTGAATCTCAATTCCTTTCCTCAAGACATATTCTGAAACTATCGATGTCCTGGGATCCAAGTTTCCATATAATCATAACATAATCATAATTATTTTATTAGCCAAGTATGTTTTGCAACATAGGAGGAATTTGATTTGCCATACAGTCATACCAATAAAAAGCAACAAGACACACAAAATAAATTTTAACATGAACATCTACCACAGTGACTCCTCCACATTCCTCACTGTGATGGAAGGTGAAAAAAAGTTCAATCTCAGTTGTGTGATGTTTGGCGGACTGTGTGGGGTGGGAGGACCCGTTGCTCCTCCCGTGCAACAGGTGGCGCTGCACAGGACAAAGGGAGATGTTTTGTATATAGTTTATCCTGTCTGTAGTATGTGAGGGTGCAGCCATTTTGAGTTGTCTTGCTGCCAGCAAGAATAAAGTATTAAAGACTTCTGTTGTAAATAGAAGACTCTCAAGTCTTGTGCAGACCTAGAAAACGAACACGAAAGTGGTGTCAGGAGTAGGATACTTCGGATTGCATCCAAAGACCCAGATAAGAGCCTATTTTACGATTTTAAAGAAATATATATATTTTGAGTTCTGAAGTGTACTCAAACTAACATGTCTCGGCAGTTCGATCGTTTCGATCCCGGATGAGAAAACTGTTCATCGTATTTAATGTGCGCTGAGTTTTATTTTGAAAGTATGGCAATTACGACTGACCAGAGGAAGAAGGCTCTCTTGTGTTCATCAATGTCTCCAGAAACGTTTGCACTGCTTCAAAATTTACTTACAGAAGAAGTAACTGAAGCCTCATATGCTGAAATCAAAATGGCTTTGCAGCTGCATTTCGAAGAAAGTCGAAATTTCCTGCAGCTCGCCTCGATTTCTACAGGACGGTGCAACAGGAAGGGTAATCGATTACCAAATTTCTTGCCGAAATTCGCATCAAGGCAAATGCATGTGATTTTAAAACTCAATGCTTCGAAAAGTGCCAAGACAATGCGTTGCGGGATAGACTGGTCATGGGCTACAGGCACGCTTTCATGCAGCAGGCGATTCTCAAGGAATCGGATGCCTCATTGAAGAATGTGCTGCAGTGTGCTAAGATGGCCAAGCTGCTGAGTAAAGAACTGCACAAAATGGCCGGCGAAACAGCGTCGAAGCTCCCTCAGGAGGTGCATACAGTTCGTCAGATTCGTCCACAACGCCAGAAACCAGTTGATCGACCCAGAGCAAATCCGGAGAAGTTGAGACAGTTTCAGAAGAGCCGTCACCCTGTGGGTGGAGGATCGAAACCCTGCTACCGGTGCGGCTCGACTGCTCATCATCACCATGAGTGCCCGTATATTGAGTCCGTTTGTTATGCCTGTTACCGAAAAAGTCATCTCCAGGCAGTATGTCAATCCGTAGGAAAGCTGAGAAAGGCCAAGAAACGCAAAACACAGTCGACCAAATCGCGGAGACCATTTCTATTGAAGTGCTCGGGGTGTCTACGATCACCGACAAGCCAAGGATTTTGCTGGAGGTCTCGAACGTCGATCTACATTTCCTGGTGTGGCTGTGTCGCTAGAGGGTCAGGACATCTGGGATAGGATCGGATTGCCTAAACTGAAACTGGCCAACATCTGCCTTTTCGGACAGCCCATTCCCACGAAAGGCAAATGCACTGTCGCCGTTTCCTGTAATGGTATGACACAGTTGGTAAAGAAGGTACATCCCTGTGCGCCAATGACTGGATCCATGCTTTCAAGCTTGACATGATCGCCTTGATCTACGATGGATCAACTATGGCATTGTCATCTACCACGGATTGCAACATGGTCAGCAAGCACGAGAACAACCTGCAGAAGGTCTTGACCAGTTCCCAGCCATTTTCGAACCTGAACTCGGACATTGCACAAAGATGAAGGCACGGCTCATACTCAAAGACGAAGCCGTCCCTAAGTTCTTCAAATCAAGACCAGTTCCGTTCAGTCTGATGGACGCTGTTAACAAGGAACTCTGCCGTCTTGAATAAATGGGAATTATCATCCATGTGGACCTTTCAGAATGTGCCACACCCATAGTTGTCGTTCAGAAGCCTTGCGGCAAGGTGCGCATCTGTGGCGACTACAAAGTGACTGTAAACCCTCAATTGCACATTGATCAACACCCCATACCAAGAGTGGACGAGCTGTTTGTCAAGCTGCAAGGAGGACAGTACTTCTCGAAATTGGACATGTCCGACGCGTATCTCCAAGTGGAACTGGATTACAAGACAAAAAGCCTGCTCGTGATCAACACTCACAAGGGACTGTTTAAGAAGGAACTGCAGATGCTGGAAAATCAAAGGTAGACAAAAGTGCTGGAGAAACTCAGCAGGTGCGGCAGCATCTATGGAGCGAAGGAAATAGGCAACGTTTTGAGCCGAAACCCTTTCTTAAGTCTGAGTTTCTCCAGCACTTTTGTCTACCTACGCACAAGGGACGGTTCAGATACAACCGATTGTCGTTCGGACCGGCACCGGCCATCTTCCAGAAACTGGTTGACAATCTGGTTGCTGGGAATCTGTACATAGCCGCCTACCTGGATTAGATAATTGTCTTTAGGCTCTGTCCCACGGGTTTGCGGTCGTTGGCGGTGAAGCGCGGCATCGCCGGAAGAGGGGACCGCACGGCAACCACGAGAGCGCCGCACGGATGCTGCGCGAGGGGCCAAGTACGGCCGGTTCAACGAGCTTGCGGTTTCGGCTGATGACGTCTTTCGGATCGCGGGGCTGTGGCGGCGGCCGTGCCGCACACGTATCTCACTGGCGGCGGCTGTGGCATTGCAGGTTCGACTCACGGCGCTCGTGCCTCACTGGCAGCGGCTGTGGCGGTGACCGTGCCACACTCGTGCCTCACTGGCGGCGGCTGTGCGGTAGGAACATATTTTTGGACAGTGTTGGTTTTTTTTTAGCACCGTGCGGTGTTGGGAACAACGCCGCACGGCCCCGGAATTGTGCGTTTGACCGAGCCCGCGGTCTCTGGCGGCCCAGGAGCGGTAGATAGTTCCTGTTTCGCCGCCAATGACCGCAGACTCGTGAGACAGGCCTTATTCTTTCTTTTAAAATCTTTTTATTAGTTTTTTTCAAAAGCAAGTACAAAAGAACAATAATGTAATGATAAACATAACAGTGATATTGATACGTAGGGATCAGGGTTACATTAATGGCAGGTATAACCTAAATATGAGTCCAGTGTCAAAATACACATTGAATTTTGTAAATATAGTTAAGTGTTTAAAAGAGAACATATGTATAAAAACAAAAAGATTTAAAAAAAAAGAGAAAAAAAAGAGAAAATAACTGTTAATTTAATGTAATGGTGTTATATATTAATTTTTAAGATTTTCTTTGTTAGCTTTTCCATTTTTAAAATTGAAGGAATTTTTTTTCCCTGTCTTTAGACAAACAAAGTGAATGCAGTTCTTGCTTTTCATATTTTGACCGTGGATAAAAATATGAAGTAGCTCTTGTGTTCCACAGTTAACGCGTACTTTTTAACCGTAACATTAATTTTGTTTTGTCTAATGAGTGGTAAAATGCCTTCTTTTTACGTTGGGTGCTGTCGTTAGGAGAGATGGGGGTAGGGAAGGGATTAGGTACACGTAATGACTGTCTACTGGTCAGTTTCGGGCTTTGCATGGGTGTTGGGGGGGGGGCGGGGGTCTATCGCTTCTAGCTTAGTTTTTTCTATCTGTGCAGAATCTGAACTACAAAAATGTCTCAAATGTCGTCAATTCTGGCTCCGCCCTAGATTTTTCTCCTTCCAGTATCATGAACAATTATGCTTTAAGAAATTAACCCTTTACACTTCACGTGATTTTTACAAACAATATGGATAAAGTTATTAACTTCCTTTCATGGAATGTGAATGGTTTGAACCATCCCATTAAGAGGATTTTTTCTTTTAAGTTCTTTGTACACTAAATACTCAGATTATCTTTGTTCGGGAAACTCATGTAAGGCAAGATGACAATCAACGATTTTTCAAGTTTTGGAGAGGACAGCAACTTCATTCAAATTCACAGGCTAAGGTGAAAGGAGTCTCTATTTTTATTGACTCCTCAATTCCGTTTGTTCATTATGAAACAATTTCTGATCCATATGGTAGATATTTGGTGATTACTGGTGTTCTTCATAACCAAAAAGTTGCTATGGTGAATGTTTATGCACCTAATATTGATCACCCTGAGTTTTTTAAACAGTTAATTGCATCCTTTCCTAATTTAAATGAAAATGTTTAAATAATGGGTGGAGATTTTAACTGCTGTTTGAACCCCTCGATGGACAGATCTGCATCTGATCATGTGCTTCCAAATAAATCAGCTAGTTTTATCAATTCTTTTTTGACTCTGGAATGCTAGAAGTCTGGAGATTCTTACACCCAAATGACAAAGAATTTTCTTTTTTCTCTCATGTATATCATAGTTACACTAGGATTGACTACTTTATAATAGATTCTCGGCTAGTTTCATCGGTCACTGCATGTGAGTATGATGCATTTGCTATTTCTGATCATGCACCATTGAAACTATCAATCAAACTACCTGATTTAGTGATTAAATGCTACTTTGTTACAATATTTAAATTTTGTTAATTTTATTAAAGATCAGATTGCTTTTTTCTTCTTAACAAATTCTACTGAAGAAATATCCAATGGTGTAGTCTGGGATGCTTTTAAGGCATATATTCGTGGACAAATTACTTCATACTCCGCGAGATTAAAAAAACAAGCTCAAAATGAAATACGTATATTGCCTGATGAGATTAAAGAAATTAATAAAAAATATTCAAAAGCTCCTAGTTTAGAGCTTTATAAGAATAGAATTGAACTTCAATTGAGACATGGTTTGTTATTAGTATCACCGATTGAGAATCAGCTACTTAAAACCAAAAGTCAATTTTATATACGGCGAAAAATCCGGTAAATCACTCGCTAATCAGTTGAAAGCGGTGTCGGCCAAACGTCAGATTACTAAAGTGAGTAAACGGGATGGTACACTGACTGTAGACCATGATGAAATTAATAAATCCTTTCAGGAATTCTATACCTCCCTATACCAATCAGAATTTCCTACTGATTCCAATATAATGCATGAGTTTTTAAAGAAACTGAAATTGCCAAATTTACCACATAATGAGTCTCTGTTGTTAGACGAACCCATCCCGGAGGAAGAAATACAGAAAGCAATCCTTTTGATGAATTCTGGTAAAGCTCCTGGTTTAGATGGGTTCACATTGGAATTTTTAAAGTAATTCTCAAGTTTACTGTCTCCCTGGCTATGCAAGGTTTTTAAAGAAGCCTTTTTTTATGAATAGATTACCACAATCCTTTTATGAAGCAGCTATTTCTTCAATTCTTAAAAAAGACAAAGATAATTGTCCCCGGCCGGACAGAGGAAGAACACCTGCAGAACCGAAAACAGGTCCTCACGGCACTGAACAACTACGGCATGAAGTTGCGCATGGAAAAGTCTGCATTCTTCCGACAACAGGTTATCTTGCACTTCCTGCACAGTAGGCTTCCCGACGGGCCATGGCTGAGGACTAGGAACGCGGCCGGAGGCCTTTAGCGAGGCGCCGCAACCTTGATGCCTCCCGGATCACGGCGTAGAAGCCTGGGTCGGGGCCTCGTGGGTAGAAGCCCGGGTCGGCGGAGTGGCCGATGGAGCCCACGGCTGGGGTCCAGGAGGCGTGAAGTGGGGCGTCGACAGCGGTGGGCCTTGGCGGTGGTGAAGTGGCGGCAGAGGTGAAGCCTCGCGGGTCGACCCGCGGTTGACGGTCGATGAGAGCGTGGAGGACCACCGTGAGGGGGGGAGGGGAAGAACAATGGAGGACCCGGCATGGGGGGACCGCCGTGATGGAGGTGGGGGGAGGACAAAGGACAATGGGGACCCGGCGTGGGGGAACTGTTGTGGGGGGGAGGTGTGTTGGAAAAGGGGGAGCCGATGTGCTTTGTAACTTTGTCAGCACTGGTGGCTGCTATTTGTAGACATTGTGTATGCTAGCAAAGAATCTCATTGTGCCTCGTCACATGTGACAATAAAGTATTCCTATTCCTACACGTGATCTCGGCAAGTGGTCTGAAGCCATTGGAAGACAGATTGGATGCCATTGTGAAATTGCCGATGCACGGAAATGTGAAGCAGCTGGAAAGCTTCATTGGCAGGGTGAACTACCATGGCAAGTTCAAACCGGCACTTTCGACTTTGTGCGCACCATTGAACAACCTGCGAAAACAGGATGTCGAATGGCACTGGTCCAAAGAGTGTGACCATGCATTCACCAGGTTGAAGGAGATGCTCGCCCAGAAGACGCGTTTGGTCCACTATGACCCATTTAAGCCAATCTCGCTGGCCGCCGATGCATCGCCGTATGGTTTGGAGCAGGCACGTGCCGTGACTAATTACTCAGGGTAGGCAGTCAGTCGGCTTTTCATAAAAATCTTAAACCACGCATGTGCAGATTGTTCTCCTCTCCTCTCCGTAAAAATAAAAAATAAAAATAAGTAACAATTCAATTTGCCCAAGGCTTCCAAATCTCCTTCATTCTGAATTACTGAAAGGGTGGGGGGTGGAGGGTGATGGCAGATGGAGAGATGGTGTGAAAAACGGGAGCCCAATGGGACAAGTTGAATCAGTTGTCATCTTATTGAACGACAATACTTGTTCAAGGGACCAATTGGGGGGAGAGTTCCTTTCACAGCGTGAGGAGAGTCTGGCCAGGAGTAAAGATGCGGGGAGGGCAGGAGTGTTGAGAAGGATGGGGTCAGGGATCATGCCAGTAACTCACTCACTCACTGCTGCCGCGGCGCTCCGGGCGCGGAGCCACCGCATTGTGGCCGGGGAGGGAAGTAGCTCGGGTGGCTGCAAGTGGCTGCCGTGACTTCAGAGCTTTCTGCTGGCCCGCTTACCTCTGGCAGTGCTCTCCATCTGAACATCTCTCACCTGCCGCTCGCCGGCTATGCTCATGTCAGCCGCTTCCCGCAAATCCTTAAATTCCGACAGCCGAGTAACCTCAATTGGTCCCATGATCATGTTGTCGGAATTTACGGATTGACGGGAAGCAGCTGACATGAGCGAGGGCGGCGAGCGGCAGGAGAGAGGTTTTCAGATGGAGAGCACTGCCAGAGGTGAGCGGGGGCTGGCAGAAGGGGCTGTCCGGTCCCGGCGGCTGCTCGCAGCCACCCAAGCGAATTCACTCCCCGGCCACAATGCGGTGGCTCTATGCCCGGAGCATCGCAAGTGGGTTACTGGCATGATCCCCGATCCCCTCCTTCACAACGCTCCTGCCCTCCCCGCAATTTTACCCCGGCCAGACTCCCCAAACGCTGTGAAAGGAGCTCTCCCCCCCCCTCATCCACCCCAGGAAATACGGTATTTAAAAACATATAGCACCAAGAGATTTACCTAACACATTATTGGTACACAAACTCCATTCTTCTCTCTTTGTTTCCTAACATACTCTTAAGATAATGACAATCCATATTTGAAAAACCCGCCAAGAAACTTGCGCTGCGCATGCGCAGTAGGCTGCTGCGCATGCACAGTACTGCAAAGGCAGAATTTCAGGTGCCTTCAGCTCCCCTTGTCGTGAAGGCTTGAAGCAGTGCCGACGGGACGTGGGCTGAACAGACTTTCGCGTGTTGCAAGTACTGCACATGAAAGGCACGGAGCATTATGCCTACCTAAAAGATCGATCTCTTAGATAGGCATAATTCTCCCATGCCTCTACTATTTATATTTAATAATTACCATTTTATAATTTTAGTCAGGGTAGGCAGTGCCTACCTTGCCTATCCTGATGGCATGTGCCTGCCTTGGAGCTGTAATCTCACAGACGGCGCCGAACAGCAAGGAAGAACCAATCGCATTCGCAACCAAAACGCTGACGACCGCCAAGGAAAAATTACAGCCAAGTTGAGAAAGAAGCACTGGAGATCGTGATTGGTGTCCGGAAGTTCCATCAATATTTGAGTGGGCGACATTTCCTGCTCATCACCGACCACAAGCCGCTGCTGACTATTTTCAGTCCGGAGAAAAGTTTGCCTGTCATGACGTTGCAGCGTCTACAACGTTGGGCCCTGATCATGATGGGATATGATTACCACATCATTTACCGACAGTCTGCCGGGCATGCCAATGCTGTCTCGTCTACCGATTGGACCTGACCTGACATTCGATAAAAAGGAGGCAATTATGGAAATCGAGACGGACGTGAACGTGCTAAACACACAGGTCATCACCGATTTCCCCATCTCCGCAAGGACGGTCGCCAACTATACGAGCACAGACCCCATTTTGTCGAAGGTACGACATTTTGTCACTCAGGGGTGGCCAAACAGTCCTAAGCTGGACAAGGAATTACGTTGATTCCAGAATGCACAAACGGAAATCTCCTCAAAGGATGGCATTCTGCTCCGCGATGGTCGAGTGATCATTCCGACGGAACTGCGATCGCTAATTCTGAAAATGTTGCACAAGACACACATTGGAATTGTGCGAATGAAGGCGCTCGCCCGAATGCATGTATGGTGGCCGAATATCGAGACCGATATAGCAGACCACTGCAAGAACTGAACACCATGTGCCGAAACAGTGCCGAATCCACCGGAAAAGACCTCAGCATGGCCCGTCCCTGACCAACCATGGCAGCGAATCCACATAGATTTTGCCGGACCGTTCCTGGAGGACATGTGGCTGGTCGTCATGGACGCCCATTCGAAATGGCCACATGTTATCCAAATGAATAAGTATCCAAGCACCGAAACAACCACTTCTGCGCTCGACGATTTGTTCGCCATTTGGGGATTGCCCTTAACAATCGTAAGCGACAATGGACCCCAATTTGACTCGCAAATGTTCGGTGACTGGTGCAAACAACACTCAATCGTGCATCTGACATCAGCCCCTTTTCATCCACCCTCAAATGGTGATGCAGAGCGGCTCGTCGATGTTTTCAAGCAGGCCATGAAATGTGCTGTACGAATCGAAAAGAAATCGAAACGATTGACTTTGCGCGATTTTTTACAGCAATATCGAACTGTTCCAAACTGCACTACTGGTCGAACTCCGGTAGAGATGATGCTCGGAAGTCAAGTGCGCTCTCCCTTATCAGTTTTAAACCCGACCCATAACTTTTATACGGCGCGCACTCAGCCAACGAAGTCGAACAAGTCCAAATTCGACATTGATGACTACGTATATTACCGCAATTATACGGCCAAGGAAAGCAAATGGTGCGCTGGCAGGATCATGGCTCACATTGGAACTAAAATGTACACCGTCCAAGGCCAAGAAGGATAATGCCGACGGCATGATGACCAATTAAGAAGCCGCGTTCATCCAGCAAAGACTGCGCAGAACCTGACCAAAACCAAGCAGTCGGACTCCCCGGTGCCGAATCGTGTGGATACTGGAGTGCCTGACTTGCCCGTTCCCAGGCCTGACGAAGTTCTGCCAGATGAACTCCCCGCCTGTGGTCCTTCGTCGATTGACACGTTGCAATCATGGTATTCCCCCAAGGCGACTCATTCAGGAATAGAGACGTTCAAACTGGAAAGGGGGAGTATGATGTTTGGTGGACTGTGTGGGGTGGGAGGACCCGTTGCTCCTCCCGTGCAGCAGGTGGCGCTGCACAGTACAAAGGGAGATGTTTTTGTATATAGTTTATCCTGTCTGTAGACAGTGTGCGTGCAGCCATTTTTGAGTTGTTTTGCTGCCAGCATTGAGTAAAATATTAAAGACCCCTGTTGTAAATTGAAGACTCTCAAGTTTTGTGCAGACCTAGAAAACGAACACGAAAAATTGTGAGTCAGTTGTGACTCTGTGGAATTCTCTGCCTCAGAGGGCGGTGGAGGAAAGTTCACTGGATACTTTCAAGAGAGAGCTAGACAGGGCTCTTAAAGTCAGGGGATATGGGGAGAAGGCAGGAACGGGGTACTGATTGTGGATGATCAGCCATGATCACATTGAATGGCAGTGCTGGCTTGAAGGGCTGAATGGCCTACTCCTGCACCTATTGTCAATTGTCTTCCCTTGTTTATTCTGCCACGGTCGGGGGCCTTGAGCCTTCCATTGACGGGACAATCTTGACTCCCGTAGCCGGGATATTGATAGGACTCCACGGATTGATATCAGGGATCGAGAGTTCAAGACGTAGATACAAAATGCTGGAGTAACTCAGCGGGACAGGCAATTTACAGAGCTTTACTGAGAGTTCAAGAGAGTTTATTAGTCATATGGACCAGGACCAGAACAATGAAATTCTTACTTTCTGCAGCTTTACAGGCACTTTAAATGCAACAGCACAACAAATAGACATGAAATCATTTAGCAGATTTTCTTGGTAAGTCAGACCACAACTGTGCAAGTCAAAGTACTCAGTTCTATCTCAGTAGTACAAAATACATAGTTCGTGCTAAGGAAAGGTTGTGGTTAGGGATATGCAGGATGATTCAAGAATCTGATGGTTGACTGAAGAAGCTGCTCTTGAACCTGGAGGTAATGGTTCTCAGGCTCCTGTACCTGGTAACAGCGAGATGATAGTATGGTCAGGATTGTGAGGATATCCACTTTGGTGGCAAGAACAAGAAGGCAGATTATTATCTGAGTGGTAGACACAAAATGCTGGAGTAACTCAGCGGGACAGGCAGCATCTCTGGAGAGAAGGAATGGGTGACGTTTCGAGTCGTGACCCTTCTGGTGTCAGATTAGGAAAAGGGGAGGTGCGATGAGAGGCAGCAACTGTACCGCTGTGCCACCCGTGCCGCTGAATGACCCGTGATACTGGCCACCATTCTGCACTCCACTGACAAAGCTGGTGCAATCTGCTGAGGATACAGTCGATCTAGTTTCTTGAGAGCCACTTTAAATCGCATGAAACAACAGTGTTGATCTAAGCTCATGACGCATACAGGTCTGGAACAGAGTTGGAAGAGTGGTTTGGGCGATTCCCACCTCTGGGGGAAGTTATATTTGTAGCACAAAAGTGCCGGGCAACAATACTCTTCACAATGAGAATTTAACACATAGCATCGGGTGGCTCAGCGGTAGAGTTGCTGCCTTACAACGCTGGAGGTCCGGCTTCCATCCTGACCACGGGTGCTGCCTGTACGGAGTTTGTACATTCTCCCCATGACCTGCGTGGGTTTTCTCCGGGTGCTCTGGTTTCTTCCCACACTCCAAAGGCTAACAGGTTTGTAGGTTAATTGTGTAAGAAGGAACTGCAGATGCTGGTTTAAACCGAATATAGACACAAAAAGCTGGAGTAGTTCAGCAGGACAGACAGCATCTCTGGAGAGAAGGTGTGGGTGACGTTTCTGGTCAAGACCCTACTTCAGACTGGTTGGGGATAAGGGAAACGAGAGATATAGACGGTGATGTGGAGAGATAAAGAACAATGAATAAAAGATATGCAAAAAAGTTACGATGATAAAGGAAACAGGCCATTGTAAGCTGTTTGTAGGGTGAAAACGAGAAGCTAGTGCGAGTTGGGTGGGGGAGGGATAGAGAGAGAGGGAATGCCGGGCTACCTGAAGTGAGTGAAATCAATATTCATACCACTGGGCTGTCAGCTGCCCAAGCGAAATATGAGATGCTGTTCCTCCAATTTGTGTTTAGCCTCACTCTGACAATGGAGGAGACAGAGGACAGAAAGGTCTGTGTCGGAATGGGAAGGAGAATTAAAGCGTCCGGGAGATCAGGTTGGTTCAGGCGGGCTGAGTGAAGGTGTTCCGTGGAACGATCGCCTAGTCTGTGTTTGGTCTCGCCGATGTACAAGACTCCTCATCTTGAACAACGGATACAGTAGATGAGGTTGGAGGAGGTGCAAGTGAACCTCTGCCTAACCTGAAAGGACTGTCGGGGTCCCTGGACAGAGTTGAGGGAGGAGGTATAGCGACAGGTGTTGCATCTTCTGCGTTTGCAGGGGAAGGTCCCTGGGGAAGGGGTGGTTTGGGTGGGAAGGGATGAGTTAACCACCTGGGGAGGGGGTCGTTTGTGTGGTTTAAGTTAATTGGCTTGGTATAAGTATAAAATTGACCCTAGTGTGTGTAGGGCAGTGTTAGAATGCGGGGATCGCTGGTCGGCGCGGACTCGGTGGGCCGAAGGGCCCGTTTCCGCGCTGTATCTCTACACCTAAAACTAAAAAAACTAAACATTGATATTTAGTGACTTTAGGATCAATATTTACCTGGCCATCATCATCTGAGGGGCACCAAATAAGCAGAAACTCAACTGGGAGTAGCCACGTTAATGCAATCACCACAAGCGTATAATCAGAGATTGTCTCCTGTGCCTCTACAAGTGTCTCATGTCAGGCATTAAAATATTCACCGCAAAATGGCATGAGCCAAAACAGACCATAAATTAACCCAGACTTGTGTGAGGTTCGCTGGAGCAGCTGGTGTCTTGGTCGGCCAGCTGCTGAAGTTTACAGTGAGCCCCCCACCCCCCCACAAGCCAAGCAGCAATATCAGCATAACTGTAGCACATGTCAGGAGGACCTTTATGATGTGGATATTACCCAAGCAGATGGAATTTTTGAAGTAGAACTGTGGGATGAGAGCTTTCTCCACCTGGCTGGATCTCTCCGATTTTTAATCTTTCCCGTTCCGTGTAGTTTCTAACTAACACTTCAATTTTTACCACAGACTTGCAAATGCATAAGGCCAGCCTGAAAATTAGATTACACAGCCTCGCTCATTTTGTATAAGCACCATGCGCATGGAACATTACTTCCAGAGGACTACACGATAACACTATATTTTGTGTAGGAAGGAACTGCAGGTGCTGGTTTAAACAGAAGATAGACACAAAAAGCTGGAGTAACTCAGCGGGACAGGCAGCATCCCTGGAGTGAAGTAATGGGTGACGTTTCAGGCTGAGACCCTTCTTGAGACTGGTTAGGGATAAGGGAACCGAGAGATATAGACGATGATGTGGAGAGATTTTGTTAACTTCATGCAACCCCGGCATTCTCTCTCTCTATCCCTCCCCCGCCCAAGTTGCACTAGCTTCTCGTTTTCACCCAACAAACAGTTAGCAAAAGGCCAGTTTCCTTTATCATCGCTACTTTTTTTGCATATCTTACATTCATTGTTCTTTATCTCTCTACATCATCGTCTATATCTCTCGTTTCCCTTATCCCTAACCAGTCTGATGAAAGGGTCTCGACCCGAAACGTCATCCAACGCAATAATTTGGGTGACTCGGCCCCTTTCTGTAAACCTAACCCGGACATTTTGGGAACTGTGATTCTCCTCATCGGATGCACATGCAATGACTTCATTCTTTCTGCAGTGCTTTCCCGTTGAAATCCGATCACATTGTTCCGAAGTGCCTCATATGTTGGATACTCTCAGCTAAGTCATGTTTGCCAAACACTGGGTTCTTCTGCAGCTGTGCTTAAGGGCTGTTCTCACTTTCAATTCCATCTCCAGCAGTCTGTCGCAGGACGCTCTGTGGATGCCAACTGCTCAACCCTTGTGACTATGTGCGCCTCTGCTGACCTCCAGAGACAGATACATACACAAAACATAGAATAGTACAGCAAAGATAGGCACAAAATAACTGGTGTCAGATTAGGAAAAGGGGAGGTGCGATGAGAGGCAGCAACTGTACCGCTGTGCCACCCGTGCCGCT
Organism: Malacoraja senta; assembly: GCA_038087875.1. NCBI lineage: Eukaryota > Metazoa > Chordata > Chondrichthyes > Rajiformes > Rajidae > Malacoraja > Malacoraja senta. The sequence continues at coordinate 203,545,217 of CM075977.1, read as the reverse complement.
GAATGACCCGTGATACTGGCCACCATTCTGCACTCCACTGACAAAGCTGGTGCAATCTGCTGAGGATACAGTCGATCTAGTTTCTTGAGAGCCACTTTAAATCGCATGAAACAACAGTGTTGATCTAAGCTCATGACGCATACAGGTCTGGAACAGAGTTGGAAGAGTGGTTTGGGCGATTCCCACCTCTGGGGGAAGTTATATTTGTAGCACAAAAGTGCCGGGCAACAATACTCTTCACAATGAGAATTTAACACATAGCATCGGGTGGCTCAGCGGTAGAGTTGCTGCCTTACAACGCTGGAGGTCCGGCTTCCATCCTGACCACGGGTGCTGCCTGTACGGAGTTTGTACATTCTCCCCATGACCTGCGTGGGTTTTCTCCGGGTGCTCTGGTTTCTTCCCACACTCCAAAGGCTAACAGGTTTGTAGGTTAATTGTGTAAGAAGGAACTGCAGATGCTGGTTTAAACCGAATATAGACACAAAAAGCTGGAGTAGTTCAGCAGGACAGAGAGCATCTCTGGAGAGAAGGTGTGGGTGACGTTTCTGGTCAAACCAGTCTGATGAAAGGGTCTCGACCCGAAACGTCATCCAACGCAATAATTTGGGTGACTCGGCCCCTTTCTGTAAACCTAACCCGGACATTTTGGGAACTGTGATTCTCCTCATCGGATGCACATGCAATGACTTCATTCTTTCTGCAGTGCTTTCCCGTTGAAATCCGATCACATTGTTCCGAAGTGCCTCATATGTTGGATACTCTCAGCTAAGTCATGTTTGCCAAACACTGGGTTCTTCTGCAGCTGTGCTTAAGGCTGTTCTCACTTTCAATTCCATCTCCAGCAGTCTGTCGCAGGACGCTCTGTGGATGCCAACTGCTCAACCCTTGTGACTATGTGCGCCTCTGCTGACCTCCAGAGACAGATACATACACAAAACATAGAATAGTACAGCAAAGATAGGCACAAAATAACTGGATTAACTCAGCCATCCACAGCATACAGATACAGGATAAAGAGAATAATAATGTTTTGTGCAAGATAAAGTCCAGCAAAGTCCGGTCAAAGATAGTCGGCAGGTCTCCAATGAGATACTGTAGATAGTAGGTCAGGACTGTACTCTAGTTGTTGGTGGGATGGCTCAGTGCAAGAAGGCATTGCAGATGCTGGTTTAAACCGAAGATAGACACAAAAAGCTGGAGTATCTCAGCGGAACAGACAGCATCTCTCGATAGAAGGAATGGGTAATGTTTCGGATCGAGACCATTCTTCAGAAGAAGGGACCCGACCATAAATGCCACCCATTCCTTCTATCAGAGATGCTGCCTGTCTCACTGAGTTACTCCAGCATCTTGTGTCTATCTTCGGTGTAAACCAGCATCGGCTGTTCCTTCCTATACATAGAACAGTACAGCGCTGGAACAGGCCCTTCAGCCCACAATGTCTGTGCTGAACATGATGCCAAGATAAACTAAACTCCTCTGCCTGCACATGATCTATATTCCTCCATTCCCTGTATATCCTTGTGCCTACCTAACAGCCTCTTAAATACCACTATTGTTTCTGCCCCCACCACCACCCTGGTAGAGCACCACCTTCTGTGTAATAAAACTTGTCCCGCACGTCTCCTTTACATTTTTCACCCTCTCACCTTAAAGCTGTGCCCTCTCGTCTTTGACATTTCTACTCTTTTAAATTGGTAAATAGTTTACTTTAGAGATACAGCGTGGAAACAGGACACTCGGCCACCGAGCCCATGCTGACCAGCGATCACCCCACAAACTAGGAACAACTCACAGAGCCAATCAATCTGCAAACCTGGTGGAGGAGAAGGCCATTTGGCCCTTCGAGCCAGCACCGCCATTCAATGTGATCATGGCTGATCATCCCCAATCAGTACCACGTTCCTGCCTTCTCCCCATATCCCCTGACTCCACTATCTTTAAGAGCCCTATCTAGCTCTCTCTTGAAAGTGTCCAGAGAACCAGTGCAAAGCTGCATGTCTTTGGATGAACCCGGAGCACCCGAACAAAACCCACATGGTCACAGGGAGAATGGGCAAACTCCACACAGACAGGATCGATCCTGGGTCTGTGGCGATGTGAAGCAGCAACTCTAAGGCTGTGCCACTGTGCCGCCCTGTGCTGTTTCCTGTGCGATTTCACTGGTTAGAGACCCTAGAACTGTATTTGAAAGTTTCCTACCAGAGGTCCTTGTCCACTGTTGGTCTAAGACATGACACATGGAACAGGCATACGTCAGGATCGAACCCACTGAGTACAAGACAGGGCACGAAGGCCAAGAAAGCTGCAGTGGAACGCAGACGATGGCAAGAACCTTTCATTGGTTTGCAATAGTATATTTGTACATTTTACTTAGTTTAGTTTAGTTCAGTTGATTTTCTGACAGGGGCAGCCACGGTGGCGCAGCGGTAGAGTTGTCGCCTTAATGACGGGCGTCATTTGCGCCTCATTTATGCGACATGCAGTTAGTGACTGACGCACGACAGTCGCGCGAAAATCGCAGTACAACAGTCGTGCGCCAAGTGCTCTTGAGGGCCCTGCTTCTTTTGGGAGCCATTTGCGATGTCATTCGTACTTAGTCCGATCTCCGTGGCAAGGATTTTCCCAGTGAAACAATTTCAAAACTACTCTTTATACCCGGGTGGTTACATGGTGGAGCGCTCAGATGACTCGCAAATGGCGTGCCGACGGCTAACGGGCGGTGCATGGTTACGGATGTTGTCGCATGGTGACGCATAATAAATTAGCATAGGCAATGTTCGCGCGTCACCATGCGCAACCATGCGTCACCACGCGCTACACGTACGCCGTCAGTACGTCAGCGTACGCCATCAGTATGTCAGCATGCGCAAGGGATACGTCACGCAGGTGGCGAGCGAGGATTTTGAGCATTCCATTACCGTGTGTCACTGCATACGCCACCACTCCTCACCACGCACCATGCGCGCGTCACGACTTGCCACCAATTTTTAGGATTCACATAAATGACGCGCAAATGACGCCCAAGTGGGACAGGCCCTTTACAGTGCTTGCAGCGCAAGACACCCGGGTTCGATCTCGACCATGGGTGCTGTCTGTATGGAGTTTGTACGTTCTCCCCGTGACCGCGTGGGTTTTCTCCGAGATCTTTGGTATCCTCCCACACTCCAAAGACGTGCAGGTTTGTAGGTTAATCAGCTTTGTATAAATGTAAATTGTCCCTAGTGTGTGTAGGATGGTGTTAAGGTGCGGGGATCGTTGGTCGGTGTGGAACGGTGGGCCGAAGGGCCTGTTTCCGCGCTGTATCTTTAAACTAAACTAAACCAAGGTACAGTGAATTTCCTTTTATTTGCGTATAGAGCAGTAAGATTTCTGCCATAGGTAAGTACAATCCCCAATCAAGCATAGCAACACTGAGTCCGTGTGCAAAAGTGGCCAGGTATTGGGGCCATTTCCCAGTCCCAGCTGTCGTTGTCCACAAAGGCCCGTTGCAGCCATCCCCTCCATTCCGGTCGTCCCGTGAACCATCGACCCTCTCCTCGCCCGGTCACCTTCAGCCTTCCTGCCCCGGGGGGGAGGGGGGGGCACCTTTCACAGCCAACCTTGAGGTGCGGAAGGTAAGACCACCCCCGGTTCTTCTCACCGTCCCTTTGTCCAGCGTCTGCAGCCATCGCCGACTTTCCTCCCCCTCCTCTCCGGTTCCCGGACTGCGGGGGGGGGGCTCGGCGTTTCCCTGTCAGGCAGCAACTCTACCGCTGCACCACCACCGCTTGCTCCATAGATGACACTCTCTGAGTCAGAAGATTGTGGGCTTCTATTTCAATCCAAAGATCGTCAAGAGATTTTAATTGTCACACGTACCAGCATTGGAACTATGAAATTCTTATTTGCTGCAGCACAATCTGGCCCATAAATCCAATAAGACAGATACACACACACACACAGTGGGCGGCATGTTGGCGCAGCGGTAGAGTTGCTGCCTTTCAGTATAAGTCAGAGACCCCGGTTCAATCCTGACTACTGGTGCTGTCTGTACGGAGTTTGTACGTTCCCCCCTTGACCTGCGTGGGTTTTCTTCAAGATCTTCGGTTTCCTCCCACACTCCAAAGACGTACAGGTTTGTAGGTTAATTGGCTTCTGTAAATTGTAAATTGTCCCTATTGTGTAGTAGGATAGTGCTAATGTACAGGGTCTTCGCTGGTCAGCCCGGCCTCGGTGGGCCGAAAGGCCAGCTTCCACGCTGTATCTCTAAACCAAACTAAACTAAACTAAAAAAGTATATAATAATCAAAATACCACATTTAAATCAAAATCAGAATCAGAATCGTTTATTGTCATTTGAACATAAGTTCAAACGAAATTGCGTTAATACTACGTAACCACAATAGTGCAAAAACCAAAGTCCGCAGTGCAACCAAAGACACATTCCAAAGAAGATCATTGTTGCTGAGGTTAGTATTGTGCAATGTTTAAGAGCCTAATAGAAGCTGGGAAGAAGCCATTCTTGAACCCAGTGGTCACGCTTTTCATGCTCCTGTGTGGTTTGTCCAACCGTCCGCCCTTAAAATCTCCCCTCATTCACCCCTCCCAACTATGTTCACCGATTACCCCCCACACTTTGCCCTGCCCCTCCTTTCCTCCAGCTTTGTTTTCCACTCCCACCCCCCCCCCCTACCACCACCACCACCACAAACCGTCTAAAGCATTCGAAACGTCACCCATCCATGTTCTCCGTGGATGCTGCCTGACCCCCTGAGTTACCCCAGCATGTTATGTCTTCTCTCTTTAGTACGTTCTCCCCGTGACCTGCAGGGGTTTTCTCCGAGATCTTTGGTTTCATCCCACACTCCAAAGACGTACACCAGCATCTGCAGTTTCTTGTTTCTTCGCGCGCTTCTTTGTGATTTGCTCAAGATACCAGCATCTGCAGTATCTTGTGTCTCCTCCTATTTGTTCTGTTCTTATCAATTGGTCCATAGTATGTTATTGTCACGTGTGCTGAGGTGCAGTGAAATTCATTTCAGTTCACTCATTCATCCAATACAGAAGATAGACACAAAAGGCTGGAGTAATTCTCTGCCTCAGAAGACAGTGGAGGCCAATTCTCTGGATGCTTTCAAGAGAGAGTCAGATAGAGCTCTTAAAGATAGCGGAGTCAAGGGATAAGGGGAGAAGGCAGGAACGGAGTACTGATTGTGGATGATCAGCCATGATCACAGTGAATGGCGATGCTGGCTAGAAGGGACGAATGGCCTACTCCTGCACCTATTGTCTATTGTCTATTGTAACTCAGTGGGACAGGCAGCATCACCAGAGAGAAAGAAAGCGGTGACATCTCGGGTCGAGTCCCTTCTTCATTCAATACAGTTCAGTACAAGTATCACTATACATAAGCACTTAGATACATCTTAGATAAGCATCTCAGATTCAGTACAAGTGTATAGCAGTAGTACACTGAGACAGTGTACGAATTTGAACCATTTTAGTTGAGTTTAGTTTATTGTCACATGTACCGAGGTACAGTGAAAAGCTTTTGTTGTGTGCTAACCAGCCAGTGGAAAGACAATGTATGATTACAATCAAACCATCCACAGCATACAGATACAGGATAAGGGGAATAATGTTTAGTGCAAGATAAAGTCCAGTAAAGTCCGATTAAAGATAATCTGCAGGTCTCCAATGAGGTAGATAGTAGATCAGAACTCGACTCTAGATGTTGGTGGGATGGTTCAGTTGTCTGATAGCAGCTTGGAAAAAAACTGTCCCTGAATCTGGAGGTGTGCATTTGCACACTTCTATACCCAGCAGAACCACAAAATGTGTTGTCTACGATGTAAAGGTAATTTTCTTCAGCCTCTAACTTTGAGGCTTGAGCATACAGTCTGGGCCAGCAGTGCTGTGCAGAGGTCAATGCTTTCTGCGAGACCTTGCAGGGAGTAAAGTGATGGCTTTCATTGCTTGTAATGCTGCTCAAAAAGCTGGGAACCGCTCCCTCCCCCTCTCCCTCCCCCCCTCCCCTCCCCCACCGCTCGTCCTGCATGTTTCCCTTGCCAAAAAGCAAAAAGTATTATTTTATTCAAATAGCCGTTGAACTGGTAAGTAATCCACTGGAATGTAAGTGTTAAACAAAAATCTTATACGACCACTGTCTGAGAATGTAACTCCTTTCCCAGCTTTATAACTCATCATATTTCATGCTTTTGAGATGAAATATATTTGATAGACTTGTCTAATGTCTCCCATTCACATGCGGTGTAATATAGTATTAGCATCATTGTGAAAGGCACTGTTGTCATTACCAGTCCTGAGCTGTTCATTCACTCAGATCAGTAATGAGGGTTGGTAATGACGATAATACCTGAACAAATAATGTTATTATGATCAATCTCAGAACCACACTTGTAATTTTTGGCATTCTTCAGTGTTTTGTTATAGTCTGTTAGACAGACGTTGATTTGAGAGCGTGCGCACTGACTGCAGATGCTTTTTTTTTTCTCCCAGGGCTTTGGTTTGCAGACGCAGATTTTAAAATTCAAGTCCTCTTGCATCAGATAGCTGAGCACACAAAAAATATATTAATCCTTCAAATCCACCAAGAAGCTTAAGCATGCATGTCATTAGACCTCCTGGGATCTGGGATTTATATGCCACATGACTGAAGAAATTTGAAACGAGCAAAAGTTTAATAAAATACAATTACTGTCTGTATGGAGTTTGTACGTTCTCCCCCGTGATCTGTGTGGGTTTTCTCCGAGATCTTCGGTTTCCTCCCACACTCCAAAGACGTACAGGTTTGTAGGTTAATTGGCTTGGAATAAGTGTAAATTGTCCCTAGTGGGTGTAGGATAGTGTTAATGTGCGGGGATCGCTGGTCGGCGCAGACTCGGTGGGCCGAAGGGCTTGTTTCTGCGCTGTATTTCTAAACTAAACTAAACTTACACCAGAGATATCATGGAGTTGATTTTACTGACTGCTGGCCAAACGGGGGCCACTTAGTATGAGTTGTCTACGCCTCGGGCTTGCCTGAATGTCTGTGCATCCGATTGTTCACACTCCAGCTGAATTGTATGTGAAACAAAGCATTGCACTGTACCTAGGTACATGTGACAATGAAGTATCACTGAAAGTATCAATGGATCATGGAGATAGACTCAAAATGCTGGAGTAACTCATCGAGACAGGCAGCATCTCTGGAGAGAAGGTTTGGTTGACAGGCCCGTCAGCCCAACTTGCCCACACCAGCCAACATGTCCCAGCTACATTAGTCCCACCTGCCCGTGTTTGGTCCATATCCCTCCAAACCTGTCCTCTCCATGTACCTATCTATCTGTTTCTTAAATGTTGGGATAGTCCCAGCCTCAACTGCCTCCACTGGCAGCTCGTTCCATACACCCACCACCCTTTGTGTGAAAAAGTCACCCCCTCAGATTCCTATTAAATCTTTTCCCCTTCACCATAAACCTACTGTATGTCTTCCGGTCCTTGATTCACCTACTCTGCATTTACCCTCTCTATTCCTCTCATGATCTTATACACCTCTATGAGATCACTGCTCATCCTCCTGCACTGCAAGTGTCGGCACTTGTTGGTGTGTCGGTGTGTGTCGGCATTAACAAGCCGCTAAGTTTTCGTCATCTGGCAGCATTCATGTGGTCTCAGTAATGTACATTGGGACCGGCTGACAACACAATAAACCACTTCATAAATGCAAGTGGTTTCAAGATATTTTGTTAATTTCAGTTTGAACATTAGTTCTCGTAATATTCTGTTTCACGGGCCATTAAATTCTGCAAATATTCACAGCGCAAGCTGGAAATGCTAAAGTCTTAATCAGTTGTGAAGGTTGGATTATCAACTTAATTTCAGAGCCTTACAATTTCATGTTCTACTTCCGTATTAGACCAGCAATTTGGAACTTTTGCCACAAACAAATTGAATTCTATACTTTATTGTCGCATGTGACAAGTCACAGTGAAATTCTTTGCTTTTATACCCAAGGTATGCAAATAGTCGCCACATAAAGGGCGCCAACAAAGTTACAAAGTATCCCCGCGCCATGTCCCCCTGTGTCTTCTCCTCCCTCACGGTAGATCCCGCATGCCAGGTCCTCCTTTGTTCTTTCCATCGGCAGCGGCGTCCTCACTTCCACGTGTCTGTCCTCGTCCGTCAGTCGGCGCCATCATCAACCGCCGCACCGACCTCTCCACTATCGCCACCAGATCCTCTCCGGATGCCTCCATGGCGCCGGCCCAGGAAACAATTATATTTCACAGAACCCCAGGTGTTTGAAGGAAAATTTCTTAGTTAAAAGACAGTTCTTCCTTACTCTTCTCACATGTTAATACATTTAATAAGATAGTGGAAGCCAAATACAAATTTAATTTCCCTTTAACATGTTTGCAGAAGTGTTTCTTTAAGATTTTTAGTAGTCAATAGGGTAGATTGAGAGATACGTTTTTGGAAGATATCAGGGTCTTGGAAATGGTTAGTTAGTTAAAGCCCTGTCCCACTGTATGAGTTAATCTTTTCAACTCCTCATTGTCCCAAGGAATTGTCCCCTCTGCTTTCAAAACTGCTGCTGTCACGCCAATCTTAAAGAAACCTGGTCTTGATCCCTCCTCTCTCATTAACTACCGCCCCATCTCAAACCTCCCCTTTCTTTCAAAAACCCTGGAGCGCATCGTCGCGTCACAACTTCATTCCCACCTCCTCGCGTATAACCTATTCGAACCCCTCCAATCTGGATTTCGCCCCCTCCATAGCACAGAAACTGCTCTCCTCAAAGTCCTCAATGACCTCCTTACCTCTGCTGACTCTGGCTCCCTCAATATCCTCATCCTCCTCGACCTGAGTGCAGCCTTCGATACCGTCAACCACAACATCCTGCTCAACAGACTTAGGGACCTTGGCATTGAAGGTTCTGCACTCAGCTGGTTCCGTTCTTACCTTTCCAACCGATCCCACTTCATCTCTCTCCATAACCACACCTCTGCCACAGCCACTGTCACTCAAGGCGTTCCCCAAGGCTCCGTTCTTGGTCCCCTCCTCTTCATCATCTACATCCTCCCCCTTGGTCATATACTCCGTCACTTCAACCTGGACTTCCACTGCTATGCTGATGACACCCAGATCTATCTCAGCACCAAGTCCCCCCACCACCCCCCTCTCTCCCATATCAACTCCTGCCTATCAGCCATCAAATCTTGGATGCAACTCAACTTCCTTAAATTAAACAGTAGCAAAACAGAATTTCTCCTCATTGGCTCCAAATCAACACTCACTAAAATTAACAACCCCACTCTCACTATCGACGGCACCACTGTCTCCCCATCTCCTCAGGCACGCAACCTTGGCGTGATCCTTGACTCAACCCTCTCCCTTGAGCCTCACATCCGCCATGTTGTCAAAACATCATTTTTTCACCTCCGCAACATTGCAAAAATCAGATCGTCTCTCACACCCCCCGCTGCTGAAAGACTCATCCATGCCTTCATCTCCTCCCGACTGGACTACTGTAACTCTCTTCTTTTCGGAATCAATTCCAGCAGCATCAAACGACTCCAACTGGTCCAAAATGCAGCCGCTCGACTCATTACCCACACCAAATCCTGGCACCACATCACCCCAGTTCTCAAAGAACTTCACTGGCTTCCCATTTCCCACCGGATCACCTACAAAATCCTGGTCCTCACCTACAAAGCCCTCAACAACCTGGCCCCCCCTTATCTCATTGACCTCCTCTCCCCCTACCAACCCTCACGGTCCCTCAGATCCACATCAGCTGGTCTCCTCTCCACTCCGAAATCAAACCTCTGCACTTTTGGAGGCAGAGCCTTCTCCAGGGCAGCTCCCAGGCTCTGGAATTCCCTCCCACAACCGGTCCGAAATTCTGAGTCCCTCACCATCTTCCAGTCCCGCCTCAAGACCCATCTCTTCACCTCTGCATACCCTTAGTCCCATGCTCTATTTTGTTTTGTTTATTCCTGACTCTCAATTGTAAAGCGACTTTGAGTCCTGAAAAGCGCTATATAAATAAAATCTATTATTATTATTATTATTATTCAAGAGTTCTCCCGAGTTTGCCCTGATTCAAACTCGGAGATTTACGGTAATGGCCGCTAGTAGGTACTCGGGGCTCTTGTGGACATTTTTCAACATGTTGAAAAATCTTCTTGAGTCTTCCCGAGCTTACTGCGTTTCCCGAGTACCTGCAGTTAGCGTTACGAGCCGTTAAGAGACGTCCCAAGCTCCGACGTACCCGCTACGTTCATTCTACGTTCTAACCACGAGTTTGAATTTTTTTTACTCGGGAGAGCTCTTGAATGAACTCGTACAGTGGGAGAGGGCTTTTATTTGGTTAGTTGGTTTGTTAATTACTTATTTACTTACTTACTTTTTATTACAGACTCAAGGGCCAGATAAAAGACAAGACATTACATCAAATAAATTGCATACAAAGGCACAATAAATTACATACACGAAAGCACAATAAATAACATACAAAAGCACAATACATCAATAATAATCATCAAGAATAAACAAAAATCAGTGTCCTACAATGTGACAACTATACCAATGTCTCCACAGCTGGAATTGGTAGCGTGTAGTGCTAAACTTTTTGTTTGATAAGGCAAGATGATATCATTTTCAGGGTCATTAATCTGGCAAATAAATGTATACATAAGATTTCTTCAGACAGTTTGTAAAGTATTGACTCCTGCAGCCACAACAATTTCACTTGCACTACACCATCTAGGTCTCTTAAGTAATATTCTCATGGCATCATTATAAGCTACTTTAAGTCACAGTAAGCTTGCTTTTCTAGTTAGTTAGTTAGTTTAGATTAAGACTATGCATGATTACAATCAAGTCATCCACGGTGTACAAGTACAGGATAAAGGGAATTAGGTTGCATTGATAGAGAACTTAGAAACATTTCTTCATGCAAAGGTAGATGCACAGAGTCTCTTGCCCACAGTAGGGGAATCTAGGGCCAGAGGGCATAGGTTTAAGTTGAAGGGCGAAAATTTTATAGGAATCTGGGGGGTAACTTTTTCACACAACGGGTGGTGGGTGTATGGAATGAGCTGCCGGAGGAGATAGTTCAGGCAGGGACTATCGCAACATTTAAGAAACAATTAGACAGGTACATGGATAGGACAGGTATAGAGGGGTATGGGCCAAACACAGGAAGTGGGATGAGTGTGGATGGGACATGTTGGTCGGTGTGGCCAAGTTGGGCCGACAGTATGACTGTGACTCTAAATATTGATCCAGTAGGCCATCATACCCGTACGAATGGAGGGCTCCATCAAATGATGCTTCAAGGATAGAGCTTAGAAATGAATGAAAATGGTCAGAGTGTGAGATGACATATTTCAAGAGATCACATAAGACTTGGACATACACAATGATTGGTAGGGCTATGGGTGGTATTGATGAAGAGACAGACAAAATAAGCTGTGAAAGTCTAAAATTAGGTAGTAAATGTCAAGAAATAGACAAATTGGATGCTGGATGCATTAGCCGGAGCTGAGAATATCAGATCACAAGTTCGCAAGTTATAGGAGTAGAATTGGGCCATTTGGCCCATTGAGTGTACTCCGCCATTCAATCATGGCCCATCTCTGCCTCCTAATCCCATTTTCCTGCCTTCTCCCCATAACCCTTGATACCTGTTCTAATCAAGAATTTGTCTGCAAAATTTGCTGTAAAATTATCAATGGATTGTCGAGGAATCCTCAGAGAACTGTAAGATGCTGACCACATGGGTCACAGTACTGGTGATGCTGCCATTACACTCAGTCATCAATATCAACGTTGGAGATGGAACATAGCCAGTCACTGGTGATGGAGCTCATTATTACAAGGTTTGCTTGTCAGCTGGACTGATGTTAGGTAGTACTGCACTCATATTGGACCTCAGCATGGGCCATCATAATCATAGAGTCATAGTCATACAGCGTGGAAACAGGCCCAACTTGCACTCTGTAGAAGGGTCTCGACCCGAAACGTCACCCATTCCTTCTCTCCAGAGATGCTGCCTGTCCTGCTGAAGTACTCCAGCTTTTTGTGTCTATCTCCAACTCGCCCACACCGGCCAACGTGTCCCAGCTACACTAGTCCCACCATTTGGCCCATATCCCTCTAAACCTGTCCAATCTATGTACCTGTCTAACTGCTTCTTAAACGTTGGGATAGCTCCTGCCTCAACTACATCCTCTGGTAGCTTGTTCCATACACCCACCACCCTTTGCGTGAAAAAGTTACCACTCAGATTCCCATTAAATCTTTTCCCCTTCAACTTGAACCGATGTCCTCTTATCCTGGATTCACCTACTCTGGGCAAGTAACTCTGTGCGTCTATCACTCTTGTGATGGACAACACTTTGCAGGTATTAGAAACTGTAATCAAAGTCTGTCGCTGACTGCGAGGGCAGGTGCTTTCGTACCTGTTATCAAATGCTTAAAAATATGATCTGAAAGCAATAGAAAATACAGGAAAAGTGTGGTATGGGCAGGATCACCTGCAGAGCAAGAAACTAGAGCTAATATCACAACTCACGTCTCTCCACCGATGCGGCATAACTTGCTGAGTATTTCCAGCATTTTCAGACTTTCACTCCAGATTTCTGGAATCTGTGGTATTTTGCATTTGAAAAGTATAATAGTAAGATTAAACAAGAACTTACCAGTTTGAAGTTTGATCTTTATTTTATGAGGAGTTACGTTGATGGACTACGTGAAGAACCCGTCCAGACCGCACACGCGTCAATCTTCAAAGCAGCGGAGTGAAATCACAGACAACAATTACTGAAGTATGATAGTAAGATACGTAAAGACTAGAACTACCAGCTTGATCTTTATGAGGGTGGGAGCGGAGGGCACGTCCCTCAACGTAACTCCTCATAAAATAAAGATCAAACTTCAAACTGGTAAGTTCTCGTTTAATCTTACTATTTTACTTCGGAGTCACGTGAGTCACTACGTGAAGATTTCAAAGCTCTGTGATTTCAGGCCGTAGATTCAAATCCAGGCGGTCACTGCATTGATTGACTCTAAATAAGTAAAACAATCAACAATGCACAACCATAACATGGATGCAACCAGTTAATGGTTAATTTATCACCATAATAGTAACCCCTTTATCACAAGAAGAATATTTAATCCAAAATAGCACCACCCAACAACCACAGGTATTATAATCTCCTTATGGTAATACTTGTGAAATTCTTTCACTTATGCCTGCAGCCGCGAGGATATGTTCTATTAGAACATCCAATTCCTTGGCCGTCAATATTGATGGTGCCCTGGTGAAATAAGATTTAAATTTGTCAGTATCAATACCTGCATCAAGCAACACCTGCTTCAGCCATTTTTAAAATAGTCTGAACCGACACTTTCTTATGCAGCTATTTATGGCTAATAAAATACTGATACTGAACCTCTTTAAGGTTCTGGTGGCTTCAATCTAACATTGTAAATGTGATACCACACATAGATGTGGATCCGTAGGATATGCTGAAAACCCCAACTTACATCCTGTGATTCCAGGTCTACTCTGTTTAAGCAATTCATAGACATAGAAAACAATAGTATCTGTTGCTCTTTCCATCATGTCTATTCGTACTTTCTGCAATATTTGCACTCTCTTTGCTAAAACCAGTGCCCTGAGCTTGACCTCCTTAATGGTAATTCAAGCCAAGGACAGCACTGTAATAGGAGTCCATTAACGAAAAAACAACATAACATATCTCTTACATTCCAGATTATTGTATACCTGTGTCTAAGAGGTTTAGAATTGAAAATTCCTTTCATAAATCTGCAGACCAAAGGGTGTAACCCTACAACATTTTATTCTGATTCCTCCCTAGATATGCAGTAAAGGCACTCCTTGCAGTATTCATAACACTATAGCTTAACTGCTAACAAAATAAAGAGTTTACAGAACTCTAACACTACTGATATGTCTATAGTGTGATATGTAATATTCTGCTTAAGCAAAACATATCCCATTTCCTTATGTAAGAAATGTACTACTTCTGGGTAATATCCCTCCAGGTTGCAATAATATCCACAGTACAATCTGATAGTCCTCTTCCGATATTTGGCACTCCTTAGAATCTGTAAATCAACAAACCAATACATAGATACATAGATACATAGAAAATAGGTGCAGGCCATTCGGCCCTTCGAGCCTGCACCGCCATTCAATATGATCATGGCTGATCATCCAACTCAGATTCCCGTACCTGCCTTCTCTCCATACCCCCTGATCCCTTTAGCCACAAGGGCCACATCTAACTCCCTCTTAAATATAGCCAATGAACTGGCCTCAACTACCCTCTGTGGCAGAGAGTTCCAGAGATTCACCACTCTCTGTGTAAAAAAGTTTTTCCTCATCTCGGTCTTAAAGGATTTCCCCCTTATCCTTAAGCTGTGAGCCCTTGTCCTGGACTTCCCCAACATCGGGAACAATCTTCCTGCATCTAGCCTGTCCAACCCCATAAGAATTGTGTACGTTTCTATAAGATCCCCTCTAAATCTCCTAAATTCTAGCGAGTATAAGCCAAGTCTATCCAGTCTTTCTTCATATGAAAGTCCTGACATCCCAGGAATCAGTCTGGTGAACCTTCTCTGTACTCCCTCTATGGCTATAATGTCCTTCCTCAGATTTGGAGACCAAAACTGTACGCAATACTCCAGGTGTGGTCTCACCAAGACCCTGTACAACTGCAGTAGAACCTCCCTGCTCCTATACTCAAATCCTTTTGCTATGAAAGCTAACATACCATTCGCTTTCTTCACTGCCTGCTGCACCTGCATGCCTACTTTCAATGACTGGTGTACCATGACACCCAGGTCTCGCTGCATCTCCCCATTTCCTAATCGGCCACCATTTAGATAATAGTCTGCTTTCCCGTTTTGGCCACCAAAGTGGATAACCTCACATTTATCCACATTATACTGCATCTGCCAAACATTTGCCCACTCACCCAGCCTACCCAAGTCACCTTGCAGTCTCCTAGCATCCTCCTCACAGCTAACACTGCCCCCCAGCTTAGTGTCATCCGCAAACTTGGAGATGTTGCCTTCAATTCCCTCATCCAGTTCATTAATATAAATTGTAAATAGCTGGGGTCCCAGCACTGAGCCTTGCGGTACCCCACTAGTCACTGCCTGCCATTGTGAAAAGGACCCGTTTACTCCTACTCTTTGCTTCCTGTTTGCCAGCCAGTTCTCTATCCACATCAATACTGAACCCCCAATACCGTGTGCTTTAAGTTTGTATACTAATCTCTTATGTGGTACCTTGTCGAAAGCCTTCTGAAAGTCCAGATACAACACATCCACTGGTTCTCCCCTATCCACTCTACTAGTTACATCCTCGAAAAATTCTATAAGATTCGTCAGACACGATTTACCTTTCGTAAATCCATGCTGACTTTGTCCAATGATTTCACCACTTTCCAAATGTGCTGCTATCCCATCTTTAATAACTGACTCTAGCAGTTTCCCCACTACCGATGTTAGACTAACTGGTCTGTAATTCCCCGTTTTCTCTCTCCCTCCCTTCTTAAAAAGTGGGGTTACGTTTGCTACCCTCCAATCCTCAGGAACTACTCCAGAATCTAAAGAGTTTTGAAAAATTATCACTAATGCATCCACTATTTCTGGAGCTACTTCCTTAAGTACTCTGGGATGGATCCTATCTGGCCCTGGTGATTTATCGGCCTTTAATCCATTCAATTTACCCAACACCACTTCCCGACTAACCTGGATTTCACTCAGTTCCTCCATCTCCTTTGACCCGCGGCCCCCTGCTATTTCTGGCAGATTATTTATGTCTTCCTTAGTGAAGATGGAACCAAAGTAGTTATTCAATTGGTCCGCCATATCCTTGTTCCCCATGATCAATTCACCTGTTTCTGACTGCAAGGGACCTACATTTGTTTTAACTAATCTCTTTCTCTTCACAAATCTATAAAAACTTTTGCAGTCAGTTTTTATGTTCCCTGCCAGTTTTCTTTCATAATCTATTTTCCCTTTCCTAATTAAGCCCTTTGTCCTCCTCTGCTTGTCTCTGAATTTCTCCCAGTTCTCTGGTATGCTGCTTTTTCTGGCTTATTTGTACGCATCATCTTTTGCTTTGATACTATCCCTGATTTCCCTTGTTATCCATGGATGCACTACCTTCCCTGATTTATTCTTTTGCCAAACTGGGATGAACAATTTTTGTAGTTCATCCATGCAGTCTTTAAATGCCTTCCATTGCATATCCACCGTCAACCCTTTTAGAACTAATTGCCAGTCAATCTTGGCCAATTCACGTCTCATACCCTCAAAGTTACCTTTCTTTAAGTTCAGAACCGTTGTTTCTGAATTAACAATGTCACTCTCCATCCTAATGAAGAACTCAACCATATTATGGTCACTCTTGCTCAAGGGGGCACGCACATCAAGACTGCTAACTAACATACGATTATGTAAAGGATGTGAATCATCAGTTATAGAGTGCACAAACAGATTAATTCTGTTTGGAAATCATAAGAGGCTTTGTGATCATCTTTAACACCTGAGGGTACCATGGTTTTGTAAATCCAATCTGGTACCACAAATACTCCCAAAGCGGAATCCTGTTTGCTCTTCTGTATATACTGTTAAATGAGACAAAATGGAGTAAATGTATACAAACATTCTACCCCAATGCAGCGAGAAACATCCACCGCTACTGCCCCAGTATCAGGTTCCATGACATATATTTTGGTAATTGGTGGTTAAGTCTGGATACAAACAAGTCATCAATCGTGCAACAATATTATTAAATTTGTCACGATCCAACATCCATTCTGTATTATCATTAATTTACATGACCTTGAGTCTTCAACTATATTGAATCTACCTCGTAGGTAGATTGCCAACCAAATATTTCTGATAAACACCAGACCCAGATCACATTAGCCAGTCTATTACAAGATACTGACTTATACCACTCGAATGATTGACATACGTTCTATTCGGTAGTGTCAATCTATACCTAAACATGCAAACATTGCATATAAGAGCAATAAGCTTTAGGCCATAAATGTTCCTAAAACTTTCATTAATGATCCCTTGTTATTGGATCGAAGGTACTTTCTCCATATTCCATGTACCTCCACAGCTGGAAATACTTATAAGTATGACCTCAACTTAGAGAACTACAATTAGTGTGTAGCATAATGGAAGGTGTTCAGCCAGAATCTCTCTGGAGGCATTTGAGACACTCCTGATTCATTAATATTTCAGTAATAACTGCAACAGGCAAATACATGGCCTGGCAAAATTGCCCTAAATTGTATTATCCATTCCTCTATCCATGCTTACTGTAAATGCTGATAATGCAGCAGTCTAAATTCTACAGCTGAAAATAAGCAAACGTTTGCAAAGTAGGCTTGCTTCCTGTCTAATTGAGGGTTGGTGCTCTGTAATGAGCTTAATACAACTTCCAATTAAATGCCTAATTGAGGGTTAGTGCTCTATAATTAGCTTTATACAATGGTTGATGCTCTATAATGAGCTTTATACAACTTCCACTTAAATGCAGCCTTAATCCGTAGTCGGACTCACAAACATGTGTTCTCATTTAATAATGGAACCCAAATAATCAATAACTGTGTTTGGTAATTGTTTTAGATTTATCTCGATGGTTAATAAATCTCCAAAGTGAGCTTGATTCTAACACTCATGGTTCTGTTGTAGTCCGAATGTTTCCTACAATCAGAATATAGAAATAGACCATTACCAAATGGCCCTGAGTTTTTAGTAAAGCTAATATTAGATCCAACAACCTGGCAAATAGTCTCAAGGCTGAGACTAAACCTTAATACAATGCTTTAAATTGTCATAATTGGCTCATCCAGATAAAATTACAAATATCTATTATTATTTACCATATACATTCACACAGTAAAATGCATATTCTTGAAATTGGCTGCATAACATTAACAAATGTTACCAACTGTTTATTATACTGTACAAAAAAGAGTTAAAACTTGTCAGATCTAGAATACTTCTACACCCACCATCCTTATTTGCTCTCATAACATACTTGGCATCAATTGATGGTAATGGTGAACTGACTTCTTAATCATCCCTTTTCCACAATATTTCATGTTTTGTTTGAATCTACATATTTTCTTATTTTTAGAAATATGTGTCCGGTTTCAAATACCTTAGTAAGAGAAACCAAATATGGGTAGAATTACATTCTAACCCCCACAATACTGTACAGTATAATATATCAAATTGCCATCTTTTAGCAAGAATTGTAATCTTCCCCAACTTGTAAGTGTAAAACATTTAATATATTTCTTACAGAACCAGACCTCCTACCTCAGGGTTTGCCTATGGCAATTGTTATCCCCTGAGCTTAGTGGAATATTGTAACTTCCACATATCTCAGGAGGAGTGCGCCTATAACGCACATATGGGAAAGACAAATTTGATCCTTTACTATCCTCAGTCACCACATATTGGTAGGGAAAACTGCCTTAATTTGATCTGTCAATCACACAGGATCATTCCTTTTTTGGCTAGATCTTTCTAAAAACAGATTATTAGGCAATTTAAATATTAGATGGTGTACAGAGCCCCCAAACTTAGGGTATATATTAGGTTTTATAGCACTTTTATAAATACAGTTATTTGAAAGTGCGCACTACACAGGAGTGCTAATTCAACCTTGTTGTGATATTGACACATGCTCTCCATCCAACCTTTGGTCAAAAAGCCGTAATACCTGACCAGTAATTTCAATACCCTCTCCCCCGCTGAGACTTGCTTATAATGCTCAATACTACGGGTTTTATATTTGTAGACAGCATACCTGGTTAGAACCTGGAGCTGCTGGGAGAGTAAGTATTTTATTGACATAGTTTATTTATCTCCCAATGGTTCCCTCATCTTTTTGGAACCACAACTTTGATATATTGTGCCAACTCTGGTCCTTTGGGCTCTGTATTGGGCTCTAGTCCTCATATGATCCGTTTACTTGGATCTTTGTATAAAATAATCCTCCTCATGGAGGGACGAATTTGCATCCTGCTTCAGGTGTTTCTAGCGCAGGCTCTCCCATAGGCCTACGCATAGTAACCCTTCCAGTTGCTCGCCGTGCGGGCTCTCCTGTAGGCCCATGCATAGGCAGCCCTCTTTCAGGTGCTGCTGGCGCTGGCTCACCTGTAGGCCAACGCTTAACTTCCAGATATAGTTGGCGCTGGCTCTCCTGTAGACCAACGCATAAAAATTCCTTTAACCAGGTATTGCTCACACTGGCTCACCTGTAGGCCAGCGCTGAACCGGACTTTCCCAAATACTTCCCACGCTGGCTCTCCCTTAGGCCAACGTTGAGCCGGACCATCTAAAGTACTCCATGCGCTGGCCTTGCAACTAGGTTCTGAATATAACAGACTAGATACCTGAATCGGGGATCCTCCGGTCTGACTTCCCAGTCTAATGGCCACCTCTATTTCTTATGCGCTCGAATGGCGCTACAATGGTAACCGTTTAAAAAAATTTAAAAAGGGCGCCCGCTACTCACAGACTCGCGGCCTTACTTGAGTTCTCTGCGGTACACCTCTACAATATTTCTTCATTCTGACTTGTGTTTTCTCCACTACAAGTCTTTTGAAGAAATCAACCTGAAAAACGTAAGTAAACACTTACCTTCAGGTTTTTTACTTACCGGTTTGGAGGAGCTCTGCTCACTCCAAACACATCGGCACTCACGCTATGCGTCTGACGATATGACGCGTGTGCGGTCTGGACGGGTTCTTCACGTAGTCACTCACGTGACTCCGAAGTAAAATCATATCCTAGGTTTCTGTGGATGGATTTAAACTGCATGGTTATATCTGCTGCAAAGGTTTATATAATAACTCCAATTCTTATTTAAGTCAATTAAATGGATTTCAAGGACTCTCGAGTTTCATTATCTTTTCATCCAGCACACAATTGATACAATTAAATAATATCAATTGAAACGCTCATGGTTATAGCATTATCATGAACGTGAGCACTGAGAAAGAAATGATCTTGCGCATCGTTTAGTTTAGTGATACAGCACAGACACAGGCCCTTCAGCCCACTGAGTCCGTGTCGACCAGTGATCCCCGCACACTAGCACTATCCTAAACACACAAGGGGCAATTTAACATTTTACCAAGCCAATTAGCCTACAAACCTCATGTGTAGGACACAACTGCAGATGCTGGTTTAAACTGAAGATAGATATGAAAAGCTGGAGTAACTCAGTGGGTCAGGCAGCATCTCTGAAGAAAAGGAATAGGTGACGTTTCAGGTAAAGACCCTTCTTCAAATTTCTAGAGACAAGGAATGGGTGACGTTTTGGGTCGAGACCCTTCTTCAGACTTCTGGAGAAAAGGAATAGTGATGTTTTGGGTCGAGACCCTTCTTCAGACTTCTGGAAAAAAGGAATAGGTGAGGTTTCAGGTCGAGACCCTTCTTGCCCTTCAAATTAAATGGAGTTTGCTAGTTTGACAAATCTGGAATTAGCAGGTCATGAAAGACAGAAGTAAATGTAGATGTGAAGATTATAAAATTTGAATTCTAAGGTAAATGTATTTTTTGCCCAATCCCTAATCACTTAAAGCTGCACTTTGAAATGCTTTTTTTTGTGAGATTCTAGAATTTCCTATTCTATTCTCCTGTTCTTTCTCTCCAGAGATGCTGTCTGACCTGCTGAGTTACTCCAGCTTTTTGTGTCTATTGTCAGCCGACATACAGAACCTCCACTGGGCAGTGACTAACAGAAGATGCAAACTCCATGGTGCAATATTCTCTCCAGCAGTTTCTAAATTAATATTCCAGCAGTTACCTTCCCAAGGCGACAAGCCATGCATCGGGATGTCTATGGCAGTGGGTAATTTTCTAAATGTTATTGTAACTTTAAAGTGGCAGGGCAGAGTATAGAAGATCCAAAGGTTAGTTTTAGAGGACAAATATCACGAATAAGCAAAGTAAACATATGTTAAAGTCTGAAGAAGGGTCTCCCATTCCTTCTGTCCAGAGATGCTGCCTGTCCCCTTGACCTATTCCAGCATTTTGTGTCTACCTTCGGTTTAAACCAGCATCTGCAGTTCCTTCCTACACACATATATTAAAGTTTATCATTTAATCGCATGGCATCTCTTTAACCCCAATGCATTTCATCAGAGGTTTCTAATGCTCTTTCTGCAAGTGTAATTTCAATTAATAATTCCCAGGTAGAATGGGAAATTAGGTGATTTTGAGATTGCTGCTTGATGTGGTAACGATAAGAATGCACTAAATTTTGACTGATTTGTCAGTACCAATCTTCTGCGACTCAAAGCATCGGCTCCTGAACTCTGATGCATGAGAGACGACAGTCCCTGGAATCAACCAAGTGAACTCAGAGCTGCCGGCGCGGTGGGGTTTTCGGTATTGAAGGGAATTCTCATATAAAGAAGAGAATGAATTGAGCTCTGTTGTAACTATATATTTTCGCTGAGGAGATGATTTCTCAGGGTGGAATTAATATTTTCTTCCTTTAAGTGCAAATAGATTGCTTTGAATTTAATTAACACCCCGAGCTATGTTTGGAACACAATCTCCAGAGATTTCCAGGCTGTGAGTTCAGTTTCTCACAAAGCTGCATAATCCGATGGAAGTTCAATGCATATGTAATCTGAATTGGAAAGTTGCAAGAGAAGTTGTGTTTCAATATTGCATTTAATTCCTCACAGTGCTGCCTTCATTTCCCTTTCTCCATTGGCATGCCCAACTCATTTTCCATTGCCCCAGAAGCAATAACGAGACTATTGATTTCTTGAACCACTGATTTTCCTTTCTTTTGTTAATCATTTTCCATAGCATTTATTTTCAATTATGTGCCGGATGATTTGCATGTGTCTCTTCGAGGGAATTGAAATGCCTCTGGTGTACAAGATGTTCTTGGAGGTTGGGAACAAAGAAACAAATGGTTCCTGGCTTTATGGGATATTTAATGACGTGTAATACAGTGAAATTTTGATAATCCGCTATCCTATTTTGTGGAAAGTCTCCTGATTCGGCAGCTGGCTATCCCAGTTCTGTTGCCTAAACTACTTTTAAACGCACATTTAAGCCCCTGTCCCACTTTCCCGAGTTACTCACGAACTCTCCCGAGTTTTCCCCTTGATTCGAACTCGGGGAATGTCGGGGAATGTCGGTAGCGTGCTCGTTGGAGGCCGTAGGAGTCCGTAGATGTTTCCTAGCAGCTCGTAATGCCAGCCGTAGGAACTCGGGGCATCAGGTAAGTCGGGACGTTTTTTCAACATGTTGAAAAATGTCCACGAGTAAAAAAAATAGCCCCGAGTACCTACGAACGGCTATTACTGTAATTCTCCGAGTTTGAATCAAGGGGAAAACTCGGGAGAGTTTGTGAGTAACTCGGGAAAGTGGGACAGGGGCTACTTTGAAATGCAAATTCAACAGGTAAACACACAGAGTCTCTTGCCCGGAGTAGGGGAATCAAAAAGCAGAGGGCATAGGTTTAAGGTGAGGGGGGGGGGGAATGATTTAATAGGAACCTGAGGGGTAGCTTTTTTACGCAATGGGTGATGAGTGTATGGAACAAGTTGGTGGAGGAGGTAGTGAAGGTAGGTACTATCACAATGTTTTAGAAACATTTAGGAATTCTCCCCCTCCAGATATAACCATGTCTGGAGAACATCCTTAACTGATGAACTACTCAGCAGCAACTAATTTGTAAGTACTGATTGAATAAAACTAGTAAATTACCTAAAAGGACACAAAGTGCTGGAGTAACTCAGCGGATCAGGCAGCATGCCTGGAGAACATGGATAGGTAACTTTGCGGGTTGAGCACCTTCTTCAGACGGATTGTAGGGAGGGGGATGGGGGGGAGTGGACAAGAAAGCTGGGTAAGGGGAGACACAGGACAAAGCGTGGCAGCTAATAGGTCGTCATATGGAGATAAGTGGTTGGAACAAAGGCCAGAGATAAGAGCAGAAGGTGTAAGAGATGTTGCAGGAGTTGTGGATGTGGAAGACAGAGTCCCATTCCGCACTTGTTTTAAAATCGCCGGGCTCCTGCTTCCTGCACTGCCATTTAATTAATCAGGGCCCCCATTCCCAGGCCTCTTCCAAACTCAACGCTGTTCCTTTGCTGCACTCCTTTTAAACTCAACTGGTTTGCTGGAAATAGACACAGATTGAAGGAGTAACTCAGCGGGTCAGACAGCATCTCTGGAGAAAAAGAATAGATGACATTTCGGGTTGGAACCCTTCTTCAAAGCAAGAGAAGAGGTGGAGGGATAAATTGGAGGTGAGAGAAGACCAAAGCAAATCAGAGCTGGCAACAGATGACCTCCGGAACGGTGGAGCCCATAATGGCCCATAGTTTAGCAATGTTACAAAATTTTGAGATTTTAAAAATCAAGTCTGTAATTTAACCCATCAGTTAAAGCATAAAAAGACGTTTAATTTGACACCTAATTCACTTTCATATCTTCAGTATTAACAAAGTTATGGCCATTTTCATACTCGGAAATTAGCATCTTGTTCCCTATTGCTTTTCCATTGACTTTACACAAAAGCTGTGATCGAGGACAGTCAAAAGCCCATAACTTTCTTAAAAATTAAGAGAACTGAAAGAAATTTTCAATTATTATATATTGAAGCATTCTGAAACAAATATGAAACAATCTTACTTAGATGACATGAAATTAAAGCATATAATTAGTTAGTTACCTAATTGTAGCTAATTACA